>OX376704.1:22946539-23650886 GCA_947389935.1 Agrilus cyanescens
TTTCAATATAAAAACATTGCTCTTTTACGTAGTTTCAAATACAAAAACTTTCATAACCGTTTTGTATTTTGGTATGTGGTTATAAACCATTTCTTTTTTTACCTGAAGTATATTATCGTGCGCTAACCTGGTCCAAAAGCCATAAACCTAAAGGCAGTCTGCTTTAAAAGTGCCCTTGGCGCTATTTGCATTAAAGTCACCATCCAGATTTGATGTTAAACGCAGCGGGGATAATTTCTACCAGATGTTGGGCGCGCTACTGTACAACATCTATGGGTCCATACTTCTACGTATGTAGTAAATATTCGACAACAAGCCGCTTGACGCAGTGATTAAACGGTTAGATAAGGAAATTCGCGCCCTCTGGGTCACTGGTTTGATTCCGGCTAGGGCCAAACTTTTTCTTTTTGGATTTTTTTTTACACAAGACAATAAATTGGCTTCGGTTATTAAGTTAGGTTAGGTTTGTTAAGTATTATGACAAAAGCTAAAGTCGCAAATACTCAAAAAGACTGAAAAAATTGCAATCGTAGGTCAGGTTAGGTTAGTTGCGCGCGCATCATCTGATAAAACTATCCGCGCTGTGTTTAACATCTACCATTCGGGGCCATAAATCCCCAACAGCTCGAGCAGGTGGATTCATAATGAAGATATTAATTCTGTAGTGTCATAAACAAGAAACGCATGGAGAATCAAACACGTAAAATCATTTTTAGTGTAGTTATATTTTGTAAGTTTTCAAACAAATTCGGAATTACGAACAAATTTTATAAAAACTGACGCGTGTACAAGATAAAATTTTAGAAGAATCTTTTTATTCTCATAGCGTAAGAATTTATAGTCATTAGGGTGTCTAATTGTATAAATTGTCACATTGAAAATGATTGTTACGAATACGTAAAACATAATTGATACCTAACTATGTAGACATTTTCCAAATAAACCCGTCAAAACAGAAAAAAAGTTGATTTGTTGCAAAAAATACTACCAGAAGACCGATTGTGCCATTCATATAGACTGTAATCCATTAATTTTTTTTTTTAGTTTTTCAAAGATAACTTCAAAACTACTCACGAAACTTTGTTGGTGAATTATAAAGAATAAGATTACAAAGAAAATGAGTCCTAAATCGTTTAGATAAGCTTTTTTTCACATTTAAAATTCTTCCAGCTGAAATAATAAACAAGATCCTAATGATGAGGCTTAAATTTCGGACACACTGTATATTAATTAGTATTTTTTCATGAAGGAACGGCACTACAAATTTTGAAACAATAGAAATGAAATTTTGAAAAACTCCGGTTTTTCATTATTTCTTCGTTAAAAAAGATCCAGTGAGGCGTACGCTGGACCCATTCTATTGGAAATTAAATTCTCTATAATTACTCCAACGGCACTGCGTATTTAGTTTTATCGATAAACTAAAACAAAAAAAAAACTTCGGTGTTTTTTATTCGTCACAATATAGGTACTAGAAACGATTCACTACTTTGTGAAAACGGTAGCTATACTTGAACTATGAAATTCCGGTAAGTGATAAACGCTGGTTATTGCTTATTAAAAGCCGTACTTCGCTGGTAAAAAGTTGCATCTATAAGATTGATCTCACTAGCCGGTTTAGACTCGAACTGTGCATCCATTAACGGTCCCACATTTATGGCTTTTGCGCTAAGTTATAATGCGACAAATAATACTGTCTCCATTTAATTCAAGCAATATTGAGTTTCATGTACTAAAACCTAACAGTAAACCTATATTGGTGCAGTGGATAGTAAAAGCATAAAACAATAATGAGTCCGGATTCGTCTTTTTTAAGCAATAAAAATTGTAAAAGTGTACTTTTTTGTTTTTGCTTATTAAAAATAAAAAATTGTCATTTGTACCTGACAGAAAATAGATCACCATCAGTCAGTAGTTTAGAGTCGTCTAGTATGTAGGGGTAAAAGTACAATGACTAAAATACAATTCCTCTATCTCACAATTAGTGTTTTCAATAAAGCAGTAATTGAAGTATGCTAAAAAACACCCCCAAACTCGGCGTTAAAAAGCGGATCAATTCCTGGTCGCGATCAGAGTCAGTTAGACCCGCTGTACACGAGCAGTTTTTCTCGTGGCGCCGACGCCGTGAAGCCGCTGCAGCGGTCTACAGTACTAGGGAGCTTATGTAGCGACGCACACAGACGCGACGGCGTCGCTCGCCACTCTTGCGTCTGCTTCTCGCCGCTGTCGCGGTCGCTAAATACATTGCCTCTTATGTAGCGATGCACACGAGCGGTGTTTTGTCGCGTTATAACTTACATTAACGTTACAGCTCACATTTCCAATGGAGGAATGCATTGCCTCATTGGCGTATTTTGCGGCTTTACCCTGTCAGAAATTTGCGCTGCATGACTGGATGCTCATTCTGAATTAATTGAAAAATATTTGAGGATTTTTGTCTTAAGTTGAAAAAAGGCATCACAAATCTGCCTCTTCTGAGACGCAATTCCGTAAAAGGATGCACCCAGTATTGCCTTTTTTTCTTTAAAATAGACCTTCTATATAAAAGACAAGCACAAACTATACCCTTTTGCCTATGCACTTACATCTCAAATAAATAATTCACGCGAAGTTAACGAAAATGTTATTTATATAAAAATATTGCCATTTTCTCATATTGTTAGGTCTAATTTATAAAAAATTGTTATGTTCTAAAACCTAAAATGGAATAAGCTAATATCAGTGTTCTGCAGTTGTGTACGAGGTTAGGATAGGTTATTGTAAGGATAAGTTCCGAAAAAGGAAAAGTAAAGAAAAACACTTTTTTAACGAAAATAGCTGCGATTGCATATTTGAATGAAGTTTTCAACTCAGATCAACTTTTTTTATAACAATTTTCAATTTCGTCGAAAGTAAAGGTACTCTAAAGCAAAATTCATAGTTTTCACAAACCTCGTATACGAATATTACAAATTGATATTTGTTGATTTCATTTTAGGTTTCAGACTACGACGGCAACTATTTATAAAAAATAAATTTTCTTTCATTAAATTATTAATAAAAAGTTTTCTATATGATTCCAACTTGATATGACACACTCGTCCAGTCAATATAGTGAAAAAAAGTTAATACTTTACACCTAAATATAACAGCGAACCGACTGCGCCATCCTGTGCAAGATAGTTGATGGATCGTAAAAACATCAATCACAGCAGCTGCGGAGTCCGGGTACCTCTTTTTATCACCAAGAACTATAAAAATATTTTTTGTTTCTTGTTTTTATTTAGAAAACAAGCCAACGAAGCAAATTAAATCCAATGGACAATTAAAAAAATTACAAAATGGTCCAATCCGACGATTCATTAGCAGGAAAATAATTTCTTTAAAAATTCATATTTCGAGTAATGTAGAATATTAAGAAAAAATAGTTTTTGCATAATTACAATATTAGGAATTTAATGCATTATTTTGTTTAGGTCACCATATAAACAGTGAAAGTGCAATTTTAATTTTGCAAACACTTTCTGAAAGTAAAGGTACAAGTTTTCCTTGGGGCTAGTTTGAAAGTGTCCTCGTTAGCTATAAATTGCTGGAATATTTTTATTAATAATAATAATATACGTTAAAAAACGTACCCGAAATCAACAGCTGTAGTAATTTATGTTTTTATGATCTACCAACTATCCTACATATGGTGGCACAATTAGTTTGCTGTTAAATTTTAGTGCACGCAAAAATCTATATTGCTATGCCCTACCTTGAGGTTACGGTAGAAAGTGGTCTTCATAATTACATTTGTTAAATGCTATGAACTACCGTACTTCCTACTTTGATAGAAAAAATATCAAAGAAAAATCAAAGCTTGCAAACTATACGTACCACTCGGTGAATTAATTTTATTTATTTTTTTTACGCATTATTTTAATGATTCAATATTTTGACGTATACGTTAGAATGAAACGTCGGTTTTGTCAAATTGTCGAATAATATAGACAAAAAGCTTTCTGGCTACCAGCACATTGCCAATGTTCGAAATAAAGCTTACGGACGCATTAAACTGAAGCTACGAAGGGATAAGGGGAAATAATCTGCAGCATGTGCAACCGGCAGAGTGCGTCCAGTTTCCTAAGAGCTCTTATGGATCTTCCGGCAATATTAAAAGATGAAGTGCAATTGAACAGTTGTACTAAAGAAAACGAATTAATTGAGTCGTCCTCTACCTCATGAAAGTTGTTCATGTTAATTTTTTGGAATAAAAAATTTTCATCTATTTTTTTCTTAACAAATCATGATTTTGTTCTTTTGCAGATGAATTAGTAGGTTAAAACAAAAAAAAAAAACATGTGAAATAAAAATTAAGTGAATTGTTTTAAAGTGTTTATGTAGATTGTTTTCATATGTAGTTTTTATGGAAGTCGGAAATTCAGTTTCGATTTTGCCATCATATTCGTTGAAGTTTGTTTTTGAGTTTTTTTGAGTACTAATTTAAATCATGCTTTACCATCCGTGCACCATCCATAGTTTACAAATATTTTATGCTTGATACATTAACATTATGAATGTATTTCTTAGTACCTTTGTATTTATAGGACGACAGTATCTTTATTATTTTCTTATTTTCCAGTTCTTTACGAAAGGCCAAAATTTACCTTCTGATAATTTGTCAAGTTATGCTTGCTGTTATTTGATTGCACATGAGCTTTTCATGAAATATCTATACTGACTATTTTTTGTTCTAGGGGCATATTTGAGTGTGACGAAGCGAAATCCAAACTTTAACGTGACCCAATTTACGTTGCACGTTCACCCTCTTCATGTTTACACACTAAATCTAAAATGTCCTTTCTTAAAACATAATTTTGTATTCGTTCCATTTGTCCCTTATCGTTTTGTATTTTTTTAATAAAGCAGTTAATTAACCCATATA
Source organism: Agrilus cyanescens (assembly GCA_947389935.1). Lineage (NCBI taxonomy): Eukaryota > Metazoa > Arthropoda > Insecta > Coleoptera > Buprestidae > Agrilus > Agrilus cyanescens. Next base: position 22,951,446 of record OX376704.1, read on the forward strand.
GCTTAAGCTTTAAGAATTTCAAGTACCAACTTACAAGTATTACCTATAGGTAGGTGACTTTTTTATTATTTATGTATTGTTTACCCTTAATTTAAACGTGTGCGGTATCGTTTAATAAATTTATTTTGAGAGATCTTGTTTGTTCATTATTTTTATAAAATTTAGTAAACTCTTGATTTTACCATGTCATGTCTTGATAATATAAAAAACAAATGCTTGCTAGTTTAAATAACTAAAGAAATTTAATTTTCAGGGTAAAAGTAGAACCAGATGAATCAGATTTAGCTGAATCAGAACCAGCTGAATAAATGTGATTAGTCAATTATAATTTTTCGTTAATGTAGATTAATTATGCATAATAATTTAATTCCAAGTTTAATAAATTATTACCAAAGAAGTTTTCAAGTTATTTTTAAAATCTACCTACGACTACTTCAGAAGCTACATGTCCGTATGAGAGAATACCCGCCTTTTCATCTCAATTCTTCTTTGGAAATGTTAAACTTCGCGACTTTTAATTACAAATTCTGAATAAACGACGCCGTTCTAGATGTGTAACAGTAGGCGCAAGGAACTATTTGATCCTTATATTAGACGTATTGTAGTCGACAAATTCTAGATTATTCAATATTCGGACAAAATAGGCACACACTATTTGACTATCCAAAAACTCGTTTAATAAATGGGTATGAAGTTTATTAAGGCTTATTAGTTCTTATTAATATTACCCAATCGCATTTACAGCATTTCTCGCGTCTTGTTTGTTTAATGAAAAAAAGTGAGTTGTTGAACATCTAAATTAATTTGTAAATCAAGTTTATAAATTTTAATTTCTTTAGTTTGGATTCCATAATTTATCACCAGTCCGAAAACTGGATGGTCATGTAAGTAACTTTTTCATATCCTGAACTAATTACCGCATTCTTCTAAAACAGCAGCAACGAACATTTGTTTGCAAACAGCAATCTAATGTAGGCCCTTTGTCTTTTTTGCTTCTGTTACCTGTCTCCGATAGTCTATTTCAGACGATGTTCTACTCTCCTATCTCTCCTTTTCTTGATTGATTTTCACTCCTACCTTACCTAATACTTTATCATTTCCACATTTAAACGCCACATTTTTAGAACTTCCAACTTTTTGTATTTCGCTACAATGGTATGAGAAAGCACACAAAAATCGTTCTCCAGCTCATTTTATTTAAATACTTGTGAAGCAAGAGACGAACTTTTCTTTTTTTTTTTTAATAATTATTTGAACTGGTGATGTCCTGATTTGGGTTTAAAGGCCGTCGTCGGTTAGAGTTGCTTCTTAACGTTTCGCTAGTGTCGTATTTGAACGCGTTCCACAACTCATATATACAGGGTGTTACTGATATAACTGCGGATATTTAAGGTGATAGGGCAGTAGAAAATAAGAAAATTAAGCAAAACTTCGCAGGTCCTAATGTTTACCGTTTTCGAGAAAAACGTATGTGAAAATACAGGCAAAACCGAGTACGGTCCTGTGTAAAACGTGTCCTCGATTGACCTGGTCGTGTGTAGTGGCAACGCTGTCTTCAATCAGCTGACGGTGAATGAGGTTACTCGGTTACTGTAACGTAAACAAGTGTGTTCGAAAATGGCGTTTAGTTCATCAGAATTTTGTGACATGATACTTATGTACGGTGAATGTCGATACAGCATCGATGCAACAATCGCTTTGTACCGTGATCGATATCCCCAACGACGACTTCCGAGCCCGCGAACCGTGTTAAATGCAGTTCAGAGATTGCGAGACACCGGCAACGTAAACCCTACATTTGAGGGCCGTGGTCGTCGACGTCCAAACCGTATCGCCGCTGTGGAAGAAGAAATCCTGGATATCATAGACGAAAATCCCCAAAGTAGTACACGGGAAATAGGACAAACCGTTGGTGCCTCTCATGTGACAGTGTGGCGAATTTTAAACGAACAGTTGCTGCATCCTTACCATGTGCAACGAGTGCAAGCCTTGCTGGAAACTGATTTCCAGCCACGAGTTAATTTGTGTCGGTGGTTTCGAGAAAACAGTGTAGCAGATCCAAATTTTTTCCACAGGGTGTTGTTCACGGACGAATGTTGTTTCACACGCGATGGTATTTTAAATTTTCATAACAGTCATTATTGGTCTGACGCAAATCCTCATGTGGTACATCCTTCGCGGTTTCAACAACGGTTTTCGCTAAATGTGTGGTGTGGAATTTTTGGGGATTCGCTATTCGGGCCGTTCGTTCTACCTGCGCGTTTAAATGGGGAAACTTATTTGGCCTTCTTACAAGAAATTCTGCCAAATGTTCTAGAGGACATCACTTTGGAAGTGCGTGGACGTATGGTATTTCAACATGATGGTGCACCCCCTCACTTTGCAAGACCAGTGCGTGAGTTTCTTGATGAGCAGTTTCCTCGATGCTGGATTGGACGTGGGGGCGCAAAACCTTGGCCGGCGCGTAGTCCCGATTTAAATCCCCTGGACTTTTTTGTTTGGGGCTGTATGAAACAGCGAGTGTACAAAACAGTAGTACAAAATGTTGACGATTTACAGGACCGTGTAATGCTTGCTGCACATGCAATTCGCCAGATGCCTGACGTTTTTGCGCGAGTAAGACAGAATTTTGGTAGACGGCTGGAAGCTTGTATCTTAGCAGACGGTGCCAATTTCGAACAATTTTTGTAGTGTACTTCCCTACGTAAGTGTGTGCGTGTGTGTGTTTGTGTACTGCTGTTATTTACGGAGTCAATAACTTCTCGGTAATTGTTTGTTTACATTAGCCTTTACACAGTTGCCAAATGTGTTGCTTAAGTCAAAGCGAAAACGCACAGGACCGTATTCAAATTAATTCATGTTAAGATGTTTTTCAAAAATTTTGAAATTTTTTTTGTTTCTTCACCGCGCTGCTGTAGTGACCATTCGATTACATATTGCATCTAGTTAACACCCTCCAAAAATCCGTATTTATATCAGAACCACCCTGTATAGGACTATAGTTGTTTCCTTCTTCCTTAAAAGCGAGCCCTCGGTGTCCGCTAGTTTTTTTTATTTTTATTCGGCCATGTAAGAGCCTACAATAAAGAGCTACGTTTTGTATTAACTATTGTTGTTAGTAAGTTTAATAATACCTGTCCAAAATATTACAATAGGCGCCGAGGTGGATTAGAACTCTTATTACGGAGTAACAGTGAGTTAATTAGTGATTGAAATTCTAATTTCAAGACAAATAAGAAGGAGAGAAAAAAATCCTGAAAGTGAAACAAGATGGCTGAAGGCAAAATTGGACAATTGAACGAGTTCCAGATGGATGATGATTGGAAAATGTGGATAGAGAGATTTGGCCACTATGTGATAGTCAATGATATCCCAGAAGAGAGACATAAATCATTACTTTATACACTAATGGGCGCGAAACATCTTTGAAGCAATAGAATGGTAAATGCGTTGTGTAGAATACGTTTTAGTATTTAAAGGCCTCTTTGAAATAATAAGATGTGCTGTACATAATAAATACTAAAAGTTAGGTTGAAGTACTGTATGATTTTTATATCACTCAAAATAAAAAAAAATACATATGATTTTCGCCATGTACCAATAGGGTAAGTGCTATGCACCACAGTGAGGTTACGGTACAAAGTGGTTCCTCTAATTAAATTTGTTACAGTGCTATGCACTACCGTCCAAGTTTTGACGGATGGTATTCATAACAGTATGTGAATAAAGGTAGCGATCAGGGTAAATAGAAACGTTTATAGAATTTTAAGAAGTGTAACTTTTCTTAAAACAGCTTAATAATTATATTCACGATTTAAAAAAGAAGTTTGCAAAAATCAAATGAAAGTAGTCTCCATAATTACATTTGTTCAATGCTATGCACCACCGTCCAAGTTTTGAGGGGTAGTAGTATAACAGCAAAATATGGGATGTGTTATGAAGGTTAGCGATCAGCTTAGAAAACGTGGTAATGGTACGCTTTTACTCCTACCTCCCCGATTCGATTCAAATTTTAGTATGTTTTAGTATTCATCTTCCCCAGCAAGAATATACATGTATGTTGGGCGCGAAAACCACCCCTTTGCATGGTTTTTCCGCTTTGACAATTCAACTTCTAAACACTGAAAATTGAGAACTTCTAGCAGGATAAAAGTGGATGAAGGTGGTGTGAGAGGCGGGGCTGCTGTAGGAGGTAGTGTTGTGGAGGTTGGGGGTTATGTATGGGATGGAAAGTGTCGGGGGTGGCTAATATGGATAGCATAAAAGTTTGGGATAGGTTCGAGGGTGTTGTAGGGGGGGGGGGTTCTTCGAACCCCCTGCCCCTGTAACCACTACTCTTTGCAACTACCACCTACAACGCACTCTCTACCATGGTATAATAAACTTACAAGGTAGGATTTGACGCAGGTGGGCGGAGCTATTGCAACGTTGAAAAATAGTTGAAAAATTTTCTTATTTTGTTGTGCAAAATCGCTGTGATGAAAGTGTTCCTGAAGTTTAAATATAAATTTAGTGTAGTAATAGTGTTTGTGTTGTGGAAACAAAAACAAAGGTTAACGATGAGATGCGCCGTGTTTGGTTGTAATAGTGACAATGAATCAAAAGGACCTATTTTCTTCAGATTTCCTACGGAAAAAAAAATTGTGATGTTTGGAAAAACCTTTGCCGTAGATCGAATAAATTTAACGTGAAAACATTTCTTGCCCTCTGATTACAGTTCGAAATATCAATTGCTATCAATAAATGAGAAATTTATAAGTGTAGGATATTAAAAGATTTAAATAATATCATAAAATCAAAAATCTAAATCTTAATCATTATCATTCCACTTGCGGAAGCCACTGTGTGGTGAAATAATATTATTGTGGTTTTTCAATAAAAGTTCTGTAACCTTTTGGGTTTGTCTTACTTCATTATGGAGGTACAAAATATAACAGCTTCATCAATTCATTATTTTATAGGGGTGTCTTCAAATTTCGTTGCCTACGATTCATATACATATGCAGTAAAAAAATTAACAGCAGGTTATTACTTGATAATTAAATTACAAAATAGATTCAATAAAGATTTTTGTCCTCTAACATTGCCACTTTAATAAAGTTCACACCGTAAATTATCTCACGGTACCAGTGTAATGGGATCCTTGTATATGTGTGTATGATGCGTCGTAATATGTTTTCTGCTGTATAAGCAATTTTAGGGATAGAATAAGTTTTTCTCATAATAGAGAAACATTTCATATCATATCTAACCTTGTAGCAAATAAGATCGTTTTTTGTAACAATAAAGTTTTTTTAAAAATCGAATTTGTCCATCGAAAATATAATTGGCGCAGTCAGTAGGATTGCCGAAATTGTGTCGTGTCAAAATACGGAACAATTTTCGTTTCTACGATTAATCGGCAGAACATCGGTAATCCAAGTGTCAAAGTTTCGGTTTCGGAGTGGTTCCTTAAAAATCAAGAAACCCAGTCTATCGAAGACCTGAAGCAGCACTTCTACACGAGAAAAACACCATCTTTTTCTGCGAGGACCAAAATTGGGAAATATTTGGACCACATCGCCAGACCAATTTGCTGAGCCCTCATAGTTAAGTGGGATGGACAAAGTCATTCTATTAATGTAAGTACAATTCGATGTCATTAGAAACGCTTTTTGAAAACTTAGTTTTAGAACCTTCAATTGACTCTAATATTAATCCTTCTAACTCTTCCCCTAACCCAAGAGAAACCCCAAATAACGCAAATCAAATAATTTCAAGAATTAATTCTATTAAACAGCCAAAAATGTCTCTTTTTAAACCCGAATATTTGAGCTGTGTTCCAATATTCGATGGTAATCCAAACGATTTAAATAGATATTTAGTAACTTGTGAAAGTATTATTAAACAGTTTTACAATGCAACGAATCCTAGTGATTTCCAAAATATATTTTTAATTAATTCTTTAATAGGTAAACTAACGGGAAATGCTAAGGTAGTAGTGAATATTCAAAGTGCTGATACGTGGGATCAATTAAAAGAAACATTACGTAGGTATTTCGCGGATCAGCGCGACGAAATTTGTTTAAATAGAGATTTAATTTTACTCAAACAATTACCTAACGAAAAACCACAACAATTTTATGATAAGTGCTTACATTTACTAAATCTATTGTGTTCGTACGTAGACGCACACGAACAAACAAATGAGGCTAGAACCCTCAAACGCGATTTGTATAATAAGTTAGCTTTAAAAACATTTTTAGCAGGATTAAGAGAACCTTTAGGAACCACTATAAGAAGCATGCGCCCCACTGATTTAAATGAAGCTATTCAATACATAACAGAAGAAGAAAATATAGGCTATTTTCAAAATTTGACAACTAAACCGTTTGTAAAACAAAATACTCCGCCTCCTAAACCATTTTTCCAACCACAAAATTATGTTAACCCATTTCCTATGACTAATTCTATTTTCCCAAATCGTCCAGTTCAATCACAAAATAATTTTCTACAACGCCCAACGCAACCACAAAATAATTTCCCTTTTCGACCATTTCAATTTAATACAAATAATTTCCAAAATCAATCTAGAGGTCCTCAAATATTTAGACAACCCTCTCCTAATTCCAATATTTTTAGACAAAATCAAAATTTTTCTTATCCAAATCAAAATAGTTTTAGAACCCCTGCTAACTCTCAGCAATCTCAAAATGTATTTCGACCCAACCAAAATAAACCTCTACCAGCCCCTACTCCTATGAGCGGAATATCTGTAAATAAAACAAATCAATTTAGACCACCTACGATGACATTCCAACAAAATCCCCAACAGAAAAGGAATTTTGTTTTTGAAGAGCTTTTTAATACCGAAGTAGATAATAATATAAATAACGAGGCCGAAATTGAGCCGGAAAATTTGGAAGGTGATAATGACCAAGATTTTTCATATGATAATAATAATGAGCAATATTATGAGGATAATTGAAATTTTCACGCGGACACCCTGTACAACGAACAGACATAACACCTCATGTTATATCTGTCAACAATACTAATTCTAGTGAATTACCATACATTATACTTCCAGAAAATAATCTTAAGTTTTTAATAGATTCATAGACCCAGATTTAGCATATTACAAAATGACCCATTTATTGTTTCCACTGTTTTTCAAAAATCAGCTCACAAACATAGTGCAATGATACCTGTTTCGAAAATTTTTAATTTACCAAGAAGTGCCAAATTAAAATTTTATCTGTTTAAATTTCATAACATCTTTAATGGACTAATAGGTTTAGATAATTTAAAATTACTACAAGCAAACCTAGATTTTAACAATGGAATTTTAGTAACCCCATATTCCAAAATTAAACTTCGCTATCACAATACCAGCAATAATCTAAATTTAATTACAATCGCACCTCGCACCGAACAAGTAATTAAAATCAAAACAAATATACCGAACGGCGAAATAATAATACCTCACCAAAAAATTCATAACTGTGAAATACCTGAATGTTTAACAATAGCGAAAATTCACGAAGCCCTAACAACAATTTTGAATAATACGCTAAATTCAGTAACCTTAGATTTCTCAGAACCAATAACTGTCGAAAAATTCAATCGAAAACAAATAAAAGAATTTAACTTTAATAATTTTGACGACTCTTTTAAACCAACTTTAGATCTTTCCAAACTTCGTACTGAACACCTAAATTCTGAGGAAGAGTATCACATAAAAAATTTGTGTAAAGAATTTTCGGACATATTTTATCAAGAAAACATGCCATTAACATTCACAAATCAAATCAAACACAGAATAAGAACAACCGACGAAATACCAATGTACACGAAATCATATAGGTACCCATTTATACACAAACAAGAGGTTGAAAAACAAATTAAAAGCATGTTAGAACAAAACATTATTCGACCTAGTACTTCGCCCTGGTCATTACCTATTTGGGTAGTGCCAAAAAAGGTAGATGCGTCGGGAAAAGAAAAATGGCGAGTCGTAATCGACTATCGTAGGCTCAATGAAAAAAACATCGATGACAAATACCCGCTGCCTAATATTACCGACCTTTTGGACAAATTAGGAAAATGTCAATACTTTTCGACCTTAGATTTGGCAAGCGGTTTTCATCAAATTGAGATGCACGAAGATGATATATACCAAAAACCGCGTTTACAACTGAACATGGGCACTGAGAAATGTTGCGTATGCCCTTTGGCCTCAAAAATGCCCCCGCAACATTCCAGCGTGTAATGGATAACATTTTGCGTGGTATACAAAACGAAAAATGTCTAGTTTATCTCGACGATATTATCATCTTCTCTACGTCACTTCAGGAACATTTGGAACGTTTAAGAGCAGTGTTTGAAAGATTAAGGAAAACAAATTTCAAAATTCAGTTAGATAAATCGGAATTTTTAAAAAAGGAGGTTGCTTACCTTGGCCATATTGTGACACCTGAGGGAGTTAAACCTAATCCGGACAAAATTCAAATTATAAAGAACTATCCTATACCTACAACCACTAAACAAATAAAGGCATTTCTCGGACTTTTAGGGTATTACAGACGATTTATAAATAATTTCGCTAAATTGACCAAACCAATGACAAAATGCCTGAAAAAAGGAGCGAAAGTGGTACATGTTTGTGAATTTAAAGATTGTTTCGAAACATGTAAAAACCTATTAATTAATGAACCAATTCTTCAATATCCTGACTTCTCCAAACCTTTTAATTTGACTACAGACGCGAGCAATGTTGCTTTAGGCGCTGTCCTATCACAGGGACCTATTGGTAGCGATCGGCCTATTGCATATGCTTCACGTACTTTAAACGATTCGGAACAAAAATATAGTACTATAGAAAAAGAACTTCTGGCTATAGTTTGGGCCACAAAATATTTCAGACCGTACTTATTTGGCAAAAAATTTAATATTATTACCGACCATAAGCCCCTTCAATGGTTGTTTTCACTTAAAGATCCAAATTCTAAATTAACAAGATGGCGAATCAAATTGGAAGAATACGATTATGAAATTAAATACAAAAAAGGTAAATTAAATTCAAACGCCGATGCTCTTTCCCGTATAGAGGTTCATATAAAAGAAGCAAAAAATATTTTCGAATATATGGAATGGTTTTATAAACAATTAGAAAGTAACAAACCCCCTCCTGAAGATGATAATGTCTCTTTATTAGTTCAGCCAGACGAGAGTGTTCTAGAAATTAATGACAATCAAAATTTAGAAGACCTAAATGAAACCGTACATTCAAATAACAAACAGGATCCTACCGTTTGTATACCAATTGCAGATACGCCAGTGAATTTCGGACAAAATCAGATAATAATCAGTCGAATTCTACATAGTCCAGCAAATCCGTCAGTAACTAAAGTTTTTGAAGATAAACAACGAATACATGTCCAAATTTCCGAAAACGATTTTGAAAATGATGTTGTAAGCTTTATAAAGAATTTTATCGTGCCTAAAGTTCAATATCATCTTTATTTTGAAAACCCAGAAATTTATGAGTCCTTTAGCGAAACGGTTAGGAAATACTTTAAATGGCCCTCCTTAAAATTCAAGAAATGTAAATATAAATTAATTGACGTTACTGATAAAAATGACATACAGGAAGTTATCCGAAATTATCATGAAAGCAAAACCAATCACCGCGGTATCGATGAAACGGAACAAAAAATTAAAAGTATGTATTATTGGCCTAATATGAAGAAATCAATTCAAACCTATATAAATGATTGCGATATTTGTCAACAAAGTAAATATGAAAGAAATCCCGTTAAAGTTCAAATGAACGTTACACCAACACCGGTAAGACCATTTGAAATAATTCACATGGACACATTCACATTAGAAAAGTCAAAATTCTTAACTATAATAGATTCCTTTTCCAAATATGCACAAGCGTACCCATTAACAAGTTTGGCTTATATTCAAATTGTTGATAGTTTAATTAACTTTTTCACCCACCATGGTGTTCCTAAACAAATTATTGTCGACAATGGCACCGAATTTAAAAATGCAGTTGTATCTGACCTGTTAAAATTACACAAAATAAAAGTACATTTTTGTTCTCCAAATCACCCACAGTCAAACAGCCCTGTCGAAAGACTTCATTCCACTTCAATAGAACATGTTCGATTATTAAATTTACAAGGTCCTCACGAAACACCGATTCAAAAGAAATTAATGTATGCAATATTAGCCTATAATTACTCTATACATTCGGCAACAAAAATGAAACCAATAGATATAATTAGCGGTCATATTGACAATAGCGATCCATTTAATATCGATATTAATAAAATGCTTGTAAGTGATTACATACAAAATCATAGGGAAACAACCAGAATATTATACTCCAAATTAAATGAAACTTTGACTCAAAATAAAGAAAACTTAATTGCCAAATTAAACGCGAACCGTGATTACCCGAAAATATTTAAACGGCAAGCCAAAACTTTTATTAAACGACATAAGCGACAAAAAACTGGTAATAAATTCGAGAAACCAACAGTAATAACAAAAGTTAACGAGGAACATAAAACTATAGAAACGCCCTCACAAACTAAAATACATATGGATAATGTAAAGCGCCCACTTAGAAAAACGTATGACTTTAATAGTTAATTGTATTTTCAGGATTCCCGTTGTTCTGGGACTTCAGAATGAAGTAACCGTGAAAAATTTGGAAAATTGTTCGGGCCTAATACCTTTAAAATTGAGAGAAGCTAAAGTACAAGACTACTTAAAACCCTTATTCACTATTACGATTTAAATCCTATTATAGTAGAAATTGATGAACTTGATTCTCAGGCTGAAAAATTTACAAAAGAAATTTATTCACACTTCAGATGTGAAACATTAAACTATTTGAAAATACTAAACATAACGAAGGAAAAAGCTAAAACAAAAATCAGCGAGATTATTCCTCATGCTACAAGAATAACCAAGAGGGGTATAATAAATGGCCTAGGTTCCATATTTAGGGCTGTAACGGGAAATTTAGACGCTTCCGACGGGGAAAGATATGAAAACCTAATAAAAGAATTACAACAAAACCAAAATAAATTAGCAACTAACATTAAAAAACAAAATTCAATTTCTATCGATTTAATAAACAAGTTTAATAATACTATTACACAAGTTCAACACAACGAATTTTTATTGAAAATGAGATTAATTAAGATGGCTAACTATTTAGAACAAAATTCGGTTCAGGATTCCTTGATCGTTGAAGATACATTAAATCAAATTATTAATATGTACGAAATAATTATATCTATTCTCCAAGATATAGAAAATTCTATTACATTCTCGAAATTGGGAATTTTACATCCCAGCATAGTTGGAACAACTGATTTGTTTAACGAATTAACTAAATTGCAACTTTCTCCAAATCAACTGCCCGTTTCACTTACTCTGCAAAATATACCAATTATCGAAAAATTAATAAATGTCGAGTGCTATATCTATAATAATAAAATAACTTTCCTTTTGCATTTACCTGTTATGCATCCTCATGTTTTCGACTATTATCACCTCTATTCCGTTCCTGTACTAACACAGGGTCAATTTAAGGTCATCAGTTCAAATAATAATTTTCTATTAAAAAACGAATTGTACTTTGCATTCCAACATGACGTTTGTACCAAAATTATGCCGCAGTTATACATATGTAGTCAAGTTAACATTCAAGAAAGTAAGGACGATGGCCCTTGCGAAATACAACTATTAAACATGAAAAACACTAATTCCTGTCAAGAAGCGGTAATCAGTATATCAAAATCAAACATAAAACAATTGGAAGAATCGACCCAATGGATTGCCATATTTCCGTATGAAGAAGCCGTCAAATTGGTGTGTCAGCAACAAGAAGAAACAATTAAACTTTGTGGTTCATATCTTATTGATATTCCGGCCAATTGTGAAATAATTACTAGTGAAAAAAGAATAGCGAACAAGGAAGAGATAATAGGTCAAAATCGACCAGTGCTTTTCCCAGAATTAGAAGAAAATAAAGGCTTCACAACAATCACAATCAACACCGACTTCGATCTACACAAAATTAATCTGGGCGGACTTTCGGAACTAAAAAGGACAATAATTGAAAATCAACCACAAATATCGTTCAACAAGTTGGAGCATGTCCCCGGTGTTTGGACCATCATTTTGTACATCTTTCTCGCAGTGGCGGGTTGCTATTTTGGATGCAAATGGATAATGGCAAAGTTCTTCAAAAAGGAACCAAAAACGGGTAACGGAGCGATAACCTTGGAGAGCGTTCAACTACCTCGTTGCACTCCGTAGTCGAATCTTCGCGGGGAGGAATTATCTCACGGTACCAGTGTAATGGGATCCTTGTATATGTGTGTATGATGCGTCGTAATATGTTTTCTGCTGTATAAGCAATTTTAGGGATAGAATAAGTTTTTCTCATAATAGAGAAACATTTCATATCATATCTAACCTTGTAGCAAATAAGTTCGTTTTTTGTAACAATAAAGTTTTTTTAAAAATCGATTTTGTCCATCGAAAATATAATTCGTACTATTTATTAGTACAGATTTTAATTATTCAACAAAATAAGCTTATAAATTTCTTGGAAGTTTCAGAGACGTGCTTTGTAAATTTATTATTATATATTTCACCGCCTTTCCAGGGAACATAAAAATATTTTTTACTTTTTTCGTTTTCAATAAGATTGGCCAAGTACGCCAAATTTCAAATCGATAGCCTTATTGGTTTCTGAAATATACCACTATGACAGATACAGAGACAAAGTCTCATCATCTTTGTTACACTTTAGGTTAAACTAACAGCAATATTGTATTATTTAAAATATCGATAACTAATAAAATCCAACAACAAAAGTACCTATAATAGTTTCCTATAACGATAGTAAAATAAGTACCACTCATCGTTTTTCAAAAATTAAATTACGGAAAATACCTATGTACGTAGTTTTATTATATGAATTGACTATCTGTTAGTCGTTTCTTTTTTTTTTTCTTTAAAATAAGATTTCAAATGCATTACTTTTATTTGTTTTTTATTAACATGAACAATCGTTGAACGCATGTATGTAGATATTCAACGTGACTAGAACCTAGAACGCACCAGTTGACGTCATGCGCAGCGGTAGACGATTATGAGTTCGCTTGCAATCCTACCTTGTAAGTTTATTATACCATGCTCTCTACTACCCCCACGCCCTACTATCCCAACAGTATCCTTAAACTTTTTCTGGATTACAAGAGAGAAACGGTTACGGTAGGATGTGTATGTGTGTTTGAATGTTCATACACCTACCCTCTACCTTATTCATTTCCAACCCATGTATTCTTGAATAAATTTAAATTTGTGAGAGGCGGTAGGGAAGTGAAGGTTGTAGTGGCGTGTCTTTGACTTCTTACAAACTTCACCCCCTGCAACCACTACCTCCTACAACCCCCCATCTCGCACCTCAACAGTTTTCTTAATTTTTTCAATAATACAAGGGTTGGAAAAAGTTAGTGTAGGGTTGGGTGTGTATATTAATGTAGATACGTATACCCACCCTCTACCCTAACCTTTTTCAGCTTTGTGTTCTTGAAAAAAATTAAGAATACTTCTGGAGTGGGTATTGGGGAGCTGTAGCGGTGTTTTTGTCTGCCTACAGGCTCCACCCCTACAATCACCACCTCATGCAACTTCCCACCGCCAACCCTAATTATTTATTCTTAATTTTTTAAGAATGCAATGGTTGGAAAAGGTTAGGGTAGAGGGAGGGTGTACATTTACGCGTACAGCCACTTCCTCCGCAACCTCCTCCAACCCTTGGATTATTGAACGTCTGGGTTTAAAGATCCCTGCTCAGTGGCTACTCCAATTGAGGCAGGCATGCTGATAGATGAGTTAGTAAACGATAAGCTACTGAATGATAAGCCATTCCGAGAAGTAATTGGAAGTGTGCTGTACCTCTCCACAAGGGCGTCGCCAAGGGGGTGGCAGGAGGCAGTTGCCCCCCCTCTAGAGATCAAATGTAGCTAGCCGCAAAGCGACCAAAGTCCTCGAAATTGACTTCCTCACCTATTAATAAATTCCGTATCGCATGATAAAACGTAAATAAATTCACAAGGTTTAATGTATATTGTAGAAATTATTGAAATATTCAGAATAATATTAAGATTTTGACATCCGTTTTTAAAATCGCTGCCATTTTCATCACGACTAGGTATATCAGATTTGCCAAAACGCAAGGCCATTAAACAGTGTAAAAATATGTAGGTAGGTGAAAATCCGGAAAAAGTGACAGACGAAATTATAAAGGAAGCTACTGCTGTTGCGGAGAAAGTCAGACTGGAGGAGGACATCACATCAATGCCGCGTATTACGGGGAAACAACGTCATAGAAGCAAGACTGACTAGAAACAAGAGAAACAACTACTCCGAGGGCTAATACCCCTACCGGCATTGAATTACACTAATGAATCTGAAGGTACACACATGTTAGACTTAGATAAAATAATCTAAAAAGACAGGTAAATTCCTGTTACGTCTAAATATTTAAGGATTACAAATCCCACATTTGGAACGCGTTCTATACAATAGACACAACGAACCACAAACCACATCCTGCAACTGGTTTCGACCTATTGGGTCTCTTCAGGCAGGCGCTGGCAAAACACAAACCGCAAAGTTCACTTGAATAACAAGACTGACTAGAAACAAGAGAAACAACTACTCCGAGGGCTAATACCCCTACCGGCATTGAATTACACACATAGAACGTGTTCCAAATGTGGGATTTGTAATCCTTAAATATTTAGACGTAACAGGAATTTACCTGTCTTTTTAGATTATTTTATCTACGTATAACATGTGTGTACCTTCAGATCTTAGACTAGGAAAGAGAGGAGACACGTAACTGCTATGCCGACTGTACGTCGAAAATTGACACAATATTTTGGTACCGGCTCCATTTACTGATACCAAACAGTGCGTTGACAGCGTTGTGTAAAAGTGTCAATATAATTAAATAGTGTAGTTAGGTTTTAGTGGATTTTTGTTTAAAACAATGCTGATTTGTTCTTCTTACGGCTATAAAAGCCGCAGTGAAAGAAATGAACCAGAAATCACATTTCACAAGTATAAAGAATTTTACGTAGTAAGGTTAAGCAAAGAAAATCGTGTTTAATTTATTGTTTACATACTACTTAAAATATGTTATGATTTACGTACAATAATCATTAATGCATCATATTTTTTTTGTTGGAATGGTTTACTGATAGTGTAAGAAACAATAAATACTTTCAAAGTTGTAAGATGCATGCGTTTACCACAGTATTACCATAGGCGGCGTCACTTTTAGTTATAAAAATCTAAAAAAGTAAAATTAAATAATTAATAAAATTCGTCTTAATGTTTATTAGTTCCGCCATATCATGTTAATTAACGTTAATAAAATAATTCTTTGCATTTAATTTCATTGAACATGTATTCTCTTTGACATAAAATAAATAATATTTTCTTAGTAACGTAAGACGCAAAACAAATGTTCTTAATAATTGTTTACTTTATCAAATAAACAATTGATACTCTGTATGGAATGATAATTGTACGAATAATAAGTAACAAAACAAACTCCCTCTTAACATTTTATGTTGCGATACTGAGCGCTGTCTCGCGACCCAATCGTCCTCAATTTGCAGTCGACTATTACCTGTCCCCTCTCTTTCCTAGTCTAAGCTTCAGATTCATTAGTGTAATTCAATGCCGGTAGGGGTATTAGCCCTCGGAGTAGTTGTTTCTCTTGTTTCTAGTCAGTCTTGTTATTCAAGTGAACTTTGCGGTTTGTGTTTTGCCAGCGCCTGCCTGAAGAGACCCAATAGGTCGAAACCAGTTGCAGGATGTGGTTTGTGGTTCGTTGTGTCTATTGTATAGAACGCGTTCCAAATGTGGGATTTGTAATCCTTAAATATTTAGACGTAACAGGAATTTACCTGTCTTTTTAGATTATTGTCATAGAAACAATCATCCAGCAGAAAGCCCTTCAGAATACTGGAAGAGGTCTTTTAGTAATACCATACTTGGATTCAGTTATCACCTCCCTTGAAGTACGTTTTGCTGAAGAAAACACACCGTCATTCGCATTATCTGAGTTACACCCGGCGCAGATGCAAAAGATGACAACTAAAAATCTGAAACAAACTTGTGAATCTATTGCCCAGTTTTATAATTTACCGAACATAAAGAATGAAATCGAACTTTGGCAGCAATTGTGGCACGATAGGCTTAATCTAACAAATCTAACAGTTGTTGACGTCCTAAAAGAAACAAATTCCTTCTTTCCCGAAACGGAAAAAGCATTGAAAATTTTGATCGCTTTACCATGCACGACCTGTACAGTAGAGCGATCCTTTAGCAGCCTCAGAAGACTAAAAACATGGCTAAGAAGCACCATGGCAGAAGATCGCCTTAATGGTCTGGCCATGATGAGTGTACACAGAGCTATAATAAATAAAAACCTAAATAATTTTAATGATAAAGTGGTTGAAAGTTTTGCAAAAAATCCCCTCAGGTTATGTTTTAATTAAATATTATTTTTGTTAAAATAAATAATCATTACTGTGTTTAAAAGTTTGATTTAGTTATTCTGCTGTCTGCTGCAGTCTGTTGAGGGCTTGTGAAGTTTTATACATTGATATTAGAACCGTTCTTATTACAATCGTCATCGAGGCTGTAGCGGACGTGACGGCTACCAGAAAGGTGCGTGCATAGACAGCGTGGTCCTGATAAGGACCGATAAATTGGAAGCGTATTTCAGGATCCAAAGTGTGGGTCCTGATAAGGACCGAGGTATTGGAAGCGTATTTCAGGATCCAATCAATAGCGAGTCAGGATTAGACTGATTTTATTAGAAAAATAGACGGGTATTTATACAAGAAATATTTACATTAAGCTTATGGATAAATGCATGGTCAACCGTTTACACTTGTGTGTGTATTTGCGGTTGACCCAATTTGTGGTACAAAAAGACAATATCTTTGTCAGCAGAGTCTAAACTCTGCTGTACTGTGTGAACTGTTTTGGCGAAATTGATGTATACAGAGTGTTCCCACAAGGCAAAGACTTCCAAAGTGTAACGCTTCATGCTCTCGGCGTTCATATCCATTTTTATCCTCCATAATATTGCCCCATACCCCCCCCTCTTAGTCATAAGCTGGCGACGCCCTTGCCTCTCCACAATATCAAGACCGAACATCAGCTTTGCTGTAAATTATCTTAGCAGGCAAGTTGGCAAACCTAAAGTGAGTCATTGGAAGATGGTAGAAAGCGTGTTTCGTTACATAAAAGGAACTCTGGACTTTAGAATATTTCTTGGTGAAGCTGAGAAATTAGAAGTATATACAGACGCAAACTATGGTGGCACGGAGTCAGATATGAAATCTACTAGTGGAATTCTGGTAACATATGGTGGTCCGATTGTGTGGATGGCACAAAAGCAATCAGTTGTGTCCATATCATCAGCAGAAGCCGAATACCGGGCTGCAGCAAGTGGAGTGCAAGAGATTTGCTGGATTCGTAGGGTCATGAAGGAATTAGAGATTGGAAACATATCTGAGCCAACTGAACTATACATAGACAATCAGGCAGCAATAAAAATGCTTGAAAATGCTGAAGATGGAAAAGTAACAAAAGGGAAGAAACACATCGAGATACGTCGCAAGTTTATAAATTCGCATATTGGAAAGACAGTCTACTTGAAATATATACAGTCGAAGAAGCAAGTAGCTGATATCTTCACAAAGGCCTTAAACAGAAAATTATTTGAAGAACTCCGACAGAAGCTGCTTAAGGAGGAGTATTGGAGATCATAGTGTTTAATCAGCTTCTATTTTATTTTTGAGTTAGTGTCTATAAGTTTATTATATCGATAGTATTTTTCTATCCTTGTATCTATGATCAAAAAAAGTTTTGTGACTGTTCATGTTTAAGACTGACTGAACATTATTACAATTATTATTAGGTTATCATTCATTAGGTTATAAAAGTATACATGTTTGAATATTTATTTGTTTGTTCACAAGTTTTTAGTGAAATTAAATTTTGTTCTGTACTTGAAAAAAGAAAAATTGTTGTTTCATTTTGGCCTGCAACAAACTCCCATCCCTTACAACATACCCCCCTCTCAAAAAGCATGCTCGAAGACATACCAAACTTTCACTCAGTCAGTACTGTTTATCCCACCCGTCCCCACAATATCCCCTACCACCTATACCATCCCTAACTTCCAACCACCGTATCTCCTACAGTACCCCATTCTGACACTTCCTTCACCTTCCTTTCTGTTCTTGCCCGAAGCTCTCAACGTTTAGAAAAGTCTATTAAATATATGTTGTTAGGTGTTATTTGCTTTAATTATGATCATCGATACACATTTTCTATTCCAACTTCTTTTATTATATTTTATTGTTAACACTTTCTTTACATTTATCTTTATTTGTGGAAACTTTTACGTTATTTTATATATATAGTTTATCTATTTACACAAGATCTTTCTCTACCACCCTAGATGAGTTTATAGATGCGAAACTCGACTTTGAGCTTGAACGTCCAGCGCCATCTTCTCGGACGGCACCGGAATTAAAAGGAACTTGGAAAATATAGAACATAGAAAGCTACCTTACCGGCTGTGGCGCGAGGTTTAAAATGGCAGGTTGGGAGGGGTTTTTATTTTTGGTTATTTCAATTTTAATTCGTTATCAAAATAAACACAATACATCGTGATAAAAATATATTTAAAAAAATAATAATTACAACATTAAGCAATGTTTATATAACAACAGCAATAATTGTATGGAAAAAAATATTGCATGATTCTATTGTTGAAATTAGACGACAATTAGCATACCTAAATACAATTTGGAAGTGGAGCTTTCATTGCATGAGCAAATACAGCCTCCAAATCGGGTTTTCCCTCAGGGACGCGATAATCTACAAAAGTAAAAATCAATTTCCGCATACTCGTCGACTTTGAAATACTTACAAGGTAAATGGACACTTGGAACTGCACTCCGTTTGAGTCTACCATTAGCCCACTTACATGCAGGGTGAAAATGTTTCCCACAAACACGGTAATTTCGAAGACTTTTGGGAAGTCTTTCCCAAACTGTAGGGGAAAAAACCCTTTCCACCCATACATGTTGCACTTCTTCATTCTTCGGAAAGGAATGCCTACAAAAATAATAATTAAGACATATTTACAATTGCTTAATGAAAATTAATTTGTTTTTACATTGTGGTAGCTTCTGGTATACACCCCTCAACGGAGCATTCCTTTCTTTAGTGCTTCCATTGTCTATAATTAACAATATATATTTTACTAACAATAAACAGAAACACACCATTAACAGTAAAGTTATATTGTCCTTTTGGGGTCTTAATGATCGTAAGTTACCACAACTATTAAGCAACTTTACTTATTTATTAATAAATAACTGTGCATTAATGCAAAAACGCGACAAATAGGACTACAAAAAGTAAATATTTCTTTGCAATACAGGCACAATATGTAAAATATTATTTAAAAGACATAGGAAAATATATCTGCAAGGACAACTCATTCTATTATTTTTGTATCTAACAATTATATTTTCTCAAAGCAAGGATGAAATTATTCTTTAGTAACTTACCTTGAAAAAGTAAAACAAACACTAAAAAGTTTTGAAAATACTGTAACACAACTTAAAAAACAAACAACACACAATTTCAATGAATAAATACAAAATCACAAAAACACGAATGAGTGGCTTCACCTGGCTTCACCTCTATCATTGGGGATTTTCATTTCAAATTAGTCAATTTCACAACCGAAAAACAATCTCACTGTAATATTCACCGACTGTAATTTGTATTCTGTAATGGTAGGTAATTTAGAAGAAGAGTAGAAGTGTAGTTTAGTTTTTGGTGCCGTCCGAGAAGGTGGCGCTATGTTCGCAGTTTCAGTACCCTGTCTACCACATTACCACATTTATTCATAGCTCTATCTACTCTAACCTCAAAACATTCACTCATAGAGAATATATACATATGTTCATAGAAAGAAGGTATTACTCCATAACATTAGGAATTTGAATTTTCAAAGTGGAAAAATACATTTTCTTGCTTGGGACGTCGAATACTACAACATACTTTTTACATACTATATAATTTGAATCGAATCGGAAAGGTGTGGGTAAAATCGTACAATAGAGAGGTGTGTAATTGATCTCAAAATAGCTTAAATATATACCATATCCTTAAGGAAGAAGTAAGCGAAAAGCAAGTGAGGTTATGGTTTTAAATTGCCGCTCTTATTAAAGTTTCTTAAATGCTATGCACCACCGTCCAAAGTCGGTCGGGTTCAACTAGTCATATATGTATAATAATGTTCTAGTGTGTGGAGGTTTGTGTGTTTGACGAGCCTTGGAAAAAAGTAGCGAAAATGCACTTTTCGGAAAAACTGCAACAGACGCGCAAATTGTCGTTAGTGATATCGATTAAGATTAAAATGAAGTACGGTTTTCCAAAATTTCATCATGATTTATTAAGCGGTTTAAAAGATATTAGCAAATGAAAACGGGAAAAAAAGCGTTTTGGGTGTTGTTTGAGCAATGAAAGAAGGCGTTGTTGTTTGTTAGTTTATTTAAAAGATCGTAAATTAACAATATACACTTTACAAAGATGCAACAGTGAAACAACGTGACTAAAACGAACGTAAGTACTATAACCCTAGATGAGTTATAGATGCGAAACTCGACTTTTACATTGAACGTCCAGCGCCATCTTATCAGGCATCACCTCAATTAAAAGGAACTTGGGAAAATATGGAACATAGAAAGCTACATTACCGGGTATGGCGCGAAATTTAAAATGGCAGGTTGGAAGGTTTTTATTTTTGGTTATTTCAATTTTAATTCGTTATCAAAATAAACACAATACATCGTGATAAAATATATTTAAAAAAAAAATAATAATTACAACAATAACAATGTTTATATAACAACAGCAATAATTGTATGGAAAAAAATATTGCATGACTATTGTTGAAATTAGATGACAATTAGCATACCTAAATACAATTTTTGGTGTAGTGTATAATTACTGGTAAACTCATGAATCACATGGTAATTTGGAAGACTTTTGGGAAGTCTTTCCCAAACTGCAGGGGAAAAAGCCCTTTCCACCCATACATGTTGCAATTCCGCATTCCGCGGAAAGGAATGCCTACAAAAATAATAATCAAGACATATTTACAATTGCTTAATGAAAATTAATTTGTTTTTACATTGTTGTAGCTTCTGGTATACTCCCCTCAATGGAGCATCTTCCTTTCTTTAGAGCCTTCATTGTCTATAATTAACAATATATATTTTACTAACAATAATACCAAAAACATGAAGCCATAAACAGAAACACAACATTAACAGTAAAGTTATATTGTCCTTTTGGGGTCTTAATAATCGTAAGTTACCACAACTATTAAGTAAGTTTTTTTAATTATTAATAAATAACTGTGCATTAATGCAAAAAGTAAATATTTCTTTGCAATACAGGTACAATATGTAAAATATTATTTAAAAGACATATGAGAATATATCTGCAAGGACAATTCATTCAATTATTTTTGTATCTTAAGTTAATTAATGTATATATTTTATGGATAATTAGCTGATACTTGGTGAGACTTCTTATTGATAATAAAAAAATGAAAATTATTTGGTTTAAAAAGAAATAATGTTGTTTCGCCAACGATTAAGTTGTTTAAAATTGTAGTTGTGTATCAAACATTTTTTCTTTTAATTAAGTTTATTTATGCATAAGCAGTTTTAACAAGTAGGTATGAGCTTCAATCACCAATTTTAATATTATGCAATATAGTTTCCATTTATTCAACTTGTTTAGAAAATTGTAAATAAACCTATAAGTATGTAGGTATTTGTAAAAATAGACTATAATTATTTTTTGAAGTTAACAATTATATTTTCTCAAAGAAAGAATGAAATTATTCTTTACTAACTTACCTTCAAAACGTAAAACAAACACTCTAAATAGTTTTAAAAACACTGTAACACAACTTAAAAAACAAACAACACACACAATTTCAATGAATAAATAGAAAATCACAAAAACACGAATGAATGGCTTCACCGCAATCATTGGGGATTTCATTAGTCAATTTCACAACCGAAAAACAATCTCACTGTAATTTTCACCGACTGTAATTTGTATTCTATAATGGTAGGTAATTTAGAAGAAGAATAGAAGTGCAGTTTAGCTTTTGGTGATAGCTGTGAAGGTGGCGCTGATATCGCAGTTTCAGTACCCTGACTATAACCCTAGATAATGAATACTATAGATGGGCCACTCTAAATTTTGTAAAAAATGTGCTGCCACCTGGGCAATGCGTCCAAAAGGTTGTGTGACAAGTATCTACTAAAAGTTACACATTTGTAAGAATTTGTCTTTCTCTTGGCGCCATCTAAGTGTCAGTAGAGCATCGTTATATGGCGGAAAATTTGAAATTTTGGGACGGTGCAGGGGTTTTTAATTTTTTTTTTTTTTTAAAAAAAGATGTGAGAAAGAGAACATTATTTATTATTGTATTGACGCATACCGCACTTATACATAACTGAAGTTGTAAATACACCTTAGTTATAGTAATTCTTCAATTCTCTTGTCCTTGTGTTACCTGACTTGAATGAAGATGCCTTTTACAAATAATATATACAGTCAAGGGTGATTCGCCATTTGCCAACATGTTTTGCAACCTATAATTGACAAGATGTCAAAACTTAGAATGAAGTTTAACGATACAGTAGTAAACAGATATTTAGTGATGTCCAAAAACTTACTTTGTACAAGCCAGACCTCAAAGACTAATAAAACAATGCTTTTGCTTCATTATCTAACTTCACCTAAATGTTGTAAGATGAATCAAAGCTAATCTTGTCAATAACATATAACAACTTCAATAACGATTAGAATAACTAAATAGTAAACACCAGAAAAATATCTGAAGCTTAGACTAGGAAAGAGAGGGGACAGGTAATAGTCGACTGCAAACTGAGGACGATTGGGTCGCGAGACAGCGCTCAGTATCGCAACATAAAATGTTAAGAGGGAGTTTGTTTTGTTACTTATTATTCGTACAATTATCATTCCATACAGAGTATCAATTGTTTATTTGATAAAGTAAACAATTATTAAGAACAAATGAAATTAAATGCAAAGAATTATTTTATTAACGTTAATTAACATGATATGGCGGAACTAATAAACATTAAGACGAATTTTATTAATTAATTAATTTTACTTTTTTAGATTTTTATAACTAAAAGTGACGCCGCCTATGGTAATACTGTGGTAAACGCATGCATCTTACAACTTTGAAAGTATTTATTGTTTCTCTCTTTACCAGTAAACCATTCCAACAAAAAAAATATGATGCATTAATGATTATTGTACGTAAATCATAACATATTTTAAGTAGTATGTAAACAATAAACAAATTAAACACGATTTTCTTTGCTTAACCTTACTACGTAAAATTCTTTTTACTTGTGAAATGTGATTTCTGGTTCATTTCTTTCACTGCGGCTTTTACAGCCGTAAGAAGAACAAATCAGCATTGTTTTAAACAAAAATCCACTAAAACCTAACTACACTATTTAATTATATTGACACTTTTACACAACGCTGTCAACGCACTGTTTGGGATCAGTAAATGGAGGCGGTACCAAAATAATGCGTCAATTTTCGACGTACAGTCGGCATAGGAGTTACGTGTCCCCTCTCTTTCCTAGTCTAAGATACAAACAAACATCAATCTAACTATAAAAAATATAATCTGTGAAACCGGCAAAAGTATTATAACAAAAATATAAGGTAATGTAAACCAAGATAGGCCAAAAACACTCGCTGACACGTTGGCTCGGGCACTGGAGTATGACGTCGTTAAACAGGCATCGCAACGGCAAGGTAGAGTGCGCGAGATAAGGGAGGAGCCCGACAGTCGATACGAAGGCAGACTAGAGGAAGTAGTTAGCAGGATAGTGGAAAGACTAAACTGAGACCAATAAGATACTGGAACTGCGGGAAATTGAGACACGTAAGAAGCGCTTGCAAGAACGAAGAGGTTACTCAAGAGTGCGTGCCCCGCGTTCCGGAAAACTAATCAGGGACGACGCGACGGGGCAAACGTCGGTCCCCGGGACACGAGGCCCCAGGTTTAGTAGCACTGACTAAGACAATGAAAGACCGAACTGACAGCCTTTTTCTCACTGGACTCATAAACAGGAAGCAGTGTTCATTTCTGCTGGATACTGGAGCTAGAAGAACAATCATAAGGCCTGAAATATTGACCAAGCCCAGTTAACTTTTGCCAACGCAATGGAAGCTCCGTACCGCCACTGGAGAACAAGTAGTAGTCAGGGGCGAAAGTTACGTCTACATCAAAATGGGAAAAACGTCTTTCAAACACTGCGTGTTAGTGGCAGAAATAGAAGACAATGTAATACTGGGTTTGGACGTCCTCCGAAAATATGACTTCTGCTTTAATTTCCGGAGAAAGAATGTGACACTGAACAGCGAAACCTTCCAGTTACACGCCCAGGACACTGTCATGCCTCAAGTTAAAAGAATGAGTTCAGGTTCAGGAGGTATTCCGGAAACGTTGTTAAAACTGTACAAGGAGGCGGGGAAAAACCGTAATCAACCTGAACAACGTCGAATAGGGGAACTCCTTGAAAAGTACCAGGACGTGTTCGCATTGGACAACGGCAAGAAAGGGCGAACCAACATCGTCGTCCATAAAATCAACACTGGCGAAGCGCAGCCCATCCGTCAGAGACCGAGGAGACTACCACTGGCCAAAAAGGAAGAGGCCGAAAAGATTATAAGCGACATGCGGAAGGACGGAATAATAGAACCGTCGACCAGCCCATGGACGTCGCCGGTAGTTTTGGTCAAGAAGGACGGATCTACATGCTTCTGTGTTGACTACCGCCAGCTAAATAATGTCACCAAGAAAGACAGCTACCCCTTGCCACGCATCGATGATACCTTGGACACGCTTGCGGGGTCGACAATATTCTCAACGCTAGACCTTAAAAGTGGATACTGGCAAGTAGACCTGCATCCTGAGGCCAAAGAGAAAACGGCATTTTCGATCGGAACCGGGCTGTGGCAGTTCAACGTGATGCTGTCCGGGTTGTGTAATGCGCCAGCCACATTTGAACGACTCATGGAGACGGCCTTGAACGGCTTGATTGAGAAAACTTGCCTGGTATACCTTGACGACATAATCGTGATCGGAAAAGACTTCGACGATCACCTGAAAAACTTGGAAGAGGTACTTCGAAGGCTGCGTGATGTCAACCTTAAATTAAGCCCCAAGAAATGCCAGCTATTTCAAGAGACAGTGAATTACCTGGGGCACGTAGTCACGAAGACCGGCGTTTCAGTCGATCCGCAGAAGATCACAGCCGTACAATAATGGCCAGTACCTACTGACGTACATCAGGTCAGAAGCCTCTTTGGCCTGTGTACTTACTATCGACGCTTCGTTCCTGGATTTGCCAATATTGCCAAGCCATCGACTCGATTAACGGAAAGTAGCAGACCATTCTGCTGGAAACCGGACTGCCAAGCTGCCTTCGAAAAGTTAAAGCAAGCTCTCGTTTCCACACCCGTGTTGAGTTATCCGATACCAGAGGGGAAATTTGTTCTGGACACCGACGCTAGCAATGTTGGGTTAGGCGCAGTACTCTCACAAATACAACACGGTGTCACTTCCGAGAGATCCGAAGATTTGTTTACTGCTTCGGACTCGCTGGTTCATTGTGTGGCCAAAGACTTGAGGATCGATCGCGGTATTGCAACCGTATTCAAGAAGAAGATTGGCCGCTTGCCAGAGCTACGGGACCAACTTGTAGATGAGAAGAAAGTGCTAAGTCTGGTGGACGGAAACCGATCCATTTACTACCTGGTCACTAAGGAGGCGTCGTCTGAAAAACCCACCTACCGCTCGTTATGGAATTCATTGGTGGAACCAAGAGACCAACTGCAATCCACGGGTACCACAAGATTAGCCATGCCAAGGATAGGATGTGGGTTGGATGGACTAAACTGGAGTGGTGCGAAGCATGTTGGAGGTCCTGTTCCGGTGGAGCGGCGTCGAAATAACGGTATACACTAACAATCCCCAACGAGATCCCGCACAGCCAAGGACTGTGGATTGCTACTTCCATATGACGACTGGTGCCTTAGGGGACAGAATTGCAAGTACCGGCATGATCCTTTGAAGGAACGGCAGAATGTGATCCGGGACGGATCACCCGTAAGGAGGGGGCAGTGTAACGAGCGTATATGTGTGCGAGACCGGGCAGTGTAACGAGCGTATATGTGTGCGGGAGCGGCGACGAGATCCGACAGCAGATAAGCGGAGTTCAAAGGATGCCGACGTCGGTCGGCGCTTTGAAGACAATAAACAAGGCCATAAATTAAACGAACACAATAGGCTCTCCAGTAAAGTCTAGTACGTCATTCTGGATTTCTTCTGGAATGTTCCATATCTGTATAAATACTTGTTGACGTGGTCAGTGACAACAGTCTACAGTTAGCTTCCGAACGAGTAATATAAACACCGGACAACGATATACCGAGTGATATAAATACGCATTTTTCTTGTCATATAAATAAGTTGTTGAATTGTTATTAGTGTTTAAGTATTCTATTAGTGTTTAAGTGTTAAATAAATAGTTGTAAATAAATATCCGTTAAATAAATAAGTTAAACTAGAAAAGTCGTTACAATATTTCAATAACTACTTTCCCAAAGTAACACTCACGAACTACCTTTTTAAATAATTTAAACATTTATTTGCATGTTACATTATTAACAGTGGTTTTCTTTAATTTTCTTATTTGTTACATTTCAACACTTTTAAAAAGCAGGGCGGCGTTAGGGGAGCGGGTAAGCGTGGTAAAAGCACACGGGCCCTACCTTCCGAAGGGGGCCCGCTGTTCGAATGCTTGCTTAAAAGATGAAAATTTTAAAAACTGGATCTACAATTCTGATAGAAGCTTGTAAGAGTGACGAAACACCAGTTTGGAGAGGATGCAGTTACTGTGAACGCATCGATACCCGAAAAAGTATATTTCCATTTTACAACGGGATACTATAAAAAAAAAGGACAAAAATGTTCAAATTTAAAGACGGCTGGGTAGTTTACGACGGTTAAGTTTACAAGCGACCCAAACACTTTCACCGTTATTTTTCTGATTGTGTTCTTTCTATTTTTGGAGGCCCCTCATGAAACCGAATTGATTTTTATCTTCTGGTTTTATAGAGGCTTTTTTAATCGGGCGTGCCTGTTACAAAAAGTTCCCAATAGAAACAGCGTTATTTTTTAATTATTTTACATTTAAGAGGTAAAAAAAATTCGTAGCTTAGCCAGGGTCCGAAAATCCTATCAGGGCTCTGACCAAAAGAATTATTTTAAAAAAAAAAAAAAAAACGGCCAAGAACCTAATACCGATGTTTAAGTATTTTGTTAGGGTGAGATTTTAAGAAAGCAACACTTCAAAGATCAAAACAACTGAACACTTAAATTTACTTAATCAAAATTGTTACATTCGATGCGTTCGATAGCTACCACGATAGTAATATAAGTATAAATCTACAGTTTTGTTTCTTTCCCATGGACCATGTTTACGCCAAACAAATTTGCCGATATTGCACCACAGTGATGAACCATCATTCGCAGTTTTCAATGTTGCTAACAATTTAAAAAAAAAATATTCATTTTGAATAAAAATTAAGAGAACGATTTACGGATATGTTCACTAAAATGCATTCGTATATCGTTAGTGCGCGGCCACCGACCGTGTTTTGCACTTGTACAGAGCAGTGCCCCAACGTATTAACAGCATTACTCATTGGCAATAAGTTAATGTATTACGTATTACCCTACTGTTCTTGTAATAAGAACACGGGTCACAGGATATCATAAATTGTTTTTATTTGTTTATTATGTTTGACAGTGGCTGTGATATTAAGTTTGTTCGCGGATGCGATTTCGAACCAATACCGGATTGTTGAACAGCACATGTGAGGTTATTAACCGGTTCGGGATTTCTGTTTACCGTGAATTATTTCTGAATTAACAATTTCAAAACGTTGTCTATTTTCAAAACTATAGATAACTACAATATATATACAATATTAGAATACTAATGCAATAGATAAAGAAATGAATGAATCTGAGTCGCTGTTGATAAGTTAGCGGTAAGTTGTTGATATTTACGTTAGTCTGATAACAAGTCCAGTTTTGCTTACATCTGTCAATTTCAACATCGCAATTGTTATTGATATGTTTCAGACATCGACGTTGCCAAATCACGCCCAGGACCGGCTTCGGATTATAAGATGTTACTATTCTGTTAAAAAAAATTGTCTCTTAATTCCATTGGTATAGTCACCATTCGATTATTATATTACATCTGGTTGATACCCTCTAGATATCTGCACATCATTCAGTTATATCCTGCATAACTTTCTTAAAATAGAAAATCTGCGACTTTTAGTTTTGTTACCAATGTTGATTTAATTCTAACTCTAATTTTGGTTTATTTAATTTTAAATTATTTGGAATAAGAACTTTTTAACAGTAAATTTGATTTAGTTATTTATATTTATTTACTTAAGTACAATTTCTTAACTACACTTCCCTACTAGTCATGCAACATTAAAAAAATTATAATCATCTCAACAAATAAATAGTATATGTACTGATTTTATATCCTATTATTTAATAGCAAAATGCAAATTATGACTTTGTAACTAAATTATTATTGATATATGATGTAAACCTCCTCATATTTTTTGGTTGCTTATTGAGGAAACCGTTGTTAAAGTCAGTTGCAGATATTATTTTGTTTCCTGCAATTTTAACTCTACCAATACTTATCCACTTTCCATCCTGACACTTCACTAACAGTTTAGCAATGTTTTTTTCATAATGTACAGTACCAGTTTCAAATTTATCATCATTCATTGGTGTGACGTATTTATCTATGTCGAGCAGTTTAATTGACTTTTGGTTCCAAACTGCTACCAAGTCATACACATTTAATAATGCTTTAGAAGTATTGAAAATTTTTTCTGATGTCATAGTTTCCCAATTTATGTAAGACATTGAAGGTTTTACTTTGGGTGCTATAACATACTGTCATAACTACCAAATATAAATATATACATACAACTTACCATAAGTAGCTTCCTGATTTGATTGAGGTATTGAAGCCTTCACGTATTGCATTAAGTTAGTAAGTACTTCTGCAAGAGCTTCTGCTCCAAGACGACCCAGTGTATCATGCAACTCAATCGCATTAATTCCTCGTTCCAAAGGAATTTCTTTTTGTAAGAGGATATCACCCACATCAAAGTGATAAGGCTTTATTTTTATAATAGTGACACCAGTCGTTCGATCTCCATTGGCAATGGCATGTATAATTGGTGCTGCTCCTCTCCACCGCGGTAAAAGACTAGCATGAACGTTTAAAATACCTCTGAAAGTAGTACACCAATTTTACATAAAATTACTTCTCTTGTTTGCCGCAGTTTTGTATCAGTCCTACATTTGATAGCATATACATAAACATAAATGACTTCAATACTGAAAAGAGGTATGGAGCATTGAATGAATTAAAGCAATAAGAAACGTTTTAATCTATTTAAGATCAAATCCTATATTTAAAACTGGACGACGTTTCAGTCACAAACGTTTATGGTCCTTTTCAAATATTAAAACATCTACATTGGATCTATTATATTGAAAGCACTTGAAATTAGTGCAGTGAAAGATGTTTTTATAAGTCAAAGGGCTTAAAATGCAACAGATAAACATTTGAAGAAGTTTCACACATTACCTTTATTCCAAAATAGTGCTTCGAAAACATAAAAATCGTCATAAAACATCAAATAAGTAAAATAAATTAAGCAAAAAGTTAATCTAGTTATAACACAATGAAAAATAAACGAAAATAATTTTTAAAATAAGTAAATTATTCGCAAATATTGCGCAGGCATTTACTTTTTAAATACTATAAAATTTATCGATACCAATTTTTATAAGTTCAAACAAGAATAACTAAATAACTCATTTCTTTTTTAAATGAAACCCTCGACTTTTTGTAGGTCGTGCAATGCAGAATTAAATTTTATTTTTACTGGTATATATTTCTGGAATTTTTTTGCCTGTTGATCCGCGAAAGAAGTTTTATCTCTTGCAACATAAAACATAGAAATACTTTGTTGGTAAAAGCCCAAATGTACATTTCGACTATGAAGTAGTCATTTTCACCTGTTACAGAAATACGCCAAAAAGAGGGTTGTTGGTGAAAAGAAAATTGAAATTCATCAGGAAATTCATAGATTTTTTTAATATAGTCAGTGTAATAAGTTCGTTGTAGAAATGTACATTTGGGCTTATACCAATAAATCACTACCTTATAACGAGGCACAACCCTTGAAGAATTTAGATGGATAAAATAAATTCAAAATATTCCACCCAGACATTATAGAAACCAATACTTTAATAGAGATTCCATACAATCCCTGAATGTTCGATTCCATTATTAGGAAATCAAAAACAACTATTGGCTTAATGTTTCCAAAAACCAACTGAATAATTAAGCAATATTTCGATCATCAATTTCATAATGTTATGTCATAATTCATAATTTATTATACGGTTATATTAGCCTGACGATGACCGAAATTTACGGACGAAACGTTGCCTAATTACTCATCATCAACAGTGGTTGGTTATTGGCAAATTAGCTTTTATTTATTTTTCAATTAATTTATTATACTTGTATGAATATAGGCGTGTTGTACACCAACACGCGCACCCCAATCTACTGCTGTAGCAGATTTTGCCAGCGTGACGAGTGACGCGAATCCACTTTTTTATCCCCTACTAAACATCGCATAACGCGCCCAAAGAAGTTTTCACATCAATAAAAGCTACCTTACATAATCCGAAAAAGTTTTTTCTTTTATTTTAAAAACTATTGTTATTACATAATTGAATTAGTTTAGTTGCGAATGTTTATTTGACAAAAAAAACCAAATATTTTTCTTTTAGAAATTAATAAAATACACTGATGATTTTTTCAACTATTTATTATAATCACTTGACGATCATTTCGCCAAACTTTGATTTCTTCGGAAGTTTGTAGGCAACTTAAAACTATTAACAATTTTTTTGCAGATATCCACCCTCAAAGAGTGATAAGTGATTTTCATGGTTTCTCAATAGACAAGGTGGCAGGATTGACAATTTATTCTTTTTCAAATTATAAAATCTTGGCACTTTGTCCATTTAATTTTTAGTAAGTATAATTAGTACTAATTTTGGGGTATTGTTTGTGTAAATGGTAAGTACCATTAAGTGTTCGTAAAATCGAGTTTTTGATTGAGTCGCCAGTACCTCTCTCGTTCTGAGTGTTCCTAGTAGTGTTGTGAATTCCGTAATTTAACGCGAACCGACATATCGTTTTCAGTGGGCGTTTGGGATGGGGGAGGAATCGCAAAATTTTTTTTGCGAATTTCATTTTGTGAAATGTTTGATATACCGACAGGGATTGCGCGAGTGTAGGGAGTTTCGGGAGTGTCGTTTTCTATTCGCGCAGGTATGATTTAACATCCCAGTGTCACCCTATCACGTGACTTTTTTCCACAGGGAAAAAACACCCTACACTCACCCTTAATTTCTGAACGTGCTCTATTGTAAAAGTGTTGAAAAACCCTTCTCACAATTATTTCTTCAATGTTTTTAATAAATAAGTCATTTTGTACTATTTTCTCACAAGAAAAACTTATTTTTTTTGGATACATTGAGATCAAAGTTTTACCATTTAAAGCTCCATAAAAAAATTATGGTACATTTTCGCCAAAAATCCCTTGGGTAATTTTTATGTACCACCAAGCTCAACAAATAACCAAAGTTTCGTCTTGATCGGAGGTAACCTGTATTTGCAAAAAGTACCGTATTTCAGACAAAACCTTTAAATTACTTGAAATCAGCTGTCTAATTGCATATGTGCTATAAACAGACCTTATATACTACCAAATATAAGACCAATATAGAGCTGGCACCTACTTATTTTCTTACAAGGGAAATTGCTTTATAACACTTTCTGGTATTAATTTACCAAAAGATACTACTATCCCCATATCAAAATCACCTTTGTTTAAAGACCTTAATGGCCACTTGTGATATTTAAAGTTCCTTTTCAAAGCAAATTGTTTTATTACATCTTTACTCCAGGTTTTAACAGATGTAACTACCTCCAGATTTTTAATTAGTGGCTTACATTTTCTGAAAGTTTATTGCTTCTCTTATTAATTCTTTGCATTGTCTTTAGATAGAATAAGTACTTACCGATGGTCACTTAACATTTTTAACGTATAAAGAGAAAATGTATCATTTCCGAAAAATAAAATTTTCCACGGAGGTTTTAAATCTGATTCAGAACAGAACAAACGACATGTGTAACTTTTTCTATTAGCTAACAAAATCTTGCAATGCCTTAAAATCATTACATACAAATAAAAAAAAACAGTGAATAGAATGTTCCAGTGTAGCTCGCAGTTCGCACGTTTACGTTTTAACCAAAAAGTACAACAAAATACGCTGAAAAACATAGGTTAAAACCATAGTTCCATAGTGGTTAAAACTGAACAAATCAAAACATAAATTATCATAGATATTACATATACGAATATGTACAATTGGATTTTACAGCCAATCTGATCAAACGCAACTGTGAAACATTAATAGATGGCGCCATTATATATGAGGCACAGAATACATATTTTAATTTTCTTCCGAATTTATTTCAGCATTAATAATTTTCTTTGATGTGTTCTTAATTTATCCCTAAAAAAATGCAAAACAATCTAAATATAATTCGGCCGCAGAGTCCGCTACGTACTAGCTATTCTTTCAATTTCACCGGCGACCGTTAACGTGCTTCAGGCGTGCTTTGCTTCCGTGTTACAAATCATTTCACTGCCAGACGCTAGCACCCCATCCAACGAATTTCGAAAAAAAAGTATATGGATCAAATAGGTCACATTTGGTCAGCAATAGGAAGTTGGTAAAAACAACTCGATTTTTTATATGAATATTCGATACTGCCGGCACCCCGTCTAATTTTTTGATAGCATTCGATTGAGTTTTAGGTGCTTTTAATGGGTCAGCTATAATTATTATGTGGTCAGGTTTGGAAACGTTTCTGTTTAAGCTGGTCGCTACCCTTCATCACCGTTGGCTGAGGCCAATATTAATCTGACTGGTACGGCCACGACCGTTGGCTGAGGTAGCGCCGAGTGTGTCAGGAGCAAGTGAAACAAGGATGGCCTGATGTTACGGTAACCTGTCTTTGTCATACTCATTGACAGGTTTGCAAACAAGTTGAATTTATCAACGGTTCGGGGCACAAATTACCAAATAATTACAATAAAATTCCTTTCAGGTAGTTTAGGCGTTTATGTGCTTTTCAAAACCAACAATTTTACTATGATTTTACTGAAGATTTACATTCAATCTGCTCTGGTATGCTGTTAATTTCGTTTCGTTAGTCGTGTGTTGTTGTGTTGTTTAAACAGTTTCGCTTTGATTGTTGTGTGTTTAAAAACTAAATTGTGTTTGTGTAATTTATTGTATTGTTAGTTGTACTTAATATTCATAGTTTTAATTAAGAACAACAATGGTGATATATTGTGTAGCATTTGGATGTAAGAACGAGCAAGATAAACGGAAAATATCTTTTCATGGGTAAGTCAAATAAATCTTACAGAAGTCAATAAAATGAAAGACAGTAAATAATTAGCAATAATATTAACGGCAGATTCATTTGTTGCAGTTTTCCATTTAAGAGACCAGAAATTCTGCAGTCATGGATAAAGGCTGTTCGCAGGGAGAATTGGGCTCCATCTAAAACAAGCAAACTTTGTGGAGAGCATTTTGTACAAAGTGACTATATAATTAATCCCGGATGTACTGCTAGAAGATTAAAACCAACTGCTGTGCCTAGCAAATATAACCCATTTTAAGCCTAATCACCCTGCAACTGAAGAATTTATAGGTGAAGACTGTCATGAAATTCAAATCATACGAAAAGTGCTTACTATATACTTAAAATGCCGCATGTTTCACCATGCTAAATTAATAAATTTAGAATTATATGGTAAAAGTAACACAGTTGGTTTTACAGTGAACCCCCGGTAATCCGGCCCATCTAATCCGGCACCCCCTGCTATTACCCCCTGTAATCTGACATGGTCTATTACTAAATTTGACATAATTAATGAAGTATGATTTGTACTTCAGAGTACATATATATAATATGTATGTATAAAGAATCTTATCATTGGATCTGTAATTTGTCGGATTACAAGGTACTCTTTTGTAAAAAAATTCGGACTATAGGGAGTCTTAGGCAGTACTCTATAATCCGACAAATTCGATAATTCGACACTGCCCTGCAAAATGTTTGTCGGACTACCGGGGGTCCACTGTATTTCAAAATTGTTAGATTTATTTTATAAGTTTGTAAATATCCAAAGTATTAAAAACATGTATTTCTAATTTTGTTTTTATTTTAATTATTATTTTATTATTTCACCCAACTAACTTAAATCATTTTGTGTATCATGATTGCATTATTTCCTTTTTTTCTAAATAACTATTTAAAATAATCACGGATAGGTACAAAATAAATTAAACATTAATAAACTATTTGAAAGAAAGTATGACACCCACTAACCCATCCTAAACTTATTCTATCCATAACATTTTACACCCCCTACAAAACCCCCAACCCCCACCACACTACCTCCTACAGCATCCCCGCCCCGTACACCACCTTCATCCTCTTTTTTTTCCTGCTTGAAGCTCTCAATTTTCAGTGCTTGAAATTTGAATTTTCAAAGCGGAAAAAATGGTAATGGTGGTTTGGTTCCGCCTGTTGCTTTTACCCGGTTTGAAGGCATTGACGTTCAAAGATAATGAAAAAAATAATAATTTACTTTAATTTTTCTCAAAAATTTGATTTTCAACAGTGGCAGATGGCGATCCCAGTCTCTTTGGTGTTTGGAGACTACTTTGGACAAGTACTTGTTAATGGTCCTGTTCATTCGCTCTACCATGCCGTCTGATTGAGGATGCAGAGGTGTTGTCCGGGTTTTGTGAATGCCTAATGTCTTGCAGATTTCTTGGAAAACGGCCGACTCAAAATTCCGACCTTGATCAGAATGAAGCTCCATGGGCACGCCGAATCGGCTGATCAGGTGGTTTACGAGCTCCTCCGCTACTGTGGTGACTGTCTGATTTGGGAGTGCGTACGCTTCAACCCATTTCGTGAAGTAGTCCATTGCCACCAGAATGTATTTAGTGCCACCATCGGTCTCTGGAAACGGTCCTGCGATGTCTATGGCAATCTGTTCGAATGGACTGCCGACATTGTACTGGCGCATAGGAGCACGCCGTCGTCTTGCGCCAGTCTTCAACGTCCTTTTTCCAACTGACCTAGTAAAACCGCTCATGGACTCTTCCAAGGGTCTTGTTAACACCAAAATGTCCCCCCGAAGCATCGTCATGGAGGCACTTCAGGACTTCCTTTACCAGGCTCTTCGGTACAAGCAATTGACGTTTACTCTCAGTACCATTCTGGTTTTCCACTATCCGCTTCAGGAGTCCATCTTCCTCAACAATAGAGTCCCATTGGGACCACAACGATTTTACCTCCCCCGATTTGGCGGCGATCTCTTGCCAGGTCGGTCGTTTGACTTCATTCTTCCATCTTAGGAACAAGCTCAGGACCGGATCAGAACCCTGTTCCGTCTTGATGTTATCAGGATGCCATTGTTCATCCGTGACGGTTATCCTCTGGACTTCTTCATGTTCCTCTAGGCGCTTGCAGTGCTTGCAATTTTCGGAACATGGTCTTCTGGATAAGGCATCGGCGTTCTTATGGCTATTTTCAGCTCGATGTTCTATGTCGAAGTCGTATTCTTGGAGCTTTTCTATCCAACGCGCGACTTGACCCTCTGGATTCTTGAAACTCAGTAACCACCGCAAAGCAGCATGATCTGTTCGGAGCAGGAACTTCCTTCCATACAAGTGCTCCACGCTCTTTACTACTGCCAGTAGTTCTCGTCGGGTTACACAGTAGTTTCGTTCGGGCTTGGATAGGGTCTTGCTGAAATAGCCGATGACTTTTTCCTCTCCGTGTTGTATTTGTGAGAGTACTGCGCCTAACCCAACATTGCTGGCGTCGGTGTCCAGAACAAATTTCCCCTCTGGTATCGGATAACTCAACACGGATGTGGAAACGAGAGCTTACTTTAACTTTTCGAAGGCAGCTTGGCAGTCCGGTTCCCAGTAGAATGGTCTGCTACTTTCGGTTAGTCGAGTCAATGGCTTGGCAATATTGGCAAATCCAGGAACGAAGCGTCGATAGTAAGTACACAGGCCAAGGAAGCTTCTGACCTGATGTACGTCAGTATGTACTGGGTACTGGCCATTCTTGTACGGCTGTGATCTTCTGCGGGTCGACTGGAACGCCGGTCTTCGTGACTGCGTGCCCCAGGTAATTCACTGTCTCTTGAAATAGCTGGCATTTCTTGGGGCTTAATTTAAGGTTTTCATCACGCAGCCTTCGAAGTACCTCTTCCAAGTTTTTCAGGTGATCGTCGAAGTCTTTTCCGATCACGATTATGTCGTCAAGGTATACCAGGCAAGTTTTCTCAATCAAGCCGTTCAAGGCCGTCTCCATGAGTCGTTCAAATGTGGCTGGCGCATTACACAACCCGGACGGCATCACGTTGAACTGCCACAGCCCGGTTCCGATCGAAAATGCCGTTTTCTCTTTGGCCTCAGGATGCAGGTCTACTTGCCAGTATCCACTTTTAAGGTCTAGCGTTGAGAATATTGTCGACCCCGCAAGCGTGTCCAAGGTATCATCGATGCGTGGCAAGGGGTAGCTGTCTTTCTTGGTGACATTATTTAGCTGGCGGTAGTCAACACAGAAGCGTGTAGATCTGTCCTTCTTCTTGACCAAAACTACCGGCGACGTCCATGGGCTGGTCGACGGTTCTATTATTCCGTCCTTCCGCATGTCGCTTATAATCTTTTCGGACTCTTCCTTTTTGGCCAGTGGTAGTCTCCTCGGTCTCTGACGGATGGGCTGCGCTTCGCCAGTGTTGATTTTATGGACGACGATGTTGGTTCGCCCTTTCTTGCCGTTGTCCAATGCGAACACGTCCTGGTACTTTTCAAGGAGTTCCCCTATTCGACGTTGTTCAGATTCATTATGGGTTTCACCCACCTCCTTGTACAGTTTTATTAACGCCTCCGGAATACCTTGGACTTCGCGCATCCCTGAACTCATTCTTTTAACTTGAGGCATGACAGTGTCCTGGGCGTGTAACTGGAAGGTTTCGCCGTTCAGTATCACATTCTTTCTCCGGAAATTAAAGCAGAAGTCATATTTTCGGAGGACGTCCAAACCCAGTATTACATTGTCTTCTATTTCTGCCACTAACACGCAGTGTTTGAAAGACGTTTTTCCCATTTTGATGTAGACGTAACTTTCGCCCCTGACTACTACTTGTTCTCCAGTGGCGGTACGGAGCTTCCATTGCGTTGGCAAAAGTTTACTGGGCTTGGTCAATATTCCGGGCCTTATGATTGTTCTGCTAGCTCCAGTATCCAGCAGAAATGAACACTGCTTCCTGTTTATGAGTCCAGTGAGAAAAAGGCTGTCAGTTCGGTCTTTCATTGTCTTAGTCAGTGCTACTAAACCTGGGGCCTCGTGTCCCGCGACCGACGTTTGCCCCGTCGCGTCGTCCCTTATTAGTTTTCCGGAACGCGGGGCACGCGCTCTTGAGTAACCTCTTCGTTCTTGCAAGCGCTTCTTACGTGTCTCAATTTCCCGCAGTTCCAGTATCTTATTGGTCTCAGTTTAGTCTTTCCACTATCCTGCTAACTACTTCCTCTAGTCTGTCTTCGTATCGACTGTCGGGCTCCTCCCTTAGCTCGCGCACTCTACCTTGCCGTTGCGATGCCTGTTTAACGTCGTCATACTCTAGTGCCCTAGCCAACTTGTCAGCGAGTGTTTTTGGCCTATCTAGTCGAAGTCGCTGTTGTATGTCGTCATCCCTTAACCCATCGATGAAAGAGTCGACAGCCAACTTTTCTAGAGTGTTGTCGGGAGTACCTGGATACGCGAGGCGAACCAGACGAGCGATATCGGCCTCGTATTCTTGCAAGTTTTCCCCTGCCTTCTGACGTCAGTTTTTTAGCTGCACGTGACTGACGCTCGCCATATGTGCCTGACCATACCGCATCTCTTAACTTCTTCACTAGGTGTTCATAGTCGTTCAACTTCTCGGGTGGTATGGTATCCAAAATCTCCTCGGCATTACCATGCAGCGCGCAGATCAGCTCGGAGGCTTTATCTTCCAACGTCCATGCGTTCGACTTCGCAGCCGTTTCAAATTTCTTAAGGAAAGTGGTCCATGATGTTTTTCCGTCGAACTTAGGTGGCTTCCTATATGCTTTCGATGAAACACCGTGCCCATTCTCCTGCTTCACACTTCTAGCTTCATTATCAATCTGTTCGGACATTGTCGTACAGAGAAACCTTTCTTCTATTTCTTTAATTCGTGAATCTATTTCTTGAAATTTTCCTGCAAAATTCTGCTCTGTTTCGCCCAATTTTGCGTCGAATTTCTCTAGATTTTCTTTAAATTCTTCTCTCAAATTTTCTTTCAGTTCTTCCAGATTTTCTTTTAGTTCCTTTGAATTTTCGGTTAATTTCTCTTCCAGGTTTTCCAGATTTTCTTTCAGTTTCCCTTCCAATTCCATTGAATTTTCCTTTAATTTCTTTTCTAGTTCCTTTGAATTTTCCTTTAATTTCTTTTCCAGTTCATCTTCAAATTCGTAGGTATTCGGATCGAAACCTTCTCGTATCAGAGCTTCCTTGAGTCGCCCTTGTAAGGTGAGCTTGCTACCAGACGTATCTTCGTCTCGCTCCTCGAGTTCACTTTTCAGTTCGGCAACTTTCAACTCCAACAACTTTTTCGGCATTTTGATTTATTTAACTATTTTCCTTCTACTAGAAATTTCTCTTCTTTGGGAGATCGATTGGCTGAGCACCCCACACCTGACACCAATGTAACGACTTTTCTAGTTTAACTTATTTATTTCACGGATATTTATTTACAACTATTTATTTAACACTTAAACACTAATAGAATACTTAAACACTAATAACAATTCAACAACTTATTTATATGAGATGGAAAATGCGTATTTATATCACTCTGTATGTCGTAGTTCGGTATTTATATTACTCGTTCGGAAGCTAACTGTGAACTGTTGTCACTGACCACGTCAACAAGTATTTGTACAGATATGGAACATTCCAGAAGAATCCAGAATGACGTACTAGACTTTACTGGAGTGCCTATTGTGTTCGTTTAATTTATGGCCTTGTTTATTGTCATCAAGCGCCGACCGACACCG
Source organism: Agrilus cyanescens (assembly GCA_947389935.1). Classification (NCBI taxonomy): domain Eukaryota; kingdom Metazoa; phylum Arthropoda; class Insecta; order Coleoptera; family Buprestidae; genus Agrilus; species Agrilus cyanescens. The sequence continues at coordinate 22,991,089 of OX376704.1, forward strand.
GCATTCTTTGAACTCCGCTTATCTGCTGTCGGATCTCGTCGCCGCTCTCGCACACATATACGCTCGTTACAATAATTTTAATTTCATATAAAGATTTTGTTTTACATTTCACAAACAGTCTTGTTATCGTGTACGAATAAAATACTGAGCACGCCACTGAATAGTAATGTAATGGCTAGTTGCACAGACTTTATTGTGGTAACTTGATTGGTTATAACACAAAGATGAAACCAATAAAGCACCCACCCCTAAGGTAAATGATTTATGAGATTTACTTCTTGAAATAGCGCCCGTATTATAGTATATTCTTCCTAGCGACGACTTATCCTACAACATACTAAAATTTGATTCGAATCGGAGAACTGGGAGTAAAAGCGTACGATTACCACGTTTCTATTTACACTGATCGCTACCCTTCAAAATACACCCCGTTTGTTACTGTTATAGTACTACCCGTCAAAGCTTGGACGATGGTGCATCGCATTGTTAGAAATTAAGAAAGGTAGCTTAGAGTTGGACTCTGTATGTATTATTAGACGCTATCAAATGTAAACAGATGTAGTTGATAAATATAGGTATATGTGTTACGTGACCGTCAAAATTAAGACAACAAACCTCAGCAGAGACCAGCGGAAATCGATATTCCGCGAAGCAATTAACGATAAGAATTCTATTTATATCAATTCGTTTATGCTAAAAGCAGTCGTGGCTCTGCGTGTTATAATATTTTGGAGCCAGAACCGTTTGTAACCTCCTTGAGCTAAAATGCAAATAAAACCTGTTCAATTTTAATAGTCTATTCTTTTGTTAAGAAAGATATTCTATAAAAAATAAATAAAAGAATTTCACTGGGAAAATAGTGAATTCTTAAGTTATGTTACAATCATTATTTGGAGAATAATAATAACAGGTACCAACCGATCAGAAGCTGGCGTGTGTACGTGATATTGGGCATATTAAGATACGAAACAAGAATGAATAAACATATGAGGTCAGCAAAGAAATGTATTTCGCATTATTAGATTTAGCCAGTGGAACAAAAGATTATTATTTCAGAGACTCGAAACAAAGAAGTAAGACTAAGATATCATCCTTATCGACAGGAGCGAGACAATAAACAAACGTGTTTTAATTGTGCGGGAGTTGGACACATTGCCCGTAACTGCCCGAAGCCCAGAAGGGAGTGCCAAAAGTGCAAAAGACTCGGACATTCCGCAACAAACTGTCCAAAAACGGCTACGACCTCAAATACATTATTGTGTGAACAAAAGGAAAAGGGTAATAACGAGTGTTATTACGTGAACTGTCAAGTGAATGGCACCGAATACGCCGCGTACCTCGATACAGGGTGTGCATCGGTAATTCTACGTCACTCGTTGGCCAAGAATGAAAACTTAAAGTGTAAGCCAATTAATGTTGTGGTGCGTGGATATAACAATAGCGTCACAAGTGTAATAGGCTCAGTGTTGATAAAACTAAAAGTGGATTTGGCAGAGGGACACGTAGACGCCATTGTCGTCCCAGACGAGGTTCAGCAAATACCTGTGCTTATCGGTCAGTCCTTCATCAATGATCACCGAATCCTAGTGGTAAAAGACAACGTGGTTCGACTCACCGAGGAGCGAGAGATGTTGTTGCCCGAGATGGACGTCCTACCACCAAAGAAATGCGTGTTGTGGGCCAAGGACGCGACGCCTCATCACGTTGGACATGTAGCTGTTTATACGAACGAAGGGTATCAAGGTGATATCTTTTTAGAACGAAAGGTAAGACTGTTACCTTTAAGAGAGTATTATGTAGAGAACGGTATCATACGACCAGCCAACAGCATTGTTATGATCTGTAACCCATCTGATAAGCCTTTAACGTTTCAAAAGTCACAAATAGTAGCTCGAGGCTAGCCATGTGTTGCAGAAAATATTACAGCCGTTGAGAACGTCTCAACCTTAACTGTTTCAACGATGAACGAATTCACGTTAGACGAAATTTTACCACAGATAGACGAAAGTATAAATTCAGATGACAAGTTAAAGTTATTGCATCTCCTTAACGAGTTTAGAGATTGTTTTGCGCAAAATACGGGCGAACTAGGGACGTGTAATGCAGCAGAGATGACAATACAATTAACCGATGATAAACCTGTAACGTACAGGTCGTATAGGTTAGCACTTAGAGAACGCGAAGAACTGCGAGGTATAATTGATGACTTGAAAAAGAATAAAATACTACGTGACTCAAACTCTCCGTATGCGAGTCCTATTCTTATGGTTAAAAAGAAGAGTGGCGAGACGAGATTATGCGTAGATTTTAGGTCTTTAAATGCTAAAACTGTTAAAGAATACCACTACCTAGAGTTGACGATCATTTGGATCGCCTTCAGGGTTATAGTTCATTTATTTGTTTAGATTTAGCATCGGGTTATAATCAAATACCTATGGCAACTGACTCTATAGCCAAGGCCGCATTCATAACTCCTGATGGTCATTTTGAGTATTTAAAAATGCCCTTCGGACTGGCTAATGCTCCCGCTGTTTTTATGCGAATGATCAACAACGTTTTAGGGGACCTAAAATTCACGATCGCAATCGTATACATGGACGATGCCGGTCCATCATGTTGGTCATGGATTGGAGGTGTTGCGAAAAATCCTAGTGGTACTTCGCGAAGCCAAATTAACTCTTAAAATGTCGGAAAGTTATTTTTTTAAACCAAAAGTAGAGTATCTGGGACACGAAATTAGTAGTGAAGACATACGGCCTGGTAAGCAAAAGATTATTGCCATTAAAAAATTTCCCATTCCAAAGAATGTGCACGAAGTCCGGCAATTGGTTGGTCTGACAAGCTATTTTAGGAAGTACGTACAAAATTTTGCCGTTCTGTCGCATTCGTTAACCATGTTGACACGTAAGGGTGTGAATTTTGAATGGGGTAATGACCAAAAGAAAGCTTTTGAAATTCTAAAAGACAAATTAATAAGTGAACCTGTTTTGGCTATTTACGATTCGCGAGCAGAAACGGAAGTACATACGGACGCATCGAAACTGGGAGTGGGCGGTTTTCTACACCCGATAGACAAAGTGTCTATTCTGTAACCATCGTAAGGGGGGTACCCTCACTTTCTAGTTAAAATCGAGAAAAAGAAACCTTTCAAAAAAATCTTTATTTATTTAATTATTCCGAAGAATTTGGCTGTGAATGTGAATCGTCTAGTGTTAGGACCTTTTAATTACGTTGTGTTAATAGAATGTAGTAAGATAGATTCTTTTATGAGTTCCGTACAAGTTGTATGTGCTAACAAAGAAAACACAAGAAATTTTAACCACATGATTTATTTACAAATATACATATTTACAATTGCCCTTGGTATCGGTTCGGGAAGACAAGCACCTTTTTATTTTACCATAGAATTTAGGGTTGGGACAGATGTGCTATCAAAGACATTTAATAGCCAAAGTTATGTGTTGGTACAAAGTTCGAACATCGTCAAACAGTGCAACAACGAATTGTGTAGGAAAAACCCTCGCATGTTCGTCTTGAACTGGGAGAAGGAAAGTCGTGCAGATCGTGAACTTTAACCGTCGAAAAAGCCACAACCGCTGTAAGCCCATGGGCTACCTTGGTAGGCCATGTTAGAATACCTTTTGTCTGAAGATGCCATGTCACGGGAGTTTGTATATAGTTTGTTGGTAGGAGTCGGGCACACATGGTAACCACGAAACCTTTTATATTTGTCGGACACGTCACACATGGTGAACATAGCCCTATATTGGTTTGTCGAGACACGTCACCTTGGTGAACATAGCCTCTAATTAACCTAACCTAACCTAACCTAACCCGATTTACAAGCGCCCTAAGATGTTCCCTTTACCCCCCTATATACCAGCAACTACCTACGGAAGAACGACCCGACCATCAGATTTTCCCTCTCGCTTATTTACCAGAAGCTCCCGTATTACTTTCTTTCTCCTTCAATAACCACATGGTGGTGACCCAGAAACTCCGAGGTACGCCGTTCACGCAAAGTGAATGTTTCCAGGGTGAAATTTGTCCTTTTCTTACTCATGAAGTCTGAAAAATATTTTAAAAGAAATTATTTATTCCTATTCTAATTTCAAAGAAATCAGAAAAATATTCGAAATTTGCAAGTACGAAATAAAAGAAATATTGAGACGAAGTGACAAAAATACCTGCTATTAAATTAAATAGCATTATTATCAGGTAAAAAACCACCTGCTGAATAAATAAATATAAGTGAATTATTTATAATATGGTAACACCCGGGTGCGGGTGGTTACAATTCCAATGGATACCATACACATTGACCACCTTGGGGCGTTCGTCGAAAGCCGACGAAAAAATAAATATTTACTCGTCATCACCGAAGCTTTCACTAAATTCATTTTTCTAAACCCTGTTCAAAGTACCAAAACGGGACCTGTTATTAACTTTCTGACACGAATAGTTCAGCGTTCACCAGTAAACGGTTTGTTGAATTTTGTTCCAAACTAGGTATTCGATTGATTGAGAATGCAACTGCAACATCCCGGGCAAACGACCAGGTAGAACGAATAAATCGAGTCATACTAAACACGCTTTCTCCAACCATGACAAACGAAGACGAAAAATGGGACCAAAATGTTAGTAAAGTTCAATTTGGCTATAACTGTACAATAAACAGAAGAACGGGAAAGTGCCCGTACGAACTGTTAATGGGTTACAGACCACGAAATGCGCATGATTCATATATTGTAAACAGTTTAGATGTATCGTCATGTCCAGAAAGTCTGGACGGTGCACACCAAAGGGCGAGCGAACGCATTGCTAATGAGCAAAAGAAGCAGAAGTCCCGATACGCTGCAAAACGTTGCAAAGCTTCAGTTTACGAGGCGGGACAATACGTTTTGGTTCTTAAACGAAAAGCGACTAACGACGGTAAAAGCAAGAAACTATTACCTAAGTACGAAGACCATTTGTAATAACGAAAGTCCTTAAGCACGACCGGTATTTAATCAAAGATTTACCGGGAGCCAACCGGACCAAAGGGGCCTATCGTGGCATTTGTTCAGTCGACAAAATGAAACCATATTGTAAGGCCTTACATGACGAATTAGACGACGAGTCTGAAGTGCAAAGTATTAAAAGCGGTGTTAACGAAACGCTGATAGAACTGCAACGTGCAGAAACTGTTGATAACGTATCAACAAACGAAGATTAACTGATAATCTGAAACGGATAAATCAAAAGCAAACGATACTTTTAAAACTCTGTATCAACATGACACAGAGAAGTTTTGAATGATAATCATAAGGGGTTGGTAGTCCGTCTAATTGAATAAAAATAAAAATGTGAATAAGTTTTACATGTATAAGTACATAGTTTTAGCTAGGTACTTTATTCTCATAGTTACTATTACTGGTAGATGTTATCTTGTTCAAATTGTAAACAACACTCTACGAGGACGTAGAGTATTTGTAGCATGGCCGAACTGTTAGAAATAAAGAAAGGTAGCTTAGAGTTGGACTCTGTATGTATTAATAGACGCTATCAAATGTAAGCAGATGTAGTTGATAAATATAAGTATATGTTACAATCATTATTCGGAGAATAATAATAACAGGTACCAACCGATCAGAAGCTGGCGTGAGTAGGTACGTGATATTGGGTATATTAAGATACGAAACAAGAATGAATAAACATATGAGGTCAGCATGTACCTGAAAATGTCTTAATAAACCAGATAATACAGTGTTCCTTTTCTACAAAACCTCAATAATACCTTATAGCATTAAACAAAGTTAATTATGAGTTCCACTTTCTACCGTAACCTCACTTATCCTATTGGTGCATAGCCCCTATCGGCGGTTCATGATGGCGAAATACACATGTACTTTTTCATTTCAAATCATTACAGTAGGGTAAGGTAGCCGGTTCTAAAACAAGGACGGGGGAGGAAGGTCGGTACCCTAACCTAACCCGTCGGGTAACGACCTTCCTTCCCCGTCCTTATTTAAGAACCGGCTACCTTCTCGCAGTATCATACCTTGCACTGCTGGAAGCGTTCTATAGGTAGATGTACATACATGATATTTAGAAAATACAACAGCATACTCCCCCCTCCCCTCTCCCACCCAATCATTCGCTCCAGTTTACTGTATGTAGGATATTGTATTATCTGTATTTACTTCTCGAGACTTTAGCATTTAATGATTCTTTATTTTGATATAAATAAAAGGTTGGTAACCTCATGATCTATTGAAATAGTTGACGTCTTTACTCAGTTGTAGTACATAGTAAACAGAAGAGCGTGTGTGTATCCTCGATCTTATAGACTAGACCCGACTTTTCGCAGAGGTATGAATCAGTCACCACACCAGTTTATGACATCGTAGTGATACTCTGTGACAAAAAAACAGGTGTGCGTTGGCAATATATTCGATGCAACAGTATCGTGTCTTAGCCCTACAGCTTTCACGAAGACGTCAACCATATCCACTTTGCAACCGGTTAAAGTTTAAGTAACTTGTCTGCCTGAAAGGATTAACGACAAGTGAAATATGAGAAACGTTCATGTTGAACGAGTGAACCGTACTCGTGCAGTGATGAGTTCTACACAGTTGCAGCAGCTTTAATAGGAAGAAGGAAGAGAGGGGGTGAGTAGGGATGACCTAAGAAGTGGGGTAAGAGTGGCGTAGGATTGAAAAAGTAGAGTATACAAGCCGATGTTTCGAATGTGTTACAGTCGAAACAGGTCGGAAAGGATGAGAAAGAAATAAGACAACTACGAGAGTGTGAACTCTTCGGTAGAATAACTTTCTAGGTCGTTGCGGACTTGTTCCCTATCACACCATGAAGCGCAAATGTAGCACTGCAAGGTATGATACTGTGAGGACTCATAAAACAAACCGGTTTTATCGCAGAGGTATCCTGATCTGCAATTAGGATAAGTTCGGTTCTCCGAGTAAGTTTTGCAGCTAGTACAAAACTCAGAGGGTTCCATAAACCGACATTAAAGGCAAACGAAGCCTTTCGTGCTAGGACATAGCTGAAGACGTTGCTGACACTGCAACTTAGTGGTAACCTTGAAGGTAATAGAGGATTTAACCACCTGTCGGAACGGTTGTACAGCAATGATAGCATGTCCAGGTAATGAGTAATTGTTTGGGAGGAGAGTGCCTTGTACTTGGTTCATAGCCATGATGTTGCTATGAGGAAGGTTGGAGAAGGAATAGTGTTTCGAACAGAGAGTGAATGATTTAAATAGGGAGAAAGAGGGTTGGGAGAATGGTGGGGATTCAGGTGAGAGTATGTAGTGTATATGAAAGAGGAAGATAATGTTGGTTCGATGTAAAAGTGTAAGAGAAAAAAAAATATTTATATATATATATTTACCCCAATTTTCAACCCAGCCTTACCTATACACAACCTGTCCCAGGAAAGATAAATTCACCAAAATTAAAATGCAATCATTATGATTTATTTAGAACAATGTTCTCTTACAGTTTTCTGAAGCGTTGCAACTTATACTACCCATTAACATAACCCGGTTTTTAGTTTTACCACAGACAATTTCTCGATTCAAACTTGCACCATTATTATTCGAATGTCGCGCTTTACGGGTCTGTCTTAACCGAATTCTTTTACGTTCATTGCGATCTTCACGTTCCTGGGCAGTACGATTAGATTAATAATTAATTTGATTCGTTGCATTTCGGGTTGTTGTCTGCTTATATACTGATACAACCGCACATTTTTTTCGTATTTTATTACCAATATTCTCTCGCTGTTTTCGCATGTCTCGCCGTTAATTGGTAAATAATGTCACCAATAATTACACCTGATCGTCAAGATTGTGACCGACCACTCCTCTGCACATACGTCTGCTCCGAAGTCGCGATACAAAACAAATAACCTACCCACTCCTCTATCACTAAACAATCTCGATAACGAACGGTTATCGAACCACGATATTCTACAAACAAATCCCATGTTGTCTGCTTACGTACTCATACAACTCCACATTTTTTCGTATTTTATTACCAATATTCTCTCGCTGTTTTCGCATGTCTCGCCGCTAACTGGTAAATAATGTCACCAATAATTACACCTGATCTTCGACATTGTGACCGACCACTCTTCTGCACACACGTCTGCTCCGATACAAAGCAGGTAACCTACCCACTCCTCTATCACTAAACAATCTCGATAGCGAACGGTTATCGAACCACGATATTCTACAAACAAATCCCATGTTGTCTACTTACGTACTGATGCAAATGTACATTTTTGATTACCAACTTTACAGCTCCTTCTTTCGACCCACTCATCTTCCTCCTCCGAATCATATAAATACCCTCAGATATCGTTCGTTCGGCAGAAGACTTCTTCTCGTTAAGCCAACAACTAAAACTTCTACAACTACACATTACTACTACTTTGTGATATTCACCGGGACATCTCTTCAAATTAACCCTAACAAGTTCAACGTTTAACACCACCAACGGTGGGAGACATCAGGAGGGACGGTCACCAGTTTCACAATTAAGGATAAGATGCCTCCCATAGAATTCATGATGGAACTGGAGAAGCATCTCCGAATGTTGAAGATGAAGGGTTCTGGAATCGCGCAATATGTTCGATACGGAATATGCGTATCATCGCATTTAAAAATATATACATATATGTAATTTGTAAGGTAATAAATTCAATTTTAGCGATGTTTTATGCGTATTATTTATCAATTTAAAATCAAATTTATACTACATTACATACATTTATTTCATGTTTCTTTTGTAAAAATTCATTCAAATATATCCAATAAATGTGTGCATAAACTAACTAACTGCTACTCCATCTCTTCTACTCGCTTTCTACCTTCCACTACCAGTTTGCTACAGCTTTCACGACTCTTCTTCAGGTTCTCCAACTCCTTCTCTTTCCGATGTATCTGCTCCAACAGTAGAGCGTCCTTCTTGTGGTGCTTCTTTATTTCTCCTTCACGTTTACGTTTTGCACGTTGAAGAGTCTTCACTGCTTCCCTAACTTGGTCCACACGCTTTGAATAATTCAACGGACCGCTCGAAACTCTTCTGTTGTACGTCCGTTTCTTCGGTTTCATAGCTATGGATTTAACGCCCCCTGCCATTGTTCGCGATGTACTAGCGACAGGCTTTTCCGTGACCACATCTACACTCGTCTCTTTAAAAAGACATCAAAACGCTTCATGTCGTAAACGAGCGCAACACGAAACTACATCGTCTATACCGAGCAAAAAAACCAACTGTGCCGCACCTGGGATGTCCACCGACCGGTGGTGTGACACCTGTAAAGTTTATGTTCCGCAAAATTCATACAACGGTCATGTGCGTACCTTACAACATAAACAAACTTGCTGCTCCTCTGCTTTCGCTAACAGGATAGCTTCGTTTCGTATTACGACAGCGAAGTACTTCCTGTCTTATACTGACTTTTTTCATGATATCTTCGACAAATGTTTGCGTGTTGTACGTAATCAGATCCATCTCCACAATATGGTTAAAATAAATCTTGAAGTTTTTGGACGTTATGTTTCTTAAATAAAAATATCAACAAAACGTTTCTTTGATGTATATGGATACCGATTAATTCATTCTTAAAGTTGTCACAGAAAACTTTTATCGGGATATTATCGAAAATATTCAACACTTTGATACTTCAAATTATCCGCGCGATAATAGTTTCGATATTCTCATTACTTCATCTGTGATTGGTAAATTTAAAGATGAGTTCCCAAAAAATCCCATTAAAGCATTTTATGGAGCCGGAGCTAAAGCTTACTGTATCGAATCGCTTCATCAAGTCGTTAAAAAGGCTAAAGGTGTCAAGAAAAACGTTATAAAGTTACATCTGTGTATTGACGAGTATCTTCGCGTTATTAGGGACGATTCCACCATTGTAAAAAGTATGAATATTTTCGTCTCCGACCTCCACACTATGTTCACACAAATGAAAACTAAAGTAGCTCTTTGCCCTAATGATGATAAACGTTTCTTAATCCCGAAAACAACTAATACGATTCCTTGGGGGCATTATAATATAAAAAAGTCGGAAAATTCGATTTCAAAGCAAGATAGTAAAATCGTTCGATTAATCAAAAATTTTCATCAACCGTATACCGACAACTTAACCGTTGGGGAATATTTTATTCAAAAACTGTTTCAGGCTTCCTCACTTCCCGACGAATCTATTGATACTATTTATGAACATCTTATATAACATTAATCAGTTCGTGTATTTATTATATGTGTATATGTAAATAATGTATCGATGTTATATTTACAAGTATATACCCAATAGTAATTATACCCACATGTCTGTTTAAAAAATAAAATAAAAACTTTATATCGCAGCTTTATAATTTTTTGGTTTTAGAAACTGCATTTTTCCTGAATATGGAAACAAAACACTGAATGTTTTAGCTGTTACAATTTATTGAGTCAATAACATTAACAATGAATAAGTTTTCCTATAGTCTTCAATATTAGTTGATGGCCATTTACCAGAGTCAGGACCGGTTTGCCAACCAGGAGCCTTTTCCGTTCCTTCTCGTAAAATATTTTCTGCTATCCACCTCATCACTGTCTGATGACGACCGTTAATGTTTGGACTTGAGGAATATGCAAGCCAGAACAAGTTGATGAGCTTAATACATTTTTCAAATATTTCGGTTTGGCATAGTACGCTATATCCATTATTAAATCATCTACAGACTAACAATGTTGTATATGTTTTCCTTATGTTAACGATGGAGAATCTTTTGCTCTTAGCTAGAACTGATCCGTTTGTTAGCATTTCCCTTAGAAAATATACATCATTCCGCGTGTAATTATAACTCGTTTTGTTTAAAATCTTTTGAACTTCATCGCCGGTTATTTCTACTTTTTCACCACAAGCTTTTAAAAAATCATCAACAAATGTGTCACACCGACGTTTTATTTCGAAAACGAAATACAAAACATCAAACGATGGGTCTTGCAACATTGTTAAACATTTGAACACCTCCTTTGGGACTTCTACTCCCAACTTCGAACACACCACTTTAACTCGATCTAAATCATTGGATAATATTGCTCTGCGGAAATTGATAAGGAGGACTTGCCTTTTCCGCTTGATACAACTCATATGATAAGGAATCCATTTTTTAGAAAAATTCGATTTCTAAGTCGTCTGGGTCGCTATCCTCGCTTACTAAATAGCCTGATATTACAAGTTTATCGTATGCACTTCAACTCAAATTCTTGCACTACGTTTTCTAATTCTGAAGCTACCAAAAGTTTTCTCTCAGATAAGTTGCAATTCTTTCAAAAGTCATGAGGCGGATATCGAGTTCATTCACTCGCAAAAATGAGCTGTTAGCGTTCGGCGATGGAACAGTAAGCCAAATAACAATTTCAAGGAATTGTTTTACGTACATGCAAAAATTAATGCGACTTCGATAGGTTTGGCTACCGACAGGTTCAATAACTTCACGAAGTCATCGAAAACGACGAAGGTTTTCGATGCAAACTAACGTTGAAAGATTTCATAAGTTTTGACAAAATCGGCAAAACCAAGGAAAGTTCGAGAACCAGTGAATGACCGAATGTACCGAACCCATGTACGAAAATTACTGATTCAGCAATAAGATCAACGCTTCGCGGTCGATTGATCGGCGATTGCCAGTCAGTCGATCCAGGTCCGCGATAACGTAATCTCCGAAATCGGGAAGTTCTTGTGACGCTACCCCTAAGGAATAATGCCAAGATTAATCATAATGAAAATGTAAGTAAGTACTGTAAAACTAATAATTAATAATTAGTGCGTCGATCTACATTGAGGGGAAAATCACTTTCTTAATTGTTTATTGTTCTGTCTGTAACGATTTTAATTTGTATCTTCTTAACTTTTCAATCTTAATTTTAATAAAATTGTTATTGTTATAAATCTTGTCTTCATTATCTTCAATAACTCTTAGTACCTTTATGCTCAGTCACGATAGTTCAAGTAACAATCCTTTCTTTATTAAATAAATAAATTGATTATTAATCAACCCTCAATTACTGTCGTGACAATATGCTTGCTGCAACAGGAGATTCTGTCCTGCTGTCGATTCCTTTAACATTTCCAATTTCTTCTTTACCGCTTTCCTAACTTTGATTAGTTCTTTCTTTGCTTTTACATCTATGCTCTTGTCATGGTTGTCTTTTAACAACTGATTTCATTTATTTCACTTACATTAATATATATTTATCAAATCCTATGCGATATCTCCCCTCATTTATACCACAACCCTTGTTTATCACTAGAAATCCGAACTTCTCTTTTCAGCATTCTACACACATACTTTTAAATTGATCGAAAGTCATGTTTGCAGCAACATGGTCAGAAAAAACGTGTTTGAGATTTAATTCGTCTTGTTTAAACACTACAATTAAATTAGCGTTATCTCTAATTAAATGTTTAGTGATCTGAGCATATGTTTGATTCAAATAAAAAGTGTCGATTGAGTTATGTCTTCCCATCCTGAAGTATTCCCTTATCTTATTCTGATTATCATTCGCAACATCATCAAAGATGAATACAGAATTAGGTCTTGCCTGTGATGGACCGATTACTTCATGTATGTCTCTGTAAGGAAAATAACCTATTCCAGCAATTGGTTGCAACAATTCTGCTAAATACTTAAATTTTGGTTGATACAATGACTGAATAAACATATACATTTTCAAACCGTTAACCGTTTGGTTGCTCCAAATTTGTTTTTCCGCAATTTGAAGGTCCTGCAACGATACATCTTATTGTTGATGGTAATAAAGGACCATGACGATTGGTTATCGGTAAAGCAGATGGATGTTGTACTATCCGCATGTTTATTCATTATTAAACGATTTCGCTGTATGTTCACGGATATATAAATTTAGTGTTACCCTTATACAGGGTGGTTCTGATATAAATACGGATTTTTAGAGGGTGTCAACTAGATGCAATATGTAATCGAATGGTCACTACAGCAGCTTAACATGAATAAATTTGAATACGGTCCTGTGCGTTTTCGCTTTGACTTAAGCAACACATTTGGCAACTGTCACAAAATTCTGATGAACTAAACGCCATTTTCGAACACACTTGTTTACGTTACAGAGGTTACAGTAACCGAGTAACCTCATTCACGGTCAGCTGATTGAAGACAGCGTTGCCACTACACACGACCAGGTCAATCGAGGACACGTCTTACACAGGACCGTACTCGGTTTTGCCTGTATTTTCACATACGTTTTTCTCGAAAACGGTAAACTTTAGGACCTGCGAAGTTTTGCTTAATTTTCTTATTTTCTACTGCCCTATCACCTCCTTAAATATCCGCAGTTATATCAGTAACACCCTGTATATATAGTCAGTTGGTTCGTAATAGTGAAAGCACTCACACCAGACCTGTTACATGAAACGTGGCATTCTGAATAGTGTTATAGATAGATTACCTTTTGAATTACATCTACCAGACTATAACTTTTGTGGTCCAGGGACACGATTAAAAAAACGATTAGCTGGAGGTGATATTGGTATAAATCTTCTCGACGAACATATTGCAAATTACACGATATTGCATACACAATTTCGCCCGACATTCCGCAACGTCGAAGAGCAGATAAGGTTTTAGTGCAACAATCTTTACAAAGACTGAAGTCATCGGACACGTCTATAGGTGAACGTTTAGCAGCTTTAACAATCGCTTCCGCTACGAATGCTAAGACGAAACATCGAACGGGACATAAAGGAAGGCATCGACTACGTCACCATAAAAAGGGTGGTTCGATTCCGTTTAAGAGAATAAATAAGAGAAAACGAATAAGAAAAGGAGGAGTTCTACCCTTTAGTAAACCAGTAAAAACTGCGGAACTTGCTCTTAAGAAAAATAAACCGCTCCCTTTGTTGGATGCTGCTGAAATTGCGTTAAATCAAATTCGGAAACTTGGAAAGTAATCTAAATATCCTAGAATCATTCCTATTCCGAAAACAGGCGGTTTTCTACCGCTAATTCCTATTTTTGCTGGATTATTGGCACTTGGAGCTCTCTCTGGTGGTGCTGCTGGGATAGCTACAGCTGTAAAAGACGCTAAATCAGTGCAGCAGCAACTAGAAGAAGCTAAGCGTCATAACGCTTCCATGAAAGCCATTGCTCTAGGAAAAAATATTTCAGTGCAACCTAATCGTAACGGCTCCGGTTTATACTTCAGACCGTTTCAACAAAAAAAAAAAACACCAAATTTTTCATGAAGCTACCTAATCATCCTCTAACAGATTTTGATTTGTATAATTATATTCATCATTTACAAATTCCACATTTCCGTGGAATTTTCATGCATAATGAATTACCAAGAAAAGTTAAAAGGTATGAATGTGGAATCGTTAATTTAGGCACGGGTAGTGGCACACATTGGAGAGCGTATGTTAAAGGAAACAGCAAAGTTATTTACTTTAATAGTTTTGGTGATCTCAGTCCACCGAAAGAACTAGTTCAATATTTACAATCTACTGGACCTTGTGCTATCTATAACTATAATCGTGTATAGAATCCCGCCAATTTTAACTGTGGTCGTTTAGTTCTACAATTCCTACGAAGGATTACGAAAACCCTTTTTTAAAAGGAAACATCAAACTTATTTCTCTGTATTAAACAGAACGTTAAAACGAAAGCATGTCTTATACATTCGCCTTGACTAGTACAAAGTCCGAGCTACAAATAATAATAAGTCCACCGATTATTTTAAGCGATGATGAAGAATATCTAATAGCGGAATTAGATTTTGAGGCGTATAACAGTATTCCTAATATCGATGAAAACAACAAGTTCTATTTTGAAGGTTCCACGAAACCAGTCGTAGTTCTTCCAGAAGGATCCTATGAAATCAACGATATTAATTTAATGATTTTCTTCAAGAGAAATTGGGAGGTACCACTGATAGTATTCTCTTGTCTGGAGATAACACTATATTAAAAAGTCGTATAAAGAGCACTAAAAAATTTGACTTTACTCCGACAGATTCTCCCGCAAAGATATTGCGTTTTGAAAATAAGCTTCTTCCAACGTTTCAAGAGGTGCCCGATCATGTAGCTGACATTTTCAAGGTAAACGCGATATCGATAATGTGTAACCTTGTATCTAACTCCTATATACATACTAATAATGGTGCTAAAGGATAAGATCGACATATACTACATCAATTCTTTCCCAATGTACCTCCCGGATTTAAAATTGTTGAGAATCCTACAAGTCTTATATATTTATCTATCAACACTCGCGTCATCGATTACATTTCCCTTAAAGTGGTTGATCAAGACGGTAATCTTGTTAATTACCGTGGAGAGCGTGTTACAGTAAGGTTTCACTTACGAAAAGTATAACATGGTTGTGCGATATAACTGTACCCAAAGATATTCAAACAAGACAACCATTATAAAACAAGTACCACGCTCGCAGACGTTTATTTCGCGTACACCATTTAAGCGAATAACACCCTCCAATAAACAGTTCCTTAAATCCTTGGGATTGCGATTGAAAGAGACGAAAAGTTAAAATGGTTGCAGAAATGCTTAATGTCATCGAGAAAGCGGTATTCGACAACACTATTGATAACGCTGATAAACATCCTCATCAGCCTTATGGGAATTCAACTTTCAAAAACAACGACACCATACGCATTCCCTTAGAAAATGATGACGTTTACACCTTACCTTGCAACAGTTTCGTATACATAGAAGGGCGTTTGTTGAAAAAAGATGGAACTGTACCTACCAGTACTAATTTTATTAATAATGGAATTTTATACCTTTTTGATGAAATTCGATATGAATTGTGTGGAAAAGTTATTCACCGAGTCCGTAATCCTGGTATGACTACAACAATAAAAGGTTACACGTCTTACAATGAAAATGAAAGTAAAGGTCTCTTTAATAGTGGATGGTTGCCTTCTACTTTAGGCGCTGTACAATCAGTAAACTGGAGCGAATGGTTGGGTGGAAGAGGGGAGGGGGGAGTATGCTGTTGTATTTTCTAAATATCATGTATGTACATCTACCTATAGAACGCTTCCAGCACTGCAAGGTATGATACTGTGAGAAGGTAGCCGGTTCTGAAACAAGGACGGGGGAGGAAGGTCGTTACCCGACGGGTTAGGTTAGGGTACCGACCTTCCTCCCCCGTCCTTGTTTTAGAACCGGCTACCTTACCCTACTACCTACAAAACGTACAATATTTATATTTATTATTATTATAGTATTTATTATGTAGCGCACATCTTATTTCAAAGAGACTCATCCCTAAATATTACAACCATTTTTACATAACGCTTTTACCGTTCTGTTGTTGATAAACGTTAAACTTCCAAGGTTAGAATCTACATGCCCAAGTAATAACAATGTAGGCAAACGTAACCGCCCATCCCATCTAGCAATTGTTTCCTTATAATCCGAACTTGTCAAAATTAACGATATATAATTACAAATTCTGATTAAAAGAACACATAATGGATGATGACAATAGGCCTATGTAACCCTTCGGTCCTTATATTAGATGTTTTAATAGTCGGCAAATTTAATTTAAATTCGTTTGCACTGTAATGTGTTTAGTTTTTTGTAGTAAACAAAAACACACTTATTACTTTCACAACTTTATTGTCTAACTTGAGACGTGTTTCGCTAACACTGTGGCTTCTTGAAAGTTACAAGTGTTTTTTTGTTTACTACCAATATGTTAGACTTTCACCAAGTATCCAATCAATAAATACAAATGTTTATTTTTTTATACTGTTATAATTTAAATTACAAACAACGATATTCACTATAATAATAAATACAGTGGCGGAAAAAAGTCTGCATACAAAAAGCGCCAAATCAGATATGAAGCTATAAATTGTGTTTTCAATAGATTTTAGGGTTACAAATGCTTAAATATCAACAAGAAACGTTTGTTGAAGATTTTTTTGGCTTATTAATACAATGCAAATAGAAATTAGAACAAGCGAATGCAAAACTCAAAACAATACAGAAAATTTATGGAAAAAAAGTGTGCATACAGAACACAAAATGAATTAATATTAAAGAAATATGGAATAAACTAATAGCGAGTTGGTCCTCCCTTTTTAGAAATGACTTCCCTTAATTGGTTTGGCATTGAGTTGACTAATCTAGACATCTCTTCTGCCGTTATTTTCTCCCACTCCTCAACCAAGTTAGTTTTTAGAATATCTCTAATCTATGGAATATCTTTTGACGTTATTTCATGTTTTCGAATTCTCCGTCCCAATGACTCCCATAAATGTTATATAGGGTTGAGGTCGGGTGACTGTGATGGCCAGTGTAATTGTTGCGGGACATGGTATAACAACCATTCCTTCACAATATGGGAAGTATGCTTAGGGTCATTATCCTGCTGAAAAATAAAATCATTTTCCAATGATAATTTTCCGCTGATAACTGTAAATTGTTTTTTAAAATATCCAAGTAACCAAATCGATCAATGGTTGATTCTATAAAATGTAACTGGCCGACGCCATTTGCCGCCATGGACCTCCAAACCATAACGTTACCACCTCCATGTTTCAGAGTGAGCCGTAAATTTTTGGCATCCATTTCTGTTTTTTTTTTCTCCAGACAATTGTCCGTCCATCAGCCCCACGCATTGAATTTACCTTCATCAGTAAAGATAATTTTCTTCTAAAGGTCCAGTGGTTTATTAATATGCCTTTTCGCAAAATTTACTTTTAATAAACGTTTTCTCTTATTTACTTCGGAGATGAAAGGTTTTTTTCTTGCTACACAGCCTCGGTATCCGGCCCGTCTCAGGATGTTTTGCACTGTTTTTGATGTAATGTGTTTGTTAAGGTCACTATTAACCACTGAAGCAAATTTTGTTGCACTCATTTTTGGGTCTTTCTTTACTAATTGAATAATTTTCCGTTCTTCTCTTTCGGATAAAGCCTTAGGTCGGATTGCACGAGCTTTTGTAAAAACATTTCCCCGCTCATTAAAATTGTTAATAACTCTCTGCACAGTTGCATGGAACTTTCTGTTTGTATCCGCTATTTTTCGCACACTATGCCTTTCATTTCGCAACTTTATAATTAATTTTCGCAGTTCTATAAAATAGACAACTTTTTACCTTTCTCACTCATTCTTATTTTTTAGTTTGCACTTTTAAAAAACCCTGTATATGTAAATTTTAATTACCTTCTTCACCCACACTTAGGTAAAAAATGAGAGAAATGACGTTTAGTGAGTAACAACCAGTACAGCCAACTTTAATTCCATTTATACATAAATAAATAATTTTTGTATGTAGACTTTTTTCAGCCAATTGTTTTTATTGTTTTGCATGCATGCATTTGATAAGTGAACCTTTTTACTTGGTTTTTGAGAATTTACAGCCGAAAATAATTATTATTCTCAAATTTAA
The DNA here is from genome assembly GCA_947389935.1 of Agrilus cyanescens. NCBI lineage: Eukaryota > Metazoa > Arthropoda > Insecta > Coleoptera > Buprestidae > Agrilus > Agrilus cyanescens. Next base: position 23,009,555 of record OX376704.1, read on the forward strand.
TGCCGCATATCTACTTCAGCACTCTTTGTACGCAGACTTTTTTTCCGCCACTGTAGATGAAAGGCCCTATCCTCTATGTACAAAACATTGAATATGATCTAAAAGCATAATTTATTTATTTATTTATTATTGTTTCAACAGGGCAAGCTCCATACAAAAATATAAATTTGAAATAGTTGTGTAGCTTAAAAAATGTAATAAAGAGATTAAAATATAAGTAATTAAATGAGAAGTATTATAAAAATAATTAAAAAAATAATATAACAGTTTATTCATATTTTAGTAAATTCTTTGATTTGCTTTTAACTTGAAAGATGGATGAACAATATAAATCCAACCAGGTAGCATTAAAATTACACAGTTCAGATAATCTATGCACTACACTCTTTTTTTGACCATCACGCAATGTGGGATTCAGAAAATAATAATTATTTGACCTGAGTCTTCTAGGAGAAATATAAAAATTAAATGTACAATAATTCTGAACAATCAATCGAACCAGAAAATATCTTAAAAGCAAATAATATATCTGCTCTATCTCTAGCTGATTCCAATGTACTAATATTAAACAATTTATAAATTAAAGAAGTCATGGTCGGTATAGTGCATATCATTACTCGTTTTAAACGCAGCATATCTAAGGTACAAAGTATTTAATGACTCAATCTTTTTAATTAGGCCGTTTTCATGAGGTCTCCAAACAGTTGAAGCGTACATAAGTTTTGAAAAAATAAATGAGTAAAATAATGTACGAAAAGTAAGCATAAATTTAAATTTAAATGAAAATCTTTTTATAAAGTAAAATTTTTGCGTATTTTAATATCAAGGTGCTCTATATGATATTTAAATGACATTTTGGCATCAAATATCACTCCTAAATCTTTGATATATTCTACCCTTTCAAGATAGCTATTATTAATATAATAATCCACTGATGGAATCAAGTGACTTCTTCCGAATCTAATCGTGAAGCATTTTTTTGCATTACATCCCATGCCATTCTTCAAAGGGGTTTCGATGGCTTTGAATAATTTAGTGTCATCAGCAAAAAGAGATATATTGTAATATGATATATTATTAACAATATCATTAATGAAAAGCAAAAAAATTAAGGGACCCAAATGAGTGCCTTGACCCACCCCCGAAAATACCTCAAAAGTATAAGATATAAAGTTTTGCAACTTAACGATTTGTTGTCTACCGTTTAAGTAAGAGTCGAACCATTGTAACATGGTACCAGTAGTTCCATACGCATGCAATTTTCTAATTAACAAGTTAAGATTGACTAAATCAAAGGCTCTAGAAAAGTCAATGTAAATTGAGTCAACTACTTTATTTAAATTCAGATTTTCATAAATAAATTCCGAATACATTGTCAAGTTCGTAACTGTGGAACGTCCCTCGAGAAAACCATGTTGATGGGGCGTAATAAATTTTCGGAAATATGGGTAAGACTTTATGTAAACAAGATAATCGAACATCTTTGCAAAGACCTTATACTTGTTAATTGGCCTATAATTATTGATATCAGTAGGATCACCTCCTTTGAAGAATGGCGAAATATAAGAAATTTTCCAACAAAGTGGAAAAATCCCTAACTTAAGCGATAAATTAAATAAATCTAATAGCCAATGTTTAATTTCATTACTACATTTAATGATTAGAAGTGGGCGAATTTTGTCCGGGCCAGGACTGCCACTGGAACTTAAATTATCTATACATTCGTCGATGTCCACCATACTTAAAGAAATATTATTAAATGAATCGTTTATTTCAAATGGAATTATAGTGTTATTGAGGTCTAAATTGCGATAAACACTACTAAATTTATTGGCAAATAGATTTGCAATATCTTGAAGGTTCTCAGCCATTTGACCATCAAAGTGAAGCAAACAAATGTTACTAAGATGAAAATTGAGTTGAAAAATGAATCACCAGTAGTGTACAGACCTTATAGACTTTCGCATGTAGAGCGTCAAGTAGTGAGGGACATTGTGGACAACCTTGTTAGAAATAAGATTGTTCGTGAATCTAGCTCACCATTTTCGAGCCCTATTCTGCTAGTTAAAAAGAAAAGTGGGGAACAACGATTGTGCGTTGATTTCCGGGCTTTAAATGCACAGACTGTCAAAGATAGGTACCCTTTACCCCGGATAGATGATTTTTTGGATAGACTTAAGGGTGCTAACTTTTTCACTAGCCTTGACCTATCGAGCGGGTATTATCAAATTCCTATGTCCGAAGATGCAATTCATAAAACAGCATTCGTGACCCCAGATGGACAGTATGAGTTTCTGCGCATGCCCTTTGGGCTTGCTAATGCACCAGCCGTGTTCCAACGTACCATAAATCAGGTGTTAGGTACTGCAAGATTTAATATAGCTTTCCCATATATTGACGATATCCTTTTGCCTACCGCAACTGTTGAAGGCGGATTATCTAATTTAAGAAGGGTATTACAACTACACCGAAAAGCAAATCTAACTTTACGCCTTGCCAAGTGCAGGTTTTTATTGGAAAACATAGAATATTTGCGTCACGAGTTGAGCGCAAAAGGGATTCGACCAGGACTTGGAAAAACTGAAGCCGTGAAAATGTTCCCAACTCCCACGAACGTACATAAAGTGCAACAGTTCGTAGGGTTAGCTAGCTATTTCCGAAAATATGTACGGAATTTTACCCAAATCGCCAAACCACTAACGATCCTTACCAAAAAGGAACAACCATTTAAATGGGAAGCAGAGCAGCAACAAGCCTTTGACACGCTCAAAGGTTTATTAGCCACACGACCTATTCTAGCCATTTATGACCCAGATTTGCCAACGGAAGTGCATACGGATGCTTCAAAGTTAGGACTTGGAGGAATACTTCTCCAAAAACAGAAGTCGGGATCGCTTAAACCTGTTGCCTATTTTAGTAGACAGACTACCAAGGAAGAAGCAAAATATCACTCCTATGAGCTTGAGACGTTAGCTGTGGTGGACTCATTGAAACGTTTTAGAGTGTATTTAATCGGAATACGATTCAAAGTTGTGACTGACTGCAATGCAATTCGCACTACTCTAAATAAGAGGGACTTGCTTCCACGAATCGGGCGTTGGTGGTTGTCGATCCAGGACTTTGATTTCGAGGTAGAATACCGTCCAGGAGAAAGAATGAGGCACGCAGATGCGCTAAGCAGAAGCGCGATAGCAAATGATTCGGAAAAGTTAGAAGAGACGGAATTATTAGTAATTAATCTAAACCAAGACGATTGGCTACTGAGTGCTCAATTGAAGGACTCAAAATGCAAGGACCTCGTGGAAATACTCCAAGGGTCGAGCAACACCAAAGAGGAAAAGAGGGTCCGTGAGGAATACAGTCTAAAACAAGGAAGACTATACAGAAAAACTAGTCAAGGAGAAAGATGGGTGGTGCCCAGGACAGCACGGCATCAAATTGTGTTTTATTACCATGATTTGGTGGGACACCTCTCGGTGGATAAGACTTTTTCGACTGCCAGCAAACTGTTTTGGTTCCCATCCATGCGAAAATATATTAGAAAATACATCGATTGCTGTCTAAGTTGTCTATACAATAAGGTGGCAGGTGGCAAACAACCCGGATACCTACATCCTATAGAAAAGGTACCAGAACCATTCGACACCATCCATATAGACCATTTGGGTCCATTTGTAAAATCGAAAAGAGGGAACTACTATTTGGTAATTGCAGTAGACGCGTTCACTAAATTTGTTTTTATGAAAGCCGTCAAAAACACTACTACGAGTCCAGTAATAAATTTTTTGCAAGAAATTTTTAGTAATTTTGGTATCCCAAGACGAATAATTAGTGACAGAGGGAGTTGCTATACAAGTAAACAGTTTAAAACCTTCTGCATGGAGAAGAATATTAAACTGGTATTAAATGCCACAGCGAGCCCTAGAGCAAATGGACAGGTCGAGCGCTATAACCGCACTATATTGTCAGCATTGAGTGCTTCGCTGAATGAGGAAGAGAAATGGGATGAATTAGTAAACCAAGTTCGGTGGGGCCTTAATACCTCAAAAAACTCATCGACTGGAAAATCACCATACGAATTGTTGTATGGATGTACCCCACGAGGACTTGGAGGCAACCAAACAACAAATGAATTGGACCCACCAAGTGAGGTTGTTGTTAACAAAGATGAACTCAGAAAAAGTGCTGAGCAGCGAATACTTGACGGTCAGAGACGTCAGAAGGAGAACTTTGATTCTCGGCGACGTCGACCAATTACCTATAGTATTGGACAACAAGTTTTGAATAGAAAGAAAGTAAACAGTAATGATGGGAAAAGTAGGAAGCTGGTTCCTAAATATGATGGGCCTTTCCTAATTGCCAAAATTTTGGATAAAGATAGGTTTGTGGTACAACACATGCCTGGCTGCAGTCGATCCAAACGTGGAGACAGCAGAATTATTGCAGGGGATAATTTAAAACCATTTGAAGGTTATCATGCCTCAGACGTCGAATGCGGGTCCGAGGTAGATTCTCAAAACGACACTGAAGTGCATGATCAATGAAAGGAGAGCAATTGAATGAATGCAGAATAACTGTAGTAAATGTTAGAATTTGGGACAATGGGAGGGTAAAGAGTTAAGCAAATTGTGTGTATGTTGCGAGTCATTTGATTGTATGAAAGAAAAATAACTAACCCTGCTCAAACTTTGGAATTCCCATGACAATGAAGCTCTAAAAGTTATTTGGAGAACTAACGAGGGTTTACTTGAAAGTAACGAGGGTTTACTTGGAAGTAACGAAGGTTTACTAAAGCATGTAGGTACCTATGACAAAGCAAACTTGAATGTGGCAGCTGCCTGTACGGGCAAAATAGATGGGCTCAATGAATAAGGCATTCGAACGGAATGCAGTGTTGGCAAACAAAAGAGGTGTTTGCCCACAGGTGAAGATTTCACCCGAAGGGACTACGCGAGGGACTTAGTCAGGATGTTGAATGAATGAGGAATTGAATGATTGAGGTTTGTTATAAGGAAAATTATATCATTATTAACGTTACAGGGTGCATCCACGAGGCCGTCAATGGAAGTAGCATGGCCGAGCTGTTAACAATTCCGAGCGGCGGTATGGACCAAAATTTTTGTATAGAATGGTCAGCTAGAAAATTACTAGGAAAAATAATGATGGGGGGGGAGTGACGAATGAGTGCGGAGCAGTTAGTCGTTGACTGATGGTCGTAATAATAAGACGTATATATTTTGTATTATTGTTCGGCAATAGAGTCTACAAAATTTTCTTCGTGTATTATAGGTGTTTAATAATTTTCTTCGTGTATTATAAGTGTTTGTTCTCTTCAGATACCGTTAAATAAATTAAATGACATTATTCATCAAATGACAAAAGTTAGCAATTTGAACCACCAGGAAAAAATTGATTTTATAAAAATTATTAAAAACTGCATAGAACAAAGCTATTTTAACTTTAACAATACCTTTTATAAACAGTTAGATGGCTTACCTATGGGTAACCCCTTATCTCCCATATTAGCCGAAATATTCATGTCGGATTTTGAAAATGTTTTATTTCAATCCAATAATTATCTTTTAAAATACATCCTTAAATGGCATAGATACGTGGATGACATTTTTTTTATTTGGTGCGGAACAGAAAGACTTTTAGACAAATTCCTAAATTTTCTAAATAACATTGACCAAAAAATATAGTTTACCATAGAAAAAGAAATTAATCAATCAATTAACTTCCTTGATTTTACAGTAACTCGTAATAATAATAAACTTTGTTTTAAAATATATCGGAAACCTACAACTACCGACACTATCATTCCCTTTAGTTCAAATCAGTATAACAATATTAAAAAAGCCTTTTTCCACAGTGCTATACACAGGTTAATCAATACCCCCCTCAGTCATAATGATTTCATTTTAGAAGTTAATACTATTAAACAGATAGCGCAAAACAATAGATATCACACTAAAATAGTAGATCACTTGATTAAGCACAATTCAAAACAAAAAACCCAACAAACTTTATACACTGCAAAAAGCGAAAAACCAGAACACATTTTTCATTCATTACAATATGTACCCTTAACAAGTCAGAAAATTAAATCAAAATTGAAAGAACACGATATTCAAGCAATTATTTCGAACAAAAAATCTCTAGATAAGCTTCTCGTAAATAATAAACAAAAATCAGATATTCTTCATAATAGTGGCATATATAAAAAATTTTGTGAACAATGCGATACCTTTTATATTGGACAATGTGGTAGGGCTGTTAAAACACGTTTAAATGAGCACTTATATAACATTGCGTCTAAAAAGAATTGTACAGGGATGTCAGAACATGCCTTAAATTATAACCATAACATTGATGTAGATAATACAACCATATTACATGTTCAACATAAAAGTAAGAAATTAAGCCTTCTGGAAAACCTAGAAATAAGAAAAGCGATTTTAAATAAACAGAACATAGTAAATTTACAAACGGAACTGTACAATAACAATACACCCCTTCTGTTGTGTAACTTGGGTAAAACCCCAAAACCAGGTATAAATTAGGATAGAAGCTATTATAGCTTTAGTATATTTTTGTTGTACTCTTGATAATGACGAAGTTCGTCCAAACAATATTGTCGAGTTGATAATAAAATTAGTGAAAATTAACCAAGTGTTTCTTTTATACCATTTATTTAAAATTATGTAAACTGATTCTCATTCTTTGTAATCTTGGAGGAATTTTATTCATTGGTTTTTTAAAAATTGATATCAACGGACCATGGTCCGTCTCTACCACAAATTTTTGACCAAATAAATATTGATTGAATTTATGACAACCAGAGACAATAGCCAAACTCTCCTTTTCAATCTGGCTATACATTTTTTCTGACTCTGTTAATGCTCGTGAGGTCTGCTACAGGTCTTTCATCTTGTACCAGTACACATCCAAGTCCCTCACTCGAAGCATCTACACTTAATATTATAGGCTTGTTAATGTTAAAATAAGCTAATACTGGAGGTTTACACAATGCCTCTTTTAGTTTAATTGGTTTGTGTTAACAAACTTAGTTCATGTATTTAGCTTAATTTCAATAGTTTAATATCATTTAGATTTAATTTAAATAATTTCAAGTAGTTTTCGGATTTTAATTTGCAACATTATCTAGTTATTTATAATGTCGAGTAAATTCTTACAAAAATATTTATTTTTATTGACACATAAAGTTTATTGATGGACAATTCGTCGAATCTTGTTAATTTATTCAAAGGCACGTTTCGACCCTGACCACTGGTCTGACAATTACAACCCTCATTTGGGTTTCCCAAATGAGGTAGTTTTGTAGCTGGTACCGGCAAATGCTCTTTGTATTGTATTCTATTCGAGTTAGGTAGAAATTTTGTATTTGTAAGTAATTCAGTTCTTACAATTCATTCGAGAACTAGACTTGTTTCGCGACGATTTTATCGAACCTTAAAAATAACTTCTTTTATACTTATTTTTGTAAATTTTGTACCGTATTCGTATACCTATTAAAGGATTAAATAAGTGATCCGTTTATTATTCAACAGAACAGAACTTGCTATGTCAAATTAATTTGGGGCATAGCTGTAGTCGTCGTATTTATAGAAATTTTTCATGATTACTGCGAAAGTTCGGAATACGGCGCTACAACCCCTGTAACCACCCGTACCCGGGTGTTACAATAATTTAAATAAATTACTTTTGTTTATTTATTTAACAGGCAATTTAACCTGATGACGTCTTTTCTGTTTAAACTAAATTAAAGGTGTGGGAACACTCAGTATCGGTCGGAATATATTAATTATTACACTCTGTACAGCAAAATACAAATTCTGCTGACAGAGAACATGTCATTTTGAACCACAAATTAGGTCAACCACAAATACACACACAAGTGTAAACGGTTGACCATGCATTCTCCATAAGCTTTATGTAAATAGTGTTTGTATAAATACCTGTAAGTTTTTGTAATAAAGTTAGTCTAATTCTGACTCGCATTTCATTGGAAGCTGAAATATCCTTCCAATACAACGGTCCTTATTAGGACCTCTCTCTCTCAACACGTACCTTCATGTTAGCGCTGCAACATCCGCTACAAAGGTACCTATTATATTTTATTTTCTATTTATATCGTAATAATTCTGAATTTTGTTTTGTTCCGTTCGAATTTATTCATTGAAGTATTTAATTTATTTGTACTTTCCTGTTCCAAAGTGGTAAATAGTTTTCCTGTATATAATAATTTCGTTTGACAAATTTTAATCTTGAATATCACCTAAATTAAAGTAAGGATGTCAATGCTTCTTCTTCTTCTTCTCCATTCTCCTTGTGCCTTTTCAGGCGTCGGAGTTTGGGTTGCTTTCAACCCATTTTTTCCATATTTTCCTGTCTTGTGCTATTCTTCTCATTTCTTCTTGTGTTTTTCCTCTATGTTTTCCCAGTTCTACTATTTGTTCTATCCATGTTCGTCTTGGTCTTCCTTTCTTCCTCTTCCTACTGGTTTTTGTTTCTAATATTTTTCTAGTTATTCATTCTGTGTCCATTCTCTCGATATGTCCATACCATTTCAATTGTTTCTTTTCTATTTTCTTAATTATAGATTCTTGTTCTACCATTTCCCTTATTTCGTCATTTCGTACTCTATCCCATTTTGTTTTGCCTGCTATTTTACGTAGGTGTTTCATTTCAATTGATTCTATTTTCTTTTGGTGTTCTTTTTGTATCGTCCAGTTTTCGCTTGCATATGTTATGGTTGGTACCGTTATTATGTTGTGAATTCGTATTTTTGTTTCTTTCTCTATGTCTTTATTACTTAGTATGGTTTTATTTATTGTATAGTATATTCTTGTTCCTTTTCTTGCTCTGTTTGTTATTTCCGCGTCTATCTTTCCATCTTGTGTTATTATAGTTCCTAGATATTCATATACTTTTACTCTCTCTAGTTTATTTCCCTTACATTTTATCTCTCTTTCTGTTTTGATATTTTTGTTCTCGTTTATTATCATCATTTTACTTTTATCTATGTTTATTTCCATTTCCATCTTCTCTATTTCTTCTATCCATATGTTTACTAGTTTTTGCATTTTAATTTCTTTATCTGCTATTATAACTATATCATCTGCGTATAGTAGACAATTGATTTTAACTGGTGTTAGGTTTTTGTATCCTATTGTTGTTTCTAGGCCCTTTATTCTTTCTTTGATGTTTTTCAGTATTTTGTCCATTACTATTATAAATAGTAATGGACTCAGACTGTCTCCTTGTTTCAGTCCCTTTTTCATTTCAAAAACTTCCGATCTCCTGCCTGCTATTTGTATTTTTCCTTTTACTTTTCTATATATGCTTGCTATTGATTTTATGATCTGTTTTGGTACTCCTATTTGCTCTAGGCTCTCCCAAATGCTTTGTCTATTTATTGTGTCAAAAGCTGCTCTTAAATCTATGAATGTTAGAAAAAGTTCTTCTCCTTCATTTATTTTTCTTTCTATAATATTTCTTAGTACGAATATGTTGTCACTTGTTTGTCTTTCTGTTCTAAAAGCTGCTTGTTCTTGTTCTAGGTTCTCTTCTATTATTCTTCGGAGTTTTCCTTCCACCACTCTTGTATATACTTTAAAACAAACACTTGATAGACATATCGCTCTGTAGTTTTCGCATTTGGTGGAGTCTCCTTTTTTATATATTGGTATTATTAGGTTATTCTCCCATTCTTCCGGTATCTTCTGTTTTTCCCATGATTCTCTACATATTTTCCATAACCACTCTACCCCTTTATGGCCCATCCATTTAATCATTTCTGGTTCTATATTATCTTCTCCACTTGCTTTTCCTATTTTTATTTTGCTTATTGCTTCTTCTACTTCTTCTCTCTCCATTTTGTATTCTTGCGTATCTTCTGTGTTTTTTATTATTTCCTTTTTCTCGTTTGTTCCAAACTTCTTGTTATAGTACTCCCACCATACCTTCATTATTTCATTGGGTTCTGTTTTAATCTGGTTGTTCTCGTTTTTCATTTCTTTTTTCTGAGTTGTTTTCATATTTCTTATTTTATTCCAGAATAGTCTATTGTTTGTTTTGAAATTTGTTTCCAGTTCTTTGCTAAATTTCTCCCAGCTCTTTTTCTTTTCTAGCTTTATTCGATTTTTTACATAATTTCTTTTGTTTATGTATTCTTGTCTATTTAATTCTGTTCTGTCTCTATTATATCTTATCCAAGCTTCTTTCTTTTTCTTCACTTCCTCTTTTATTTCTTCATTCCACCACGCTGTCATTTTCCTTTCTTTATTTGTTTTAATAGTTCCACAAATTAGCGTTGCTTTATTTATTATGCTTTCTTTAAATTTTTTCCATCTTTCTTCTATTGTCATCATTTTTCCTTCTAACTCTATGTTTGTTAAAGATTTTTTTATCTCTGCCTGATATTCTCTCCTTTTATTTTCATCTCTTAGTTTATTAATTGCTATCTTTCGGTATTCCTTTCTTTCCTCTGTTCTGTTTTCATTTTTGTTCATTTTCCAGATAGCTTTTACTAGTCTATGGTGTGTTGATAGTTCTGCATCATTTTCTGTCTGAACTTTTTGGATTTCTTTTCTTATTTCTTGTGTATATGTAATATAGTCGATTATACTTTTCGCATTTCTTTCTTCTGCTCTAAAAGTATATCTTTCTTCTAGCTCTTGTTCCCAGTAGGTGTTTCCTATTAATATATCATTCGTTTGACAGAATTCTAACATCTTTCGGCCATTTCTATTTATTATTTCTTCTCCATAACTCCCCATACATCCCATTCCTGCGTTTTCATCTCTTCCTATTCTTGCATTCCAATCTCCCATTATTATTATATTTTCGCAGTTTTCTCTTTCTTTGTCTACTGTTTCTTGTAGCTCGTTGTAGAATTCTATCATTTTTATTTCTTCTGTTCCCTCTATTGGTGCATAAATCTGTATTATGACTATTTTTTCTTTTGCTTGTATTCTTAAAATAATTATTCTAGAGCTTATTGATTCGTAGTTTGTTACCATTTGGTTTATTTCTTCTTCTACTATTATCCCTACTCCCTCTTTTGTTCTCTTTTCTACCTCTGCCATCCCTGAGTAGTAGAGGTAATAGTTGTTTGTTAGTTTTGTGTATCCTTTTCCCAGTTTCTTTGTTTCGCTTATTCCTAGTATTTTGATTTTGTGATTTTTCATTTCTTCTGTAATTTCTATTTCTTTTCCTGTTAGTGACGTTATGTTCCACGTTCCTATTCCTATCTCTTCTCTTTTTTCTTGGAGGTTCAGTTTTTCTATCTTTCTTTTATTTTTATCTTCATCCATATTCGTTTTCCTTTTTCTTTGCTCGGTCGTTTTCATTATATCTTCTACTTTCTCCATTTTCGTTAGTTTTTTGCTTTTAATTTTCCTTTTTCCTCCTCCCATCTATGCCATTCGTCATTTATTTTAAGTTTCTTGTAGCCAATTTTTACCCCGTTTCCTTTTTCTTTTTCTAGTTTTGCTATTTCAAATATTTTTTGTTGTATCTTCTTCTCTTTTTGGGTTAGTTCATTTTCTATATATATCTTTGTATCTCTGAGTCTGTTTTTGTTAATCATTATTTCCCTTTTTTGTTTCCATGATTCTACTCTTGCGAAAATTATGTTCTTATCTTTTTGATTAATTTTATGCGCTGTTATTATCTTGATTTCTACATTTAGTTTGTTCTTAAAGTATTCTTTTATTTCTTCCTTTAGTTCTTCCTTTTCTTTATTTGTTTTAAAACCTTTTATTACTATGTTGTTCGCCTTGTCTTTTTTCTCCATTTCTTCCATTTTTCTCTCTATTTCTTCCATTTTTTCTTCTAAATCTTTCTTCTCTCTTTCCCATCTCTCTCTATCTTTTTTATAGTTTTCCTTTATCTCTTTTAGTTCTTTTTTAATTTCATGATTTTCCTTTCTTATTTCTTTCATTTCTTCTTTAATGTCTCTTAGGATTTTCATCATTTCTCCCTCTCTGTCCATTTTTCCTTGTTCAATTCAGGATGTCAATGCAAACTAAATAAATTTTAAAATAATTTTTGTAACTAATGAGTGAAAGAGAACTTAAAACTTCGTAAAAGCGAGCATTTTAACATCGACTTAGCGACCAGGAATGTCTCGTCTAGACACACATATCCGGTCAGCCACAAGTGAGAGAGACAGGTTTCATAGGTTGTCCACGTATAGAAGTGAGTTAGGTATATTATTTCACCCCTGAGTCAGTTCGCAGGGTGGATTAGGTTGGAATGTAGTAAAGGGGAGACCACGCGGTATGCAAACTACGTTGGAAAGAACGAGTGAACTAGCTTGATCTAGGCAAGCAAGAGAGATAGGAATTTCTGAATATGCGCGCTTGAACCCCGCGACACGCAGACTCGCGCGGTGGAAAGGGTAGAATTTTGGTATAAAAGGCTGCGAGTTTCTGCAGGATTTCATAGGGAGTTTGGTCATTATTGGCTCTCTATCTTTGCTGGATTCGGCTGCTGGTGAGATCCGGTCATTTATTGGCCTAGCTCGTCCTTCAGTAAAAGAGGTACTTAGGCAAATTTGAACGCTCGCTTGATTCTTCTGTCGGTGAGATCCGGTCATTTATTGGCCTAGCTCGTCCCTCAGTGTTAGTAATCGATAAGCACCTTGAACGCTCGCTTGATTCTTCTGTTGGTGAGATCCGGTCATTTATTGGCCTAGCTCGTCCCTCAGTGTTAGTAATCGATAAGCACCTTGAACGCTCGCTTGATTCTTCTGTTGGTGATATCCGGTCATTTATTGGCCTAGCTCGTCCCTCAGTGTTAGTAATCGATAAGCAACCTTAAACGAATACACGTTGATTCGGCTGTTGGTGAGATCCGGTCATTTATTGGCCTAGCTCGTCCCTCAGTACATGAGGTCAATAAGTGTAGTCGCAGTGATTGAACTCGTTGACGAGTGTTAAGACTGCCGTTGTACGGTCCATCGAGATCTGGTTTTGGTCCGTTCCTGTAAATTAGTTGTCCCGCCGCTGTACCTGTCGCTAACTACGTTACCAACCCCGAATCTCTGTCCCCGCCGTCACTGCCACGTCCGAGTGACTGCCACTGCCACCACTGCCACGCCGAGTGTCTGCCACCGCTGCCCCTGCTGCCCTGAGGCTGACCCCTGATCCGCCTTCCCGTGCTGTCGCCGTCACCCCCTGCCCGTATGTGAGAGGCCCTAGAGTTGTCCGTCTGCGGTATCTTGTCTGCCCAACTCCGTCGACGCCACCTGAGGTACAATCATCCGGTTACGCCACTGGAAGCTCACCACTGCCAGCCCATACGACCCCACCTGGCCACCAACCCCGTTAACGGTACCATGTCCATTCACCCCGAGCTAGACGTCCCCGAGGTTGACGACATTCAGAGCGAAGGTGCGTGTAAACCACTGACCCATATATGTGTCGGTGTAACTTGATACTTTTCACTGTCGGTCTTAGTTATAATCCCTCATTAAAACGCTCTTGACTTTTGTTTTGACATCGCTACCATGGCTTATAATTTACGATTTAGGTTAAAATTATGTTGCTCTTTAGATCTCCCATTCTAGGTATAAAAGTTTAATTCATTTTAGATTTACACTTTGGTTTTAATTATTATAATGTTTCAATTTCCTTTATATTCTTAGGTTTATTAAAAATCTTGTACATACTCTAGTCCATCCTGGACCATGTTCACTTTTGTTCACAGATCCCTGTACCGCTTCTTGGCATTCAGTAGGTAACGACAAGCACTTTAATTTGGTTTAATCAATATTTATCTTAAGAGCTTGACCAGTTGTTTTCGAATGGGTTTCTAATAACGTTGGTATGTTTACCACAAAATTCAGTAAACGTAGATGTGGCTAAGTCTACCTGAGGTACGAACTGTACGCAGGGATTTAGAAGTAACACTCTCGTTTACACTCTGATTAATCCAGGTGAACGTGTAGTTACCGTATTAACAGATTTGGCGGTATCTATTCTTTCAGTTGAAGGTATCTGTTTTGGTTTGATTTTTGAACCACTAACACTGTTTAAGCATCTCAAGGTTTTGACTTGGTAACAGGTGCGAAGTAAAATATCACAATTACAGTTTTGTCTAAATTAAGGCGAAACTCTCTATTGAAGAAACCTTATTCCGAGAGAAGAAAGTCGAGTAAGTTGACATATACTGTTGTTCTGAACTGTCATAAAATAGAGGCTATATCCACTATGCGTGGCGTGTGTCGACCAACCTTACAAAATAGAGGCTATGTTCACTACGGTGTCGTGTCTCGCCAAACCAATAGAGGCTATGTTCACTACGTTGTCGTGTCTCGCCAACCCAATAGAGGCTATGTTCACTACGGTGTCGTGTCTCGCCAAACAAATAAAAGGTTTCGTGGTTACCAGGTGTACCCGATACCTCGTCCCCCAAAGAAAATATATAAATTATTACCGTGCAAATGACTACTTCAAACAACAGATATTTGAACATGGTCTACCAAGGTAGCCCATGGACTTACAGCAGTTGTGGATATAATCACAGTTATAGTCACGATTTGCACGACTTATCTTCTCCCAGTTCAAGACGAACATGCTAAAGTTTTGCCTGCCCCTATTTGTTGGTGCACGGTGTTGACAAAGTTCGGACTATGCTCCAACCCCTAATTTTGGTAGTTCAACTTTGATACCACACTTGTTACCACCCCTAAATCCCCCGATGTGTTTACCAGGTGCTTGTCCCCGCCAATGATTGCCAAGGGTGTTTGTATATACGTATCAAAATGTTAATAAACGATGTGGTTAAAACTTCTTGTGTTTTCTTTATCAGCACATATAACTTGTACGGAACTCATAAAAGAATCTAAGTTACTACATTCTATTAACACAACGTAAGTCCTAACACTAGACGATTCACATTCACAGCCAAATTCTTCGATTTAAATATTAAATAAAGATTTTTGAAAAGATTAATTTTGTTTGTTTTTCTTTCCTCGCGATTTTTAACGAAAAGTGAGGGTACCCCCCCATACTGAGTCGTTACACCCCTTTTTCCATTAATGAATGAATTTTGTTGTGCCGTGGCCCAAATAAATGGTACATCTTTCTTTGTTAATTGCCTTAAACTACTTGTTAATTGTGCCGCATTCGGTATAAATTTCGACACATAATTTATAGTCCCTAAGAAAGTCAATAATTCCTTTTTAGTTTTTGGTATATGCATTTTTTCAATAGCTTCTACTTTTTCATTATCAATTTCTATACCATTACCAGATAAAATGTGGCCTAGATACTTAACTTTATTTACCATGAACACACTTTTATTTGAATTAAATTTAATACCATACTCTCTGGCTCTCTTAAATACTTTATCCATAATCATTATTAATTGTTCTTTAGTCTCTGCCCAAATTAGTATATCATCAGCATATATGCCAAAATTCTCAATGTCTTCAAATATTTGACTAAAGACTATAAAACACTTCCGGACTAGAGCACATACCATATGGCATTCTGTTAAAATAGTATCTCCCAAATAGAGTATTGAATGTGGTTAATTCTCTGCTGTCTTGTAACAATACTACTTGCCAAAATGCTTTGTTAGCATCTAATTTTGTAAAACATTTAGCATTTTTTACTTTTGCTGCTATTTCATCAATTGTAGGAAGCTGTATATGTTCTCTTTTAATACATGTATTTAGATATTGTGGATCTAGACATACTCTTATTGATCCATCTGTTTTACTAACTATTACTAAAAAATTTACAAAATCTGTTGGTTTCTCAATTTTTGATATAACACCCGCTGCTTCCATACGTTTTATTTCAGATTTCAGTTTACTTATTAATTTAAATGGAACATGTCTACAAGGTTCCACTTACCCTACACTTCCTTTCTTTAACTCAATTTTGTATTGAAAATCCTTTATTTTACCATACCCGTTAAAAACATCATTATATTATCTAATAATAGGATTTTCATTACTAGCTGAAAAAGCATTTAAGATTTCTATACATATATTTATCATTTTTATCTTATGTAATTCTCTGTATTAAATTAAAGTCAAGTGAACTATCCAAACCTAAAATAGGTGTACTTTTGCCATCAAAAATTTCAAACTCTACTGGTTTTTCAATATTGTCTTGTTTTTTCACATTCTTTTATATTTAATCTTTTACATATATCAACAGGTAAAACATTACATTGCGCACCAGAATCGATTTTAAACTCAAGTATTTCTTTTGAACCTACCACGTTTACATTTTGCATCCACTCTTCTCGAGCATTAATTGCGTCTACACTAATTCAATCACAGAACAATTCATCAATTGCACTATTATTGTTGCATTCATTCTCAGAACTTACATCAACTACTTTTATAGAACGCTTCATTTTACACGTTTTTGCAAAATGCCCGTTCCTAACACAATTTTTACATTGTTTATTAAATGCTGGACAATTTCTGTATCTATGATTGTATCTACAGCGTTGACACGCCCTCTCTTGTTGCTTTGACTCACTCGTATCCCGCGCTGTCGATGATGACATCACAGCTTTCGATCGAACCTCTTTACGTATGTTGTTCCCTGTACTGCCATTACTATGATTCTTAGAATAACTGCTACCCTGTTGCTTTTTTATACTAGCCACTTCCTTTGTGTGCTCAAATTTCTTAACTTGCTGTTCTGATAATTCAGCACTTTTGCATACTTTCACAGTTTTGTCCAATGTTAAGTCACTTTCACGTAGTAATCTGTCTTTAACTCTTTTGTCTAAAATACCGGCAACAATTCTGTCTAATTAAACGATCTTTTAATGTTCTAAAATTGCAGTCCACACTTAGCTTTTTTAATTCAGTAAAATACACATCAAATGATTCACCAGGCTCTTGGTTTCTAGTAAAAAATATATGTGGACTCACACTATCATTTTTTATAGGCACAAAATACTGTTCAAATTTCTTCATAACTGTCTTATATACTTTTTTTTCATTATCACTCAGTCCTAACGTATTATACACATCAACACTTGATTCACCTATACAGTGCAACAGTACTGCTACTTGCACCCAATTTTATTTGTACCTGATGCAATACGGTATATTTCAAAAAGCTGTTTCCATTTGGTCCACCCTTCTGCAGTTAATTTTAGTAAATTATTTGGGGGTTTCAATCCCGTTAACAAAGTTGACGTTGTCGTAATTGTCTGTGTCGTTGCCGAACCTTCTGCAGTGGTAGTCATTATTGGTGTATTTTACTACACAAGACTCGAGATTCACACTTTAACTTATTCTGTCTTCTCTTATTTTTACGTTTTGGTATTTCCTCTTTATGCACTCTGTTCTTTATAGCCGCAGCGCCATGTTGTATTTGTATTATTTATTAATAATGAAAGCAGGTTGATATTTTATATTTATTGAAATTAACTACTTAAAACCTAGTAGGTACAGCACATGTATATCAACTTAACTTCCAACTAACTTGAACCCTGTTGCCATTCATAATATTTAACAATGTTGCCACTCATTACACATAGGTACTTAAAAAAAATTTGGAATTGTTTTTTATTGAATCCTCCGTGAATTTTAGGTAAGCTTTTTCGGCCCTAGCAACTAACAGTTTAACATAAGCTCTATCTTTTTTAAAGCAATTAAAATAGTAGTTTGAGTTATATATAATAGAAATTATTTCTTTTTCCTTTTATAATAATCAAAATATTTACTATGAATTTTAGATCCATTTTATTTCGGTGATTTTATTCTTATTTAAACTATTAATATTTTGACAATTAAAAACACTAACGGCGTGCCATAGGCCTTGGTTTTTCAACTCTTTGCAAATATGATGTTAAATTATAACATTTAATAAATTATTAAGCAAAATAGGTCAATATAAAGCTAACACAACAAGGTCCACTGCAATGTAAAGGAAAATTGTATATTTCGGCCATTTTTTAGAGCCGTCATTCGTGTATTGAGTTCAGATGCTTTTTTCAATTTACATGTATTTACACTGGATAACAGTACCTTAAAAGATTTTTGGCGACTCGCACGAGAGTGAAAAAAGTTTATTTGATGATTTTTTATTGCTTAAAAACACTAATAATATCGAAAGGAAACCTTCTGATTGACTTTAAATTTTTACCATACACTGTACTATACAATAGATGAAAGTACCTAAAAGGATTTCTTGGCGATAATAACATTCAGGGCATGCTGAAAATATTGATTCATATTAATAACAGTTTCCTCTTTTTTCCACTATTTTCATGTGTATACTTCTCAAAAATCATCGCTTCATTGTTATGATTCAATTGTACCTATTATTAATAATTAATTTGATGAAAGGCAAAGGGTACAAAATCTGCAATTGCATATCTTAATAAAATAAATTTGGTGACAGAGTTGAACTGTAAGTCTACTTAAACCATTAAATGTGAAGTAAATAATCAGTAGTTCGGTTATATTTATGACTATAAGGATGTTTACTTTTCATCCCTTGTATTTAAATATACTTAACTATGTAATATTTATTCACTTTGATAATGGCATAACAGCCGAAACGACATTTTCAGTAATTTAATAAAATTAGTAGAACATATACCAAGTGTTTTGTTTTCTTATTATTAAACATGTTTCATCAAGAGCCAAGCCAGACATCTATTTCATTAATTATAGAAAACATTCCTTTGACTGGGAGGTTAATTGAATATATGCATTTATTTCCTGTATTTTTTAAACTAAAAATTAACAGGATTCAATTCAATAATTAAAGTAGTGCATATTTATAAAAATAAAAAAACCAAATTTACAAGTCTGATCATAGAAGTAAATTCTGTGGCATATGCCCACATAATGAAACAAGAAAAATTATATGTAACATGTTCTAGCTGCAGTTTTTGATGACTTCAACATAAATATCTGTTACAATTGTTGTGGATTTAATCATAGTTCCAAAAAATGTAAAATTAATCAAAATAAAGAAGTATGCTGATATTGTGCTGGGAATCATAATGACAAAAATTGCCAAAATAAAATGAATTTAAAATGTGTAAATTGTGTTTTCTCAAACAACAAATATGGAACTGAGAGGGACATTAATCATTCTGCCAATGACTTTAAAAAGTGTGATACTTACAAATATTTAATAAACAGAAAAATAGCAAAAACTGATTATTCAGGTGAACCTGTAGGTTTAAGAAATGGCTAATAATGATTTACAATCTTTGGAAAGTGAACTTTTGGGAATTGAATCACCAGGTGTAAATCTATCATTAGTTGAAGAAGATTTTATAGAAGATTTATGGGAGGAAAATTGTATGCCTGTTCGAGAAACCACAGTAGAGGAAATAAGTAAGTTTAACTCCACTGTTAATGAAAATGATGACTTAATCTTGTGCATTAACATTAGAAGTATTTCAAAAAATTTATTAGTCCATTGTCTTGTAAACTAGTTATTATTATATGTACTGAAGCTTGGTTAAAGGAAGAAAATTTATTTATAAATTTAGAGGGATATGTTCACTATTTAAGTACAACTAAAATTAATAGAGCAGATGGTGTGGTTGTTTATGTATTGGAAACTGTAATACAATAATGTGGAAAAAATAAGTATTAGCAAAATTGAAAATCCACAAATAACTGTAACTTTAAAAAATAAAACACCCATCACAATTTGTCCTATATATAGGTGTCATAATTTTAAACTCGAGCAATTTTCAGATAAATTATTTTTATATCTTGAAAAAAAAATATATAAAGAATCACATCATAATAGGAGATTTTAATGTTAATCTTTTTGAAAACTCGGTTGAATCTGAGGATTTTGTAAGTAATTTTTTTACACATGGATATGAGCCATAATTTAGTGGGGTTACTAGGAATTCCCCAGGTCAAAAAGACTCTTGCATAGATAATGCATATATAAAATCTGAATTGACAATTGAATCTTATACTTTGAATTATAGAATTACTGATCATTATTATTTACTTTTAAAAATAAAAAATGAAAAAATACAGCTAAAAAATGACAATCAAGGTAAAAAAATAAATAATAAACTATTATTAAAAAAGAGTTATAGATATGATTGGGAAAGTGTATATAATTTTAATGATATGGAACTTGCAACTGATTGGTTAATAGATTCCATAAAAATTTGATTGAAATTTCAAAAACTGTAAAAAAAAGTAAAGGAAAGCAACCGTGGGTAACTGAAAATATAATTAAACTTATTGATATAAAAGAAAAATTATACAAAAGATTTAAAAAAAATCAATTAAATGAGGTATTATCAAAAAAATATAAAGATATCACAAATATTATAAAAAGAGAGATACATAAAAGTAAAGAAAATTATGAGAAAGACAAAATTGAAAAATTTAAGTTTTCACAAAAAAATATGGGATTTTGTCAATAAAAAAAGAAGATAAAAAAAAAGAATGTAATATTCAGAAACTAAAAACTGTAGAAACAGGTGAAACAATAACAACAATTGAAGGTATTGCCTGCTATTTTAACTCCTACTTTTGTAAAATAGGAAAAAATTAGCTAAAAAATGTAGGTCAAGAAGTAATAACAATAATAACAAAACTAAATACCTAGGAATAATTATTGACCAACACTTATGTTGGGATCATGAAATTACAAACAGAACTAAAAGATTAAAATATACTGTCCTTATACTTGCCAAACTAAAGAAAATATTATCATTAAAATATTTGTTGATTATTATGTATGGAATATATTACAGTATTGCAACTTATGGGATAATAGCCTGGGGATCTGCCTTGAAAACGCATATTCAAAAAATGTTAAACTTACATAATAAGGTACTAAAAGTGTTAAAAAATAATAATAAAAAAATAGATATAGAACTACCACTAGATTTAGGGAAAAAATTGTATTTGATAGTCTAGTCTTTCACTATAAATATTTACAGAATATATATATATTAACAGTAAACAAGTGACTAGAAATAAGAGTATAGAGTTGCCAGAAATGAAAAAAGAAATAGGCAGAAGATCTCATTTTTATATAGCAACTTTTTATTACAATCAACTTAGTAACGATAATAAAGTTATAATTAATGAGAATTATAAAAAAAATTGAAAAAAGCGATACCACAACTTAATTTGAATCATTTTATATTTTTACAGTGATAAAAATACAAAGGAAAATGCTCCTTTGTTAATTTAGTTCTTAATAGAATAATAACCAAAAGATAATCTGTCTACCTAGACAGGTGTCTGGAGTGGATTTTTATAGTTCATAAGTACTTAGTTATTAAGGCCAGCCTACGGATAGACAAAAACGTCTCTGTAGCGGTGTGCGGTTAAGCTATGTAAAACTCCATACTGTATTTTTACTGGTTCAATAAATTTCAATTTCAATTTCAATTTCTATTATTATGTTTTTACATACCAATATATATATATATACAAAAAATTAACAAGCATTTTACCAGACTTTAACAAATAAACCTATTAAACTTTAACTCCACATCTCCGATTTGATTAAAATTTTAGTATGTTATGTTTTAGTATTCGTCACACTGGGCAATAATATGTACACGTATATAGCAATATATGTTATATTATATTATATTTTGGAAATTCAAATTTGTAATTACAATCGATTTTTTGAAAATGAAGAGCTTTGAGCAGGACAAAGAAAGTAGAGTGGCTTATAAGGTTGAGTGAGGGTAGTATAAATTTTAATAGAGTGAAAGATTATGGTGACTGCAAGGGTAGTTTTGAGGTGGTTTTGCTTTATTTATTATCTACTATAATTCATCTTTTATCTCCACTGTTGAAAGAAACAGGTGATAAACACCACAAATTTTGACTGTAAATTAAAAATGTATACGATGCGCAGTGTGGTATGATCAATCGATTCGCTGGACGTGCATTATTGCCTCGATAATCGATCTTTCTCAGTAGTCTACGGTCGATCACGCGTTACTAAGTATAAAAAAAGACAGTTACAACAATTGTGTAATTCGGTAGTTAATATTACTTGTTTTTAAATACAATATACATTATGCCATTTAAGTGCTGTGTGCCGGGGTGTCGAGGAAACCTACAAAGGTGAAAACCGTGTTCATGTTTTTGGATTCCCCAAAGATTGTGATTTGTGGAAAAAGTGGCTTCGGGAAATTCACCGCGATGATTGATATGCCTGTTTTTGCATGTTTAGGAGGATAGTGATACAATTTTGTCTTAAATGAAAATAAATTCGGTGCATGTAAGGAAAACTTAACGTTTGCAATTGAATTATCAGGAACCTTGTCCCGAGACAGCCTTAAGTTTACAAAAAATAAAGCAACTAATATAGTTTAATTTGATTAAATTATTTTCAATTAAATTTTTTGCAAAGAAAGGATGATCAGTTTCTCAAAATTCACAATAAGATTTTTTTAAATCAATAATAGATCAGATTACATTAAAGATAATAACATAGTTTTGCATTTTTGTTAGTGTAATATTCGTACTGCTGAAATTATTGCCAAAATTATCATTAAGATATCAATGAGATATTTATCATCGTATTTTCCACCAGCTACGCCGCCACACGGTCGTGAAATGTGAATAAAGACAACGGCGTTACAATTTAAGTTATTGCCAATAGAAAAGACGAAGGAATAAAACTAAACAAAATATGGATACCGGCCTTGAAAGCGACTCGACCAATTGGAACGCCAGTAGCGAGAACCGATGGAGGCTACTCCCACCAGCATGAGAATATAAATACCGACGGACAGCGTCATCAGTAGTCACTCTTTCGGGAGACTTCTACCGCTGACAAGCACGCAGCCAAGCCGCTCACAGCCGTTCCAAGCACCGAACAGACTAGCCGTTTTCTTGTACCGATTTACGTGCTTTTCAGCGCGTAAGCTCGGGCAAGCAACCCAGCAGCACTAAACCAGGAGGTTTAGTTGGATCGAGTTCTCCAAGGTCTTCACCTTTGCCCAGCCGATTCTAGGTAAGTCAATCTTTTAATCAATAATAATCACTAACCAACAGTCTTGGGGACCGAGTACGCAACGTCCCCTTGTACTTCATCGCACCCCCAGTCCCGATGGCAGAAGACTCTCCTCCCAGTACTTCGGCCACCCCCCACCCGTCAACTAAGGTACGTTCCAGCATTGTGCCACCCTCCGCCGCCGCCGACGGCTTCCCCAAACCTTCCAAGAAGCGCAGGAAAGTCGCTCCTTTCCTGTCTTCCGCCTCCTCGTCTTCCGAATCGGACTCCGATTCGGACCAACCCTCCCAGAGCACTCAAGCTCCGCCCCCCATCGTCATCCGCCAAAAATCTCTTTGGCCAAAAATCCGCCGTGCCATGGACAGTAATGGCATTACCGACCGCCGAACCATCAATACCTCCGACTCAATCAGAGTCTATCCCAAGTCCGTTGACGATTTTCGTCGCCTCTCCGCCTTCCTCGACCAATCCAAGGTCGAATTTTCCACCAACCAGCTCCGCCAAGACAGGGACCTCCATGTCGTCATCCGCGGAGTCTGCGAATCCATCCCGACCGAAGACGTCGAGTCTGAATTAACCAACAAAGGTTACACAATCCGTGGCGTCCACCGTATGTCCAACGGTGGTAAAATCTGGCCACTTATCTCCGTCCGGCTAGACCGCACCGCTCGAAACTCCAAGTCAATCTTCGAACTTGGTAAGCTCTGCGGGCTCAATGTCAAAGTTGAGCCAAAAAGGGCATCTAAAGACGTCCCCCAATGCCGCCGCTGTATGAAGTTCTTCCATACAGCGAATTACTGCCACGCCGCCTGGGTCTGCTCTTTCTGCGGTCGTAACCACGCAACCGCAGAATGCAAGTCGAAAGACAAAAAGGACGCTACTCCCTCCTGCTCTAACTGCAAAGGCGATCATCGCGCCACCTACCGCGGCTGTCCCAAGGTTCCAAAGAGGACCACCCCCAACTCCAAACCCATCACTCCGGCTGCCCCAAAGGTAGCAATCGCCAACCCCTCAGCCACCCCAGTGCTGGCGCCCCCACTTACCAAGTCCTACGCAAAGGCAGTAAGGTCAGCCCCCCCACCTCCACCCCCAACCCAACAAAACACCACAACCCTAAGTGCCACTTCAGCCCCAAGAACAACCCCGTCCCTTCACGACAAAATACAGGCCATTGTTCAAACAATGGTTGCCAGCCTAGTCGCCGTCCTTGAAACCTCCAACAATGTCTGACACCGCCCACCCCAACAATCTTCGATTAGTTACCTGGAATGCCAATGGCATTAGAGGTAAATTGACGGAATTCGAGAACTTCCTCGAAGAAAAGTCAATCGGTGTTGCTTGCATCACCGAAACACATCTTTCACTCAACCACAAACTTTTTGTCCCAAACTTCACATCTTTCAGAAAAGATCGTGAAAACTCCAAAGGAGGTGGCGTAGCCATCCTGGTCAAGAACACAATCAAACACAGGCCCGTCTCTTTGGCCACTGATTCATTCGAAGCGGTTGGCATTGAAATCTCTACAACCACCGGCCCCGTTAGGATCATCTCGTTCTACTCGCCCCCGAACGATAATAATCTTTCAGATCTCCCCCTTCTCCTCCCCCCAAACGTCTCGACCATCATCGCAGGCGACTTCAATGCCAAACACACCGCTTGGGGCTGCCGATACAACAATAGGAAAGGCATCTCTCTTCTTGCCAAATCTCTTGATTTTGACCTTACAATCGAAGCCCCCCCAGAGCCCACGTATTTCTCTGAAGTACAGAGCCACATTCCCGACATCCTCGATATTTTCATCACTAGAAATATCAATCTTCCCACTGATCCCACCGTCCTTAACGGACTCAGTTCGGACCATCTTCCCGTCCAACTAGAAATCGGCAGCCCAATCTACAACCCCCCAAAGACAACAACCTCGCTGGACTGGCTACATCTCCGCTATATCCTCGAAACATCTTCATTCAAGTGCACTCAAATTCGCACAACAGCGGAACTCGATGAAGCTGTGGATCTCCTATCAAACGAGATCACCAGAGCAGTCGAGCTCTCCACGATCTCTCGCCCCTCCCCAACTCCCGCCAAAAATCTCCCCTCAGACATTCCTGACCTCCTTAAGAGGAAAAACAAGACCCGTCATCAGTGGCAAAAACACCGCAATCCAGCGCATCGCGCAGAACTAAACGCCCTTCAGCGAGAACTAAAAACTCGCCTTAGCGAATTCCGCAGCGCAGCCTTCGACGATTACATCGCGCAGGCTGAAAAACACCCCCAAAGCACTTGGAAAGTCATTCGCTCTCTCCGAACAGAGCTCCCCATCTCCCGCCACTAAAACAGAACGGCTCCACCTACTCGACAGATGAGGAAAAGGCTGCAATCTTCGCAGACTCTCTCTGCCTCCAGTGCTCCCCGTTGCCCAGCCCCGCGGATCTAGTCAACTTTCATGTGCGCACCAAATCCGACGCACAAAACTTCAACCCCTCTATACCGGACTATAAACACACCACCCCCCGTGAAATCTCCCTTACCATCCGATCCTTGAAAAATAGAAAAGCCCCTGGCGCTGACGGAATCCCCAACGGAGTCCTGAAAGTCCTGCCACCAAAGCACATAACAGCACTGTGCAACATCACGAACGCCATCATGCGGCTCCACCACTTCCCTCTGGTCTGGAAAGAAGCCACCGTCATCTGTCTCCCCAAAAAGGGGAAGCCCCTCAGTTCTCCCTCGAGCTACAGACCCATCAGCCTGCTCAGTTCGATGAGTAAAGTGGTCGAATCTATTCTCCTAGACCGGCTCTTAGACCACGTGGAGCAAAACAACCTTCTCCCCGACTTTCAATACGGTTTCCGCAGTAAACACGGCACTGGTCACCAACTTCTTCGCGTAAGCGAATACATATCTGATAACCTCAACAAGCGTCGTCACACCTCCATGCTGCTTCTTGACGTCCAACAGGCTTTCGACCGAGTCTGGCACGAAGGCCTGATCTCCAAACTCATCACCCTCAACACCCCTCACTTTCTAATCGGGGTTATCAGATCCTTCCTTACCGACAGAAGCCTTCGCGTCCGCGTCGGCACAGCTCTGTCAGATAGCAAACCCATCAAGGCCGGTGTCCCGCAAGGTTCCAAACTATCTCCCATCCTCTTCAATCTGTTTTGCGCAGACATGCCCTCCCACCCCACAGTTCTGACTGCCCTATATGCAGACGACATCGCCCTAATAGACTCCAGTCAAGCCATTCTCCATAGTACTGCGAGAATTAACAATTTTCTGCCCCAGCTCCTAAACTGGTATCGGACATGGAAACTTTCCATCAATGATACCAAATCGGAAGCAATTTTCTTCTCCCACAGAACCCGGAAACCTCCTTCCATTATGGTCAACAACCGCCCCGTCAAATGGACAAACTCCGTCACCTACCTAGGCGTCACCTTCGACAGAACCCTGAACTGGAGGCGTCACATCATATCCACCCGAAACAAGGCTGTGGGCGCATACATCGCGCTCAAGCCTTTCTTCCGTAATAACTCCATCTACAACGAAAATCCGAGCGTTTAACGCAATCATCAGGAGCATTTGCTCCTACGCCATTCCCATCTGGGGCAGCGCCCTCCCCAACCGCCTTAATCTTCTTCAAGGCACCTACATGCGAATCCTCCGTTCCGCATTAAACTATCCCTGGTTCGTCAGAAATATCCAAATTCTGAAAGAAACCGGTTTACCTTCTCTCCCCGACGCCGCAATAACATTCGCGGCAAATCTCCGGGCCTCAGTGTCAGGCCACCCAAACCCCACCATCTCGACACTATCCAACTACGCCCCCAAACCAAACGACCGTTTCAGAAGGCCTTGTCACCTTCTACCCTGAGCTGCCCTTCTTCGCTCATCCCGAGTTTCGCTCTTTAGCGCGAGTGCCCACCCTACCCATCTGAGGTGGGCCACCGTCTTCGCCCGCACGCTCCCTCCCCCCTCTCCCAACTCTGCCCACTCCCGAAACCAACTCCCAATCCCAACCTCTCCACATCTATCCGGGGATGTTAAAACCTCACGGTTGAAAATCCCCTCTCGAGGAGGGGTTTTAGTCGGTAGGCGCCTCGGCGAATCCGACACTACCTCCCTCCCGGGGGAGGTGTCTTTTGAAGATTTCCCCTCCTCGAGTATAAACTAAAAACAAAAAAAAAAAAAAGTCATCAGTAGTCCCGTCAGAGTCAACAGTGAGTGAACACCGTAACCAGTGAATGAGCAGCCAAGCAGCCAACAATCAACTGTCAACTCACCATAACAAGTAAGAAATTTGTTTCTCATTAACTTTGGATTCATCAGGACAGAGTACGCGATGTCCTGGTGAATCACCTAAAAACTAAGACCTCGGGCTTACCCAGGACGGAGTACGCGTTGTCCTGGTAAGTCACCGCACCTCGTCCGCCAAGCCTATTATCGCACACTATAACCACCGAAAACCCAACACACCTGCCTTTCTTAAGGCAAAAAAGACCAACACCAATACTACCCAACACCATGGATACCATGGATTCAGGCATCAACCAGGAAGCCCTACTCGACCGTATACAAAAATTAGAAGCAACCCTAATCAACTATGAAAAAGCCTTCAAACACATGGAGGACGAAAATCAGAAGCTGTCATCAAAGTGCCACGAACTTACAAATCAACTACAACTACACCAAAAAAACCTAGCACCAACCACCAACAAAACCAAGAAAAAAAATCGAACAACAACAACAAGAAACCCACTCCAGCTCAGCAAAGCGTCCTAAGAAAACCGAATCATCTATAACTGCACCAACAAATGCGCCAACAACGGACCCCTCAACAGAAAGCGAAAACCTGACAACCAAAACCACCACTGCCGAAGGAAAAATCCCCCCCCCCCCATCATAATCCGAGCCAAGGACAAATGGAATAACATAAACCAACTAATTAATAACGAAAACATCAGATACAACAAAGCGAAACTGGTCACATCAGGAATACAAATAGAGCCCACCTCAATTGAAGACTTCCGCCAACTCCGCCACCCACTAGAAAAACACCACATAGAATTCCACACCTACGACATAAAAAGCGAAAAGCCCTTAAAAATAGAGGCATAATGGTAGAACTCACCGTAAGCGAAATCCAAGAGGACCTCCTGCAAAAAGGCTATTCTGCTCAAAGAATACTGAGAATGAAAGAAAAAACGGACCAGCACCACTTGTTCTAGTCGAAATCGACATACAATACAAATCCCTATACGACATTACCAACTGTTGCGGACTTTCAATTACAACAGAAGCACTACGCCTGCGCACAGACATCATCCAGTGCCACAGATGCCAGATCTTCGGACACTCGCAGAAAAACTGCAACGCAAACTACAAATGCATGAAATGTGGAGAGGAACACTCGACCCATCTCTGCTCAAAACCAAAGACAACCCCACCCAAGTGTGCCAACTGCGGAGAAGAACACCTTTCAACTTATTGGAAATGCCCAAACAATCCCAACTTCAAGAGAAACGAAAACCAAAAACCCAGAACAATCGCATGGAATAAACCGCTACAATCACTCCAAAAACCACCACCAGCACAAGCAACTGACCACGAAAATAAATCAAACAACCAAGAACTAGCCACCATCCTCGCAGAACTACTCATACAATTCTCCAGCACCAAAGCAACAAACGAAGAGCAAATGAACTTCGTAATCAAAACACAACAAATACTTCGTCCTATTCAACAACAATAAATGAATACACATCCGAAAAATAAAAAAACCACTAAAAATCGCCTTTTGGAAGGCCAATGGCATCAACAAGAAAGAGGAACTAACGGACTTTTTAGAAAACCACGAAGTTGACATCATGCTACTAAACGAGACTCACCTAAAACCGGGAAACTCCCTCAAAATCAGGAGCTACACCTCGCACAGAACAGACAGGAAAATACAGAAAGGAGGCACAGCTATCCTAATCAAACAACACATACAACACAACTACATCACCCCACCTGCCAACGTAACCGATGCGCTAGAATCAACAGGAATATCAATTTACCCAAACAACAAAAAAGTGAATATCTTCGCAATATACTCTCCACCACATAAAATACCGGAAGAAACAGACATTCAACAACTCGCGAACTCAACCGACCCAACAATACTTGCCGGGGACTGGAATGCCAAAAACACAACCTGGAAATGCAAAAACTCGAACCCGAAAGGAGCATTACTAGAAGATATCATCGACAAACTAGGCCTCGATGTTATCGCCCCAGATGAACCAACCCACATACACGTCGTCGCAAACCTATCGACAGATATTCTAGACATAGCTCTAACCAAAAACCTAACAACACTATTCACCATATCCGTAGAATACGAACTGTTTTCCGACCACCTGCCGGTTATCCTTCAACTACAAACATCATTGGAATCACCAAGTCGCCAAATTAATGTTACAGATTGGAACAAATACCAAAATAATCTACAAATCACCACGCAAACTATCAGCACACCGCATGACATCGACCTGGCAGTATATACATTTGAATCGCAAATCCAAAATGCATTACAAATAGCCACGACAAAAAAAACGGTCAATCCAAAACACTATGTCCCACACTATATCCGGACCCTCATCAAGCAGAAAAACAAAATCAAAAAACAATACTACAGAACTCTCGACCCTAATCTAAAAACATCGCTAAACTACCTAACAAATAGAGTCAAGAAGGAACTAGAACACCGCCTCAACCAATGGGACAGCAAAATGGAGAGCTTAAACACCGAGGATCAATCCCTATGGAAAATTACCAAACATCTCACGAAATCAACAGGACCTAGAACCCTTCCACCAATCCAAACAACCAACTCAATAATTACAAGCACCGAAGAGGAAGCGGAACTCTTCGCTGACACCTACCAAGCACAGTACAACACAGGGCCCAAAAGCACACACCCCAACGACAAAGATCTACTAAACCCAACCCTCAACGCAACTGCACACCCAACCTTCGAAGACAACATTCAAGAAATAACAGAAGATGAGATCACAGCCTATATTAAATTAGCCAAGACGAGGAAAGCACCAAGACCCGACCAAATATACAACAAATGCCTTAAACTATTACCAAAAGAAGGCCTTACTACGCTAACCATCATTGGAAACGCAATACTAAAACACCAACATTTTCCCACCAAATGGAAAACAGCCAAAACCATCCTTATCCCAAGAAAGGAAAACCTAAAAATAAAACCTCCGGCTACAGACCCATAAGTCTATTACCTGCAGCAAGTAAAATTATTGAAAGATGCATCCGAAACAGGCTACAAGAAGCGGCAACCATATTAAATATCATTCCACAGCACCAATTTGGATTCATAGAAAATCACTCGACAATCCACCAAATCACCAGACTATACGAAGACATCATACAGAACTTATCTAACCCGCTCAACCGAAGCAATATTCCTGGATCTTGAAAAGGCCTTCGATAAAATTTGGCACGAAGGTCTACTACTAAAAATGGAGAAATACTAACTACCATGGCACCTAACACAAACAATTCGAAGCTATCTCAACAACAGGAACTTCTACATACGCATTGAAAACCACCACTCAACCTTACGTCCTGTAACCGCAAGGGTTCCTCAAGGATCAGTCCTCGGCCCACTACTTTTCAACCTGTATATGGCCGATTTTCCTACAAACTTTAAATCAAGAATTACACAATTCGCAGATGACACAGCAATCTACACCACTCATAACAACAGAAGACTCGAAGCCATCACAAAAATCCTACAAAATGATATGGAAACCATAAGGGCTAGGTTCACACGCTGGAGAATGACACTAAACACGGACAAAACCGAAGCTATAATCTTCTCCAAAAAAAGAAAAAGGCATAAAAATCCTCTCTCAACAGTCAAGATAGACAACCAAACCATCAACTGGAAAAACGAAACAACATACCTAGGAGTCACACTGGATAAACACATCACCTTCACCAAACACACGGATCAAATAATCAAGAAATACAAACAAAGATTATACCAACTCCACACCCTGCTAAACAAAAAAAGCAAACTCCAATTAAGGCACAAACTACAAAATCCTTATACCAACAATTACATACGGATGTCCAATATGGAAAAATTGCAGCAACTAATTAAAACGAATAAAGGCCCAGATACATAAAACCTTAAGAAGAATCACGAACGCGCCATATTACGTATCGAACTGGCAACTCCACAAAGACCTACAATTGCCCCACTTGGACCAGATAATACAAGGACAGTGCATCTATAAAACACAAAAAAAAACCACAAAAATCCACTGATCCAGGCAATAGCTACCCCACGTATTCGGAAAACAGATACACACAAATATATCATGGACACAATATAAAAACCTAACCAAGCAAACACTGGATAAAACAACGTCTAAAGGTTTAAGGAACATATCTACCGAACCCTACAAAATCCACCGGCCTCTAGTGTCTAGAGACAGCTTCATTCAGCGACAGCGAGCGCCGACCATCTAGGGCGCCGACTTGCCGACTAACACTTCGACCGAGACCAACAGCGACCTTCAACCTTTGAGAATGTCGGCCGCAGCTGCAGGCGAAACGTCAGAAGTAAAATCCCAACGGTACCACGGCCGACAAGCCCGGAATACACCTATAATAATTAAGTTATTGCCGTTTGAATTAATTATATTATGTACCTTAATCCAAAATCTTAGTCAGAGGGTGTGTTAGGATTCACCCTGTATTGTAATATTTTAGATTATACGCATTAGAATTATGTCACTATATGTACGCATAGTAATCATTAGTATTTAGTTTGTGAATCTGTTTACTGACAGACGCTTTTATTCAGAGTACTCAATATTACTTGCTGACAGAAAAAATTTGTAATGATCTTATTCACCGACAAACACTTATTTCGGAAGTTCTTGATGTCGTTCGACGTGTCACATGTTCACTTAAATAATCATTTTATGATATTGTTTTCATGCAGATACTTTGATTTCGGTAACACTTACCAATTAGTGTCGATCGCCGAATACTCTATTACTACTAAAATATTATGTACGCCGAAGACGGTAATTTTTACAAAGAAATGTCATTGTAAACAATTCGCGCACCAACGATTGAGTAGTGGCGAATCTGTATAAAAGCGTCTCACTGTAGAATACTTTAGTTTAGTTCCTTTTTAAACTCCATTAAGTTTAGTTTGTTCTCAAACTCATAACGTTTTAGTTCCTTTTTAAACACCGTTAAGTTTAGGTTGTTATTAAACTCATATCAGTTTAGTTCAAGTTTTGAAGAGTAGTCTTAAAAGTTGCCTGTTTATATTTTTAAGTACAATATACAATAAAATAAAGTACGTTGTCTTATCATTTGGTTCAGCCAACAATAAAGCCCAAAACCGAATATCATTTTCCCGTACGGAACTTCAGTATCTTCTGGCATTGCCAGATAACTAACACCAATTCCCTTCATTTCTATGTGAAATTTTGTTTGATCCACGCATATGTTACATGCTGAGTGGATTTCCCTGGAGTGTGAATTTCGGTTTTCAATTCTATAGTTGTTGTTTTTTTTTATGGTGCACATTTGTGATTTGCCGGGCTGAGAACACGAGTTTCTCTGCTACGCTCTTTCCCCATGCGATCTCTAAGCTGAGCCTGACATTCTTTTTTGTCTAAATTCTCAATACTGGGTTTTCTTCACAAGTTTTCCTTTATTTTGCTTAATAAAGTTAGGTGATATATCTGCCTTTTATTTGTTCATATTTACAGTCATGGACGTTAATAACAATCGAGGGGCGTTGTCTCCTATAGAATCGGGATTACCATCCGATGGAACAGGAAACTCCTACTCCAATTGCTGTCATCATGTCCCCGCCGGGATTCGAAACCGGGTGTCTGGCTTTACGCGTCATTGCTCTAACCACTAAGCTACGGAGACATGAAGATAGCAACATCGACGAAACAATAGATTTTTCCTCATTAATTTAAGGTAATTTGTAATTGGCTGAATAATTTAATTCACATTAATATAGTCAAAATCACCACTACCAAGTATTCCGTAATATTTCATAATTAATTTTATTTTGTACAGAATGTTCTTTATTTTATGTTTCTTGCTTACCTCTTTTTGCTTTGCTTACAATAATTATCTCTTTAATGCTCGCATATAGCCTGATCTCAATATAAGTCTACATTGTCGTATCATAATGAAACTCATTATTATAGTTAACTATTTATTTTGAAACATTTACGTTCTTAATAGTAAAACTTGAATATATTTTTTAATAACATTTACGATCATTAATTGAGTGATATAGAGATTGCTACCGTATATTAAAAAAATAATAACATACCTAATGAAATACAAAACATACCGCATAAACAATTCGTTTTATTTTTAGCAATCTTATTAACGAATATTGAATTTTTGCTAATTTATATAAATTCATATTAAATATTTGACTGCACTATGATCAATTAGGAGATTACAATTCACAATTATTGTTACATTTAAAGCTATCTATTAATCATTAAAAAAAAAAATACGTAGAATGTTTACGGCTAATGCATTTTTAAGTACAATACAATCATGCAAACATTTATTAATTGTATTAATTAATTGTTCAAATAATTCTCTATTCTTCTGGAGTCTGAGATGCTGAATCCAAAATAGTCTCAAACGAGAACGGCTGGAAGGCATAACCAGCGCCCTTGTAAAACTTGCTTTGAAATTCAACCCTGCAAAAATACGTTTTGAATTTTAAAACAAGAATTCGTTAATAAGCATGGGAAGTGGAGATACAAACAAATTTTTATAGACCACGAAACATACCAGTGTAAACGGAGAGTATGCAGGAAAGCTGAAAGCCCTTCCATTAATACAAGGATTGACACAGTGAGGCATGCCCAGAACATAAAAATAACATACAATATGATTCCACCTTTCCAATCCTGAACTACGAATCCTCTACGCAACACCATATTCCACAACACATCGGCCAGTTCTGTTAATATAATACAAATACAACGATAAAAACGAACCAAAATCGATCTACACTTAAATAACGTACGTGCATGGGCAAGCGATAAAGCCCAAAGTCGCAAATACGAAGCAGTATGTGATACGGATCCCAATACGTATTCAATAGTGTGTATTCCCTGATGAATGAACATCTCACTAACGTCTTCTTCGTGTTCTCCAACTCCTTCTTCAACTCCCGCACCAGGACAGCTATTATTTACTGCTCCACCATTCACGTGAACGCTATTATTTTGGAGAGGGCCTTCCGCATCTCCATTTTCAACAGCCGAATTCATCTGTTGATGACTGGCCTTAAATATATAAAGTTTATTCAAACGTATGCTGACAAGTGACCTTAATAAGATAGACACATCTAAAATTAAAGTGTTTTGGGGATGATTCAATTTTAAAGGAATTAAAAATAGGTATTCTTATTAAATAAAAAAACACTTAAACGTCAAAATTTAACATGTAGATCAAAGTCAAGGTCATCGTTCGATTTCCCCCAGTAAAGGGATCGCCGAATCAAGCAAACAAATGAATAAACTACACTTACCAATGCCTTTTCCTTCTGGGCCTTTAATATAAAGAACGGCTTAGCAAACAGCATCCAAGGTATACATAAAACAGCGATGACAACTAAAAGCTTCTGCAACGCCATCTGACCAGCAAACATATGGGCGTCACATTCTTTGTCTACAATTGTTGTCTTGAAGAGAATCATGTTGATAAAAGTGATTAGTATCGACGGAGCACAATGAGGGCTGTATTTAACGTAGTTCACTGTAGAAAGAAGAAATATTGTTATAACAGTTTAATCCCTTTATCACTTAAGGAGGTTCGAGACCGATTATCTGTCTAGGGGATCTTGATGATTTTCTATTGTTTTCGCAAGATTGCAACTCTTACATACCAAAATTTCGTTAATAAAATATTCAATAAATTTACTTGTTTTTGTAAATTTATTAAATCTACTTATAATAGAATAATATTTAGTCCCAAAAAAATTTTTTTTACGATGAAATATATTTTTTTTTTACGATGAAATATATTTTTTTTTACGAAATAAATAATTACTAAACTCTCGCGTAAGTACGGCAACAGCGCGCTAGTGTTTAGTAATTTTTGTGTTGGTAGCTAGCGCACATCTGGCACGGGTACAGTGTGATCGTATGAGTGACTGTTCAGAGTGAATTTATATTTTATTTTAACTATGGAAGTAAGTGATATTAAAAAAAGAAAGTATTGGAAAGGTAAATTGGTGTCCGAAGCTGTTTACAATAAGCGGTTAAAACAATCGGAAAATGGAAAGAAGCGAAAGAAATCAGCTGATGATTTTACGCTGTTGCCGTCTTTATTCGACTTTATGACACATGTGACGTCATCGATCGAAATTCGCCTCGAATTTAATTAATAATTAAATAACAAACCCATGATTTAACTCAACTACAGTTGAAATGTGTTCAGGGATATTTATTTAATTGTTACTCAATTTTTTATAACGATGGTATTATTTTAATAGAACTTATATAACTTCAAAAATCAATCCCCATTTACGCCCGTGTATAAGACCGAATTTTGAAGATTTATTTCTCGAAAACGGTGTAGTAAATCGATTTGGGATTTTGGCAGTAATTTTTTTATTTATAAATCTTTCGATATCAAAAATTTCATAATTTTGGTATTATTTTGCATTTTGTCTCGAACCTCCTTAAAACACAAGCAGCAGTTTCAAAATAAAAATACTCCGAATCTTAAAAGTTCTAACACGGAGTATATAGGTTTCTTCGCCGATGCGATTCCGAACCACTTTTGAACTAGGACGGAACCAATACCGAATTGTCGAACAGCACATTTATGATTAAGAAAGATACACTATTTAATTAATCTAATTACGGGTAGAATTTGTTTGCGTTTACTTACGGTCATCAGTAGGGTAGTACATGATCCACTTTATAAACATTAGCAGCACCATATACAGAAAAAGGAAACTCATAAATACAATTCGCGGAATGAATTCGCAAATGATATCCAATCGGTGATTAAAGTATCTATTTTTAAAAAACGCAGTAAATTAGCTTAAAATATCAACTACGAAATGAATACTTACAAATGATTCAGTAAACTTATTGATACTCCAAAAAGCATATGAATTATTCCAAAAATTATGGATATTTTCATTTTGTATGCGTTATGAAATATAATCTTATTTTGAGCCAATTGCCAAACAGGATCCATTCCGAAAACATAAGGAACTCCCTCGTAATCGTTTGTCGAAGGACTGAGCGTTACCACTTTTTCCTTGTTTAGTCTTTCTAGAGATACATTGTTTACGGTCCATTTTGAACCAAAAACATTTAGGGACTTAGAAAACATGTCGTTATAAATATAACCGGTATACATTGAGAAAACACCCATTAAGAATATAACGTAACGACCACCAAAAAATATATTCCATATCTGAAATTGAAAATTATTTTTTCACAGAAAACCCGAAAAAAATACGCTATTTATCAATAGTTAAGAAAACTAACCTCATTATCTGTCTTCTTGGCTGCAAGTGGTTTCTCTTTGAAAATCATCCATGCTGCGAACAAAGCCATGATCATACCGTGACCCAAATCGCCAAACATTACCGCAAAAAGGAATGGAAACGTGATTATTGTATACGGCGCTGGATTCATCTCTCTGTAAGACGCGATTCCATACGAGTCGATAAGCGTTTGAAAAGCAGTCGTAAATTTGTTGGTGTGGTTGTATGTCGGTGGATTTTCACATGTCTCCATCCTATTTAATATAGGTGGAACAGAACTACCACTTCGTTCCTTCAAAAATAACATTGTTAAATTGAGTAACTGATAAAAATTCATGGCCATGATAATTATATTTAATGATCTGATCTAAATGACTTCGAATCATTTGTAATTCATTTTGGCGCAGAAACTGTCATCTAAATAGCGGCACTGTAATATATGAATGCAACTATGCATAGTTTCACTACTACGCATGTGCATCGGCCAATTTGATTGCCTCAATCTAGTGTAGTAGAGCGCGCACGCTAGTGTCCATTTTTAGATTACCCATTACTGTAATAAACCCAACTTCGGCACGCTCAATGTCCCAGTCATCATATAAATATTATTTTTAAGTATCTAGTAAAGGTAAGTTACGAAATTCGAAAGTCTTTAGTATAAATATAAATTTAAACAAGAACCGAAAATAAAAATAAAGTTTTAAAAATAATCGACTTCCAATAGCTTCATTTTATCCAGAATTTCAGTTAGTAAACACGTCAGAAACTAAAAAAGTCTCTTTATCTTAAACGGAAAATTGGTTTTTAATGTATTAGCCATCCGATTAGTTTTCAACCTTTTAAAGACAGAAGGAAAAAAAGAGGCACTAAATTATACTACGACTAGCTGACTGTAAATATTCTAAAGCAAGTACCGTTCCCCGTCGAAGAGCTAGTTGTATGTTTTCCAAGTCCAGAACTGGTACCCAACATTCAGCAATAAGACATTTCTGAGTTACATCCAAATTGAAAAGGTTAAGGGTATGATAAATAGCTTTTATTTTTCGGACCTTAACGAACCAGTTCTTAATATTTTTCGCAGCTGCTACCAGCACGCGATGTCTATGGTCTTGTGTTTGACCCAAAACCTAGAATTAACAAATTAAAAATAAAGACCAAATTCCGATGAGTAAAAGTGCAAATGTTTATAAACACTTACGGTATTTAAATCTTCAATTCGAGTCATAACCCCCATTGCCATTTCTCTTCTATCGGCTGGAGCTTCGGGACATGGATACAATGTTGCTCTGAAACCTTCGCAGATTTTTTTGACACGAGTTTTTAATTGATCTCCTTGGAAGAAGATAATAAAAACGGACTTGTAAACTTGATCACCCTAAAATAATAAAACCTTCGTCGATATTTTGATAATAATACGGAGGAACTTGAAATAAGAAACAGTCGTACAAGAAACGACTGTTTAAAAGTGTTTGGAACCTATTATGGACAACTAAATCCGCTACGAGGCGCTAGTATCAATGTTTCAAATTTTAATCATAGTATCCGCCTACAAACCATCTGCAATTTTTTTATGAAAAGATGATGTACAATTTCGGTGCTTTTACCTGCTTTCTGTAGTAGCCGAAATAAAACATAAAATTTAAAAAACAACCACCTACAGAAACTCGAAGCAGCTGCACATTTTTTAATTAAGTGCAAATCATTCCTTTGACTTGAATAATTTATAATTAGTCAAACCGTGTAACAAGTATAACGTACTTGTTACTAGCGAAGCTGTTTTCATTAATAAATTCCAAGTAAACCTAATGAATTTCGATACGCGACACGTAAGCGACCGTCTCATCTCTGTTGTGTCTAAGAATATGTAAATAAGACAAGCAATTATTATTTTTATTTTATTTGATGCAAACTCTTTAAAAACACTGTTCTGTAGATATAATAACAGGATAAAACCGTTACCATCGTCAGACAAGGCCTGCGCGCTGATTACGTAAGCACTTATGCTGTGCATGAGTCTACAATCATAGTAGGCTCACAGACAGCATAGGTGCTTACGTAATCAGCGCAAAGACCTTGTCTGACGATGGTAACGATAAAACACCACAATGAACACAAAACAATTCTACGGCAGGCAGAACAAAATTCTTAAACATCCATGTAAATTTATGGATAGGTACCTTTAATAAATCAACAATTTACAACCATTTCCTTATACGATTGGCTACAAATTTTTGTGGTATTACGTGTTGGGCAGTACCCAGTAGGAGGCGGTGCTAATTTTCTTTTAGAAATCACTACCAATTAAGCAATATAATTAGTATAATTAATTGATTCAACTCTTACTTGATGGAAGTTCATTTTAATATAATGAATCAAACAACTTGTTAAACTTCCACAAGAACTTGCACAAAGTGGCGAAACAATTGTTAAGACAATAAAAAGTGTGGAAGTTTAACAAGTTGTTTGATTCATTATAATATAATTAGTAATTTCATCTTTTGAAATTGCTTCTTAATTTGTATTATCGAAAGATTGTCGTGCCAAGAGTTTTAGAAAATATCATACTGTCAAGAGTATGTACATTCACGATTTTTCATTATTTTTTTTTGACGAAAAAAGAACATTTTTTTGAAAAAGTCGGCATAAGAATCGTTACGTATGTTTATACTGAGTATATTGGTACAAAAATTTTGTAATTTTATCGATTCAATTTTCCGCTGTAATTGCAGAAAGTTAAAATTGCTTTGGTATAGGCGAATTAAAGGTTGCAAACACCCATAATTTTTGATTCACGATGAACAGAATTATTAATTTATTTCAGAACATTTTTTTATCGGGTGCACCTAATAATTTCGCTGAACTGTCTTTATCAAATGATGTTTAAATAGTCAATTTACTATTACAGATAAACATTTTTAGTCAGAAAAAATTTTGATTAAAGTGTTATATTAACTAGAAACAACAGAAACAACTACTCCGAGGGCTAATACCCCTACCGGCATTGAATTACACTATTGAATCTGAAGGTACATACATGTTAGACGTAGATAAAATAATCTAAAAAGACAGGTAAATTCCTGTTACGTCTAAATAATTAAGGATTACTAATCCCACACTTGGAACGCGTCCTATACAATAGGTACAACGAACCACAAGCCAATTCTGCGACCGGTTTCGACCTATTGGGTCTCTTCAGGCAGAAGCAGGCAAAACACACTGTAAAGTTCACTTGAAAAACAAGACTAACTAGAAACAACAGAAACAACTACTCCGAGGGCTAATACCCCTACCGGCATTGAATTACACTATTGAATCTGAAGGTACATACATGTTAGACGTAGATAAAATAATGTAAAAAGACAGGTAAATTCCTGTTACGTCTAAATAATTAAGGATTACTAATCCCACACTTGGAACTTTACAGTGTGTTTTGCCTGCTTCTGCCTGAAGAGACCCAATAGGTCGAAACCGGTCGCAGAATTGGCTTGTGGTTCGTTGTACCTATTGTATAGGACGCGTTCCAAGTGTGGGATTAGTAATCCTTAATTATTTAGACGTAACAGGAATTTACCTAAAGTGTTATATGTTGACATTATTGTTAGCGAAAGCCGCAGGCGATCGATATCGGCCACGGCGCCCTGACCGATTCCCAGTTCACGAATATCGAAGTCATAAATCAAAAGTAGGCGTTTATTGAAGTCAAGATTGTTCTACTTTTTTTACTGAATTTTTCGAGAGACAATAGGTTTGTTCCAAGTTAACAATTTTGAATCGTAACGTGATAGTAACAAAATCGCGAGGACTGTTTTTTGTACGCAAGTCATAACTGTGTAATTAGTATAGGGATACCTGACTTGAAACGTTTTGGTGAATGCTACCGTTACTACAAAGTTATCTGCGTCAATAGTGAGAAGAAGCTACAAGGCTCTAACCTAATCTTATTTCTTTAATAATTGCTATTTTAGTTACTCTGATTTTTTTTATTCTTTCCTCGTTGATCATTTCATTCAAATTTCCTTTGACAATTGCATTATCCATTTTAATTCCAAATTAGTCCAACAATTAACTACTACAATGAATAAACAATAACGACGTACGTTAATAAGTTTCTTTATTCTATCCGACCCGTCCCGGTTGCGTACATATATATACTGCGCATGTAAGTCCACACAGTTTTAAATCGAAACCAGGTACTGAAGTGATGGTTTTGTTACGATACCTAAACCATCACAAGTTTTCTTGGAACGCTAGCAAAGCTGTGCGATGAGTAGCCACTGTTCACTTAGAACGTGTTTTTCATAGTGCGCAGGATCTGCACCGTACCCGTATGGTTTTTCTGTCACTTAGAACAAACCTAATGAAAACTGTATAATTACTGTAGGGATGCGACATAAGCTCAATATGGTACACAGTGCAGTTCTGACGAAGGCGAAAAAAACGATAATAGACGAAAGTGCGAAATAAATATCCTACTAATATAAATAACAGAGTAAAATAAGTAGTAAAAATAAAATTAGTCTTATCAATTGTTAATTTGTGTTCTGTATTTTCATATATGTAAGAGTTTGTGTTTTAGTCAATTAATTAGACTAAAATAGTTTTTGACTGAAATTGCTCCGCTCTTCCCGTGCGCATGGGGCCAAAGAGGTAAGATACTTATAATAATTTAACTTACCGAAGATGGGTCTTCCAATGGCGTTTCAATTTCCGCTTGTCTGAGGAAAACATTCCCTCTGCATGCTCGCCAAAGCATTCTCTCGAAGGGTGGGATCCTTTCACGAAGAATAACTCCAGCCACAAAGCTAAAACGTTAATAAATGTCCATCCTCATTTAATAAAAGAACGTATTAATTAATAGATATTTAAGAAATGATGACAGATTTGTCACTGTGAACCCTTACCCTTAAAAAAAATCTTAATGGGCAAAATTTTTGGAATGCGATTATATAAAACAAGACAAAATGTAAATGTTTCTATTATACTCTTAACATTTTTCAGAAATACTATTTTATTAAACTCGGAGCCGATTTTTAAAATAAATTGATGTAAAATTATGGTGGTACGGTACCAGGTTTTCATCCTTGGAGTTATTTAAATACTGTGTGTATGTATTTTATATCATGTAATTTTTTCCCTAGATAAATCCTTTTGTATAAAGTAGCTATTTTATCAATACAATCAACTTCAAAATTAGACGAGTTAATGAAAGACAAAAATAGTATATTAATCAACTAATTCGTGATATACAACCACTATACTAATTTCAATTTTTAACGCAAATTTTATCACAATAAAATTAACATCGGTCTAAGTCTGTACATTACGTACAGGAAATAATATTCCTTAGAATTGCGCATATAGTGAATGTATTAATTTACTTATTTTGTTAAAGTTTTCAATATTGTAGTTTGCAGAAAGAAATGCGTTTTAATGCATTATATAAACCACAGACGGACAAGTGAATTCCATCTGCTATAAAATCCAGGCTCAACAATATTTAACAAGATTAAGGATACCTATTTAAATTTGTTGAACGAAAACTAGTTTCAGTTCTACAAGTTTAAACTTCCTTAAATATTGAAGGGTCTTGCTAGACATTGTTGAGCCTGCATTTTATAGCAAATCGTAACAGATGGCGTTCACTTGTCCTTCTGTAGTAGTTTATTAATTCGTACTTGTTTAAACAAGAGGTTCAGTTTGGTCGATACTCTGTCGAAACTGTACATGTATGTCATGCCAATACGAACCAATAAAGTTCAAAATAGTTTCGACAGAATGTTTAACCAGACACGATTAGTTCCGTTCCACATTTTAACGTGATAATTTAATATATTTTCTAGTAAATTTAAATTAAATAGTTCCAGTTGTATTTTTGATAAAAAATGTTACAGCAACAACTTTCTAATTTTTTAAGTTAATAAATTTATTTATTAAATATATGCAAACCTTCACGGCCATCGTACGGTGATTTTTAGAATTCTTCTGAAGAAGCTGACAACATGTGCAGTGAAACATCAAGTACAAATCTACGATCACGCTCAGTTCAAAAAATTTCTTATCAATAAATATGTTGTGTAAAATAGTTTTTTAATTGTTGAAAAATTAAAAGATACGTTTAAAACGTCAGATAGTTGCAGAATTCAGTGCCTTATTTTCTCTCTTCTGCTTGTAAGGAAAGTATACAAATGTAGGCTCGTGTGTCAATTCTAATGTGTCTGTAAAGGCCGATTCACATTAGACATGCCGGTCTCGATCCAGTCACAGTCAAGTCATGATCGCCGGAATCATATGTAATGTAAATCAATGCTTCTATTCACTTTGGAAGGGTACGGTCGAATCGAGCCGCGGTCGAGATCGTCGCAATCAATTTTTGTGGCGATCAAGACCGTCGATCTCGCGGTCTACCTGCCTGTGCCTGTTCAGTGTGAATTGTCAAACGAGTCATGTCACAGTCAAAAAGCATGGATGAACAGATTATTGAGTTGGTGCGAGAACATGAAGAAATCTATGTCTCACAATGTGAAAGTGTCGGAGGAAATTGGAAAAACAATTGACAGGTATAAGTACTATTTTATTATCATATAATATATTATATTATTTATTTACCATGAGACATTCTGAAATATGTATGAAATTTCGTTTCATCATCTACCAGCTGTTTAAACAAAGTTGATAATTCTCCCTTTTCTTTACTTTTTATTAATATAAGATGAACCCAATACCGCCGATGAGATTTATCATTAGATTGTTGTACTTGTTCTTCCTCATCCAAAATAATCGCCATTTTCATTAAAATACTTTGTGAAAACATGGTCGACGTGGATTCTGTGACCGTACTGAAATCGCCAGACGATCGGATAGTGTGAATAGCTTCGAATAGCCTGGCTCGTGACTTGACCGTCACTAAACCGCGACTGGCGTGTCTAGTGTGAATAGGCCTTAATAGCCCAGTTTCTTCTATTGGTACGTATTAGCCATACGATTCAGCCCTAATTTATTTACGTCATTGTAGTCTACATCCACACATCTTTAAACCATCTTAAAGGCAGAAGAGAAAAATTCGGAACGGAAATCTACGACCTGACAGTCTTATTACTATATTAATAAATTATGAAAGCAAATAAAGTGCAAAAAACGTAACGATATTGCGTAACGTACAGTCTGTCTGAAATTCGAGCATCACCATTGGAATCTCTCTTATTATTGCAGCTGGAAACAAGTTTATATGAGGAAAGACAATTGTAAGGATAATCGTTTTGTTTTCTGTTTACAGAATTTTATAGTTATTGTAATAAAAATATGTTATGTCAACCAGTAATGATTTGAAAAATATCATTTGTTTTCGAAGGAAACAAGGCAAAATAGGGTTGTAATAGAAAAATCTTTACAATTTTGACAAAATCCAATTAAGCGTCCATATCAAATTAAGTTGTATTTTCTTGAGAACAAGTGAACATAGGAATTATCTGATAGATATTTTTATCAATATTTTTAAAACGAAGACCTAGGGGGTATTAGAAAACAGCATTAAAGTGACCTTGAAATTCCCCAAATCAATTCCCACTTAAACTGCTACAATAACCTAGAAATTAATGGTGAGGCTCGAATTTCGGACATACTGCACTGTATACTACGTATGTATTAACTTTGCTCGGCCAAACAATGAAAGCTAAAATACATTCACATAGGTCAGTACAAACATTAACTGTTTATAGTTACAGTAAATGCAATAAAGTATTTTCAAAAATATACTTACAGCAAATTAAGAAATCTAATTGCAAAATGAATATTAAACTAAGTCATATATAAAACTTATTTTTATAAAAGTATCCAAGCAGCACATTTATATGTATAAACAGTTATAGAAGCAACAGTAGGTACTTTAAAAAGCGAAGCAATAAAACAAAATTAAATAA
The DNA here is from genome assembly GCA_947389935.1 of Agrilus cyanescens. Classification (NCBI taxonomy): domain Eukaryota; kingdom Metazoa; phylum Arthropoda; class Insecta; order Coleoptera; family Buprestidae; genus Agrilus; species Agrilus cyanescens. The sequence goes on from OX376704.1 coordinate 23,054,056, forward strand.
ATTAAACAAAAATTAAAACTATAGAAATATTAACCTGCAGAAAAAAGAAAATATGCAATAAACAAACAAAAAATTAAACCGCTTCTACAAAGTTACTGACCATGGAAAAAAATCTTCCGTGTCGACAGGTTTTCCTGGCTGACTGTTCAAAAGTTTAAGAATATATAACACCATGTGATGCATTTAATTCAGTAAGAAAAATGACAAAATGAAAACTGAATGAATTAAAATGTTAATTAATCTATCAGTTCCTGATATTGAAACATTACTGACAATCAAAAACAATAGTGTAGGTTCTTAGTTTTAGGATTAAATTCAATGTTTAGATGTTTTGAAAAATCATTAGGCACGATCTTGGAATTTTCCTCCCCAGGCGATTTTTGGACTTGAGTTTCCAATGTTTCATCGGCAGCTTTGGACTGACAGTCATGGTCAGTTTGATTTCTTTGGGAAAAACTATAACGACGTATCTAATCTAATAATTATCCCTGAGATGTCAAAGCTGTCGGTGATACGTTAGAGAGGGAGGAGGATTCCAAACAAACGGAAAATCAACGAAATAGATTACAAAGACGGTATGCTAAAAAATTCACCCACTTGGTAGCATACCTAATTTTCCTACATAAAAAGAAGTAGATCATCAACTCAATATAAGAGGACGTGCAATGTAGTTGTTAAATTGTATTTGACTCAATTTGGCGTAGTTTTAAAATATAAGATAAGCTAATATATTACTGTGGCGGAAAAAACTAATTTATTGTAAATATTTTTATACTTGTACTTATATTTTTTTTTCACATTTAATTTTACCTATTGTAAATACTTCCTCAATATAGACTTACAATTTATTTTCTTGTGCATGCCTTTGTTTCGTTTCTACCTAACGTCTATTGTTCTGTTCTATTTACTCTTACCTAGAATTTCATCTTCAACCTTACCTGCATGCACCCCTTACTAATAGCTGGTTTTTCCTTCGATTACTTGCCCCTAAATTTAATACTATTCACATTCTTCAATTGTACGTATTTTTCACTAACAAATGTCATCACCCTCTGTCAATACCTCCCTTTCTAACATATTCCTTCGATTTCTGTCCTGTCCAATAAATACCCCAAAATTTCCTACACAAGGCAGTCTATTCTCGTTTTCGTTCGTATCCAGCTATCTCGTAAGTCTCACCTCGTTTACTTGTTATAATTGTGTTTCCTGTGTTCTCGTCTTTTCATATTTTTATTTTCTCATCTTCATTATTTTTTTGTATCTCGTGTATATATTGTTTTATTGTGTTCTTTTTGTATATAAAATTGTTATTTGTGTGATTTGGTGTTTTATTAAATAATATCCGAACATAAACGCCAAATTACGATTTTGAAACCACTGTTCTTATTTAATGAAAATTAATTAAAATTGAACTTCCAAAAATGGAAATGACACACCACTTAAATTATATGTATGTGTACATAGTGAGGTGTTTTAAAAGTACCTGAATAGCACAATAATATCTCAAAAAGAGTGTATTTTTGGAAAACATATTTAATTCGAAAGTTATGTAACTTCATACCAGCTACTCTGTTGGTTTTGTTTGATTTCGAATTTTTGTAAGCTTTACTACCACTAGTACTACAAGTACTTAGTACTTAATTTTTATTCGGCATACATTTATTAATAAAATAATTATGACAACAAGAAGCAATATTTGTGTTCAATGTACCTTGCATTTATAGTTCTTTTTTTTGTCTACGGCACAAATTGAGTGAAATACAGTAATGTTAAATTGAGAATTATTTGCAAATTATTCGATAAAAACACAAAACTCCAAATTAAAAATATGTATAAACATGAAGGCAGGTGTGTGTGTATGTGTAAATACGTACCCCAGCTGTACGGAGCCGAGGGTGCCATGACGGGCAAGACACTCGTCGCTAATCAGGGCTCGGGTCATAGATTCTGTGGGGTTTAAACCCCCCTCGTGCTGTTCAATAACACAACAGATTAGCAAACACCTGGTAATTTAATAACTTTGCCTTTTGTATAATGCCAATATTATTGAACTTGTTAAAACAGGGAATGGTTGTTAGTAAATTAAATTATTATATATACAGCACGAAGAAGAAAAATGGAACTGCAATACGTATGTACACTGTTTATGTGTGTGTGTATATATGTATTTAGGTATTGTATGTTATTATACATGCATATTGCATAGCTGTGTATAGTATACTGTATACATATATGTACATTCAACCATTATGTAATTTCTAAAATTGTAACATTTTTTAAATAGTAAATCATTTTTTATTTAGTATTTAATTCATATAATCAACAAATAACCTCAATTAATGAGGCAAAATTGTTGCAGTTATCGTGCCAGGGGGCTGGATTCGGATTCCCGGCGAGGGCTTTGACAACAGCAACAATTTTTTCTCATTAATTGAGATTAATTGTAGACAGTACGAACTAAATCACGTTAACGTATTAAATCGCCTCTACTAAAAAATTTCCCTACCGCCTGATTATTGATGAACTATTATTCTTGTGTTTATTTATATCTGGACAAGGTTTAGAAAATATAGTAACCACTTTTTTGAAATTTTTGTCTATTGCTAAAAAATACATCAAACAAATTCCTGAAAGAGAGTATCTTCTTGGGTTTTAGCAGCTAAATTTCCAACCAAAGCAAAATACTCGAAGCAATGCAGCAAAAATCTAAAAAGTAGTTCATATATAATGAAAAAATTAATCTCTACAGTTATTCTACCCCAGTATATTTTTAAACAACAAAAACTGAAAAGGAATGGCCTTTTTGTAATGTAAAAGTAGAGAACTATTGTCTGTATTTTTAATAGAATTTTAGGCTCAATAGTTTCGTAAATAAGGGAGCGAATGGTAAATTATTCATCTATTTTCTTGAATAACTTTAAAGCTATTTATTAAATTTGTGAAAAACTATTTGATTCCCTCACAACAGGCCCTTGCATTTTATATAAAACAGAGTACATTTTGCAAAAAAAGGTTTTCCCAATTTTCTGATTTGCCTCCTAAAATCGGTGCTGTCGTTACCATCGTTATCAAGGCTTCAGTGCTAACGCGTTAAGTAATCTGCGGGGATCTTTGCAGGGAACTGTTTTAATCTAGCAGCCAAGTGATTTATTGTTGTCTTCACAAAAAAACTGTTAGGTGTATTAAAATATAACTTAATTGTGCATTATTCCGAGTAATTGTTGTATAAATGGATGCAAAGGAAATTACAACCTCGAAAATCGTGTACGTGTTTTGCTTCCTTAAAGATCTTCGTTGCGACACGATAATAGCAGGGTTTGCGAACGTCACTGTCAAGTACTATAAACACTATTTTTGTTTATAGTAAACTCATTATTTTCAAGGAATTTGTTTGATATATTTTACAGATAATTTAAATCCGTTGAGCTAGCTGAAAATCACATACAAATCCCTATATAATTACTGCAGAAATATTCCTGACATAAATGAATACATAACTGCATATGTGCATAAATGTACAATAAAACAACTGCACATAACTAAACTAAGTAAAGAGCACACAAATGTCACCAAACAGACTTATAAGAAAGTTTAGTAAGCTTAATAAAGTGCAATTACAAACCATCACAACAAATTCATCTATTATCCCCCACCATTATAAAATAAGTAAATACAAAAAAAACAATTTTAAAGTATTAAGAAATCGACATAAGTTGGTTTCTTATAAGTTGGTATAATAATAAAACAAAATAGGTAATTGCTTAATAAAGTTTAACGAAAAGCAATATCAAACTTAAATTAATTACTATTGGGGAGGTCGGTGAAAAAAATAAGACAAAAATCGAAACGTGAAAGGAAAATATCTTTTCCAAAGTAACATATATGAAAAACAGTAAATATCTCAAATATTCTACAGTGAAAATAACAATAAAAGCTGCAAAGCTAGGCCTCAATATGCGTACGTACATATTGTATGTATATTTACACTGTAAGCAAGTAATGTATTCCAATTAAATACTTACCTACACAAAAGAACAAAGAATACCGGTAAATTATAATTCTAACTTAAAAATGTTTCCTTTCGATTGTTAGTACTTAAAAACAATTCAAAAACAAATAGGAAACTCTAAGCTTTACCATCGTTATGAAGGCCTAAGTGCTAGCGTACAACGTCACTGATAAGTCATTATTGGGAGTCCTCGTAAGAAACCGTTTTAGTCTTGTAGCCAAAGGATTTATCGCGTAAAAATTTTTTTCATCGCAAAACGTATCCTTTTGATGTATAGGGTGGGCCAATTTGAACACTTTTAGCGGCAAAGTATACATTAAAGAGGAGATAGACAAAAACCGATGTAGGTGTCTGAAGCTCATATGGGAAGTTAATTGGTACAAACCGTGTCTTGTTGTCTTTCACCGTTTCTAAGATACAGGGCGATTTTTAAAAATGTACGTTTTTGAGAAACTTCCATAACTTATTTCCTGGCGAAAATTTGTTATTACTGTAAAAATATTACCAAAGCTATTTGTTAATTGTAAATTGTTGTGAAGTGAATAGTTTTGTTTTAAACAGGATAAACTATAATTTTTTAAAAGAAGCACATTTTTATAGTGCTCGAAATTACCTTTCCAAATATAGAACAAACTTGATATTTTTCTCAAATTATCTTCAAAATATAGCATTTTATAGATCTCGTATTGCTTAATTTCGACAAGTAGGCCATGAAATCAAACAACATACAAAAAATATAGTTAAAATAATAGGAAAGTAGTTGCTGCTACTCAATATTTACATTTAGTATAACAATTCCTCAACGTTAGGTCAGTTGACAAAGTAATTTAGTAAAAGACAACATACTCCATTGGAGACGTTTGAACTGTCGTCCAACTTCCTGCAATCATGAACATCTGATTTTAATATTTCTGGCCGAATTTAGATAAGATTTTAGGTTAATTGCCAAAAAAACCTTACAGGTGGATTACAAATTACTGCAATATTAAAATTTAACTCCACCTGCGCAAATAAATTTGACCAGAAGTACTAAAAGAGAAGTCGTTTACACAAGAACATAGGCGACAGTTCAAACATTTCCTATAGGGCAATATCTCGTTGTTGACGGCACATTATCCATATAATCAAAGTAAATATTTTCTATATAAATAACTGTAGTTTATTTCAATAAAGTCTAGTCTAACTCTGAAATACGTTTCCACATCCAACGGTTCTTATTAGAACCAATCTCTCTACACGCACCTTCATGGTAGCTGCTACGACGCTACAGCAGTACTCTTCATTTATTTTCTCTAGGCGGTTGCCCCTTTCAATGTCTTATGCCCCTGCCACACACTCGTCGAGTGGCATGGGAAGTACCGTGGAAAGGAGGCAGAGATGTAGTGTGGCAAGATTACTCGTATTGCCGCACGTCATGCTCCTTGTCATGCCCACCGCTCCGTTTTGTCGGTATTTTGGGCACGAGTCAAAGGGCCGGCAATATGAGTGCGAGTGACTGGCCACATAATTGCGCGAACTTATTACTAGTTCTATTATTATTTACTATTATTGGAGCGTTCGAAGGAGTAGTAGGTACCTCATCACGCGTAAATTTTTGAAAATTTTTTTAATAAAATCATGTCGCCGCCGGTTGAAGGGACGAACCAAAAAACATTAATATTTTTGATTTGTTGGCTGCGGATCCAGTTATTTACGTGTATTTTTTTTTTATGACATTGATGGAATTAGCAATAAAGACCAAAGATGACACTAGAGCGCCATCTATGGTCAACGCTATTTAATAATAGGTACTGTAGTGTTCAACAAGATACCTTTTCATTAAGGTAATGCTTGTTGAACCAGACCTACGCATAGCTACGACTGCGTGAAAGGCACGCGAACCTAAATAGAACAAAATATGCTCTCAGGTCAGTATTCTGTCGAAACCACCAGACACGGATCGCGATTTCGAGCTGGTTGGCTCTCATCAGCGTGCCGCAGATGGTTTCGACAGAATACCGACTGACCTTAATGAAAAGGTATTTTGTTGAACACTACAGTACCTATTATTAAATAGCGTTGACCATAGATGGCGCTCTAGTGTCATCTTTGGTCTTTATTGAATCCACTTCTGGCAAGGAGAGGCTTTGGTCGGTCGGTATTCTGTCGAAACCATCTGCGGCACGCTGATGAGAGCCAACCAGCTCGAAATCGCGATCCGTGTCTGGTGGTTTCGACAGAATACTGACCTGAGAGCATATTTTGTTCTGTAATTAGCAATACTAAATATGCATAGCGCGCACGCTGCCACAGTTTCAACATCCATGTTGCAACGCAAGAAACCACTAAATGCGGAACGTCGCGATTAATTGCGCGAGTAGAGGAGTGTGTAGCCAGCGAGGGCAACATTGCGGCAGCGTGAGGAGTAGAGCGATGAGCATAGTGTGGCAGAGGTATTAGATGCGCGTTAGCAAAATCGTAGGTAGGGATAAAGGAGATTGTCTATGCTCATTATACTATCGGCTCTTGTTGATTAAACATAGTCTTACGTACAGTACCTGCCGAAAGGTTTGTTCCAACATGAATAGTAGTGAGAGTCGAAAACAAGCGTTAAATGTCCAATGCAAAATAGTAATTGCAAACGTTTTGCAATTTTTTGAAGCAGAAAGGGACCAAAAGGACTTTATTATTCCGTTTAATAAAGTCCACGAACGTGTTGCAGCCGCAACGGGATATAGTCTTAGAACTATTCAACGTATATCATCTGAAAAGAAGAAAGTTGAAGAAGGGCAGACTTCGTTCAACAAACCAAGACAATTCCAGAAATCCTGTCCAAAATCAAGTTTGGATGAATTCGATCAAGACCTTCTGCGTAGAATCATTCACAACTTCTACATAACCGATAAAATGGTTCCAACCCTGAAAAGGATACACCATAAATACAAAGAAGCAACGGGATATGAATGCTCAACTTCAACAATATGGAAGGTTCTGCATAAAATAGGATTTAAATGGACTTAAGAATAGTTTTCTTAAGAAAAATGAAAACTTTCCGCGAAGAAGGTCGTCCTATTGTTTACATGGATGAAACGTACATTCACTCCAATCATGTCCACAAAAGCTCCTGGAACGATGGCGACAAAACGGGACTACTGCAGCCCATTGGAAAGGGAAGAAGACTAATTATAGTTCATGCGGGTGGAACCATGGGCTTCATTAAAAATGCCGATTTAATATTTAAATCTGGCATGAAATCGGGAGACTACCATGACGACATGAACTATAAAAAATGGCTTCAAGAGAAGCTTATTCCCAATTTACCGCCCCATTCGGTGTTGGTAATTGACAATGCACCGTACCACAACGTGCAAAAGGAAAAGGTACCTTCTTCGAACGCCTTAAAAGCGGAAATGAAGAGTTGGCTGCAAGCTCGAAACATTCCGTTTAATGAAAGAGCCTTAAAGCCAGATCTTTATTATTTGATAAAGATGCACAAGCCAAGGTACAAAACGTACGAAGTCGATGACATTGTTAGGTCTGCGGGACATGATATCTGTAGGCTGCCACCTTACCACCCGGATTTGAATCCTATTGAAAACGTTTGGTCCAATTTGAAGCGATTTGTTGCCGATCGAAACGTTAGTTTTAAATTAGACGACGTTGAGGCATATTGTAAACAGTTTTTTACGTCATTTACCGAACAATCATGGAAAAGATTGTGTGACCATGTCGTAAAAACTGAAAATCAGTATGCCGCTGAAGACCCGGCAGTTGATTTAGTAATTGATGACCTGATCATAAATTTGAGGGATGACGATGACGAATCATCTGATTTTTCAGACACCGACAGCTCTGATTTAACAGATGAAGATGCACTGGGCACTTAACGCTTGCTTTCTTAAAAAATCGGCCCTTTTCAGGGCCAAATGATGTGCAACGACCGATCCAGCAACCTCCACGTGGTGCACATTGGGTAACGCAAATGCGGACGGCAATCAAACAAAATTGAATTTAAAAAAATAACTTATTTCATAAAATATAAATATACGGAAAACATTTGATAAACTTTTGTGAAACTAACAATCTGTTGTTGTTTTATATTCGAAACAAACAATCTGTTGTTGTTAACAAAAATTATTTTATTATTTGTTGACAAAAACATTGTCAATAGTACTTGGTACCAATAATAGCACATTCAAACAATGCAATTTTAGTGAATAAATGGTACATTTTTTTCCGTACAGTACTGTACTTTGATCTGCTAGTCAGCGGTTGAAAGTTGTTGAAAGAGTTGTCTCCTTTCTTTTCTGGCCTAGTGTCGTTCTTTTCTATTTTGCGCAGATCATACTAAAGGTCACCCGCCTAGAGAAAATAAATGAAGTGTACATATATGTATATATTGTCTTTTACTTCATTACTTGTTAAAATGATTTGACGCTGATAAATTGTTACACTAAATGTAAATATTATGTAGCAACATATAATCTGTAGTTTTCAGGCTTTCATATAATCTACTATTGAAAAGGAGTTTAATGTTTCAATGGTTATTGACCTCATTTGTGTCACCTTTTACTATCACTCAAAAGTGTAATTTTTCCTCATTCTTGGATGTTAACTTCTCAAGTTAACATCCACTTAACTTGTTTTATAATTTATTCAATATGGTTTTAATATCCTTAATTATTTCAAATTTTCTAAACCATCAATAATTCCACTCTTCATTTTTATTTGTTAAAGTTTTAAAATAGTGTAGTTTATAAAAACTTCCTTTAAATGCAAACCATATAGTATTTTAATGATTAATTTGTAAAGGTGTATTGATATCACCACATGTTCTTCATCCCCTAGGTAGGTACTTTCAATGTTTATATCAAATTCATTAGGTTATCTGAAATTAAAATTAAGTATTGTTAAATTATTATTTTTTAGATTTATCATGCCTCACATTGAAAAGGATCACAAAGCTTAGTGATCGAAACGTCTGTATATAATTAATTTATTATGATCTTCAATAAATGAATGGTTTAGATCGGTTATCAACTTATTTATAATCTACTATTATTTTAACGACGTATTTTATAGTTTGATTCCACAGCCTACTTGTCGAAATTAAGCAATGCAAAACCTATAAAGTGCCGTATTCAGAAGATAATTTGAGAAAAATATCAAGTGTGTTGTATATTTGGAAAAGTAATTTTGAACACTTTTAAAACGAGTTAAAATATACAGGGTGGTCCGTTTAAAAAATGACTGTTTATGTTTTTTATATCTAAACTATTCACTTTACAACAATTCACCTTACACCATTGAATTCTACGTAAAAAAGTGCTTCAGGAATGTTTTTATAGAAATAAAAAAATTTCGCTAGGAAGAAAGTTATAGAGGTTTCTCAAAAACGTACATTTACCAAAAACGTCCTGTATCTCTAAAACTGATAGATAACGGGATACGGCCTGCATCAATCAACTATTCATAAAAATTGAGCTTCAGACACCTACATCGGTTTTCGTCTATCTCCTTTCAAAAATATAGTTTCAATTTAAAAGTGTCCAAATTGGCCCACCCTTTATATTATAGTCCATTTTTACTGTAATAAATCTGTCAAATGGTGTACTTTGTTTAAATAAAATAGTTTTCAATTCATTTGCCTCAAATTTAATTTTTCTGGTCGTATAAATACGTTTCCAATTTCAGATCTAAATGTATGATTACGGAATAAGTTCTGTTTATTTTGTATGTAAAAAACTTACGTCCGTTAAACATTGAAATAAATAAAAATATTATAAAGTAACTTTCACGCCGAAACCTGTTTTTTTTTTCTTCCTTTTTTTAAATTTTACTGTATTTTTTTTTAATATGTATACAATTCAATGAAAAACTCAGCTGCCAGCTGTTATTAAAGAATATAGCTGTCATTCAACCCCACCTTTTATTATTTTCATTTACTTTATTTGGCGCCGCCATTTTATTCTTGTCCCAATTAAGTAATTAGTAAGTATTGACCAGACTTTAATTATCTAGGGACTTTGAAGTTTTTAAATAATATATATTTAAAATATATATGGGAATTGTTGTTTATAAAATCAAGTAAGCTGTTGCGTTGAATTAAAGAGCTTATTATAAAAAAATTCTTTAAAAAATCTTAAGAGGAAATAAATAAAAGAATGGAAAAAGTCTCACCAATTGTTTATTAAACTCGACAAATTCGTTTCGATCTACGTGATCATTATCAAGAGTATTACAAATTACTAAACCTAAATCTAAACAAATCACATATTTATAGTCTACTTAATATAAGTGGGGAGGAGTAGGTTACTAATTCTAGTTGGTTGTTCATAAGTTCTTCTTTTTTATACAAGGCTTTGTTTATTTCTAAGGATTCTAGAAGGGATAACTTTTTACCCTTTGTTATATTTGTGTGTAATATTTTAGTGTTTTCTATGTCTAACTTATGTCCTAGACTTAGACAGTGATCTGAACAACCAGTTTTATTGTCAGATTTTTTAATACTATTTAAATGCTCGTTCATACGTGTTTCTAGATCAACAACAAGGTAATGATTTACTGGAAATTATTAACCTATGCATTAACCAAAATTACTTTCAAGTATTTGATAAATTTTATAAACAGAAAGAAGGTCTCCCTATGGGGTCACCCTTATCACCCATATTAGCGGAAATATACATGAGCTATTTTGAACTTATTATTCGCTTCTACGAACAAACTTATTCAATTTGTATTTTCCTGGCACCGCTATGTAGACGACATTTTATGTATTTGGACTGGGTCTAATAGACAATTAGACTTGTTCCTTAATTTCATAAACTCATTAGACTCGAAAATAAATTTTACACTTGAAAAGGAGAAAGAATCTAACATAAATTTCTTGGATTTAAACATTTCTAGGTTTAACGAAAAACTAGAATTTGATATATACCGTAAGCCTACCACCACAGACAACATTATACCTGCGGATTCCAATCATCCCAGAAAAACAAAATTAGCAGTTTTTAATTCCTTGATAGACAGACTAATAAACCTACCTTTATCCGTTACAAACTTTAAAAAAGAAGTGTTAATTATTAAAAATATAGCGTTTAACAATAACTATAAGCCGAACATTGTAGACGTAATGATCAATCGGAAACTTAATAAAAAAGTTCAAAAACTACTTTTTAATGATAATGTTAGTATAAAAACTGATAACATTTATTGTTCTTTGCAATTTGTCAATAACGTAAGTTCAAAATTCAAATCACGACTTAAGAAACTAGGAATTACTATAATAGAATGTAACGGTAGGACATTAAAAAACATGTTAGTTAATGTTAAACCTAAAAGCAATATCAAACAAAAAAGTGGAATTTACAAACTAATTTGTAAGGATTGTAATGCGAGTTATTTAGGACAAACAGGGAGGGCAGTAGAAACACGTATTAACGAGCATTTAAATAGTATTAAAAAATCTGACAATAAAACTGGTTGTTCAGATCACTGTCTAAGTCTAGGACATAAGTTAGACATAGAAAACACTAAAATATTACACACAAATATAACAAAGGGTAAAAAGTTATCCCTTCTAGAATCCTTAGAAATAAACAAAGCCTTGTATAAAAAAGAAGAACTTATGAACAACCAACTAGAATTAGTAACCTACTCCTCCCCACTTATATTAAGTAGACTATAAATATGTGATTTGTTTAAATTTAAGTTTAGTAATTTGTAATACTCTTGATAATGATCACGTAGATCGAAACGAATTTGTCGAGTTTAATAAACAATTGGTGAGACTTTTTCCATTCTTTTATTTATTTTATGTTGAAGTCAATATGTTTCACAGTAAGTGCACCCTAGAAAGTCTAAATTTAATCTTAAGAGGTGTTTATTTTTATACCTATTAAAAAAATGTCACAAACGTAGTTTTAAGTATTTAAAATCTACTTATATCTTTATAATGTTATAAGTAACAGTTAATAGACAATTAACAAACCACGTTTTGCTTTTTTGTAGGCTTTTGCAATTTAATTTTACTAGACCTGATCTCTATTTAAGAGAGTTGAAAATACATATTTACATTAGAGGTGACAAAACTGTGACAGAATATGTTTTTGGCTGCAAATAGAAAATTCATTAATGTGATTACTACACGATCCTCTTAATGGCAGAAGAAAGAAAATGAGACACTGAAATTCAAATATCTAACGTTTAATATATATTCACTTTTAGATTTGTTAACCATAGTATTGACTTTCCTCAGCTTCGTACAATAAAGTTGTTAGTAAGAAAGCGTGCATCACTATTTTCAACTTAAGTCAGTGAGACAATATAGGTCCGATTAATGAGCATACAGGTATATAAGTTAGATTGGATAAATAACACAGCAATTAGGTACAGGGAAAATCGACTGATTTGCTTGCCTCAATGCTGTCCGCAGATTACTCTTATCAACCACGAAGTAAATGTGCTGTAAGAATCAAAACATAATCACTGTTTTTACAATTTTAGAAACAAAAAATATGGGTGTTATTATTGCTATTAAATTAAACGAAATTGCAACCGTTATATACCATGTACACTTGCACACATACTTCAACAAATTGAAAGAAAACTGCAGTGAAAGTTTTTAACATATTCTAGTATTCATTCAGATATGATAAATACCTATGTGATTATTTTTACTTATTGGTAGCAACAGTTACATGTGATTCGTTTAAGCTGACGATGAGTGACGTAAGGCCAATTGGCCTGTGAGAAAATCTCAATAAAATTTAAAGCACTTAATACTTACTACGTTTCATCGGTTTTGGAAAAAAATAAGGGAAAATAAGATACACGAAAAAAAAGTAAAACGCTGCAAATGGTACCACGACGTCACGTACATAAACGGTAGCGGAGTGATCTTATCGGAAGCTGCAAACCACCGCCCATGAAGAAAAGTTATTTAAATATATGCACTATTTTAAAATTGCATGTGCGTCGATACGCCCGATAATATTATAGGTTATACCATTTCCCTGTAGCCAAATGGAGTGGGCATAAATAATAATGGTGTACAGTGAATTAGAATGAAAAAGACTGCGCGATATATGTCCACATACAATCTTAAAATAATGCCTCTTTAACGTGATTATGTAACCTGGTGTCGTGTGTGTTAAAATACGAAAGGCCATAAGATAACGCAGTCTGCAGACCGACGTGCAGCCGAGTGTTTTAAATCCATTGATGGTTCGTTAAAAAGGATACTTTTTGAGCATAGTTTTTACAGCCGCTACGTTGGGGTGTTATTATCAGATGCATTCATTTTACCGTGCTACTACATTTCACCTTTGGAACATTTGCCAATACTGAATAGTCATAGTGTACAATTATATTTTTGGTTCGTTTACGTCCAAATTTTTACTATTCTAAAAATTTAAACGTTAATTTCTAATATATGTAGTAAATTCTCAGAACTAAGCGGATTTCCTAAATTTGCCGACAACGCGTATTAATGAAATCTCTTACATTACGTCAGCCGTAGTTGCAAAAGCCTAAATCAACTTATATTCCCTATATAAACAAACAAAATACAATAACAAAAATTTCCTTTTTGGGTAGTTTATAGAGTATAATAGAAAACGGTCCACGTTTTATTTTAATTAAATTTGGTAAATGAATATAATAAATACAATAAAAAAATAGAAAGATAAAAAGTTGTTAAACATTATTTTAATTAAGTAGTGAAATTAAAAACTTCAAATTAAAGAGTTCCAGTTCTTCCCTTACGATAATCAAATCAAAACTGAAGGTCAAGTTAGGTTAGGTTAACTTCACGTATATTATTAATTCAAGTGTAATGAACGTACACCGTTGTTAATAAGCACCAATAATGTTTTTTGTGAACTATGAAACTAATTGAATACAAAAAACCAAAACCTAACCAAAATTAGTTTAAAGTTACAAAAAAAAAACATTAGTATTTGCAACGACGTATCTACATTATACCTTTTCACTTCAAATAATAATATAGAAGAAGAGACAAAATGATTTCCGATATTGTTAAGTAGTATCTTTTAAATAAATTTGTTTAAAATATTATACAACAAATTTCCCGACAGCTTATAAGGAAAAAAATTGAGAAGACAATGACAAACCTAGGTCATCGCGTTAGAATGCTTATGATAAGAAAAGTAGCAATTAGTCGAACAAGAGTTGAAAAACAAGACCTTATAATTGAACATAAGCAGCCTAGACTTTTTTACTGAGTGTTTTAAAACTGTTGTTAAGACAAAGTGCTGGTTAATTAATAAACATTACAGAAAATAAATTACTAATCAGAAAGGACAATCTTTTTACCTTCAGAAATACAACATGCACTGCAATTGCATTACGTACGGCCAGACATAACTGAGCAGGCAATCACTATCCTTGTAGTTAATTTTCATACATTGTAGAAATGTTTTGGAGGTTACCACAGTTTTTTTTTGTGAACATTGTGTATGTTTTATATCGATTTCATTAACAAATGATAATGCTAAATCTTTACACATACAGCTACATAAGTTAGTCATTTTGCCTAAACTGCCATTACTTATAAATGTAAAAGGAGACTGTGGTGATTGAAGTAAATAAAAAGTCTTACCCCAACAAACCATAACACTGTTTAAAATGCGGACACGTGTTTCGCTCACTGCCATGCTCACTGCCACGATCTCTTCAACACAAGACTGTCTTGTTCACGACATGTAAGTGAGCGAAACACGTGTTCGCGTTTTAAAAAGTATTGTGGTTTGTGAGGATAAGACCTTTTTTGTTTATGACATTACTAGATGTAACGTCAGCAATTTTACGGCCGTCATATGACGGTATCGCTTTGGATTTCATAGGGATAGTAAAAAGTTGGGAGAATATATAAAGGATCATAATTTTTTAGTAAAAACTACATTTTGTTTATCAAGGTGCTTGTTTATCATCTCATTATACAACTAATTTCCTAAAACGCAAAAAAAAAAACAAATTACGGTGGGGAAAATTTATTCTTCTCGCATTTGAAATTAACTGTGGATTATTGAGTGACGCCAAAATATGTAAAGAATCATACCTTAACAACGTAACATTCCTAATTTAACGGTAATGTATGTTAAAATCGTTGCAATTCATGATTTACATGTGATTGTTCAACAATTGAATCTATTCTCGAACTATTGCTGTCAAAATGCTATGAAATTGTCGTTCTGTCAAAAGTCAAAAGACAAACCGGCACTTATCTATAAAAAAAAAAGTGTTAAAAGGCTCTTTTCCCCAATTACATTTTAAGCCATTTTCTCATAAGAAAAACCTAATTTTCGTAAGAACTACGATACGAAAGTTATACCCTTTAGACCCCCACAATTAATGTGTGTTGCATTTTCGCCAAAAATCCAATCAAGGACAACAAATACCCAAAGTTTCGTCCCGATCGGAGGTGACCGCTATTCGAAAGAACACGTTTTTTATCGATTTTCTTTTCATAGTTTTTTATCATTTTGAATAAATTCAAAAGCGCACAAAAAGTTAAAGAGTTTAATGGTAACAATAACAAATCCCTACTAACAATTGGGACCTGCCAAACAGCCATACGCCGCCTGGTAATGAAATATGTTACTAGAATAAGTGAGAGATTAGTTTTCATATCAATAACGACCAGATTCATTCGCGCGTCCTATTATACGGCGATAGAACATGATTTCTTTATTAGAGATTTATGTATGAAGCAGTCAAAGTTTACATACCTATATTAGTCCTCTTAGGGGAGGTGAAAAATATTTCCGAAGTCGTTTATTAATTAACAAAAACGAAATAATTTAATAAAATGTAATAGTGTTAATGTGTATCGAAAAGCAGTCCTACTTTTAATAAAAACAATACACTAGTAACTATATGTTGTTGTATTCTTAAATGCAGTAATAATTTGGTATTTGTTGTAGAAATTAGTTCATACACAAATTATAAAAAAAAATCGTGTATTAGTATTACTGTATTTATGGTACATCGCACAGTTTTGATATTCTGCTTTATATCGTATCGATTTCAACCCCAATTTCATGAGAACAGTTAAAAATTTGTTTGGGAAGAAACCTAAAAATTTGACTAGTGTCGTTTAGTTGTTTGTACTCTTACTCAGATTAATAAATATCATTAGAAATATTTTCCTTCTCGAAGAAGTATATTAGAGTCCTTGATGGACTCATTTTTAAATAAGTATGCTCAAAATAATGATAAAAATTAGCACTGAACACCGCCGAAACGAGTTTAAATGCCATGGCGAAATTCAAATATCTCGTTCTGTGAATCTCACCATCAATCGATAACTACATTAATAATCAATTGACGGAAATAGTTGTCAAGAAGTATTTTCAATTATTTTCCTTTTTATTCGTTTTAGAAATGACGTAACAACTTGTTTAAAAACGAGGCCAATTTACTTTTGTAAATAAACAATAATCCACGGTTAATTTCAATTAATAAATAGAATCATTTTAACCCTCTTGTCAGAAAAAAATTTGATATTTTTGTATAGGCAAATAAAGGTTCTAAAATTACCCTAATTTGAGAGCCTGTCCTCCGGCCCTTAGACCTTCCTCCCCAAGCAGCGTCACCTGTTCCTCTTCGCGGGCTGAATCGGCCATCTGACGAGCAGATTCGTCTCGTTCAGCCTGGTGACATCATTGTGCCACGTCCCCAATACATTAATGAAGGGAACGAATATATTCACAATTCTTTTCTCCCCAAGTACTTACAATATTCCGCGTGCAAATGTTTCATACAAACTTTCTAAAGCCCAATAGATTTTTTTGCAACCTTTTTCCTGATAAAAGCTTGCATTCCTTTTGTAGAAGTATTCATGCTAAATTTGCACATTTGGCAACATGACAATTGTATGTTTGTATATGTTTGGATCAAACAGCGATTTCAGTCAATGGACGAAATCTCTGTTTGATCCTAACATGTACTCATAACGAAAAAAAAGTAACTTTTAGTTTTTATCAAAATATTTATAAACATTACTAGCATGTGAAGCGATGAATTTTGATGTTATATATGATCAGTAAAATATTAAATACAGTATAAACTCCACACTTATACTTAATGACACCAGGCTGAATTAGTATTGTGCATAAATGTATTTCCCTGTTAATACTCGTCGACTCCTAATTTAAAAGAAAAAGGAAATCTTCCCCAAAAATATATTAAGAGCGTGGACATACCAAGTTCGTGAAAAATAAGTTTAAATCACCAAATTAAATACTACTTATAAAAATATAAGAAATGGGTGTACGTTAAACACTACACAATTTATGAAAAATAAAATATATTTGCTCATTGCCTAAAATTGACGTACAACATCCCACATTAATTGGGAAAAGTGACTAAGTGAAATGGGCATTTACTATAAATATTTTATAGGATATAAGTAGATAATTCACTTCATAGCAAAGAAATAAAGGTACCTAACTAAATACTATTATTTTAAGGCAATAATTACGTATATCAGTGGTGTTTGTAACGGTTTGTACTTAAACTTGTAACATTTTAGAAAATTATTCCTCACAGAAACGTTAAGTTTATATTTGGGAAATAATTCATATATTTATTCTAGTAAACCAAAAACACGTTGTACAGGGAGAGCCAATTTTGGACACGTTTAAAAGGAACTTATACTTTAGAGAGGAGATAGACAAAAACCGATGGCGGCGTCTGATGTTCAATTTTTATGAGAATGATAATTGGTGTAAACCGGATCTGGTTATCTATCATCGTTTCAGGGATACAAGGTGTTTAGGAAAATATACGTTTTCGAAAAACCTCTATAACTTTTTTTCTGACGAAAATTTTTATTTCTGTAAAAACATTACTGGAGCATTTTTTTATGTAGAATTCAATTAGCGCAATATTAGCTCACATTTCATTTCTTTTTACTGGTTTTCTCCTGAAAAGGCCATAGCCAGCGGGACGAAACGGTTTAGAAATTGTTTACAACACCACCGATATTACGTAGTTGTTTTTGAATATGTAAATTTCAGTGTTAGTAAAGAGATATTTTAAAATTATTCACAATAATGAATGATAAAACCCGCCACATGCATTTTTGTGCATACCTATAAAACTGACGAAGCAGAAAAGAAACTTGAATCCCAAAAAACAAACTGAAATGCATAGATACTTCAGCTTATTTTCTTATTGTAAAACTATGAAATAATTATGAAATATTGCTTTTTACAATGTTTCTAATATTCACTGCTTAGGCAATTTTTATATCTTAATAACAATTATATTTTTGCAATACAGCTCTGTGAGAAATATTAATTAAAGTGTAACAATAAAATAAAAGCTCTTTTCTCAAGCTGCAGAGTGCAAATATATATAAATACCACAGGAAAAAAACTATATTTCCCACTAAATTTTAACAGCAAACCGACAAATAAAAGAAATTAAAATTTGTTTTGTAAGATTCTAAATTATAACGAGGCAAAAATTAATCTCCAATAACTTTTCTTTAACTAATTTTTTTATTTTAATGATTATTAACTATTTTTAGTCTTGATAAATATGTCAAATTATGAACCAATTTAATGATAATTTTTCTCAGAACTGCTCTTACAAAGCAAATAACAGCAGCATGCAACAAAGGCACTAATAAATCAATTTACCTCATCAAAGAAGACCTGAGTTTTCCTTAAGATCTGCTTTAACTCTGTTAACTCCAAATAGTTACGCTTCAAAGCTTCAGCATTCTGATTAACTTCTCGAAGTTCATTTTCCAATTTCTCAAACGTGGCCTATAATTAGAAAACTTTAGTATAGGTTGATATTTTCACTTAAGCACTTAAGCAATGTATATTAAAATAAGTTTACATCTGTACGTTTGGTAATAGTACGTTTTAAACACCACAATTTCGACTGTCCTTTAATTTTAATATACTGTAGTATTTGTCACCAAGAACAAGAATATAAACACATACAGGGTATCTTACTGTAATCTAATAACCCTTTAGAAGTCCCCTTTTTACACAAATGTAACTTTTGCCTTTCCGTAGAAGTAATGTCATTCATTATAATGCCGAGGAGCGGCTCTTGAAGGGGTTTTTAAGTTTACCGCATGCTTGACTTATTATAAGGTGTACTTATTTTTTTTTTTTTAATGACACTGGTATTATAACACGCTACTAGACTAGAATCGGTGCATCATATGCTGCTGAGGTATTTAATGTATAGAATTAAGAGGTCTATAGGTATACTTGACCATGACTATAGTCAATCCCATCAAAAACAAATGTGAAAATGAGAGCCAAGTTCAATATTAAGTACATCATATGCGCGGTTGTCGACTTCGCCGACAAAAGAATTAAAATTTAAATGGGGCCAAGTTCTGTAGATAATCCTGAAATTTATTTATAAAAACATACAAAATTATAAAAGAAATTTAAATACATAATTTCTTGTTTTTTTCAAATATAACTTAAATTTGAACTGTCCAATTATTTACACAAAGCTGATAACAAGAATAAACTGAAGCTCAAGATTTGACTTGTGTGAAAACTAATCAAGTCAAATCTTGTAGCTGAAAAAAAAACAAGAAATTGTGCTTTAATTTTTTTTATAATTGTGTATGTTTTTATAAATAAATTTCAGGATTATCTACAGAACTTGACCCTCATATAGATTTCAGTTCTTTTGGACTATTGAACTTTGCTCTCGTTTTCACGTTTATGGTTTTTATGGGATATTAATTATTTAGAATATACAGACACTAGATCCTTTCATGAATTAATACAATTTCATTGTACATATATATTTTCGCAATTTGAAATAACAGTTTTGGATATAATTTAGTTAATTAAACTTTCACAATAAATGAACAAAACAAGTAATTCAATAAACTATATAAAACGATATTAATTTCGAGATTATTGACTATAACTAATCAGTGCATTTCTCTGAGCACTCTTAAATGCCCCTAAAAGATGAATATCTAATAAATCAGGAATATCCCTATTATTATTCACCAGATTGCTTGATCTTATAAAGAAAGAAGTATTCTGCAAATTTATAACATTCCTAGGAATGACTAATTGACAATTATCTCTTAAAATTCTATTTGGTACCTTAAAATTTATATATGATAGCAGAGTTGGAGAATCAATATAATTATGACCAATTTTATACAAATATAGCAAATAAAGATACTTATGAAAAGAACTAATAGAGCAAATTTTCAATTGTTGCGAAATCTCAGAATAATCATGATCTTTCACTGACATAGGCTTACCAATTTTAAAGAACATTAACCTAATAAAACTATGATTAATGAATTCCAATCTATCAATATCACATTTTTTGAGTCTAAATTACTGAGCCATATGTCAGTTGTGATCTCACAATCGCATTATATATATTAACCAAAGTCAAAGGATTCTTGAAAGACTTGGTGTTTCTAAATAAAAAATATAGCATTTTAGTTGCTTTATTAACAGAATAATTAATATGATACGAAAAGGACAAGTTTGTATCAAAAAATAAACCTAGATCCTTGACTATAGTTACTCTTTCCAACGTATGATTTCCAAACAAATTGTATGAGAAGTTCTTATGTTTAGAACAGAAAAAAGAGATTATGTTACATTTGTTCAAACTAAAGTTCAAGCCATTTTTATTAATCCAACTACTAACGGAATACAGATCATGCTGTAAATTTCTAGCATCCTCCATAGAATTTACCATTTTAAATACTTTGATGTCATCTTGTCCAACTCCAATGGATGTATAGTACTCAACAGAAATAAAATTTTGTATTTCACAGAGTATTTTCTATTAGTAATAGAAGATTTTAACCAAAAATTCTCAAAATTCAACTAGATTGGAAGTTGTTGATCTTCCTATAAAGAAACCATGTTGTTCTGGTTTAATAAATTTCTTAAGATATAAGTAAAGTTTCTTATAAACTAATGAATCTAACAATTTAGAAAAAAGAGAACTTGGCCACAGGCCTATAATTTCTCACATCAGTTTTGTCACCCTTTTTATGAATAGGAGTAACGAAGGAGTGCTTCCACACATCCGGAAGATAACCTTCATCAATTGAATCATTAAACAGTGAAGTAAGAATCGGTGTTAACCCATCTGCTAACTCTTTTATGAAAATAGCAGGAATTCCATCGGGACCCACTGCAGACTTATCAGATCGCTTTTTAATAGCATTTATAACTTCATCTTGAGAAAACGAAAAAAATGGCAAGAAAAAAGAGGAATCTATATTTACATTATCCAAATCAGCCACATTAACTTTACTCATTGAGGCAAAATGTTTAGCAAATAAATCAACAATAGCTGCACCTCCACTAGCTTCCTCACCATCAAGATGTACTGAAGAAGGTATCGAAGAAGAATTACCACTATTTACATAAGACCAAAATCTAGTAGGCTCTTGTAACATACCACTTTCAATGTCATTTACAAATTGCTTGTACAAAAAAATTATTAAGCCTATTCGACTGTGTCCTAAGTAACCTAAACTGGTTATAATAATACCTGTACCCAGTCTGCTTCCATAGAAAGTGATAACGCTTTTTTTGAGAGATAAGCAACCTCAATTCTTTATTATGCCAACCTGGATTATTGGAGGAAAAGATCCTCTTTAATGGAACTTCTGTAGAAATGACATCAAAAAGTTTTTTGTAAAATTCATCCACTTTCTCAGAAACAGACTTAGATACATCACACAAAAAAGACCAGTCAAAAGATCCATACCTAGTATTCAATACACTATAATCACACTTTTTAAAATCAAATAGATCAGATGAATATGTCAATGGAGAGTATTTATTCTCATTAACACTAAGATGAAGGGCAGGATGGTATATGTCACAATCCACTAGTGACTCCACAGCTTCCAAGCAGCAAATATTTTTCATAGAAACAAAAATCAAATCCAAAATAATACCCTTCTTGTTCAATATACCGTTGACTTGATTCATACCAATTGAATTAGCTAGATGACATAATTACTACTCCATCCTTTGAGCTCCAAATAATTCCTGATAAATTGAAATCTCCCATCAACAAAAACTCCAAATCTTTACACAACACAAGAGATTGGAGGATTATAAGCTAAACCAAGGATCAGTCTACTCAACTTATTGCAATTTAGTTTAACAATTACAAATTCAAGATCAGATTGACAAGAATACTGTAATGAGCGTATATGTGTGCGAGAGCGGGCAGTATAACGAGCGTATATGTGTGCGAGAACGCAGTGCAACGAGCGTATATGTGTGCGATAGCGGCGACGAGATCCGACAGCAGATAAGTGGAGCTCAAATAATGCCGCTTTGATGACGATAAACAAGGCCATAAATTAGACGAACACAATAAGCACTCCAGTAAAGTCTAGTACGTCATTCTGGAACCTTCTGGATTGTTCCTAATCAGTATAAATACCTGTTGACGTGGCCAGTAAGAGTCAGTTTACAGTGAGCTTCCGAACGAGTAATATAAATACGCATTTTTCTTGTCATGTAAATAAGTTGTTGAATTACTATTAGTGTTTAAGTGTTAAATAAATAGCTGTAAATAAATATCCGTTAAATAAATAAATTCTACTAGAAAAGTCGTTACAATACTGTAATTTATACTCAATATCTGTTCTAAGATAGATGAAATCATCACTTTTTTGTAAAGAAATTATTATTCATATTGGAAAAGTCACTATTTAAAAATTAAGATCCTATGATGATAATTTAAGAAATTTTACTGCAACTTAAACGAACTCCTGGAAAAATGTGGAAAAAATGGTGACCTTAACATGACCTAATACCGACGGGTGTTTGGAACATAAGAGACATTATACATCCGCTATGCCGCACTGTAAGTGGAAGTGTCACGTGAAAAAGAAAAAGATGGAAAACGGTGTAACAGTATCTATCTCCGTTGTCGCGTTTGCTCATTGGATAACTTTGTACGGCATATAATAAGACAAATCAAATGTAATGCATGCTGAAAATGAAAAGTGATAGACACTGTTCCTTTATTTTCTGTCTCTTTCTATTGACGCAAAACATTTTTCATTAGCATGCCTACTCTACGTATATTATCACTATGGTTTGAAAGTTCCGTAGTGACGAAAATTGTGTACTATAAGGGGAAGATAACATAGCAATGTGGGAAAACTCTGTACATATTAATTCCGACAAAGTAGTTCACACAGTACAGCAGAGTTTAGACTCTGCTGACTAAGATATTGTCTTTTTTGTACCACAAATTGGGTCAACCGCAAATACACACACAAGTGTAAACGGTTGACCACGCATTTATCCATAAGCTTAATGTAATTACTTTTTGTATAAATACCCGTTTGTTTTTCTAATAAAATCAGTCAAGTCTAATCCTGACTCGCTTATAATTGGATCCTGAAATACGCTTCCAATTTATCGGTCCTTATCAGGACCACGCTGTCTATGCACGCACCCTTCTGGTAGCTGTCACGATCGCTACATTGGTGACCCCGACGTGATCCAGTCACATGGGTTACGTACCCAACAACAGGATGCAGCGCCCCGCAACCACGCTACATTGATGACGTGCCCATCAAGGGATGCAGCGCCCTGCCGTCACTGCTGCCACCGCTGTCTATTGCACTTTGGGGTGAGTAACGTTTAAAACCAACCACCCATCGCCACCTCCATCAGAAGTGATGCAGCGACCTGCCGCCGTCATCTCCATCCCTGCCGCCGCCACATCCGCCGACGCCACAGCCACCGTCGTCACAGCCGACGCCGCCACAGCCGCCGTCGCCACAGCCACCGTCGCCACCGTCGCCACAGACGACGCCGCCACAGCCACCGTCGCCATAGCCGACGCCGCCACAGGCGCCGTCACCGTCGCCGCCGCCAGCGACGCCGCCTAAAGTGATGCTGCGACCTCCCACACACAAAATTGGTGACATAATCATTATAATCACCATGGTGCAGCACCCTTGCCGCCGTCAGCGCCCCGCCGCCACCACCAACGCCGTCGCCATCCACCCCCCCGCAGCCAGCTTCTCATTAAGCATACCATCACCCGAAGCCAGCAACTTAACAAACACACCACTACCGCCGCCAACCCCTGATCTTCAGTGGAACAACGTGCCGTCAAGCTTCCACCCCTTCGTTCCCACCAACTAACGCCGGACAGAAGCACACGCCAAAAATTTCTGGTCAACACCGTCGCTGACATCTACGTGTATCCCGAGTCTCAAATACATGGGCCACGTCAGATGTCCAACTGCACTCATCAAGCTGCAAACGGTACCATTATTACGATTTTTGGCACAAACATTCTGTCCGATAATTTGGACCTACGTGGAAGACCTGAAAACGCACCAGCCAACTCAGCAGAACAGCACCGCCAGCACCTTCACAGTTGCAATCGTACGGAAACTTGCTGATCCAAGCAAACACAACATGTGGAATAAAGGAAACCTCCTTTCTGGGTCACTCGGTCATCGCAAATGTAATACGTCTTTTACCTGACCGAGTGAAACCAATCAGCAATTACCCAAGCCACACAGCAAAACAATTGCGACAACCTTGGGTAACAATGGAACACCACGTCTGGGAGCCACTTGCGTTCTCACTGCACAACTCCCCCACGCGGAGTACAGTACTTTCGTAGAGAACCTCTGAACTACAGAGCCACGCGTTCTCCCTGCGAAACTCCCCAACGCGGAGGACAGTACTTACGGCAGAGAATTTCTGGACTTCAGAACCAGTGCTCCCCCAGACAGTTCCACCATCTTCCACAACATTCAGCATTTTTCTGGCAAAAACCACCTCGCAACTACAGCCGCGACACGACGACTCCACATTACTGCATTCAACCTACATTTCAGGAGCAAACCAGGCTATATCTGCGCCATTTCTGCTGAAGCGACAACGAGGGAGCCCACAGACAAAAGACCCGCTCCGGACGACGAGTTCGATCTCCCAGTTCCAAGCTTCATCACTGGGAAGGGGGTCCTGTGGGAACACTCTGTACATATTAATTCCGACAAAGTAGTTCACACAGTACAGCAGAGTTTAGACTCTGCTGACTAAGATATTGTCTTTTTTGTACCACAAATTGGGTCAACCGCAAATACACACACAAGTGTAAACGGTTGACCACGCATTTACCCATAAGCTTAATGTAATTACTTTTTGTATAAATACCCGTTTATTTTTCTAATAAAATCAGTCAAATCTAATCCTGACTCGCTTATAATTGGATCCTGAAATACGCTTCCAATTCAACGGTCCTTATCAGGACCCCCGAACGCTACACGCACCTTCTGGTAGCTACGCCACGTACGCTACAGCAATAAAAAAATCTATTTTACTTATTTGCAGATTCTCATCAGTCATGAAAGTAAGTGATGAGGCCAGCGAATCCGGCCATTGTATAAAGCGTCAGTTTTGCGCACAACAGATCAAGTATGCATCAGTGAAATAGAAGAATGCAGTTGCTGTCTCTCTTGGTGGGAAACGCTTCCACTTACAGGCACTTGCAATATAGGAGTATTAATTTATTAGAAAATCTAGAAAATAAGAGAGCTGTACATCAAAATTCACCCTTAGTCAACAACCAAGTTGAACTTCTCAGTAACAATACCCCACTCCTAATTGTAGGTTTTCTCAATATTTATAAATAGGCATGTAACATTATTTAGCTTTAATACAAATTCATATATCTTTTGATGACTAGACAGTCGAAACAAATTTGTAAAGAATATTATAATATATCTAAGTGAAACTTTTGTGTTTTTGTATCCATTCTTATTATCTTGAGTATTACATATCCTAACATTACCGAACCCCCCACCCCAACAATTATATGAGCATACAATTACAATGTTTTATAAATCTCCATAAGTATGACAGACATTCTGTTTTACTGTACTAATTATTAACATTAAACCAACCTCAAGATCAATCATTTCCCTTGGTTGTGGTGCTTCTGGGTTTTCTCCTGTGTCAAGCATTGGAATGCCGTCTTTTTTAATTTCCTTTTCCAGATATCGTAATTTTCTTTCCATTTCATCACATCGGCGAACTTCATTGACGAACTTTCTTTGAAAAGCATTCACGTCAGGATTAAGCTAAAAGTTAAACGTGGTATTCGTGAATTTTATACACAGAAATAGGTATTCAATTAAAATAACATACATCCCGAAATTGCACAAGACCAAGTTCCCCAAGTTCGGAAACGCAAGCATAGGCTGCTTCACTTTGCAAAAAAAGTTGACATAACGTCATTTCCTCACTACGAAACAACGACCCCATTGCAATTGAATTGCATGCAATTATTAATTATATCGATCGAAAAACTTAAATATCCAGTTAACAATAAGTTAAAACTGAATAAACGGCTTTACTAACTAAAACAGCTGCACAGTAAACGAATCATACCACATAACTGTTAATCACAATGAAAGCACTTAAGACAAGGAATCTAAAGGAAACGTCCGAACAAATCAATCATAGACAAGACATCTAATCCATAAACTGCTACTTTGACTGTATGACTGTAACCGTAACTTGCTGTCAATTGGTATCAGCTGTCAAGTCTGTCAAAAAACCTTATCAAAAAAACTTGTCGTGTTCCGATATACACTATGGGCATGTTCCGATATAGACTGTGAGCACTGGACAGTAATGCCAGTATACAGAAATGCGTTCCGATATAGGCTTCCAGTGCACTGTGACAGTGACAGAAAGAAACTAATGACGTCATATTTGCCACCATCTTTGTACTGGGAGCGTATTACCTCTGGGAGGTAAGGCGCTTCCAGTAGTTTCCATTAGATAAAAATGGCAGACATAGCAAGAACACAGACCACACCACAACATGGACCAATATTTTTCTTAAAACTTATAAAAAGCTACAATTCATTAAAAGGTTTAAAATGAAAGAAATTGAAACATTCTTATTGCTCTGTTTTACGGTTTTTGTAATTCGTTTGTTACTTAAACCACTAAACACCGTTTTTACTTAAACTTATTCTAAAGGCGGACTTGTTCAATCATGTAAGAGAAGGAACTTTTCATCATTCTTTTACATTGTGTTAAATCCACTAGGTCTGGATAAATTAGAAAATTGTGAAAAATTGAAATAGTAATTTTAATAAGTGATTTTTACTCTTAAGGTTTCTCTGCAAAAAATATGAATATTCTTATTTTGACATTAATTAGCATATGCTAATTAGGTATATACCTAAGCACAACATATACTATTAACAGTAGTTTTGGTCGGTTCTTTATGAAACATTTTTTGATTTTCGTAAAACAAATATGTAAATCTAAAAGCTCAGTAATAGACAAAGAATATGTAATAGGCCACAATTAATCAGGTTATCGGTAAGCTCTTCCCATTAGATAGGCGACCTTGATTTTTAGTGAGATGAACTAAAGAATTACGACGCCGAAAGAGGCGCTAGCAGCGGAACGGCAATTTCTGATTGGCTTAGGACAATTTCAAATTGCTGAAATCAGCTGTTGTAGTAAACAACGGAAAACCACAAAACGAAGTTGTGCTAAAGTTGGTACTGATTGTAAGAAAAACGGTAAGTTAAAGTGAATTGTTACATACGTATATTATTAAGAAATTAAGAAGAAAGTAGCTGTGAACAGCGCATATGCCAGTATAAGCCGGAGTTGTAGATATGTGTTATGGTTGTTTGCCTTCACAGTAGTGTTGTGGTATTTACTCCGCTTTTGATGTAAGAATTTCAGAAGTAAAAGCAAACGATTGAAGGGTCATAATTAAACTAAAATCAGCTTGTATTAAAATTTCATAAATGCTTTGCAAAATGGACAGGTGCTATGCGGTTGAGTTACGAGCAGGTTAGGATCAGTTATGAATAATCCTCCATAGTCCATATAATTGAACATTATATAACATCATATAACAGAACTTACTACATGGCACAGGAGAAGAAACAAATTATTGAGTGGTTACTAATAAGGAAAATTAATCTTTGAAGAAGTAATATGTAAGACAACATAGCTAAACTAAAGCATGGAAGAAAAAGCTAGTTAATGAGTGGTTAAAATTAAACAAAAATCATCTTCAAAGTACTTATTATGCTTGTCTCTTCTGTTAATTGTGTTACGTATATTTTGACCTGTCTTTTACTACTATTAAGATTTCGTAATTAATAGTACTTAAGGGAACACTATCTTATTATTCAGTTTTGACTTAATTAAGATTGTATGATTTGACTGCTAATTTAAATTTTTTTTTAATATATCTCTTTTGCAACTTTATATTGTTTTATTTGCACTTCTGCTGCTGTTATTGTAAACACAAACATTAGTTTTACATAAAGTGGCACTATGGAGAGAATTCAATCATTATTTTGAAGAAAATAAAACTAAGAAGCCCTTAATTCCACACAACATTTAGAGACCTAAAACGCGTTTCGACACCCAAGGTGTCATCCTCAGTTGGAGACTATTTTGAAGTTTCTTACACCTATTTCACAAAACTTGCTTTTTCTTAACACAAATCTACAACTCCAGCATATACTGGCATATGCGCTGTTCACAGCTACTTTCTTCTTAATTTCTTAATAATATACGTATGTAACAATTCACTTTAACTTACCGTCTATCTAATGGGAAGAGCTTACCGATAACCTGATTAATTGTGGCCTATTACATATTCTTTGTCTATTACTGAGCGTTTAGATTCACATATTTGTTTTATGAAAATCAAAAATTTAATTTTTATCGACCATCCTATCAGCTGATAGATCATAGAAGCAACATAGAATGTTTGCGCATGCGTATTGTAGCAACAGGTATTTTTTCTTGTTTTTTTCTAATTATCTAGGCCTGACCAAATAATAATTATAACTGTCCAACTAAAAGCATCTAAAACTAAATCGATTGCTATCGAAATTTTTTAATTTTACTTTAGATGAGGTGCCAGCAGTATCGAATATTCATACAAAAAAATCGAGTTGTTTTTACTATTTTCCTATCGCTGACAATTAACGGGACCACCTGACCAATACTGACCAATTAGCAATGAACTCTATACTAATCGTAACTGGAAGGGTGGCGTATTGAACAACCAGTGAGGCAAAACAGTTGCATAGGCAACCCGCGATAGTTACGGATATCTATCTCTTTCTAACCAATGATAGATAATGGAAGGATCGTACTTTCTTTCAAATAGTTTATTAATGTTTAATTTATTTTGTACCTATCCGTGATTATTTTAAATAGTTATATAGAAAAAAAGGAAATAAAGCAATCATGATACACAAAATGATTTAAGTTAGTTGGGTGAAATAATAAAATAATAATTAAAATAAAAACAAAATTAGAAATACATGTTTTTAATACTTTGGTTATTTACAAAAACTTATAAAATAAGTCTAACAATTTTGAAATACAGTGGACCCCCGGTACTCCGAAAAACATTTAACAGGGCAGTGTCGAATTATCGAATTTGTCGGATTATAGAGTACTGCCTAAGACTCCCTATAGTCCGAATTTTTTTACAAAAGAGTACCTTGTAATCCGACAAATTACAGATCCAATGATAAGATTCTTTATACATACATAATATATATATGTACTCTGAAGTACAAATCATACTTCATTAATTATGTCAAATTTAGTAATAGACCATGTCGGATTACAAGGGGTCATAGCAGGGGGTGCCGGATTACCGGGGGTTCACTGTAAAACCAACTTTGTCAGTTTTTGCCTAACTGTGTCACTTTTACCATATAATTCTAAATTTATTAATTTAGAATGGTGAAACATGCGGCATTTTAAGTATATAGTAAGCACTTTTCGGATGATTTGAATTTCATGACAGTCTTCAACTATAAATTCTTCAGTTACAGGGTGATTAGGCTTAAAAAGGGTTATATTTGCTAGGCACAGCAGTTGGTTTTAATCTTCTAGCAGTACATCCAGGATTAATTATACATATAGTCACTTTGTACAAAATGCTCTCCACAAAGTTTGCTTGTTTTAGATGAAGCCCAATTCTTCCTGCGAACAGCCTTTATCCATGACTGCAGAATTTCTGGTCTCTTAAATGGAAAACTGCAACAAATAAATCTGCCGTTAATATTATTGCTAATTATTTACTGTCTTTCATTTTATTGACTTCTGTAAGATTTATTTGACTTACCCATGAAAAGATATTTTCCGTTTAACTTGCTCGTTCTTACATCCAAATGCTACACAATATATCACCATTGTTGTTCTTAATTAAAACTATGAATATTAACTACAACTAACAATACAATAAATTACACAAACACAATTTAGTTTTTAAACACACAACAATCAAAGCGAAACTATTTAAACAACACAACAACACACGACAAACGAAACGAAATTAAGAGCATACCAGAGCAGATTGAATGTAAATCTTCAGTAAAATCATAGTAAAATTGTTGGTTTTGAAAAGCACATAAACGCCTAAACTACCTGAAAGGAATTTTATTGTAATTATTTGGTAATTTGTGCCCCGAACCGTTGATAAATTCAACTTGTTTGCAAGCCTGTCATGAGTATGACAAAGACAGGTTACCGTAACATCAGGCCATCCTTGTTTCACTTGCTCCTGACACACTCGGCGCTACCTCGGCCAACGGTCGTGGCCCTTCCAGTTACGATTAGTATAGAGTTCATTGCCAATTAGTGACTTATTAGATCCATGCTATGCGCACTCCCTTTACAAATTCGGAACCAAGTTGTAAGTCTGTGATTCGACTACAGATGGCTCTGATGTCAACGACAAGGAATAGTCTATCTTTGTTTAACGTTAATGTACTTGAACAATACGCTCTATTAGTGTTACGTCACGCGATCAAGGTCATTTTTGCGGGATCCAAACAAAACATCGGTCCATGTATTAGCTTATGGACGAAACTTGTAGGGTGAATTTTTCGATTTTTTGAGCGTTGCAGAACATTTGGAAGCATTTGTATGAAAGTTCATGTAAGTTAAATTAAGTACTGTAAGTATTACGTAACATTTTCTGCAATACAGATTACTTTCATCGAGAAATTTTAGTGAACATAACCTATAACATGGTGATGTGTTGTTCGCCTGGTTGATCTATGCCTGGTTGTTACCATTACAATCAAAGAGAAACCTGCCAATTCTTCAAATTTCCGAAGAATGAAAATCTTAGGTGTAACGTTTGATCTTTTTAAAAAATGTTTTATCCTTCATATAATGTATTTTACGGTTTATTAAGCAAAATAATACAAAACCTTATTCGATAGAATTGATATTTATAGCTGCGTTTGTTTATTATTGAGTCACAGAGTTGTTCTTGTTTTGTTTATAAAAGAATGTTCACACTATTACGGGGTGTGAGAAAGGGAGAGAGTACTAAAACATACGAGTACACAGTGCCACAGTGGTGACATGTGATTCAAAGAAGTAAATTGTGTAGTATGCAGGTTAATAATGTGTACAAAGATTGAAATGATCAGTAAAAGGGTTAATCGGGTTACGATGCATTGGGATGCCATGTACAGGCGTCCGGGAAAGCCTCTACTTTTTGAGGTGACTCTAGCTAGTAGTTGAAGATTGAAGATAACCAAGATATTATGTAAAATGCGTAATTGTTAACTTTAAAACTTAGTTGATGTCAATATGATAACTGGATATCACGATCCAGACATATGAGTATTGTGAGGGGGCAGAGGATCCCCGGTGAGTACTTTACGTAAATTGTATTATTTACAGAACAGTAATTTTTGTTCTTTATTACATGTAATTAATTTTCGTCTGTCTGGTTGCATTAAATCGAACACTGCCGAAGGTAAACTGCTCTGACCTGACCCACGGAGGATTTTTAAAATAATTTCCATCGATTAGGTAAAATAAAAGTCTAGTTTACATAGGAAAAAGTGGATTTTATTAGTTAAAAACAGTTTGATAAGTTAGGAGCACGCACTCTTATAGGTTATGTTTATTACATTTATTCTGTAAAGTTTTTTCTTTTGAATAAAATGCCAAGCAATACTAACAGCACTTAGCCTATAACTTATGAACTTTCACAAAAATGCTTTAAAATGTCCAACAACACTGTAAAAAGTCCACAAACTCGCACACAAAATTTCCGCCGTAAGCAAATACACGCACCTCTGCTTTGTTTGGATCCCTGACCGTGATCTACGTCAACAAAAATGGCGGGCTGACGTCATCACTAATAGAGTGTATTTGAATTTAAACATACATCATGATCTAGAAATCCCCAAAGTTTCAGAGCGTCAAGCGTCATTTTTATGTGTAGTTTTTCTTTGTTCATGTCGTCTTGTTTTTTTTGTAGTTAATATTGATATTGTTCGGTCTTTCGTATAGTTAATTTAGAATTAAGCGTGTATATACATATTTAGTGATTAAAAACTAAAAATTGTGTTTGTGAACGTTTATTTGGCGAAGATGAGGATGAGACCTTGTTGTGTACCTGAGTGCAAAAATAAAACAGCAAGAAGGTAATAAATAACAAAATTCGAAATTGTTCATGGTAATAAAACCTTTTTATCGTAGGTTTTGTGTTCCAAAAGATTCAAGGGTTCAAAACATTTGGATTCAACGAATCGGAAATGATAAACTCAAAGGTGAAAGTTCGTCAAAACTGAACAATTATAGAGTGTGTGAAACACATTTTTCACAAATCTGTTTCTATTCACCAGGAAAACTGAAACGATATGCTCTTCCAACTTTAAATTTACTAGGCATGTATTTACTTGAAAGACTAATTTTTATAGATATAGGTTGGCACATAACTATTTGTCACGAAAACTAATATTCATGTTAAAAAATGGCAAAAGTGAGTAAATTTAATAAGTGAGTAAGTTTAATTAATTATTAGTTTGTTTACATACATTTATATATCTATATATATGTTAATTGTTTGTCTTTTTTATATGTTAAATTTTTTGTCAATAAAATTTGTAATACAAATTCATAATTTTTTTGTTATCTTTTATTACTATTTTAATTCATTTCATGTCATGAGAAAAAGTGGTGTCGAAGACATCATTTTTTTCTCATTGACATGAAATCGATTTAAAATTTCAAATTAAATTTAAATACAAGTAAGAATACAGCCATACATTTACACGTGTAAAGTTATGTTTGTGTTGGTTATTTTGCGTTATGTATAATATGCATGTGTGTTTCAATGCTGCAGAAATCCGTAAAAAACACCTTAACTTATGTGATTTAACTACAGATGTCGGTAAAAACATTGTACCCAATATTTCTTAGAGAGTGGCCTATCTATTTCTATCACTCATTTATGATTAGATCCACACATTTTTTTTTTGAAATTCGTTGGATGGGGTGCTAGCGTCCTGGAGGTTCAATGTTGTGGTGTAGTTTGTGTTCTTGCCATGTCTGCCATTTTTATCTAGTGGAAACTACTGGAAGCGCCTTACCTCCCAGAGGTAATACGCTCCCAGTACAAAGATGGTGGCAAATATGACGTCATTAGTTTCTCTCTGTCGCTGTGACGGTGCACTTGGGTGCACTGGAAGCCCATATCGGAACGCATTTCTGTAAACTGGCGTTATTGTCCAGTGCTCACAGTCTATATCGGAACATGCCCAATGTTCTAGTGTATGGATGTCTGTGAAACACTCAGTTAGCCATGGAAAAAGTAGCGAAAATTGCACTTTTCTATTAACGATTGTCGAAAAACTGCAAAAGACTCGCAAAATGCCGTAAACGATATCGATTAAGATTAAAACGAAGTAGGGTTTTGCAAAATTTCATACAGATTTATTAAGCGGTTTAAAAGATATTAGCAAATGAAAATGGGGAAAAAATGCGTCGTTGGTTAAAAGTCATAATTTTCAGATCTATCTCGTCCGAAGATAGGATAATCTGGAATGTCGACAATTAAAACGACCAAGTTAAGGACCAAACAGCTGAATGCGCCTACTTTCGAATCGAAAGGTGGTGTCGTTTAATTAGAATTTGTAATTAAAAATCGTTAATTTTGACATGTCCGGATTCTAAGGAAACAACTGCTCAGAGGGATGGGTGGGGTTTATGTTGTTATTACTTGTCTTATATACGTGTAGATTTTAACCTTGGAACTTTGACGTTTATTTTGACGTTTATCAAAGAACGTTTATGAAAGATACGAAATGAGAAAATAAATGTAATTTACAAACAATCATGCAATAAAATTCATTGCAGTTTTCATGGTTAACATAAAAGCAAATAAATATAGACGTTTTGACGGGTAGTACTATTACAGTAAAATATGGGATGTGTTATGAAGGCTAGCGATCATGTTAGAAAACATGGTAATTGTACGCTTTTACTTCCACCTCCCCGTTTTGATTCAAATATATAAGTATGTTGTAGTAGTTATCGCCCCTAGCAAGATTATGCATGTATGCTGGGCGCAGAAACCACCCCTTCACATGGTTTTTCCACTTTGAGAATTCAAAATCCAAACACTCTGAGAACTTCTTTCAGGATGGAAGAGGATGAAGGTGGTGTCAGAGGAGGGGCTGCTGTAGGAGGTAGTGTGGTGGGGGGTTAGGGGTTTTGTAGAGTTTGGTAAGGGAAGGGGGTGGTAAACATTATGGATAAAATAAAAGTTTGGTATGGGTTCGAGGGTGTGGTGGGGGGAGAGTTCTTGACCCTCTTAAAACCACCAACCCCTACAAACACCACCCTTTGTAACTACCGCCTAGAACGCACTCACTACTACCCCCACCACCCACCACAACAGTATTCTTAAACTTTTTCAAGATGACAAGGGAGAAACGGTTACGATAGGGTGTGTATGTGTGTGTCTCCGAGCATGTTTTTTGAGAGGCGGGGATATTGTCAAGGATGGGAATTAAATTATGTAAGGGTTGATGGAAGTGTATGCGTAAATATAGATAGTATTCATTATAGCTATCATGCTAGACATAAAAATATAAATTTGTAAATCAAATAATATATACACAGTAAAATATGTATCTACTAAATATTATAACTTTTGCGCAAATAATTGAATAATAATAAATATTTGAAGCAATAGAATGGTAAATGCGTTATCTAGAATACGTTTTGGTATTTAAGTACCTCTTTGAAATAATAGGATGTGTTCTGCGTCATAATTACTAAAAGTTAAGTTGAAGTATTTTACGATTTTTAGATAAATCAAAATTAAAAAAATACATATGATTTTCGCCATGAACCGCCGATAGGTGCTATGCACTAATAGGAGTGCTATGCACTAATAGGAGAAGTGCTATGCACCAGTAAGATAAATGCTATGCACCATTAGGGTAAGTGCTACGCACCACCGTGAGGTTACGGTACAAAGCGGCCCCTCTGATTAAATTTGTTACAGTGCTATGCACCATCGTCCAAGCTTTGACGGATGGTATTCATAACAGTAAAAAGTGGGATGTGTGGTGAAGGGAAGTAATCAGTTTAAATAGAAACGTTTGCAACAATTTTCAGAGATATGTAACTTTTCTCAAAACAGCATAATTATTATATAGACGATTTAGAAAAAAGTTTGCAAAAAGCAACTGAGGTCATGATACTAAATTGTCAACCGGCGATAGGTTACGGTAAATTCGTTGAAAGCTATGCACCACCTTCCCAGTTTTGACGGGTAGTACTATAACAGTAAAATATGGTGTGTGTTATTAAGGTTATCGATCAGGTTATGGTAATTGTACGCGTTTACTCCCACCTCCCCGGTTCGATTTAAATATTAGTATATTGTAGTATTTATCGCCCCTAGCATGATTGTGCATGTATGCTGAGCGCAGAAACCACCCCTTCACATGGTTTTCCGCTTTGAGAATTCAAATTCCAAACACTGAAAATTGAGAATCACCTGGAAAACGTTTAAGAATACTGTTGTGGTGGGTGGTGGGGGTAGTAGTGAGTGGTGTGTGCGGTTTAGGTGGTAGTGGTTGCAGTTGTTGGGGATTTGAAGGGGGTCTAGAACTCCCCCTACGACACCCTCGAACCAATCCCAAACTTTTATTTTATCCGTAATATTTTCCACCTCCTTCCCGTATCACTCCCTACACAACCCCCCATCACACCACCTACTAAAGCAAAGCGCCTCTGACGCCACCTTCATCCTCTTTTATCCTGCTAGAAGTTCGCCATAAACCGCCGATAGGTGCTATGCACTAATAGGAGAAGTGCTATGCACGAGTAAGGTAAATGCTATGCACCATTAGGGTAAGTGCCACGCACCACCGTGAGGTTACGGTACAAAGCGGCCCCTCTGATTAAATTTGTTAAAGTGCTATTCACCACCATCCAAGCTTTGACGGATGGTATTCATAACAGTAAAAAATTGGATGTGTGGTGAAGGGAAGCAGTCAGTTTAAATAGAAACTTTTACAACAATTTTTAGAGATGTGTAACTTTTCTTAAAACAGGATGATTATTATAGACCATTTAGAAGAAAGTTTGCAGAAAGCAACTGAGGTCTTGACACTAAATTGTCAACCTGATTATGATTTCTTAAATGCTATGCACCACCGTCCAATGCTGGACGGGTTCAACTAGTTTTTATATTAATGTTATTGTTATTTGGGATGCTATCACAGTAATTCCCAAATGTAATATATAGGGTAAGTCTGGGAGAGATCGACCACTTTTTCAAATAGAATAATTTTACTTTTTTGAAAAAAACAAAAAATGTTTAGATAATATTTGGAGTTTAAGGAAAGCAAATAAGTAATATATTTTCATAAGACATAACATTATTGGTAAATAAAAATTTCTTGTCATTGGTCGGTCTATCCCTACATGTCCGGTAGAGTTCGACCACTGGCAAAGGGACAGTTCGACCACAGGATTTTTACTACATATTCTGATATTAAACAACTATTTCTTCTTGTTTGTCACTTTGCCATACATGTCATAGTAGTTGTCAAACTTTGAATAGTTTTCATGTAACCAATGTCAACATATGATGCATTGAAACCAACTATCTCGGCTGATCGTCGTGAAGTAATTTTCTCCACAGCCTCCACCATTGTCTTCTCTTGGTGTTATTTTTTCTCTTGTAAAATGATGGTATAGCTCTCCCGAAATCAGTAAGTTGCGTCCTTATAGATTTGTAATTTTTTTTGCATTATATTCAATCAAAACTACTTTATTTTATTGGTCGATCTCTCCCGGATTACATCTGGTCGGACTATACCAATTCAATGGTAGAGACCTACTACCTTAGATCTTAAAAGATAACAGTAGTATTTGGCAAAATATTCAATTTAACTGTGTCTTGTTGCATGCATTATCTAGTCCCATAAACAGATTTTTATAAAACTTACCTTGTTTAAATTAAATTGAAATTATATCCACACACTATTAAACCTTTCACTAAAGTAAAATCTTTTAAAGTCGTTAACTTCCCAACGACTTTTGTAACACTGATGCTAAAGTAGCCACATATACAATATTAACATACACAACACTGATAATAAAATCAAAGCCCCTTGTTCGCAAATTTCGAAGAAATCGATGATGGTCGGTCTCTCCCGGTGGTCGATCTCTACCGGACTTACCCTACTGTTTTGTCAACATTTAAGGATAACTTATTTAATGCTAAACTATCTGAAATATTAATTAGGTAATTATTCATTTTCTCTTCAACTCCACTCCATTTTTCATCTATGGATATTACAGCTGTGTCATCAGCATATGATATTATAGAGCTCAAAGGCATTTCCACCAGTAGGTCATTAATATACAATACAAATAGAAGCGGTCCAAGTATCGTTCCTTGTGGGACACCAGTGTTTATATTCTGGTATTCTCCAACGATTCCATTTACTTTCACTCGTTGTTGTCTGTTTTCAAGATAGTTCTTCATTAATTGATGAGGTACACCTCTAATACCATAGTTGTCAAAAGCCTTGGCTAAATCAAGGAAAGTTATTGCTATAGGGATACTCTTGTCTAGATTGCTATAAATTATGTTGCTTATACACTGTATTGCGTCTTTGGTTCTTCTATTCTTCATAAAACCAAACTGTACATCTGAGATTATTTTGTGTTTATTTACAAAATTCAGAATTCTACTGTACACTATTTTTTCGAAATTTTTTGCCAAATTTGATATTAAAGAAATAGGTCTGTAATTTGATGCGTCACTTTTACTCTTAGTTTTGTGGATGGATACAACTTCAGCTCTTTTAAGAGCGTCTGGCCACGCCGTTTTGTCAATGCACATATTTATTATGTAGGTGAGAGGTTCCAATATATATCGTTGAAGTTCTTTTAGGGTTTTGACATTTATTTTATCAACCCCTCCATTTTTGAGTTCCATTTTAGTTATGATGTATGAGATTTCTTGTACCGTCGTCTTGGAGAAGAACATAGAATGTAGATTTTTTGGGGGTAACTTATTTTCAGCGTTAATTGGTTGCGTTATCCTATTGCTTAGATCTTTTCCAATATTTCAAAAGAATGAGTTCATTTTGTTTGCTATTTCATAAGGATCAGTAATCTGTAATTTATTTTTATCACATACTTATATATATTATCAATAAGCCTTTCTACCTTATGGTGTAAGGCTATCACTTATTACTACTCATACTTGCACTTACGATCGAAACTGGTTTAAAAATAGCTAGGTCGTCGGCAAACGCGCATTCCGTTATTTCTATTTTATCCATATTTCTGTATCCTATCTCCAACCCTTTCACCGACACTCTTGTTTCTTTAATAACTTCATCCATGATTATTATAAACAGAATAGGACTTAGCACACTCCCCTGTCTCAATCCTTGTACCGTGGTAAATTCTTCTGTTACAATGTTTTGTGTTCTGACCACATTTCTACATACTCTATACATAATTTTTATAGTTTCTAACAACTTCTTGCTTACTTTCCTTTCTTCGAGTATTTTCCATAATTTGTTTCTATCCACTCTATCAAAAGCCTGTTGTAGTTGTCAATTCTGTTGTTAGTTGATTGCGCATATGCGGCATATACTCTCTATGGGTAAAAATGTATAATGAATACTGAGTGTGGGTTAAGTCAGTCATTCATATAAGTTCGTGTACTCGATGTGTACATTATTGTTCTTATGTTAAATTATCAAGTAAAAGTTACCATCAAATAAATTGTGTATTATTTCGTTTACCATCGCTGTGCTTGATTTAGAAAACCAACAACCTCCCACCACACTACCTCCTACAGCAGCCCCTCCTCTGACACCACCTTCATCCTCTTCCATCCTGAAAGAAGTTCTCAGAGTGTTTGGATTTTGAATTCTCAAAGTGGAAAAACCATGTGAAGGGGTGGTTTCTGCGCCCAGCATACATGCATAATCTTGCTAGGGGCGATAACTACTACAACATACTTATATATTTGAATCAAAACGGGGAGGTGGAAGTAAAAGCGTACAATTACCATGTTTTCTAACATGATCGCTAGCCCTCATAACACATCCCATATTTTACTGTAATAGTACTACCCGTCAAAACGTCTATATTTATTTGCTTTTATGTTAACCATGAAAACTGCAATGAATTTTATTGCATGATTGTTTGTAAATTACATTTATTTTCTCATTTCGTATCTTTCATAAACGTTCTTTGATAAACGTCAAAATAAACGTCAAAGTTCCAAGGTTAAAATCTACACGTATATAAGACAAGTAATAACAACATAAGCCCCGCCCATCCCTCTGAGCAGTTGTTTCCTTAGAATCCGGACATGTCAAAATTAACGATTTTTAATTACAAATTCTAATTAAACGACACCACCTTCCGATTCGAAAGTAGGCGCATTCAGCTGTTTGGTCCTTAACTTGGTCGTTTTAATTGTCGACATTCCAGATTATCCTATCTTCGGACGAGATAGATCTGAAAATTATGACTTTTAACCAACGACGCATTTTTTCCCCATTTTCATTTGCTAATATCTTTTAAACCGCTTAATAAATCTGTATGAAATTTTGCAAAACCCTACTTCGTTTTAATCTTAATCGATATCGTTTACGGCATTTTGCGAGTCTTTTGCAGTTTTTCGACAATCGTTAATAGAAAAGTGCAATTTTCGCTACTTTTTCCATGGCTAACTGAGTGTTTCACAGACATCCATACACTAGAACATTGGGCATGTTCCGATATAGACTGTGAGCACTGGACAATAACGCCAGTTTACAGAAATGCGTTCCGATATGGGCTTCCAGTGCACCATGCACCGTATGCACATTGGGGCAGGGTATGGGAACTTCGATTTAACTGCCCTCTGGCCAATGCGTCCAAAAGGAGTCATTTTAAATGGCTTTAGAAGCTAACCTGCTAATAGAAATCGATAGTCCGAAAATTGTCATTTCGATATATTGTCAGCAGATTGCTCCTGCGAAGTTGTATTGCATTTGTTGTTTACCTTAATTGGTAATTCCCCTATACATTTCAACGCTTAAGCACGCTTAAGGTGTAATGGGGTGTAATAGGGGTATAATACAAGACGTGAAGTTGCGTGAAATGTAGTTTCAATGCAAAATATTGATGTTATTTAATGTTTGATGAACATAAAGTTATTAATATGTGTGTAACATTCGTTATTCGTTAGTTCACTTACAAAGTGCTATTTTTCTGGTGTTTACTATTTAGTTATTCTAATCGTTATTGAAGTTGTTATATGTTATTGACAAGATTAGCTTTGATTCATCTTACAACATTTAAGTGAAGTTAGATAATGAAGCAAAAGCATTGTTTTATTAGTCTTTGGGGTCTGGCTTGTACAAAGTAAGTTTTTGGACATCACTAAATACCTGTTTACTACTGTATTCTAGATTTTGACATCTTGTCAATTATAGGTTGCAAAACATGTTGGCAAATGGCGAATTACCCTTGGCTGTATATATTATCTGTAAAAGGCATCTTCATTCAAGTCAGGTAACACAAGGACAAGAGAATTGAAGAATTACTATAACTAAGATGTATTTACAACATCAGTTATGTATAAAGTGCTGTATGCGTCAATACAATAATAAATAATGTTCTTTCTCATTTTTTTTAAAAAAAAAAAAAACAAAAATTAAAAACCCCTGCACCGTCCCAAAATTTCAAATTTTCCTCCATATAACGATTCTCTACTGACACTTAGATGGCGCCAAGAGAAAGACCATAGAAAGACAAATACCTACAAATGTGTAACTTCTAGTAGATACTTGTCGCACGACCGTATTGCCCAGGTGGCAGCACATTTTTTACAAAATTTGAGTGGCCCATCTATAGTATTCATTATCTAGGCATTGGGGTTATGATCGTTATGATTGTAGATTAAAACGTTGAGTACAAAGAATGTTGAGTAGATATTCCGTGTTTTTGTTTTGAGTGGAATAAGTAAATCCAGAACCTTCTAACAAGAGCAATTTTTATTTTGGAGTAAACTATTTGCAAATTGTTTTAAAGTAGAGAATAACTCCTGGTGATTGTTTTGTAATCTTTTCAACTACAGTTACAGTGAAGGTTTGCAGTCACATTTGTTAAAACTTGTACCGGTACAATAAATAATTAGTAATAGAATCGTATTGAAAATTGTTTTGTAAACGTGTACATATGGATAACAAAATCCAGGAGGTATGTACCTTGGTACTTTTCTTTATGCATTCTGCCTTTTGGTAACGTATATTTAAATCAATTTTAGTTGAAAAAAGATATTGTTGAGTTAGAAACACTTCACAATCAAGCTCAACGGCGGAAAGTCAAAGATATTTTAACTTTAGAAATCAGAAGACTTTCTAATGAGTTAAATAAAGTTGAAAATACAATTAAAATAAGTTCTCCTCAGTCGCCGCAGGTTTCTTCCACTAGGTGTTACGAGGTGAAAATCACAAATTATGGTAAGATTTTAATAAATCACAAGTTTTAGATATTATTGTTACATTGTTAGTTACATATCAAGGCATTAAATTTCTGAACGGAATCTCACGTAGTAATCCATTAGCTATTTATACGAATTATGTGTACAGTAACCTTTTTTTGTAAGTCAATTTGTATTTGCAGTTTTTAATTTAACAAAGGCTTGATCCTATTTTATGTAAATTTATTCAAATATATAGTGCAGTCAATAAAAGCTAATCTTGATAATAATCAACGATAATTGAACTTACCCTTATTGTGTAACCACCACACAAAGTAATTCAAGATTGGTATTAACATCTAGTGTAGAGATGTATCATTCGTGAATGATTCGATCTTTGGGATTGGATCACTTGAAAGTATTGAATGATACGATCTTCCTTCTGCGTAATCGGTCGATCACCAAATGCTTAATCGGTATCCGACAGCCGGTACTTCGTATTCGAATCGATATATAACGGACTATGAAAGTGGACGGCCGGCGACGGAATAAGATCAACTATCGTGATCGAGACTCCAAATAAAACAGAGATAGGTATTATATGCGAATTGCGCATGCGACATGCGAGCCATGTATTGCAAGTGGCAAGCGCAAACAACAGAGTGACAGAATGAATAGTTAATACAAAAGATTCCATCAGTTTTGTAACCAATCACCAATCGATCGAATCATCATAAAATGAATGAATGACATCTCTAATTTAGTGGTCAGCAGAATCATGCCAGTAGCTTTTATTTTGTGCCTAAAAGCTGTTTGGCCCAAGTTTAAGGCATACTCGGAGAACAAAATATGTTCTCGGTCAGTATTCCGTCGAAACCACCAGACACGGATCGCGATTTCGAGCTGGTTGGCTCTCATCAGCGTGTCGCAGGTGGTTTCGACAGAATACCGACCGACCAAAGTCTCTTCTTACTAGAAGTGGATTTAATAAAGACCAAAGATGTGTAGCGTACCTACATCTGTGGTAATCGCGCAACCAGGAAAGCAGACCATAGAGTAGTGATCCATTTAGCCATTCAATATATTCAGTCACTTCGTTACATACTCTATCATACTCACAGAATTCCTTAGTCACACTAGTCACACTTCAGTCAATAAGTTAGTTAGCTATGACATGTATATTATATTAACGTGTTGTGTTATGAATGTGTTCTTACGAGTGCGGGAATGAAAAATAAAGTTTATCTGTTAACATTTCTACACCTGGATTGTTATTTAGTGGTCTATCTCTCCGGAGTAGCCACAGCTGGTGACCCCGACGTGATCCAGGTGTTAAATTCGCAACCCGTGAGTGCTTGCCTCAACAAACCACGCCATCGGCCATCTTACGAAAACCAAAAGGCGCCAACCTACATGACCAACGAAACACCAAACGTGCCCGACATGGACCCTCCAACCCCAGGGACTAGTTTTCCCGGTGGAATGCCCAACCATCAGCAGATTACAATCCCTCCACCTTCAACAGCCACGGGAAGTCACCCGGTCCCAGTGCTGCCCGGAAACTCCCAAGATGGTTTTGTCTCAGCAATCAATCTTAACCTGCCACCCTTTACGAGTGATTCACCCGAGTTATGGTTCGCCATCGCCGAAGCAGACTTCACTGCCAACCGCATTACCAGTGATAGTCAAAAGTACAGCCAAACGCTCAAGGCTCTTCCTCTCAACGTTTCCAAGCAACTTTGGGATATTATCAGTGCACCACCGGCGCAAGATAAGTACCTAACACTAAAAAACACAATTCTTACTCGTTTCTCTGACTCAAGACAGGCACAATTACACAAATTACTAAGAGATATGACCTTGGACAACAAAAAACCTTCCCAGCTCCTTCGCGAGATGCGCGACCTGGCGCGAGGTTCCATGGAGGATGAAGCGCTACAGCAGCTATGGAAAGAGCGTCTTCCCAATTGGATACGCCCACACCTACTTGCCTCAGACAACTTCAACGATCTCAACAGCCTGGCCGAGCTCGCGGATCGCCTCATGCAATGCGCAGCAAGCGGCTCCGTATTTGCGGTGCAAAATCGAGATTCCCAACAAACGAGCTTTCCTCAACTGGAGAAACGTGTGCACGACGCTCACACAGCTCTCAGTAACTGCCAAGAAGAAATCCATAACTTGCAAATTGGTCAACAACAAATGCAAAGACAACTACAGGATATCCAAGCACAACAACAACAACTAACCAACAACATACAACATAATCTCCAGTACGAACAAACTTCCTACGGACATCGCCCTCGAGGTAGATCAATCACACCTAATCGCAGTGGTTATTGCT
This sequence comes from Agrilus cyanescens, assembly GCA_947389935.1. NCBI lineage: Eukaryota > Metazoa > Arthropoda > Insecta > Coleoptera > Buprestidae > Agrilus > Agrilus cyanescens. The sequence goes on from OX376704.1 coordinate 23,098,218, forward strand.
ACTATCACAACAGGTTTGGTAAAGATGCACGACAGTGCACCCAACCTTGCAAATTTTCACCCCATCTACCAACCAAACAGGGAAACTGAAACCGCTGTCATCGGTTGGGGCACTTGGTGACAGCGACAATAAACAATTGCCCAAAGAATTAAGACTACACATATACGACTTCACAACCAATCGAAAGTTCCTGATTGATTCTGGGTCAGTAGTTTCGATTATCCCTGTTAACTATTTCAACAAACCAATGGAGAAGGACCAACTCATGTTATACGCTGCCAATTCATCAGTCATCAATACTTATGGTCACAAAACAATACAATTGGATCTCAATCTACGCAGAAATTTCTCAAGGACGTTCATTATCGCTGATGTACAGACAGCAATAATTGGTGCTGACCTTTTAACTCACTTCAACCTTCTCATCGATCTAAAAAACCAAAGACTCATTGATCCTCTCACATCACTTTCAACAAAGGGTGAAACGTTGGGTACAAACACATACAATGTCTCGACTGTGGATTCATCTCTACCACCAGAGTATGCAGAGCTACTCAACAAATTCATCGACATCACCAAGCCCATCTCCAAGCCCAATTTCACCAACCTCCAATACGCTCACTGCATCATAACAAAGGGGCCTCCGGTCTCAGCACGTTCGCGCAAACTTGCTGGCGAAAAGGCAGCAGCAGCTAAACAACAAATATCGGAAATGCTTGAAAAGGGCATCATCAGATCATCCAGCAGTCCATATGCCAGCTCAATACACATGACCAAAAAGAAAAACAACGAATGGAGACTTTGTGGTGACTACAGACCGCTTAACACAAACACCGAACCAGATATGTATCCACCACCGCTTATCCAAGACCTTTTCGCACGTCTAACCGGAACCAGCATTTTTACTAAGCTTGACCTGGATAGAGCTTACTATCAAATACCGATGCACCCTGACGACATTAAAAAAACAGCAATAATCACACCCTGGGGACTATTCGAATACGTTGTAATGCCATTTGGACTGAGAAATGCCACACAAACATTCCAACGATTCATGGATTCTATTTTTCGCGACCTTGACTTCGTCTTCATTTACATCGACGACATTCTCATCATGTCAAAAGACCCAATGGAACATCAAAAACACCTACAAACAGTTTTCGAACGCCTAAAGGCCCATTCACTCAGCATAAACATCAATAAATGCGTGTTTGGCCAACCACAGGTCAACTTTCTTGGCTATTCCATAAACTCTCAAACCCGAAACCATCGAAGAACTAAGACGTTTTCTTGGAATCATGAACTATTATAGACACTGTATTCCACGGATAGCACACACTCAATTACCACTCAACAATTATCTCAAACATTCCATCAAAAAAGACAAATCAAAAATCCTTTGGACACCAGACGCTGAAATGGCTTTTGAGAAATGCAAAGAAAAACTAGCTGACGTCACGCTGTTATCTTACCCATCATCAAACGCACCATTATCACTCACCACTGATGCATCTTCCACTGCCATTGGAGCGAAACTCGAGCAGTTGATCCACAACATCTGGCAACCAATCGGATTCTTCTCACGTAAACTGAGCCCCACGGAACAGCGTTATAGTACCTACGACCGTGAGCTGCTCGCTATTTTTGCCTCAATTAAATTTTTTCACCATCTTCTAGACTGTCGAAACTTTACTATCAGAACAGACCATAGACCACTCATCTACGCTTTCAAACAGAAACTTGATAAAGCCTCAGAGCGACAACTGAGACAGTTGGACTACATCTCGCAATTTTCAACAGACATTGTCTATGTAAAGGGTGAGGACAACACTGTGGCTGACGCCTTGTCACGCGTAAACACAATAAACATGCCAACTCTACTAAATCCAGAAACAATTCACGACGAACAGCTCAACGACACCGAATTACAACGACTACTTGAAAATCCCAAATCATTAAACCTCCAAAAACTCCAAGTTGAAACTGGTATCGAAATTTACTGTGACATAAGTACTGGGGTTGTAAAACCATACATCCTAATGTCCTTACGAAAGGCGGCTTTCAACACCATCCACAACGTCGCTCATCCCAGCGGCAGAACTACCTCAAGACTCCTGGCCAAAAATTCGCAAGGATGCAACCCAATGGTCACGAGAATGCACAGCTTGTCAGAAATCCAAAGTCACGCGACACAATAAATTCAAACCGAACCATATCGTAGTCCCGGATTCCAGATTTAATCACCTACACATAGACATAATTACTTTGCCAAACATCAACAATTACCAATATTGTCTCACCATGATCGACCGCTTCTCCAGGTGGCCTGAGGCAATTCCTATTAAAAACATGACAGCAGATACTATCGCAACAGAATTGTTCAATCATTGGATATCACGTTACGGTTGTCCAATCACCATAACTTCGGATCAAGGTACTCAGTTTGAATCGGTCCTCTTCCAATCCTTGACCAAACTCGTGGGAGCTAAGAAGACGCGCACAACAGCATACCATCCGCAATCAAACGGCATCGTTGAACGCATGCACAGAACGCTGAAGGCAGCTCTTATGTGTTCAACAAAACCCTGGCCTGACATATTACCTACGGTACTTCTCGGCCTTCGGACTTCCTTCAAAGAAGATATCCAGGCTACCCCTGCAGAAATGCTATACGGCACTTGCTTACGGATACCTGGAGAATTTTTCACGTCAGCGGATTTCTTTCCGGATCCCCAAATATTCATTGAAAAACATCGCGAATACATGCGCGGCATCCGTCCTACCCCTACGGCGCATCACAACAAAACAAGAATCTTCCTGTTAAAAGATTTGGACACATGTTCACACGTTTGGTTACGCAGCGACCACACCAAAGCCCCTTTGGAGCCCCCATACCAAGGACCTTACAAAATCATAGATCGTTTGGACGACAGAACCTACAAGCTAAACGTAGATGGAGAAGAGAAAATTGCATCCGTCGAAAGACTGAAACCCCACTACATTAGCAAAAACGACAACAATCTGGTCGTGGACGACCCAGAGACTCTCCAACCAGTCCAACCATACCGATGGAATTCTACCATGGATCCACCCAGACGAACGTACACGCGCAACGTGACTTTAAAGCTACCCGCCGAAAGCCACTCGGGGGGGAGTGGTTGTAGAGTACCTACATCTGTGGTAATCGCGCAACCAGGAAAGCAGACCATAGAGTAGTGATCCATTTAGCCATTCAATATATTCAGTCACTTCGTTACATACTCTATCATACTCACAGAATTCCTTAGTCACACTAGTCACACTTCAGTCAATAAGTTAGTTAGCTATGACATGTATATTATATTAACGTGTTGTGTTATGAATGTGTTCTTACGAGTGCGGGAATGAAAAATAAAGTTTATCTGTTAACATTTCTACACCTGGATTGTTATTTAGTGGTCTATCTCTCCGGAGTAGCCACAGATGTCACTAGAGAGCGCCATCTATGGTAAACGCTATTTAATAACAGGTACTGTAGTGTTCAACAATATACCTTTTTCATTAAGGCTATGCTTGTTGAACCAGACCTCCGCATAGCTACGACTGCGTGAAAGGCACGCATACCTAAATAGAACAAAATATGTTCTCGATCAGTATTCCGTCGAAACCACCAGACACGGATCGCGATTTCATGCTGGTTGGCTCTCATCAGCGTGTCGCAGGTGGTTCCGACAGAAGCATTGCCTTAATGAAAAAGGTATATTGTTGAACACTACAGTACCCGTTATTAAATAGCGTTTACCATAGATAGCGCTCTAGTGACATCTTTGGTCTTTATTGCATACTCAGAGGTTTAAATCTATTTTGGAAAGTTGCAATTATGATTACAGATTAGTTTACTTAGACTAGGAAAGAGAGGGGACAGGTAATAGTCGACTGCAAATTGAGGACGATTGGGATCGCGAGACAGCGCTCAGTATCGCAACATAAAATGTTAAGAGGGAGTTTGTTTTGTTACCATTATTCGTACAATTATCATTCCATACAGAGTATCAATTGTTTATTTGATAAAGTAAACAATTATTAAGAACATTTGTTTTGCGTCTTACGTTACTAAGAAAATATTATTTATTTTATGTCAAAGAGAATACATGTTCAATGAAATTAAATGCAAAAAAATATTTTATTAACGTTAATTAACATGATGTGGCGGAACTAATAAACATTAAGATGAATTTTATTAATTGATTAATTTTACTTTTTTAGATTTTTATAACTAAAAGTGACGCCGCCTATGGTAATATTGTGGTAAACGCATGCATCTTACAACTTTGAAAGTATTTATTGTTTCTCTCACTATCAGTAAACCATTCCAACAAAAAAAATATAATCCATTAATGATTATTGTACGTAAATCATAACATATTTTAAGTAGTATGTAAACAATAAACAAATTAAACGCGATTTTCTGTGCTTAACCTTACTACGTAAAATTCTTTTTACTTGTGAAATGTGATTTCTGGTTCATTTCTTTCACTGCGGCTTTTACAGCCGTAAGAAGAACAAATCAGCATTGTTTTAAACAAAAATCCACTAAAATCTAGCTATACTATTTAATTATATTGACACTTTTACACAACGCTGTTAGCGCACTGTTTGGGATCAGTAAATGGAGGCGGTACCAAAATAATGCGTCAATTTTCGACGTACAGTCGGCATACGAATTACGTGTCCCCTCTCTTTCCTAGTCTAAGTTAGTTTATAACTGAACTTATTAATATGTAGGTATATAATAAATACATTTCTACGTGACTGGGTCAGTATAACTGCAAGTATACAATGTTGACATCATAGTAACTAGTAACTTTACAATAGCAAAAGATTTAAGTCTCTGAGGATACTTAACGAGCTCATCTGTTCATGATACAGTATTCCCTTTGAGAGGTTTACTGACTTTATGGAGTTTACATCTTAAGAATCGATATAAGGCCCGGGGTACGAAAAATATAGGGCGTAAAATCAGAAATCAAGTGTCACGAAACTACCGCTACTAACGCCGTCGCTTTCATATGCTTTCCCGCTTATCTCATACTGAACGCGTAGAGAAAGGGAAGAGGTCAAATCACAGTTAGTTCTCGGTCTGGTAAAATTGTTGTCCTATAAGAAATAATTGTTATGGATCGAAAGTTGACTGTAGATATCTCGCACGGATAGGATGAATGTGTGGGAACACTCAGTATTGGTCGTAATATATTAATTATTACACTCTGTACAGCAAAATACAAATTCTGCTGACAGAGAACGTCAGTTTTTGCCACAAAATAGGTCAAAACGTAAATACATACACCAGCGTAAACTGCTGAGTTCGGTATCTCTAAGCTTAATGTAAATATTTTTTGTATAAATACCTGTATATTTTTGTAATAAAATTAGTCTAATCCTGACTCGCTCTTCATTGGAAGCTGAAATATCCTTCCAATCCAACGGTCCTTATTAGGACCTCTCTCAACACATACCTTCATGTAGCGCTGCAACATCCGCTACAAATGCACTTATTGTTTCTTAGGTGAAAATATTTTTTCAGACACGGGTTTTGTTAACATTTTTGCGGAAAATCGTGCATAAGGCCTGTCCTTAATCAGTATTCAGTCAGCATTCGGAATACATACCATAAATTAAACAACATTTGTGCAGTTTTACAAACTGATTTTTATTTATTTTAATTAATATTTATATTTATTCTAAATATAAACAGTGACGTGAACAAAGCTAACGACGTGTTGTAAAGTATGGAAAATAAATATTCAAGTGTAATAAAAAATAACATTTTATTATTAATAATAATTGTTATAAAAATATAAAAAATTAATCAGTACAATCAATCTTTTTATTCTCTCTAATTGGTCTAACTATTAGATATTCTTTGCATCGTTTTGCGTTAGTTGTTTTTACTGATCTTGTAACCTGTGTCTCAGTAGTTGATTCGTTATTGATAATTTTAATATTTATTTAAGACATTTACGGGCAAGACTGCCCTTTGTACATAGTGAGAATAGCAGGCAATAGTACCAGCTTCAGGATGCTAGAACCCCACCCAACGAATTTCGAAAAAAAAAAATATTCTGATCTAATAGGTCACAATTGGTCAGGTGGTCCCGTTCTATACTGCTGGCACCCCATCTAAACTAAAATCAAAATTTTTTAATAGCAATCGATATACTTTATCAGCTGTCAGGATATTCGATAAAAATTATATTATTGATAAATGTAGAAAATTTCATAAAAAATAGGTCAGTAATAGGTTAGATACAATTAGTCAAGTGATCCCATTAATCGGTCAACGATAGGAAATTTGTAATCGTTTACAAAGTGAAGAGATTCAATGGGAAGATTTCACATTTTTCAATTTCATAAAAAAATCAGTTCTGATGATGCAGAACAACGTGACTTAAAAAAAAACAATAATTACCAAATTATAACCATTTTACTATTCGCCGAAGTAGCGAGGCTATAAAACGGTACCCAGTAGCAAGGTTAGCGCTGTGAAGTCACATGTGCTCTCCGCACTCGAAGCGTGGTTACAAGTACAACTTATAGAACTCCCAATAAAATATTTGTGACAGTGCCAAAGGACAAGAACGAAATTAAAACATCGAATTATATGAGTAAATAAATAACCTAAATACAATTTTCAAATTCTTCCGTTCCTTTCTTGTAATTAGAAGTAGCCCTGAATATTGTTTACGTTCCCCAGCACAAGCAACAATGCCACTTAAACGAACCTTTGAAATGCGCTGAGAACAAGAGGTTGCGGGTGTGGTTTTTGAGAGAGACTAGTAGGTAACGTGTTTATTTGGAAGACATATTAATTGCATTATTTACAAGCGAAAACCTAAATTTCTAAGATTGTCATAGCGTTACGACGTTACGAGTAATGCTCATGTACTAATGCAGGCAATAAAATTCAAAAATCTTACTCTCTACTTTGACACCGGTAAAATTCGGATTTTCAGCAAGAAAATCCCACACAATTTCTACATGTACACGAGATAGATTGTGCCTGTCCGTTTTTGTGGATACCTGGTTCCATTTTTAAAAATCGTTGTAATGTCTGACAGATATAACACAACCGACGGTGCGTAACAGTCTTGCATTAATGAGTTTTCAATTAGTGTCAGTGAGAAGCGGAGTTTCGGGAGCGCTACTGACGTCAATCCAATCAGAGAACGTTCTGCCACGTGGTCAAAATATTCTTCTTCGGCGGATTTTGAAGAGAGCGCTAAAAATTTTTTAAAGTTTCTTTCACTTTCACGTTTTGTAGTTAGTATTTTACAATATTAGATAAAAATTTATATGTGTTACATTTTTTGCAACCTCCCCATTGGAGGTAATTGCATTTGAAAAGCTATACTAGAATAATCATGGATATTGGACTACCAATCTTAAAAGCTAAGAATGTAAACTATTTCGGCTGGATTTTTTTAATTTCATATTTATTGTTCTATGTGGCAGGCCGCCAAATTGGCTAACCATATAATAAGACAGGCAATACAATAGCCTTATAAAGATATATAATAGTACTAGCATTTGAAAAGTCTTTGGAGTTTCTAATTACAAATCTGAGTAATCTGAAAGCTTTTGATGTTATGTACTCAACATATATTTTAAAATTAAATGACGATTCAAATAGTATACCTAGATCGGTAATAGTGTCTGTTAAAATAAATTTGGTAGAATGTATTAAATGGTTTATTTAGTATGGCAAACGACAAAAACGATAAAAGAAACAGTGATCTTACAGTTGAAAGAGTCTTATGAGAACTAACTTATTCACCGTTGAAAGAGAAACATTCAAATAATCAGATGACGCAATAGTCAATGATTCCCAAGCCATGTTCAGCATTCCAAGAAACAATTCTGATAAAGCTGGAGCCGCAAAGAACAGCTCCTACGGAGAGTACATACACATAACAATAACACACTGTAAAATCGTAAATATAAATACATACTTAAATATGTACTTCTAACAGTGTCGACATGTTCCAGATTAATGCCCTAAATGTTATACGAATTTAAAAAGAGATTTTTGTTTTTTAGTAAATGAAATGATTTTACATTTTTTAATACTTACATTTAAACTAATAGTAATTGCCCATTCCACTAAAGTATCAATATCTCTTTGAAATTGAAAGCAATCAAAAGGATGTTTAATTGTGTAATATAGCTTGACATCATCAGCGAATATTAAGTATTTAGGAAATTTTAAATTAGAACATATATCGTTAATAAAAAGTATAGGTCTTAAGTGGCACCCCTGAAGTACACCTGACGTAACACTGATAGGGGATGATAAAATGTTTATTTTAGCTAATTGCTTACGATCTGTTAAATAAGATTTCAACCGAGGTAACAATTTAACACCTAAACCATAACTAGTCAATTTGTTCAAAATGGTAGAATGAAAGACAGTGTCAAAAGCTTTTTCGAAATCAATATGAACAATAATTTTAATAATTTTTTATTCACTTTAAAACTTACCTGATTTCATTATAACTATTTTTACTATTTAATAGATCACTTTCACAATTCATTTTTTATTAATAAAATAATCCAATATACGTAGAGATCCAAAATACTATAATGTAATAACTGAACACAAACTTAATTATGACCATGAGCTCTACTGAGACAATGTAAAGATTATAGAAAAAGAAAACAATTGTCGAAGAAGGTTGATAGCTGAAATAATATACATAAAGAACAACCCCCCTTATTGCTTGAATGCACAAGCGGACATGGACAACTTGAATGAAATATATACACCTATATTGATAGGAGAAAACATGTAAAATAAGTTCTTTATTCTGTTAAGTCAAGTAGGCAATGCTGACCGGTCGTAACGTTGCCTAATTGTTAATTAAAAGTTGTTAATGATTGGCAAGATTATGTTTTATTGAACTTACAATATTTTATTTATACCAACAAGATTAAATTCATTTATTGTAAATTTGATAATCATGATTTCGTTTGAACAAGTGTACATGTAAGTAGCCGTGTAGACAAGTACACACCTATACACAAACAGTGCATACACGTCAACATGCATTTGATAAGTCCTTTTTACTTGGTTTTTGAGAATCTACAGCCGTAAATACATATTATTCTCAAATTTAATGCCGCATATCTGCTTCAGCACTTTTTGTATGCAGACTTTTTTCCGCTACTGTATATGAGAATTATTTCGTGACGATTTCAAGTGTATTACTGATATTTTCTCAGCTTCCAATCCTTAAGGAACTTCGTTCCAAAAAATATCCCATTGAATGTTTAATATAACAGGTCAACAATTTTTTGTCAATTTCTTTTTAATCTAGCAAATTATGGCAATACCGCTTGGCATCTACAGTTTGAACGTACAATGTGCAGCTCTCTAAAATTAGCTAAATTTGTAAACAAATAGTCAATTACGGCAATCTTTTATTTTCATAACACTAACTCACGTTTATTGTACTGCTTTAATTAAATTCGATATTACAGTAATAAATATTACTTTTTATGATAATAATAAATTTGTAGTTTTTACAGCATTTATTTAATTATATAAAATATATCATAAATATATATTTTTTATCGACTATCGATGTATCGATTTGAAAAAAAAAAGAAATAGTAGTAAACTCCAGTCGCGTGTTGCGAGTTGACACGAACACCGTATTCGTCTTTCTAGGGGTGCACCTCTTGCCTCTTCGTATATGTATATACCAGAAAATTCAGTAAGTGCCTTCAAATCGTCAGAACATACACCAAAACTCAAAAAAATAACTTTACTACCACTTTTTTACACTAATTTGGCGTTTAGATTTATATGATACTTTTTGTAGCATGGGATCAATCGGATAAGTTTGTCAAGTTCTATGTGAGACTACCTAAAGTACATACATTACCACAAGAAAATATATACTGCATTTTTAATACAAAATCCTTAGAATTGCATATAAATAATCTTGACAATAAAAATTATTTGTTGGCAATAAACAATCTCCTCCAACCTGTGGTTCCTGAAAACAGCAATTGGAAAGTAAAAGCAGGTAAGGTTTTGTTTTTTTATATTAATATTATAATTAATTAATTGATTAGAAATAATAATTATAACAATTATATAATGTAAATTTGTCATTTCGTCTATAACTTAATCTTAAATCATAATTTATCATCTTTAATATCTTGATGTACATTCACCTAGCACATGCATTATTAGTTGCAATAACAATTATAACGTGAATTTATGCATGCGCGCATCGCACATTTTTTACTATATACAATGGTATATACCTATACTTGTATAAGAGACCGTTGCCTATAGGAATTAAATAATTATAAACAAAAAAATATGCTTGATAATATTTTTTATAAAAGATTATTTATCTGCTATATTGAAGTAGTAAATTGAATAATAACTGGTTGATTACATACTATTATAGGAGAGGTTTCCATTATTACATCAGCGGCTTGTTTTTTTTTTTGTTATAGTAATCTGAGTAGAAACGAAGGACAATAATTAATTTTTAAAACTCCGTTGTCAAATGAGACTCATCTTGCAATTAGTTAGTACTACGGACACGTTTCGCACTCTAGTCATCGCGATTAGATGTTTCACTTATTCACTCTCATTTTAAACTTTGTTCCAAAAATATTAAGTTTTGCCGTTTCCAAATAAAACAGAAGCATTTGAAAGGAAAACCAAATGATTGGTAGCAGGGAATGAATACTACAATGCAAAACTATTTCCATAAATAAATTAAATAGATTTAGGCGAATAATCATTTTGATTTGTCTTAATGATGACATGACATGTTTAACTAAGGTCCCTTTTCTGTAAATTACCATTAATTCCGTATTTGCTGAATAAAATTAATTATGTGGCTTAAGAATATTTGATATTCAGCACTCCCTACAATTTATTTTTAAGTAAAAATGTTTTGGTTGATGCTAAATGTATGAATATAAATTAATCGCAGATATGGTGATTGTAAATGTTGCAAAATCCGAAAGCAGTAAGTGGGATTTTGTGACTGAAATGGAAAAACGTTCCCATGAATCACGAAAACTTCCTAATTTAGATACCGATGAAAGTAAAGATCCTTCTGAGATGCTTATGAACCTCATGAAAAATACGTAAGTTATATGTATACATTTGTAAATTCTGTTTCGCACTACTTAATTGTGTATGTGAATATTGAAATTTGAGAGTAAAATTTTTCGTTTTTTTTTGTAATGGTTTTAAGTTAACTCAAATCTTAATCATTAATTTCGGTGGTGTTTTTAAGGAGATAGGTTTGTTACAGATATGAACAAGGAGATGATGAAATGAAGCGTACAATTGCAAAAGCATGGTATGAGAGTCAGCAAAAAGGTACCCCGTATTAGATACTATAACTAGCTAGTGATATATTAAAAGTACATAGATTAAAGCATTTGAAACGATATTGTTAAGATAAAAACAGTTACTTCATATTCTAAATTTAAATGGTCTCTTTAAAACCCTCAAGTGTAATTGAAATGTTCTATTCACAATTATTGTGATGAATAAAGCAGTACTCAAATTGTTGTGGTTCTTTTTTAATTAGTACTGTGGGAGTTATTTAGGATCGTGTCACCCCTTCGGATTCTGGCGTGCCTACGATCTTTGTATTCGTTTCCCGTATTGTGGTACAGCTAGGAAAGCTGCCTAGCTAGGGTGTGCAGGTTGGAGGTGACCTCTCCCACAACAGGTTGCTTTTCGTTCAATGGCGACTAAAAAGAGAAAAAAAAACACGCTGTCATAAGAATCGAACCCAATACCTACCAGGCGTGTCCTCAATAATTACTCGACTCGCCCGAAAATAAGCTTTATTTCCAGTTTATGACTTTCCTCAGTCAGCTATTGCGGGTGGCGAGTAGAGGCGTTGGTCCGCCGCGATAGTATCCAGCGTAGGGCTATACATAAGTTTACTAAAGTAGCTTTTATTTTAAATTGTGTGTGCGTCATCAAAAATAATTTGTACGAAACAATCCGAACAGCTGATCACTGAGGTTATCCCAGTTAGCAACACTATAATGAACCAAATCCTTGGTTGGATCCTTGGACAGCACTCGTGTTTGACTGTATCGGGCCTAGACCACAGTGTACTTCTAAGTAGTATGGACAATTCGTGTCGGAACCTTTGAAACCCGTCGGCTATATTCTTAGGTGTTTCAGGTTTACAGATAAGGTTTTCCCTTATACTAGGAAAGAGAGGGGACGCATAATCGTCGACTGCAAATTGTTACGCGATTTTTGAGAGGGAGTTAGTTTTGTTACCATTATTCGTACAATTATAATTCCATAGTGTATCAATTGTTTATTTGATGAAGTAAACAATTAATAAGAACGGTTGTTTTGCGTCATACGTTACTAAGAAAAATATTATTTATTTTATGTCAAGGAGAATACATGTTCAATGAAATCAAATGCAAAGAATTATTTTATTAACGTTAATAAACTTTAAGAATGTTTTTAATTAATTCATTTTACTTTTTTAGATTTTTATAACTAAAAGTGACGCCGCCTATGGTGATATTGTGGTAAATGCATGCTTCTAACAACTTTGACAGTATTTTTTGTTTCTTACACTATCAGTAAACCATTCCAACAAAAAAAAATATCACGCATTAATCGTAAATCTTAACATATTTTAAGTAGTATGTAAACAATAAACAAATTAAACGCGATTTAATTTGCTTAATTTTACTATGTAAAATTCTTTTTACCTGTGAAATGTGATTCCTGGTTCATTTCTTTCACTGCGGCTTTTACCGCCGTAAGAAGAAAAAATCACCATTGTTTTAAACAAAAATACACTAAAACCTAACTACACCGTTTAATAATATTGACACTTAATGACCAACAACAACGCACTGTTTGCCACCGTTTCATGGAGGCAGTACAAAATATTGTAATAATGTTCGACGTAAAGTCGGCTTACTAGTTACGTGCCCCTCTCTTTCTAAGTCTATGGATTTTCCCATCAAAAGTTGAGGGTGTAATCTTTGCTGCCCTTGCTCCGGTATCGTTAGTCCCCATAGTAGAGGGTGTCCTTCGCTTTTCGATTTCTTCCATTCGGCTTTCTAAAGTCTCAATTCTCGTATCCAAGGTGTCCTCCAATTGTTACAACCCTTCTGATTGCACCAACTTTGTGTTGCAATGCTGCCGTGTGTTGGCTGAACCAAATGACAGACTACGCAATTTATTTTATTATATATTTATTGCGAAAGAACGGCTCCTATTTCCACATTGCTGGCATCAGTGTCTAAAATGAACATTCTATTGGGCCGAGGATATACCAATACGGGGTCTGCGGTTAAAGCCTGCTTTAAAATCTGAAATGCCGTTTGACAATCCGAATCCCAATGAATTTTTCGGTCACTTTCGGTTAAACGTATCAAAGGTTTGGCGATATTGGCGAATCCATGTACATAATACGTGCACAAACCCAAGAAGCTTTAGGTCGTGAACGTTTTCAGGCACTGGCAATTCCTTCACGGTCTTTATCTTCTCCAGATCCACGGCCGCGCCCTTCGCTGATACAACATGCCCCAAGTAAGAAACTTCTTCGCGGAAAAGGTGGCACTTTTTCGGACTGAGCTTCAGATTGGCTTCAGGTAATCGCTGAAATACTGCTTGCAAATTCTGCAGGTGATCATTGAAGGTGCTTCCAATTACTATGATGTCATCCAACTTTACCAAGCAGGACTTTCCAATTTGATCACTCAAGATTTTCTCCATCAATCTTTCGAACGTCACCGGGGAATTGTCTAACCCGAAATACATAACTATAAACTGCCTAAACTGGCTGTCCCATCCTTCTTCTTTACCAACACCACCGGTGATGCCCATAGACTCGATGATGGTTCAATTATGCCGGTCTCATGCATTTCGTGGATTATTCGCTCTGCTTCTTCCTTCTTCGCCAGGGGAAATCGCCTAGGTCTTTGACGAATAGGCTGCGCATTACCGGTATTGATTTTGTGTTTTACGATGTTAGTCCTTCCCCCACCATTCTTGTCAGTTTCAAAGACGTCGGCATTCTGACAAAGTAGATGTTGCATTTTACATTTCTGCTCACTGGATAAATTCCTATGTAGCGTGTGTAGCTGACAGGTATCGGGTGCGTGTAGTGATGGTGGTTCTAAGAAGAACCGATTGAGATGCGTTGGTCTATGCCAGCATCCGTGGTGAACTATTAATACTTTCTTCGGTATTAGGGAGGATACTTTCTTCGGTATTAGTGGTGAAGACTAATTTTATTGAATTATTTAAAGCTATTTATACAAATATTATTTACATTCTGATATAATTATAAGTAAAACATATACCTTCTTCTGAAGATGGCCTTGTAGGTTGAAACAAGTTGTCAAGTATATTAATAAAAATTTAGTGAGTTATTTACATGTGTGTTTTACTTATAATTATATCAGTATGATTAACTTTCATATGGTAAAGGCCAATTCAGTCAATTATTTACATTGTTCTTATGGATAGTGTGCCGTCAGCGGTCTACACTGGTGTGTGTATTTGTTTTGACCTAGTTAGTGGCCAGAACTGTCGATGTTCTCTGTAAGCAGAATTTAGATTCCGCAGTACAGAGTGTACTACTTTTTGTATTTTGATATGTACTGAGTGTTCCCACACCTACAATATCTGTCAATCACTCCACTTATTTCGGCAGGTACTGTTTCAGAAATTACCTTCCGGGTTACCGCCTCCTGTCCATGTTTTGTGAAATAAAATTCTTCACATTCCGTCTCACAACGCCTCTTCTTAAATTCATGTTAAAATCGTACTTATGTAAAATGTCTAGTCCAAGAATAACGCCATCTTCAATATCTGCTATCAGCACTTGATGTTCAAAGACAGTCTTGCCAATTTCAAATGACACATTAGCTTCGCCATGGCCCCGGTGTCTAAAAGAAACACACGTCTTCGTCCATTTTTTTTCCACCTAGTAGACTGTCAGGCTGGTGCTTCAAGGTCTTCGTAAATGCGACAAGTTCGGAGTCTCTGTATCTAAGGATCAACGTTTGCCCCAGTAGTGTAAGATGACCGGTTCTAATTCAGAGGAGGAGAGGTTACTTAAGGTCAAATTGATGGAAGGTCATTAACTTTAAACTTGTGTGTATGTAGTGGTCGAATGCTTCACAATGAATTGAAACATATGTACATGTATCGGTAATGTAAAATTAAATACGTCTGCAGTCGTCTGAAGTTTACGAATCTTAAATACGTTTACATGATAATGTAGAGGAAGTGGAGAAAAGTGTAGGGTATAGACATATGAAATAAAAGTGAAGTTATAGTTATCGATTCTTTATTTTGATATAAATGAAGTATGTAAGTGATACAATCAAAATATTGAACAATAAGATTACATTAATAGTACTAACAACTTGTAGAAATACGAAAGAGTCGGTGATATAGCCCTTAGTTATAACGTCTCTGTTTTCATCATCCTTAAGCTGAATCCATCGGCTTTCAATATATCTTCGAAACTGTCTATGTTTATCAATAAATGCTAGTTTTACAGAGTGAAGGTTCTGCACGTTCTCAACTGTAAAGACATTTGTTCCATTAACATTTCTTAAAATAATAGTATCCCAATTTTTCTTCCATGTACAAGACATATCAATATCCTTATTAAAATTTTTACAAACATAGGCTTCATCTCCAATAGTATTATCAGGTCGGGAAATGTAGAGGGTATTGTTATACAAATATGTTAAAATCAGTAACGACGACACACTGATCATGATTGCTTTTTTCCATAACAACTGAGACATTTAAAACGAGCAACGTGGTTGGTATAATAAGTTCCCCTCCACTGAAGCTTATGTAGTGGAAGGGGATTTTACATAAGTAACGGGAACGAGTGAAGGAGCGGTAGATGCATAACAGAGTTGAGTGTATTTAAGTCAGTATAACATGGAAACCTTTATCGAAACTCCCTTTTCACTTTATCGAAAAGTTTAATAATGTGCGGGTGGGTTATGAAAAGAAATACGTGCTCTGAAATCACTGGAAGTGAATCAAACGTATCCCGTGCAACGCTTCAAAAAGGTGAATACAAAATGGGGACCTCGTCTATTAGCTGATTTATACAGCTTTATCATATTTCTTCCGTGCAGACACGCAGAAGCTTTTACGTATGCAGAAATCGAGGACATAAACGAAAAAATTGTGAATAAAGTGGGTCATCCATCAATTCGCCTTAAAGGATTTGTTGGAAAAGCGGCTGATTTAGAAATACATATGTAAAATGTATAACATTGTATAAGAATATAAAAAAAAATAAAAATCTAATTTATATTATGAACGTGTTTTATTTGTTTAAAGGAAAAAAATACAGTCAATTTATGAGTGTAAAGACAACCACCAATATTTTAATAAAAGAACATTTTTATAAGCACAATTCTGTTCAACAGCGGTTGTAAATAAATGATAAGAACACACTTTAACTTTAAAATTAGTTGGGAGTTTGGAGAGAGCTGGACATCCGATATCTTCAATGTTAACAAAGTTAACAGTAGGAAAGGATTTCTGCAACCACATCATCTTTTGTAATCCTTTAACATATACAACTGTTGACTCCATCAATATGGAGTAAATTCTATCATAAAGTGTAGAGTACGGAAGATCGCCGTTATCCCAATATAACCCATGAAAATTTCTTGTTAACCAACGATTTTGACTTCTGTAACGAACGGGGAGAGCGTCCCATGGAAATGGTGGTTCAAATGTGAAATGATAAACTGGTTCTTCTTTTAGAGCAACAACAGCTACTTCTTTAAAAACAAATCGATTCTCACTACACTGAAAACCTTGTACGTCCAATAAGAAAGTCATCGTGCTCACTGTTCAGTACCGGTAAGAAAACTAAATTGTGGAAGTAGTCGTTGTGTTTTATACTTCTTGAACTAAGTTTGTGGACGGATTGTAACGTATCACACGATCATGTATTATTAAACAGAAAGCTGCTGTTTTGTCTGGTATATTTTCTTTAGTTTGAAACTCTAGACGGATATCTATACTACCAGATTTAACAGTTTCATTCTGATAAGAACAGTCTACTATTACAAGAGGAGCAATGACTAGAAATTGTTTAGGATCGAATAAGGGTTCACTTACATGACCATAATACGATTGTTGAAAGTTGGCATACATTTCATATAAAACGGCAAATCTAGAAGTATCAAAATCTAAATTCAAATTATCATACGGGTACATAGTAGATCCTAAGTGAACTTTAAAATTGGTTAGTTTGCAGTGATCGAAGGCACTCATGTTTTTTGCAAGATTATTACTTTTATCTGTTTGAAATCCGAAAATAATGAAGCGAGGCTTTTCCAATTGTGACGTTGTTTTCACATTCCAGTTGTGAGAATACGATTTGGGAAGTAGCGGATATTCATGTAGTTCCCAACTCCGAAATGAAAGTTCCATATTTAAATTTCGATCAACATAACGCAACAATTTCAAACGTTCAGCATCTGCTACAGATACATGAGGAATTTTCCAAGAAATCTGATCCAAATGTACAAGCACATCTTCAAGTGGCGTTGCTGAGCAATATAAAGCATTATTGTCAGTGCTGCTGCGAACTAGAACTAATTCTTGTCGAACGTTTAATATTATTTTTCGGAAGTCTTCTGCAAATCCAAAAATCATACGTAGTGGAATACAAACGTTGAAGTAACCGTTGGAATCTACTAGTTTTACAGAATTAAGCTTAATTCCTTGTAGATCGCTTAAAGCAGGAGGCAACCATCCACTGTTGCTGAGACGTTTACTTTCATTCTCGTTGTAAGATGCGTAGCCTTTCATTGTTGTAACCATGCCAGGATTACGGACTCGATCAATAACTTTTCCACCTAATCCATAACGAATTTCATCAAACAGGTGTAAAATTCCATTGTGGATAAAAGAAGTGTTCGCAGTTGTCTTTCCATCCTTTTTAAGGAGCAAACGACCTTCTATGTATAGGAAACTACTAGAAGGCAAAGTGTAAACATCTTCATTTTCTATTGGAATACGTATCGTATCATTATTTTTGAAAGTTGAATTCGCATAAGGTTGATGAGTATGTTTATCAGCGTTAACTATAGCGTTATCGAAGACTGCTTTTTCGGTAACATTCAGTATTTCTGCTACCATTTTAGCGTTTCCTCTTTTTCAATCGCAACCCCAAAGATTTAAGGAACTGTTTATTGAGCGGTGTTAATCGCTTAATGGTTGTAGGCGAAATAAGCATCCGGGATTGTGGTAGTAGTTTTATAGTACTATTCTTCTTTGAATATCGTTGGGGACAGCTATATTGCACTACCATGTTATGCTTTTCGTAAGTGCAGTCTTATTGTGACACGCTCTCCACGGAAATTAACTAGATTGCCGTCTTGATCAACTATTTTAAGGGAAATGTAGTCGATGACACGAGTGTTGATTGATAAATAAATAAGATTCGTAGGATTCTCAACAATTTTAAATCCGGGGGGTACATTGGGAAAAAATTGATCTAGTATATGTCCATCTAGTCCTTTAGCACCATCACTGGTATGTATGTAGGAGTTAGTTACGAGGTTACACATCACTGAAATCGTGTTTACTTTGAAAATGTCAGCTACATCATCAGACACCTCTTTAAGTGATGGTAGAAGCTTATTTTCAAAACCCAATATCTTTGCGGGAGAATCTGTAGGAGCGAAGTTGACTTTTTTGGTGCTTTTTATATGGCTTTTTAAGGTAGTATTGTCTCCAAACAATTCAATAGCATCATCAGTATCTCGCAATTTCTCGCGAAGATAATGATTAATATCATCGATTTCATAGGATCCTTCCGGAAGAACAACGACTGGTGGTGTAGAACCTTCAAAATAGAATTAGTTGTTAGTTTCATCGATATTCGGAATACTGTTATATGCTTCAAAATTTAACAAAGCAATTTGATATTCATCATCATCGCTTAAAAAAATTGTTGGACTTATTATCATTTGCAGCTCCGACTTTGTATTAGTCAAGGTAAATGTGTAAGACATGTTTTCGGTTTGACGTTCTGTCTACTACAACGAAGTTAGTTTTATGGTTTGTTTTTAAGAAAAGGTTTGCGTAGTCTCATTAAGGAATTGGACAACTAAATGGCCACAGTTAAAATCTGAGGGGTTCTGAACACGATTGTAGTTATAAGTGATAGCACAAGATCCGGAAGATTGTAAATATTGAACCAATTCTTTAGGTGGACGGAGATCTCCAAAACTGTCAAAGTACATAGCTTTGTTATTTCGTTTTACATACGCTGTCCAATGTGTACCAGTTCCTGTGTCTAAATCTAAATTAACAATTCCACTTTCACACCTTTTAACTTTTCTGGGTAATTCGTTACGCATAAAGATTCCCCGAAAATGTGGAATTTGTAAATAGTTAATGTAATTGACTAAATCCAAATCTGTCAAAGGACGGTTAGGTAACTTTACGAAAAATTTTACGTTTTTTTTTTGTTGATAAGGTCTAAGGTATAAACCGAAACCTTTACGGAAAGGTTGTACTGAAATATTTTTTCCAAGAGCAATAGCTTCCATTGAAGCGTTATGACGTTTATCTTCTTCTAGCTGTTGTTGTGCTGTTTTCGCATCGCGTACAGCTTTAGCTAACCCAGCAGCACCGCCAGAGAGAGCTCCAAGTGCTGATAGTCCAGCGAAAATCGGAATTAACGGTAGAAAACCACCTGTCTTTGGAATAGGAATGATTCTGGGAGATTTAGATCGCTTTCCAAATTTACGAATTATATTTAGTGCTATTTTAGCAGCATGTATCAGCTGGAGAGGTTTCGTTTTCTTAAGAGCAATTTTCGCAGTTGTCACTAGCTTACGAAACGGTAGAGCTCCTCCTTTTCTTGTTCGCCTTCTCTTCTTTATTTTTCGCAACGGAATTGAACCACCAACTTTACGACGTCGCTTTTTGTGCCCCATTCCAAGTTTCTCTTTACTCTTCATAGCTGAAGCAATTGTGAGAGCTGCCAAGCGTTCACCAAAAGACGCGTCAGGCGACTTTAGTCTTTGTAATGATTGTTGCGCCAAAACCTTATCAGCAATTCGACGATGGGAAATGTCTGGAAAAGTTTCGTAAGCAATATCGTGTAATTTACAAGATTCGTCAAGGGGATTTATACCGATAACACCTCGAGCTAATCGTTTGTTTAGTCGAGTCCCTGGACCGCAAAAGTTATACCCTGGGAGGTGTAATTCAATAGGTAATTTATCTATAAACCTATTCAGAAAACCTCGTGTCATGGGACATGTGTAGTGTTAGCTCTCTCACTATACTGAACGAACTGACTACATAAACACTGTTAACTCTAAATTTATATATCCGAGAGCACATGCGTAAACCGTTTAATAGTCAATAAACATGCTGATAGTACAACATCCATCTGCTCTACCCATAACCAATCGTGACTTCGACATTGCTAGGAATATAAATCGACAGGGTCCATTACTACCATCCACAATAAGAGCCATTGTCGCCGGACCTTCAAATTGTGGAAAAACAAATGTGATTATAGGACTTTTGGAGCAACCGAACGGTTTACGGTTCGCAAACGTATACGTTTATTCCAAGTCATTGTATCAACCAAAATATAAGTATTTAGCCGAATTATTGAAACCAATTGCTGGAATTGGTTATTTTCCCTATAGAGACTCTGACGATGTAATTGCCCCATCACAGGCATGATCTAATTCTGTATTCATCTTTGACGATGTTGCGAATGAAAATTAAAATAAGATAAGGGAATACTTTAGTATGGGAAGACATAACTCAATCGACTCTTTTTATTTAAATCAAACATATGCACAGATTCCCAAACATTTAATTAGAGATAATGCAAATTTAATAATACTGTTTAAACAGGATGAATTAAATCTCAAACACGTCTTCGCAGACCATGTCACTACAGACATGACTTTTGACCAATTTAAAAATATTTGTGCAGAGTGTTGGAAAGAGAAGTTTGGATTTCTAGTGATAAACAAGGATTGTGGTATAAATGAGGGAAGATATCGCTTAGGATTCGATAAATATATATTAATGTAAGTGATATTGTTAAAAGACAGCCTTGACAAGAGCATGGATGTAAATGCAAAGAAAGAACTAATCAAAGTTAGGAAAGCGGTAAAGAGGAAATTGCAAATGTTAAAGGAATCGACAGCAGGACAGAATCTCCTGTTGCAGCAAGCATATCAACCACTTACAAAATCGCTTCTTAACTTGAAATCAGAGCTGGGTGAAGAGATCAAAAAAGAATTAAAGCCAGAAGTGAGTAATTGGTCGAAAGGTGAAGTTCCAGCTTCGTCAACACCAATAAAAATTAGAAAGCTTGACCCTTCGAATGCTCCAGGTACCTTACTACCAGGTGCTCCTTCATTCTTAAGGGAAGAAAGTGTTTATGAAAGAGACCCAACAACGGGTCATGAAAACACAGACCAGGATAATGATGACTTTGAACAATTGAAGAAAGCGTACATAGACTATATTAATAGCTCTCGATTTGCTCAATATTTAGAAGAATTCGATCCTCTACCTCGAGACTATATAGAAGGAATTATTAAAGACTATGATGGTGACACATTTAACGCAGACGTTCTGAATCCTCGTCTTGATAAAGTTCGATACGAATGGAACACAAATAAATTTTTTATTGGTGATTCTGAACTGGATTTTGACGGACCAAACGTTGTAATCGATGGAAAATTTAAATACATAGGTACTGTGGGATTATACGAGCTACTCTTCAAATTACGTTCTGAATATCCGACATCGATGAAAGAAAGGAAAGACTACGCTGATATATTAAAACGTACGGGAGCAGTTTACAAGTTAAGACAGCAAACATCGAAATTTTCTAAAGGTGGAGGATTGTCGTTGTTGACATACAACGAAAAACCGATCGAATACAAATATTTTGATGACGTTAATGAGTTGTGTGATCGTTTAAGGTTATTGGTTGCTTCTCAACAAGCAGGCAACACAAATCATGAAAACGAAATTCTATCAATTTTAGAAGAGTTGCGTGAGTGCAATATAATCGTATAAACAAATTATTAAGCTTATTAGTTAGACAATGACGGTTGATAAGTTCGGACGTCCGTTAGAAAAAAAACGATTGTTTTCGCAAGCATTCAGCAATGTTCATGATTTCAATCATAACCGCTTAACGAGAATCGGTGATCCTCAGCAGGAGCATGATGCTGTGAATGTGCGATTTTTGGAGAAGAAGGTGCAACGTCTGTTATCGCAAGATGATGTAACCGATATCAGACAAGCATTCGATAAAGTTTTGTATTTCGTTGATGTGGCTAATAAGCGTATTACACATTTGAACGAGCCTACCGCTGGGTTTCATGCAGCTACTAAAATGTATGTAGATGAGAAAGATCGGTTAACAAAAGAGCATATCAGAATCGAGTGTGAAAAGGTAAAGGATCGTGCTATCAGTGAAGGTGTCAGAAGGATGAAGGATTTACGAGAAGAATTGAAAACAGCTGTCTCCAAAAGTGGTGAAATGATGATGAAAACTTTTAGTGATAATATAGAGTTAGCGATTAAAAATTTGGAAAGAGAACTTGAAAAATATAATACTGACAGGGATAAAGAAATAACAAACAAGGTGAACGATATAATAGAAAAGAACGCTGTCGGAATCATGGACGTCTTTTCAACAAAAGTAAAACTAGAGCGTAAAGATGTAGAAGTGTTTGTTAGGAAATGGGATGAAGAAGTATCGAAGAAATTGAAGACGGAAATTGTGCAAGATATGAAAAATGATATAGATGCGAGTTTTGAATTAATTAAAATCACGATTCAGGATGAGTGTAAAAAAGTTAAGGAATTTGCAGAGAAAGAAATTCAACGAACCAATAAAAAGAAAGATGATCTGAAAAACGAATTAGTGGTAATGGTGGAATCACTAAAAAAGGAAGCAAAGGAGCTGAAAGTAAGGCTAGATACTCTGCAACAACAAAGAGGAACAGGTAGTGCGAAATCGAGCAGTTCTAAACCAACAACAACAGTTCCGTCCATGTAGTTCTTCATTATAAGAAAAATGTTAAATGTGAAAGAAGAACTAGTGAAAGAACTGCATAAACCTGCGAGAATTAATTTTACACGTCGTAAAGTGATAGTGAAAGGATTAGATGATCTTCATCAAGCCGATTTAGTGGAAATGATTCCGTATGCGAGAGAAAATAAAGGTGTCAGATACATTTTGGTTGTGATAGACGTTTTTTTAAAATTTGTGTGGTCTCAAGCAGTAAAACGCAAAACAGGTGAATATGTTGGAAGGGCTTTACAGTTAATTTTCAAAAGAAGTAAACGTATTCCTAAGAATATGCAAACTGACTTGGGAAAAGAATTTTACAACGAACAAGTGAAACGATTTATGCAAAAATATAAAATTAACCATTACTCAATGTATAGCACCAAGAAAGCGTCAGTTGTGGAGCGGGCAAATCGAACACTAAAATCAAAAATGTGGCAACGCTTTAGTTCGCAAGGATCCTACAAATGGTTGAAGTTATTACCAGATATAGTACAGGAATATAACAATTCAGTTCACAGAACTATCGGAATGAGACCAAGCAAAGTTAATAAACGAAACGAAGAAACACTTTTGAAAAGTATTTACAACAATCCAAAGAAGGTGGATTTACGAGAAATTAAGTTTAAAGTTGGAGACCGGGTACGAATAAGCAAACATCGTGAATTGTTTAGCAAAGGTTATACCCCGAATTGGTCTAACGAATTATTTACGATTAGCTACATAAAATTGTCACATCCAATTATGTATTACTTAAAGGATGATAAAGGGGAAGACATAAAAGGAGGATTTTATGGTATGGAACTACAGAAAGCGAAATATCCAGATGTTTATTTGGTGGAACGTGTACTAAGACGAAAAGGTGACATGGTTTACGTCAAATGGTTGGGGCTTAACCAATCTCATAACAGCTGGATTCATAAAACGAACGTTTTGTAATGTATCCCCAGTTTTTTTTTCTGATAATAAAGTCTGCAATGTTAATAATGATTTTCTTTACCCCTTCCCCAAAGTATGATTATAAATAAGATAAAACGTGACGAGTTTAATCAGTTGTAATCGTTAGTTGCTGCATTGAACGTTTAAGACGTAGTAATGGTTGAAGTTAAATTTTACAAAGAGGGTTTATTATTTTTGAAAAGATATTTGGTAGCGTCAGAGTTGGATAGCGTGACAGAAGAATTCGAATTAAAAGGTGAATACGATAAAATCGTAATTGGAGGCTACTTAGTGGTCGATGAGAGCGATCCTGACGATTTGGAAGTATAATTTTTATAAAAATGGATTCATTATCGTACGAGTTGTATCAAGCAGAAAAGCAAGTCCTCATTCTCAACCTTCGAAGAGCAATACTATCATACGATTTAGATAGAGTTAAAGTTGTGTTGTCGAAGTTGGGAGTTGCAGTACCTACCAAAGGAAGCATTGAAATGGTTAACTGTAACACAAGAGACATCGTTCGATATTTTATACTTAATATTCGAAAGAAAGCAAAGGTGTGACGAATTGGTGGATGAATTTCTAAAAGGTTGCTGTGAAACAGTGGAAATAACGGTTGATGATGTCGAAATGATTTTAAATAAAACAAAGTATAATTTCATGCGACACGACGTATATTTTTTAAAGGAAATGTTAACAAACGGATCAGTTCTAATGCGGGATAAGAAGTTCTCCGTAATGAATGTCAAGAAAAAGTATGTTACATTTTTAAAGTGTGCGGATGACTTAATACTGGATGTAACAGTAGAAATCGTACACATGTTATTTGTGAAGTTGAGGAATATATTTCGCAGAATAAAAATAGTAAACAAACAAGTTGTGTAGTAACGTTTTATTATTATTTATACAATACAACCAACATTAAGGATAAAATATTTACATTGAGTGACATTTCAGCGTAAGCTATACTTAAACAGAACTCCAAGTAGGTATTACAGTAGGTGTTCATAAATATTATCAATGGCTTCCTGTGGAAGTGACGAAGCCTCGAAAAGTCTTTTAATAAAGTATTCTCCAACCGTTAAGTCGTCGGTATACGGTTGATTAAAATTTTGTATAAATCGATCAACGGCACCGTCGAACTTTGAAAGGGAACTGTTTGAGTTTTTTATATTGTAATGTCCCCAAGGAAGAGTATTCGTTGTTTTCGGAATTAAGAAACGTTTATCATCTTTGGGAGATAGGGCTACTTTCGTTTTCATATGGGTAAACATAGTATGCAGATCGGAAACGAAAACATTCATACATTTAAGAATGGTGGCGTCATCTCTAATGACGCGTAGGTAATCATCGATTTGAAGATGTAATTTAATGACATTTTTCTTGACACCTTTGCATTCTTTGAACACACTGACTTATTCCTCCGCGTACCCCTTTTTGAAAAAACTTTAACATATCGATGTCAGTTAGAAGTTCTAAATTAACGCGAGTGAATTTTAACATGCTATCCCACGCTAACCCGGGAGCGGTGTAATACTGAGCGGGGTCCAAGGCGTAAGTGGAAATACATATTTCACGAAATTTCTCGAACACGTCAGCTAACAGTAGGACATCGGTTTTCAAGTAGAGGTGAGAATATTCTCCGAGAGTGGAGCAGTTAAAGGTCGGTCGCAGCTCTTTCTTAATCTTCATCGGAAATGGGTAGAGATGTTAATTTATCGAAAAAATCGTCTTTGGGAGGGAACGTTGATTCGTCAAGTTTAGTAATATCGTCGACGTAGGAGTAAGGGAAAATCCCTTTCCGTTGCACAAGTTGAAATTGTGTAAGATCAGAAAAATACTTCTTCACTTGGAAGCATTGAGAAGGGTCGAGTTCTTCAGACAGTTTATCGAGGGAGGAAGCCATAAAACGAAAGGAATCGAGAAATCGAATCTTAACAAATACGTTTTGAGTAGAGTTATCTGAAACACCGGGAACAGTATCAACTCGCAATAATTTGGTAAAGGAAACGTATTTTTCTTTATTTTGAGCAATTACGCTAAATTTAACATCGTTGACAGCCATTTCTTTTAAAAATAAATGACAATCGTAACCGGAGAGGTTGTGGAAGAATACAGGCACAAAGTTGGGTAGTTTGTAGTTTAAGTTACATCTGGAATGAGCGGCCCCTAATCGAACTTTACCAGTCAAATGACAATGATCGCGAACCTTTACATCATCGATTAGGAAGGGCTCTTCGCAAATATTACAAGACGACGTTTCAGAGAAAAGTCGCATTTCTTCATCAGTCAAGGGTATCATAGGAACCGGGGTCTTTAAAAATCGGTAATAAATATCAGAAACGTCTTGATCAAGAGTTTTAACAAATTGATTAGCACAATCAGGTCCTCTATAAGTTCTGAATATTGAAAGGGAATCGTCAAAAGAGCACTGAATCAAGTAAGCAAACGAGTGCGGTTGATGTTCGTGGGTAGGTGTGGTGGAGGTCTTGTTAGGATCGGAAAAGCATGTATGAATAGGTCGCAATATGGTTTCGAAGTCTGCATAAACAACAAAAGGTACTTTGATACGTTTGTGGTAGTTTTGAAATTTTAAAACGTTATTAGGGATGAGCCTACCCATCTTATCCAATTTGAGATCAGCAGTTGGCAGCGTCGTGTAAACGTGGTTGCAATAATTCCGCTGATGACGGTGCAGGTGAGTCACAGAGCTGAAGTATTGCAAGCAGCCGTCACATAGGAATTTGCGATGTTCTGTTTTGGAGAGTTGTTGAGAGAGCAAGTGGGACATATCCTTAATCCAACAGTAATGATTATTTCCTCGATCATCGTGTAGCAAGAGTAAATTGATGTGCAGCCTTCGTTTGACGGACGAGTAGTAGAGGGGACCAACAATTTCCCAGATCCATTTTCCATCCTTCAAAACATATTCAGTCCCGTAAACATTCACAGAGCAATGGTTCTTCGTTTCAAACTTGGGAATGTCATTTAATTTAATAGGAAAATCGATACCGTCATAGTCCATCGTGCGGGAGTAATGCGGATAGGAAGTCGTTCTGTGCGGGTTGGTTTGGGCGGGATACAAAGCTAAGGTTATTGCCCACGCAAAGCAGGCTTGGTCATCGTTTCGTACGTTCACAACAGCTCTCTTAAGTACAATTTGTTTAGGTAGAGGAATGTAAGAGGAAGCTCTAAGAGGATTGTACTTGTTGCAATTGAGTTCTAGGAAAAGGACTCTTTCCAAAGCCCATCCTGTAAGAATGAAATAATAGTGAACACAAGTGAAATATATATAAAGAGAGAATGATAAATTACCTGACTCTCGTTCTTGAAACTCAGAAGCTTTACCCTCAAGAACGTCGAAGAAGCTTTGGAGAATATTGGAAAGATCCGTCGACTGAGTGACAACTTTGTTATTGGTGTTGAAGGATTTCACATCAACCAATTGTTTAGCATCGTGCACATATCGTCCGAAAAGTTCAAGATTTAGTTTAAGCGTTTCATGCAGTTGTATCTGATTACGAATAACACGCAAGCATTTGTCGAAAACTTCGGCGAAAAAGTCGGTATACGACAGGAAAAACTTGGCGGATGAAATACGAAAGGACACAATTCTGTTAGCGAACGCGGACGAAAGGAAAGTAATTCCTTCCTCAAGAGGAGAGCAGCAAGTTTGTTTATGCTTGAGGCTGCGAAGGTGACCGTTGTAGGAATGTTGTGGAACGTAAATGTTACAAGTATCACACCAGCGGTCAGAAGAACCAGCAGGCGTAGCAATTTTAAGTTTTTTCTTCGGTAGAGGCGATGTACGTTGGAGCTGTGCTCGTTTCCGACAAGAAGTTAATCGATGTCTTTTTAAATTATCAGATCGCGTAAAGGAAGCATCACAGTCCGGACAAGGGATCATAGCGGCTAGCGGTAAGAGGTATATCTCGACAACGACTGAGGAATACTGAACGCGAGGGACAATAAATAGCTATAGGAAAAGGGGAGGGATGTGTAAGGTGGAGATGGTATAAGGAGAGGGGCGAAAGGAATATATACTGAAACTGTAGTGGGTACGGTGTGGTAAGATGAGTGCTAGACAACAGGGTAACGGTGTTGATTTAGCTGCTGAGCTAAATATGAACGAAACCGAGCTGGCTGATATATTGGAAAACTTCTTTCCAAACGATTCCTTCACATCATCCGCTAAAGGTGAGAGGTGTGTTGGAGGTGCTACCACGGTAATGATGGCGGAACCTGTGGCTAGCACCTCTACGATAGCGGTGGCGGGAACGAAGTCGATATCGATGAAGCCGAAGAAGCGATCGTACACACGAAGGTTGTCGGCTGTTCCATTCGATTATTCCAAGATAGTGGACCAAGTAGGAGAAGCCATAAATAGTGTTAAGGAGGAAAAGCGGCGACGAGAAATGGTACTGAATGAAAGAGAGACAAAGGCCGCTTCATTGACTGAGTACATGAAGCGGATAGAGAAGGAGCTGGAGGAGTTGAACAGATCGGTAGTTGAAACGAGAAAGGAGGTACAAGAAATCGAACATAAGCTAGCTAACCTTAAGTCTGCTTTACTGGGTAAATTTAATGACTAAAATTCAATGATGTTTTATATTATATTGTATTATATTAAATAAAATTCTTTTATATTGTATCGTTTTATATTTTGTAATTAAAGAAATAAAAGAGAATATAAATTATAAATAAAAACATTTTATTTATTTTAATATACAAAAACAATACAGCTAGGTACATAATAAAAAAACAAATTCAATAAAATGTTTTAATATAGACCGCCGCCCCGTGGTCCATGGCACAGACGACCAGTGTCCCCTGAAAAGAGGTCCACGCCAGCTGGGCTTCCAGGTGTTCGCAGAAGGCTCCGACCGGCCTTCTGTCGGACACCTTCCACAACGTCAACCCTCCAGGAGTGGTACTCTCAAAAATGATGGTGTCCACCCTTATATTGATTCCAGTTGGCACGGAGCCAATAAACAATGCTGTATAGTGTACCATTTTGTTGGTGTTGTATTTGATGTTGTATTATTGCTAAGACAGTGTTAGCGATCTGTGCTGAACGTTGTGAAAACTTAAGTATTTATACAATTTGGAGGAGGAGGATATGAGTGGGGTAAAGTTAAGATCAGCACAAGTGTTTGTGCGAAGAAGGAAAAACTAGAAAGAGAAGTTGTTTGAGCTATAAATGACAATGTAAGTTAGAGTGAGGTGTGGATACTTTCTGATTAACACCTGTATACCAGCAGCACATACATAAAAGTTCTGATACATGGCTCATGTAGGGTGTGAACCATTGCTTATTCAGCAAATAGAAATAGGTTACATGTATAGTAATGTCATGAACCTACGGGTAGACATGGTGTTTGGTATCATCTCACACATACATAAAAGTTCTGATACATGGCTCATCGAGCGTGTGAACCATTGCTAATTCAGCAAATAGAAATATGTAAGAAGTGTGGAAGGGAGGTAGCAAGCGGAGCGTCGTCTTATTCTTCTCTCCACTCTCGTACTGCGAAGACGTTCCAATAATTATAAAAAATTAATAGAGTAAATAGAAAAATAAAAATAAAAATAAAAATGGATAAAGAAAATAAACAAGAAAGAAAACCTGCCGTACCGAAAAGCCGGTACGGAAAATCAAGATCAAGTGGTGTAAGTATTAATTAATATTGTTGAAGTAATTGTTTAATTGTTAATTAATAATTTTGTTTTACAGTGCGAGTTTGTGGTCGCCGTGACCACGATGGCGGCGATCGCTGCGGTGTCGACGCCACCTTGATGTTCCGCAGCTGCAGGTGGAAAGCGGACTCTAGGGATAGCGAAGAGGAAGCGTCTTTCAACCACGACAGCGGGGAGGAGCACGGTACCGACGCCGTTGTCCACGTCCACGACGGCGGCAACGACGTGTACCTGGACAACGGCGACGACGATGACAACTGCTGCTGCATCGATGTCAAGTGACTGCGGTTCTCCACTTCCAACGCTCACGCCGATTCCATCGCCTGTTTCTCCACTTCCAGAAACCCCAACGACGCCTTCTCAGACGACTCTATCGCAGGACATAGATAGTCTAGAAAGCGCCTTTGGGATAATTCCGAAAGTGTGTGAAAAGATGGCGTATTTGACGTCCGCTTGGGAAGGAAGGCGCGCTGCGCAGCAGAAGGTGCGCGCTGAAATTTCCCAAGTTGACAAGGCTATCTTGCAACAGGACGACGACGTCGCTAAGTGGAAAGCTGAGATCGCTAAGCGGAAAGCTGAGATTGCTCAGCTTGAAGCAAAAGTGGCGAAGTCTGCCTGTAACAAGGAAGCCTTGTTGATGAAACGGGTTGAACTGATTGAGGAGGACCACCAGATCGATCAGGAAGTGGACGTCTTAGAGCGCGCGAAGGAAGCAAAGCGTCCGAAGTTGGAGCGATTGAAAACGTTGCTTGACACCGCGAAGCAGCAGTTGACGTCGGTTACCAATAGGTAGAGATTGTATAGTAGTATATAAGGTAAATTGTAAATAGTGTAAATGTATATATGTAGTCTTAGTAAATAAGGGTTAGTATGTAAGTGTTGTAAATAAGTTAATTAGTAAATAAGGGTTAGTATGTAAGTGTTGTAAATAAGGGTTAGTATGTAAGTGTGTAAATACGTTAAGTAAATAGTTTGTTAGTTAGTTTGTAAGTGTTTTGGAAAAAAAAAAACAAATAACCACCAACCAAAAAGGTCCCAAAATATTTTGGGGAAAAAAAAAAAAAAAAAGCAGGTTAGGTTAGGTGGTGTTAGTCGGCCCCATACAGGAAATGGCAAAGAGACCATTGTTGAATAAGACATATATGTGAAAATTGGTGAATTTATGTTTCCTAGGAGAAGTTGTGTATAGGTATAGAAGGGATGAAAAATGGGGTGGAAAAGGGGTTGAGAAGAAAATCCGCTGAAAAACATCATAGGGAAATGGGTACAGGGGGGGGCAGGGCGCCGAGATGAGCTGGTGGGGGGAGGTCGGGAGGCATTAAGTCCGAGAGGGGTAGTTGTCTGAATTTGATACTTCTGACATTGCCAAGTGGTACCTTCAGTCTTCGACATCAATAGTGAGAGAGGTACCTTTTTTTTTTAGCACCGCTCCTTATACCTTTAATTAATTCTTGAAATTTAGGGTAGAAATTACTTCCCCCATTACAGACGTTCTCCAAGTTTCGTTGGAAGCAAATTGTTCTTCATGGAACACTAAACATTTTTTACTCAGACATTTTCTCCCTATCATCTACCCTTCATACACTTTTCGGGGGTCAAAGTATGAGGGTGAAACACGTTAAAAAAATATTTCTTGACTTTTCAGGGTGGGATCATTTAGCCCACTGTTCAACTTACATTTTCCAAGAGGAACACTTTTTTTTTTAACTGCTTCTATCTTTTTTTAAGCTTAAAGGTGTCAACTTTTTGTCAACTTCATTTTTTTTTTCAAAAATTTTTTCAGATTCGGGTACTTCCACTTAGGGACCTTCTTCCCACACCATAAGTTATTACCCGATTTCAACTCCTTCTGCTTCAAAAAAATTTCTTAAGCTTCATTTTTACACTTTTACCCCCATTATTTTTTACGCTGAAGTATTTCATTAAATACTTCATTGTCTTCTTATACTACACCTCATTATCCATATTTTCATGTACTAATTTTTCATACTACTCTTTTCCTGCCCTCAAAATATATTTTTTTTTTAACTTCTGGACTTTTTACCATTATTCTCACCAAAAAATTTTTCCTCCGACAACTGTCTATTAAAATTCATAAACGAATACAACAGGTTCAATAACACATATTACGCCTTATGTACTCTTTTAATTACCCCACTCCTTCATCAATTAAAAAATTACTACTACCTTGCGATGCCACCTCATTATAAAAAATATTGCTACACCATCACCTTCGCTACCACACTACTCTATACCACTTTCTTTACATCCCGACTATTCCCCACTACTCTCCCCACTCTTTCCCCACCACATACCTTCCTATTTAAACCCTTGTCAACCTGAGAGAGCATCACTTCACCAGAAGGGTCTTATGAATTACCATTCAGGCAAACTGTTAATGAAACCACCTTCCTCCAATGCAGATATTGTTGGCGTCTGCGTGAAACAGAGACGTGCTTATTATATAGACTGAGCATAAGTCGCAATTACTGTGAAAGGAAGTGAAGCCAAGACGGTAGGCAACCTTCATTTCAATGTGCAGGCAATAAACATTTTAGTTCCATTTGAATAGCATTAAGCTGCGGGGAGTTTTTAAAATAATTCAGTAATTTTCGGTAGGTAAAACATTTGATGGTCATAAATATAAATTTTACTAATATATTTTTAATAATAATTTATATTTGCATAAAATTTACATAATTACACCACTTAAATAATGAATGTAAAATTAAGTAAGTTTGTCCAAAGCTAAAACAATGTCTTATTGTTATGATTTAAATTATGGATAATTTACATTCCTGTTTGTGTTTATGTTTCTTACATTCTTTTAATACGAATACAAATAGTAGTTATTGTGACCATAAATTATATTTTATTTCAATCAAAAATCAACTTATTTAAATTAATAGCCAACTTCTGATTTTTAAAATGAAAACTAATAAAGATAACTATAATTCATTGATTGGAGTTAAAAACACTCATCTGAGGAATAAGTATCCTTGTAGAAATACACCCTCTTACAGATACGAGACAGTTCCCACACTCTATAAGTACCTCGACCTGTAACCATCTCTTTACATTCCTTATCTAAATAGTCTATTAGAAAGGTTTAAGGTGTAGATCTCAAGAACGGTTCTCAACCACTTCATATCTAACATATTTATTTCCATTAAAATTAAAATATACATAAACAAAAAGTAACAAAACAGTAACACAAAATCAAGAGTTAAAATTAAAACTTAAAACAAAAGAATGATAAATAAAAGTAAAAAGTGATAGCCTTATTGATTTTTAAATAAAATTAGTTTAGTGTACATTTGTCTAACTCGATTACTTGTTTCATTCTGAATTTTGGTAAAATAATGAACCTTAATGGTAAAGTAAGTTCTCAATATTAAATTTATTAATTGCATCATGTGGGTGTTCAGTGGATCTTGATCTAAAATGTGGTTTGTAATGTTGGAAAAAGAGGAAGAGGTATTTATATTTCTGAGGGTATAAGAAATGAGCTGGTTTACAGTTTTTTTAGCGGTATAACTACGAAAAATTTTTTCAGCTACATGGCATAAATTGACAATTTGCGGAGAGGCTTTTAATAAACCACCCCGATTTTTTCTGTTTAATAACCTAGATGAGGATTCGTCCGCAAATAGTTTGTTACAACAAATTGAACAAGAAATTTTCTTCGCTACATTCCTAACTACAAATCCAGCTATATATTCAACCACGTCTTCAACATATTGATCCATATTGTTGGTATAAACAAGTCTTTCGCTTTCAGAATCTTTTTCTTCTTCTGCGGCGTCTGTGAACTGAAATAAATTGTCTACTTTTGCGGTAGTTGCACTGGACACCGTTAAAATAGAAGTTGCGTCTTGTGCAATGCAATCAGCGGCTGCGGACGATCCAATTTCGGTGTGCACCAAAAGTCTTTTATATGCACCTTCAAATTGTGCAGCAGTTGGGTTATTATTAAAACCTCCCCTAGATCTTATTGCCGAAAAAAACATTTCTAAGTGGTCTTGACTTAATTTATAAGTTAAAACAAATTTCATTGAACCGTTCTTAACAATGTCGTCAAATAAATTTAAAATACTCTCCATAGCTATAATTAAACCTAGAAACCCTGTTTTTCTACGACTCTGCAAAATATTTGTTTTATTATCATCACATAACGAAATGGAAGATATATATGAAATTCCGTCTCGCAAGAATTCCTTTATTTTATCTTCATTTTCCAATGAAAACGGTTTTCCCCAAGCACTTTTCGATAAAAAGTTTCTTGAATTTAGAATATCAAATAGATCGTTAATTAGTCTACAAAATTTTGCGGTTGACTGTGAATGTTTAAAATCTTTCAATCCCAATTCTTCATTCAGATAATTGAGTGCATCTGCCACACTGGTACTGAACAACTGCACAGCTAAATTCACTTTCATTATTTCTTTTTTAAAGAAAATATGCCTGCGTGTTAATTTATTAGCTGCATGCAAACCGTATTTTTCCTGAAGAGTTACTAGTTTTTCAAAATAATTCCAACTGACGTTACCTCCGCTTTGATCTAGCAGTAACTTCCAATCGCCAAGTGTATTTCTGATTAATTTAATCATGTGGCACACATCAAGAAAAATATGAACACGTTGACTATTCGAAGGATGTAGGAACCATGGCTGTATGTTGGGGTACTTTAATTTTGCACCTAAAACCGAAGCCATTGCAAAATTGGTAACGGTTCCATCAAACGTTAATGATGCAACTGTAGCTCCGCAATCAAAAACTAATCGTAAACAATTTTTAATCAAATTAGCCCGTTCAGAAGCACCCAAACCATCGATTAAAAAATACGCGACTGGTATTTTCCATCTGGTATTTAACCCAACTACTAGAAAAACTAGTGACTGCTTGGCTTCCGCTAGTAAATCACTCTGTATATGGTTTCCTATATCAACATAACCCTGATAGCGTTTACCATTCCACTGTATATGCTTTCTAATACTCATTTCATCCACCACCAAACCCAACACCAAATGTTTATTTTGTAGTTTTAATTCCTTTACTTTTACTCTAATAGCATTAAGGGATTCAGAAGTAAAGCCAGGTGAACCGTCGACGGATGATAACCATTTTCTAAGTGTACTTGGATGAGGCAGACATTTTGCAAAAGTTTTGCGTACATGAGTAAAAATTTAATGTTAAAGCAAAACACCGAAGCTGTGGGGGAAATGATTTTTGGTTTGTTAACTTTAATTGTTTTAATAAAATACTCATTTGTGTTTTTGAAACAGTTTCCTAAAAGTGTTAGTATTAATAAATAAGTTGTTAAAGGAGGATGCTAAATAAGTTACTGCTACTGCTACTGTATAATTAATTTTGTTTAAGTACC
Source organism: Agrilus cyanescens (assembly GCA_947389935.1). Taxonomy (NCBI): domain Eukaryota; kingdom Metazoa; phylum Arthropoda; class Insecta; order Coleoptera; family Buprestidae; genus Agrilus; species Agrilus cyanescens. The sequence goes on from OX376704.1 coordinate 23,133,375, forward strand.
TCTAGAAATTCTAAGCATTCATTCGAAATTTTCTTTGTTCTTTTTAAATGATCTATTAAATTCCTTAATGTTCTTATTTTGTTTAATTGTCTTCTACCTTTTTGTTGTAAATAGCGGATTTTTTTATTCTTCAATAGTATTGTCTTTTTGGCGGTTTGCCACATCAGTTTTGCTTTTTTAGAATTTAGTAAATCCTGTTCTTTAAAGTCTCCGAATTGAAATTTCCTTTTCCTGCGGCATGTATAATATTATTTGTATTATGAAAATAATTTAGTGAAAATGTTCGTTAAAAATGTGTCATATACTTTCCAGAAGCAGGTGGTGAAATTTCTACATCTAATGCTGCTTCACTAAAATTGTTACATATTTGCTATAAGATTGCTTACTATATTTTAAATTCTAATTTATTGTCAAAGAGAGCAATTTAAAACAACATTCAACAAATATGTACTTGCGCACTGAGAAAACCCTGATTGATATCTACCTATAGACATTTTCAAAACTAAAAAAATATGATTTTTATGAAAACTATTTACTTGAATGTTTAAGCTGTCTCATTCTCATGCAAATGATTTTTTTTGTTGGATGTTGTTAGTTTGAACTTATTGAAAAGAAATATAGATGCATATGTATGTAGTAGTACCTTTTAGAGGATTTCTTGGATGTTGATGCAAAGTTTGTACTTACTCTGGAAAATGCCGGAAGAATTTTTAAAGAAATATTTTTCACGTTAAAGAGGTACTTACACATCTTGACATAAAGTTTTTCGCCTCGATGGTGGAAGTACTGTTTTTTTAATTAAATGCTTCGGGAAATTAAAAATAGAGGGTACAGCGCCTTTCTGTAGCCTCCTTTTCCCAGCTGAATTAAAGAAATCAGTATTTAAAAAGTGCTCACTACAAACAACTGCGCGGTTTGAAGGGGTAAAATTTTCGCGCCTCATCGCTTTGATCCACTGGTTTCGAATTACTGGATTCGTAGGAAACCTCAACAAAGCATATTCTTAGAAACGTTCAATTTATTAATTAATTATAGTTTTTTACCTGTGAAACGAAACGGAGGAGTTTTTGTTAAATCTGTTTGTACAACCGTATGCGCAACAGGAAGAATTATTAAACATTAAAATCAAAATTTTAGCTATTCAGTCAGAATTTAATTAAATATTAACAGACAACCACTTAGCACTCTTAAACACAACCACTACGTTTCAACTAAGACGCTAAAGTGGTATTTTGCGACGAAAACTTATCTTTTCGTCCATTAAGATAATGTTCCTCTTGCCTGCACATGGTATAATGTGTTGCCTACCATATTGGCTTCAAAGAGTTACGCATAAACTTAGTCCAGTAAATGTACATGTCTCTGGCGTGAAAGCTGTTCGGCTGAAACAGGATTCTGCTGTCAAGAATGTTTTGACAACAGACCTCTGCTTTCTGCCACAGCTGCAGATTTTATCATTGCGATGTCGTAAACCTGTGCTGCCGAGCTTGTCGTCAGGGGACTCAATCGTACCTCTGCGAAAAGTCGGGCTTTGTTTACGAGATCGATGATACGCACACGCTGTACTGTATTCTTTGCAATACTTACGAGCAAAGGCGTCAACTCTTCCAATCCATTATGATTTCATAAACCTACCTTTCAATAGCTCCCTCTCCTACACCTTCCTTTTCCTTTTTAAAGACTTGTGACCTTGACACTTTCCACCCTCTCCTACACCTTCCTTTTCCTTTTTAAAGACTTGTGACCTTGACACAATTTCCATATAACTTCTTATTATCCCCAAACTCTACCTTAATCTTATATCTCAAACGTCTACTACCTTTTGCTTCTTTATTTATTTCTTAACACAAATATATACATGTACACGTTCTACGCTCCTTCTACATAACCAAGATTATTACTTATTTCTATTACATATCCTTCTTCAAATACGGTCTTATTTGTTATACGGTGGTTCAACAAACAAACAAACTCGTACCTGCACATCTCACCACACCATCCGCAATGAATGTGAACTTCGTCGTGGATATACACTTCCAACATCCATAAATTCGGAACTCGTGTATATAATGACACAATTCCCCCATTACTGCCCCCATATCGACAGCTCCAACACATTGGTAGATAGCGAAGATTATTCCTATCACAGTACAGCACATACGCAGAACATGCTGAGAAGTTCGTTTCACATTTGAAGAGTTTTCTAGCTACGTTCCACCCTTTCATTGAGCTAACATCACTTACATACTTCTTTGCTTTATTTACAGTATACTCCTCTGTGTCTACGTAATCTCCTCTATGTAACACAGTGTTACGCTGCGCATCATTCAATCCTTCCATGTGGTCCGCATTATTCCAATACTCTACTTCTTTTGTACCACCACAAACTTCATCGATACTACTACCTCTACTACTGCTTCTTACATCCATTCTCAAACCAATCTTCTCAACTACTTCTGCCTTCTCTTCCTTTTCACTACTTTAACGATTGTCTACCTGCTTACAACTGCACTTCTTTCCCATCCTTCCCCATCACAATATCTACATGAATCACGTACAATTGCAATTGCAATAATCAGTGTAAGTGTAACTAAATACCTAACATCATTCCTCGAATAACGTTGCAATGACACTTCAACGGCTGTAGACGTATTTAAAACTTTCCATCATAAAAATCGTAAACTTCAGACGACTGCAGACGTATTTAGTTTCACATTACCGATACATGTACATATGTTTCAATTCATTGTGAAGCATTCAACCACTACATACACATAAGTTTAAAGTCAATGACCTTCCGTCAATTTGACCTTAAGTAACCTTTCCTCCTCTGAATTAGAACCGGTCATCTTACACTACTTGCCCCATTACGTCGACCCTTTCTAGTTTTCGGCGGTTGAGGTCGAGTACTTTTCTTACACTGCCTCTTCGTATGACCTAGTTCGCAGCAATTCCAACATATTAGTTTTCGAGTTTCTTTGTTAAGTTTGGAGATGATTCGTCAGACCGTTCTTCTTCCAATTTTTCTAAACTTTTGCTATTTTCTTCTTATTTTTCTTCCAATTTATTTTATTTTCCAGTCTGTTTTCTTCATTCATTTTCATCATTTGCGACAATTCGTTTTCGAACAGAAACGTCTCAGGATCATGGCCATCCTTTTTCAACGCCTCCGCGAGCCGCCACTGAAGCTCCGCATTGTTACCGCTTGTCGCTTCATCTCGTTCTTCTAATTCTCTTCTTAACTCAGCTACTTTTAACTAAAGTCTTCAATAGTTACGTTTTACCCCACACCTGCCACCAGTTGTAATGTTCGTGGGTTTATAAAATTTATTTTAAAGAATAAATGTGCAGGATTAACAATTAATATACACTAAATTATTAATTAAACTCAAAAGACTATTTAATTATTACTAAACTTAGATTACTATTTATTTACACTTATATGTGCGTCTCAATTTATTTGTATTCTCACTACTATCACTGTCGATTTATTTCCTATGTCACTACTGCCACTGTTATTTTTTACTGGTTCTTTTGTCAACAGCAGATAGGCGCAACAAATGTTTTCTTTCTTAATGCAAAGTAATTTTCTTGTACGGCACCGCAAATATCATGTTGAACATTTTATGAATCAACTGCACTGTATTGGCCGAGAGGACGTCCTTTCCCATTTTTGTACTTACCCCATTGTGAAAATGATTACATCATACACCGCAAATAAGTACTTAGCGGTTGATTAATTTCCTTAACAATTGTCTAACATTAGAAGCAAGTCAAATAAAAAAAATAAACTTAATACATATAAAACGTTCTATGCATAAAAAAATTATTTGAGTGATTATTTATTTGCTCATTTATTGTAATTTTAATAATTAAATGCAATTATAGATATTTATTTCATGTTATCTGATAAATTATTAAAAAGCTGCCTCCGTATATATGGTTATTGTGATAATTTACTGACTCAAGACGGATTAGTAGTAGTGGATTGTTGATTTATTCAAATATTACGATCGTGTAATGTTTATTGTTGTAGATTAGATACGAAATAATTTATAGTCTTTAACTATAGCTGGTATATGATACTGCTTGTTTGTTTAAACTTTGAAAGCGGTTATTCTTAATGTTACGAACAAAAATTCTGGAAAAGATTGAGCGGTATGTTAATGTAAACAAACCCATCCTGAACCGTAACCTATTGCAATACACACGGAAGAGTAATAGTACAAGTATTTCAAAATAATTACCAAAACTCTATTTCCAATAGATATATTTTTTTTTTTTAAATTAAAATTAAATTTTATTTGTCACAACATTAAAATTTTAATAATCTACTTAACGTAAATACTAAATTGTATCTATTTAATAAACAATACATATTTTTTTTTGCTATTTAATATTTCGGAACTTATTTCATTTTCTAATTTTGTTAATTTTTCTAAAATTGTATTGCGGCATCCTTCTATTATGACAATATATATATATATATATATATATACATATATATATATAACTTTACTAAAGTAAATTCACTATCAAATAAAAATCGTAGTTCGACAGAACATCTGGGGTGCCAGCAGTATCGAATATTCATACAAAAAAATCGAATTGTTTTTACTAATTTCCTATCGCTGACCAATTAACTTAACCTGACGAATTGTGACCTATTAGATTCATATTTGTTTTTCCGAAATTCGTTGGATATAGGCTTCTAGCGTCCTGGAGCTCTAGATATGATAGTACTGCTACACCATAGGCGTACACACTGGCAACACACTAAAACCCTAACACTTCCCCCCGAGCCCACAGGCCTCTAACGCATCGAATTGGGACCCAATAACTTCACGCACTTCGTGTGTTTAGGTCGCGGCAGGCACATCGTCAGGATGTCAGTGATCATATTATTGGTACTTACGTGACTCAACGAGAGGTATCCCTCTTTCAGGATTTCCCGCACGAAATGGTACTTTATATCAATGTGTTTGCTTCTCGAGTGGTACGTAGGGTTATTAGCAAGTTTCAAAGCATCCATATTGTCGACGAATAATATGACATCGGAAAACTTCATGTTTAATTCTTCTAAGGTAATTCTTTCGCTGCTTCGGCGAGACTCATGTGTTCGGCCTCCATAGTCGACAACGCTACTGTGTGTTGTTTCTTCGATTCCCACACTATAGGAGCACCAGACAAAAAAAAAACAACAACCTGTGTAAGATCTTCGATCTTCAGTGCAATTTCCTTAGTCGGCATCGAAAAATCTCCTGAACCCTTGGACATCAGACCTATAAGTCAATCCCAAGTCAATCGTCCCCTTCAAGTACCTCAGTACCCTTTTAGCCGCTGTCCAATGACTATGACCATGGCAATTATTGAATTGTGCCAAGTAGCTAACGGAAAAGCTAATGTCGGAGCGTGTGCACAACGCTAAATATGTTAATGCTACGACGAGCTCTCTGTAGGGCAATTGTTCTTCCTCTACAGTTCCTTTCTCAAGTTTAGCCAAGTTAACGTTTACATCCACTCATGCACTCGGTCATACCAAACATTTGCAATATATCTTTGACATAACCCTTCTGATGTAAAGATATTTGATTGGATGATCGGATGAATTCGATACCAATGCAGTTTCCAACCTCGTCAAGATTTCTTATCGCGACTTCCTTTGATAAGTTTCGTTTAATTTCTTCTACGTACATATTAATTAATAACATGCATGAACATTTTCTTAAAAACACATAAAAGCTCCTATTTAAGTATATTTTAATACGATAGAATTAATAAAAAAACCAGGAAATTTCAATTACGTGAAACATTATATTTCATGTTGCATTTACTTCGTAGATCCTCTACGCTGTACATTCTGAGATACGTCATCCGCTAGTGCACTATGATTGGTTGGCGGCAACTGAGGCAACCGTATTAGTTCTCTACCGTTCCCGGCAAAAAAAAATGTTTAATAAGTGAAGAAATACAAATCGGCTAACAATAAGTTAAGAATGTACACAAGTTCGTCTTTTCAATTTGAAATTGCTAGCAAATACAAAGTTATTTGTTAGGAGCTGAAAAAGGCTATAAAGCGTAAACAATAAAACATCACCAATAGAGCTGTATATTACTTTTAATTTAAAGATGTCTCGGTGGTAGTGAACAATGTGTTGGGGTAATTCGTAATTCTAATTTTGCACTAGGTGCAATTGGTGTTCCTCTACAAGAAAGTAAACTACTCTTCGTTAATGACCGCCAGGTCGAAACAATTGTCAGAGTGATTAAATAAACAGTTGAAACTTCCAAATACTCTTTTCGTCTTTATTAAAAATGTTTCATCAAGATTACACCGCTAACAGTGAATTTAAAATATATAAATAGTTATCAATTATTTCCTTGTAAATATATACAACAAATTGAGCAGTCTCATCAAATTTTACACCAGAAAAATATTCATTCTTTTAATTAAAATACTGTGGCCAACGCGAGCGTGCTTGTGTGCGACCGGGTACGCTTGTATGTGTTGCTGGCCGGCTCGACTAGCCGAGTATAGTGTCGGCAGTGTGCACGTTGTATTTGAGGACCTGTGTCCGCCTGTGTCTCGTACCTGCGGTACCTGCTTTCTAAGAAACCAATTAAGCCGTTCGCCGAAATGTAAACAATCTTTCGACGTTTCGAATATCGAAACTTTTTCCCGACTTGTTCGATGATACTATAAATAAAAAGACGTTCGCCGAGTTAGTTAGTAATAAATTAACAGTGACAGTGGTAACATCGGAAATAAATCGACAGTAGTAAGAATATAAATTGAAAAGTGCATCCAAGCGAATGGTGTAAATAAATAGTAATCTAAGTCCAGTATTAATTAATAGTGTTTTAAGTAGTAATAATAATCAGTGTAAATAAATTGTGTTCCTGTACTTTAGTATTGTAAATAAATTTTAATAAACCCACGAACGCTACAGTACTTTACTTAAATTTGATTTATTCTTAATTTACGCCATAACTAGATATCCTTTTGTTCACGACAATTTTATGGTTTCAATTCTCTTTTGCAGTAAGATTTTCATTTGAGGATGCAAACTTGACGCCATTTTTATAGACATCCGAAGACGTCTGATGTATGATTCTTAATGCTGATATAAACAAATAAAAAAAAATTCCAACATTGTAAACATTTAGAAGTAAAATCTTTTTTTTTTTTTAATAATATATTGTATAAGTATACACATTTCATTTTTAATCAAATAGTTTGTTTTGGAGCTGTTAAAACAGTAAATAGGAAAATCCAAATAAATCAAATTCGAATTGAACAAAATAAGTTCTTGGTCAGTATTCTGTCGAAACCACCACACACAGATCGCGATTTCGAGCTTGTTGGCTCTCATCAGCGTGTCGTAGGAGGTTCCGATAGAATACAGACCAAACAAAAAGAAATGAGAGAATATATAAGAACATCTTGTCTATTTATTTTGATAACACCATATGTAATGTTATTAGAGATATTGTAAGATTAAATTTTACCTCCCGGACGCCATAACATACCATTTATAAAAGAGATATTGTATATTTAGTTCAGCATAATTCCGTAGAGGGCCAGTGTGTATCTGTATAATATTTATATAATGCCTACATTATCACGTCCAGAAATTTGGACACTCAGCAATCTATTTTTAGCTGCGAATAGCCTTGAATGGCTTTAATTAACTATTTTTCTTCAGATATTTCATTTCTCCTTGGTTATTGCTGCGTCCGATCGTTATATTCTGCGCAAAAATTTGAACGGGTCCTCCTTGAAACACAGCGCGTCCTACCGGTCAAGGATTTTGCACCAGAAATTTGGACGTTTCTTTAATTGCGTTTGGATTTCTTCTATCTATACTTCGTGGCTGCATCATTTATGTCCTCGATTACGTCGCGTCGACTTCAATGTTGTGATGGTCCATACATTATAAATTAAACAATTATTAAGAACTGACAATTTTGCGTCATAGGTTACTAAGAAAAACATATTTATTTTAATTTTTCATTAACGTTAATTAATAGCACGATTTAATGGAGCTGAACTTCAAAAAGGATGGTTTTTAATCAACATTATTCTTTTCTATTTTTTAGATTTTTATGACTAAAACTAAAGACGTCTATGAATGTTGTGGTAAACAAATGCGACATGCTTCTTAGAACTTTAAAAGTATTTTTTGTTTCTTACACTTACAGCAAACCACTCCAACAAAGAAAATATTACGCAGTAATTATTCTCCGACGTAATTCCTAACATACTTTAAGTTGTATGTAAACATTTAACAAACCAAACGCGATTTACTTTGCTTAATCTTACTGCTTAAAATTCTATTTACCTGTGAAGCATGATTTCATTTCTTTCACTGTTACTTTTAGAGCCATAAGCACAACACACCACCATTGTTTTAAACAACAAGTTTTAATGTCAGACAACAATGCAATATTTTGAATCAGAAAATGGCGTCAGTATAAAATTGTAACACAATGCTCGACGTAGATTCGGCATACGAGTTACGGGTCCTCTTTCTTTACTAGTTTAAGGTTTATGTTAAATAACGGAAGTTCGCGTAGCATACGTGTCGTATCTTGTAAATTCATTGTCGGCTCGTTAACTGGGGTACTATATACTTATCTGAGCGTTCTTTCTTTTTTGAATAACTTCATTAAAAACTTCTGTTTATTACGAAACACAAATGTATATCTATTAACTATAGTCAAATTTAGACGGTGGCCGGAAGTTTTAACGAGAACGCACAGTTCACTCTTTTCGGACATATGTCGCGTGACGCTTAGTATTTTCTTTTGAGTTAGAGTTTCGTGCGGTGTTATTTTTTGGAGAAAATAACAAATATAAAACCGGAGGCACTAATTGAAGTAATGAAACCACTCCTTTCCAATACCATACCACCGGAGTCGAATCTGAAGCGTGTATGATATGTGCTGAGACAACAATGTACCGGAGTCGAGTAGGAAGCGTGTAAAACACGTGCTCATATATTTATGATCCTCGTCATTTTGTATCTTTCTTTAGTAACATTTAAAAATAGATTGATGAAAATACGGCATTCACATTTTTTATTTTACGTCACACTAATGATCATCACAAAATAACACCAAAAAGAGAAAATAGATGTATGTATCATAAAATAATATTTTTAATTATCTATGAGAATTCAAAATAATTATAACGAGTTAAAATATACCTATGTACAAAAAATCGTTAATATTTCTCATAACACTATCCAGTACGTAGAATATCAATGATAAATAATCATTTATCAAAGTTTTAAAAACAATTACAAATCATTCTGCTTACGTTACAGAATAAGAGATACGATGTTTGCGAAATAGGTTCTGACAATTAATAAATATCACATACCGCATCCACTACTTATAAATAAACATTATTTTTAAGATTGAAATAGTTGCAATACAATAATAATTTTTAAAAAAATGAGTAGATATTAAACAAATATTAGAATTATATATAATGATTCTTTTTGTTTTATATTGCATCTGAGTTGTTCTGAAAACGACTACTTAATTGAAAAAATTGTTTTTAATTATGTAGTAATTTTTTGTTCGTAACACCAATTGAGGCTTAAAATTTCAATTAAATCATAAGAGTATAAAATCATTAAAAATAAAATCAGTGCATGTAAAAAATTGTACCTGTACCGCTGTACATATATCATAACGCATAAGATTAATATTAATTATTGAAGGTACATTTTTGTAATTACCGACATAGAAAGTAAAAAATCGTTGTTTTTACAACACTTAAATTCTAAATTGTTGCTGAAGTAAACGTGATTTTCTTGTTGGCAATGAGTCATGTTGTAATAATAAATAAATTTATTCACACACCTACTGCTCGACATGTTTTCTTTTTAAACTTCTTCCTCCGATTCTTTATTACCATTTAAATTTTTTGTATCCTTTATACCGAACCCATTGTTCATTCTCTGATAATGAGGTTTCCATTTACTAAGAGGCCGAGTATAGTCTAAATGATCGTACTCCAATTCTAAAGGAAAAGGACAATTTACTATTAATTACATTAAAATTAGAATATTAGACCTATTTTTTTTAATGATTAATAAAAGACTGAATTTTCGTGAGTAGTTTCATTTTGACGAGGCGCCTAAATTTTTTCGTCTGCCAAAATTCTCGAAATTGGTAGTTAAAATTGTGCGCGGCTAAAGAACATGTCGTTTGCGTGAATGTCCAAATTTTATCACTAACAATTTATTTGTATACAGGGTATAGGTATCTGAAATATGTACAGATATTGCAGAAGTTGAAAATGAGCTGGAACAAAAAACGGTAATTGTATAGATACGCCTCCCCCAATCGATTTTCCTGAAAATTGAATATGTTGTAGAGTTCGTCATGCTTATCAAGAATATATATATATATATATATATATATATGTTGGGGGCGGAAACCATCCCTTCATGGTGTTTTTGAGCTTCTTCATTTCGTGTATTTGTCTTCCATGTCTATTGTAAAACGCGATTAGTTGTAGTGGTTTGTTGATTTATTGGAATATTGAGATCGTGTAGTGTTTATTGTTGTAGATTAGATGCGGACTAATCTATAGTCTTTATCTATAGGTGATACATGATACTGCTTGTTTGTTTAAACTTTGAAAGCGGTTATTCTTAGTGTGTTACGAATACAAATTCTGGGAAAGAGTGAGAGGTATATAAATGTAAACACCCACCCTGAACCGTAATCGAATGGAATACACACCGAAGTATTACGACAGTTTTTGTATTTTTTGAAGCTCAAAAACAGTATGAAGATGTCATAAAATACAAATAACTGTCGTAATACTTCCGTGTGTTTTGCAATAGGTTACGGTTCAGGATATGTATGCTTACATTTACATACCCCTCACCCTTTCCCAAAATTTGTATTCGTAACACACTAGGAATAACCGCTTTCAAAGTTTAAACAAACAAGCAGTATCATGTATCACCTATAGATAAAGACTATAGATTAGTCCGCATCTAATCTACAACAATAAACACTACACGATCTCAATATTCGAATAAATCAACAAACCACTACAACTAATCGCGTTTTACAATAGACATGGAAGACAAATACACGAAATGAAGAAGCTCAAAAACACCATGAAGGGATGGTTTCCGCCCCCAACATATATATATGCTTGATAAGCGTGAACTCTACAACATATTCAATTTTCAGGAAAATCGATTAGGAGGAGGCGTATCTGTACAATTGCCCAAAAAACTTAAAATCAATGCTTTTAAATAACCTTCACACGTGCCGCAGAAACTCACAACTAAACAAAATTGTTGCTCTTCAAAAATCGCCCGACACATTATCGCAACGATTTCAGTGAAGCACAGAAGTAAATGAGAGCTTGCAACAGCCCAATAAACCGCACGATAAATTTCATGTTTAAACAGTAACCAACAATCCACCGTTGCAAAATTGATTTAGTGTAGGAAAGGCCCTGCATTTGAGACAAAACTATTAAACAACCTAAGGATAAAATTATCAAAAAAGGCCTGATCTGAGATTTATATGACGATTTTAAAACATACGGAGAACTGGAAAAGAATAAGGATGTGAATAATTTAAATGTACTCGTTTTTTAGTGCATAACACTCAGGTAGTTTTTAACGTACTAGTTAGTTAACTGAGTACAACATAATATAGGTATTATATGTTTATTCAAAATTAGACATTTTTTATACTTTTAGCATATTCAACTGCTGTTTTACGTTTTTGCATATCAGTAACAAATAATAAAACCCGATTTCTATCAATCATATTTTGTATTAATAGGTATGTTATAGTTTCACAACCGTAGTACATTCATTAATAAGCCATTGGCAAACGCATTTCAAGTTATCAGTTTATAAACATAAATATGATTTGTGTCGCGCGATTTGTCGTTGTTACACTGGCATTTGCAGCAGGATTTTGTGATATGACATTTCTTTAAAACGGGTTATATGAAAAAACGCGTGTCCAATGTTTAATGATCTGCAAAACCCTGTCATTATCGCTGCGAATGATATTCGGCAAATGCCAGACGTGTCTCAGTAAGTGAAAAAAAGTTTTCGGTAGACGTATCGAAACAATTTTTCTAATATATTCGGGTGTGTCATCATGCGATTGCATAACATCTAGTTGATTTCAGTTATATCCCGTGTAAATGAATGCACATAACGTCGTCTCTTACTATTAAAAATAATGTTTTTGCACAGTTGCGCTTTTAAAGCTACATGTTTGAATCATGGCTTTGTACTGGTGTGAGACATGGTCAAGCAATGTACCTTTGAAAAGGTATGGTATTGAAGTCGAATTATGAAAACAGTAAATACCCCGAGAGAGAAGTTAGAAATGGTAAGGTAATAAAACGAGTGGAACAAATAACCTACGAAAGTTAATAAAGAGACTATAGGATGAAACTGAAGGACTTAAACAGTACTGTACAGAGAAGAGAGGGAGATCTATATTTGATTATTTTTCAAAATACTTGATGCTTTAGATATCGGGAAATTGGTGCAGGACAGAAAGAAGTGAAGATGTTGTGCGCATCCAGTTTCTGTATATTTTTAAACAATGTAATTCTTACCAATATCTTTGTCCTTTTGTTTGATTTCGTCATAAACATGATCTAGTCTCTCTAAACTATGATACAAATTTGGATTTGTTGCATCAGCGTCCTTATTTTTCAAAGCAAATAAATCACTTCCGTTATAACCACCGGCACCTACAATATGATCGAGTTAGTTAGTTAGTTGGTAAGAATGTGTGACCCAAAGCCTGATTTTTTTTACTTAATTATGTAAATATAACTCGTATATTGAATACTAACCTTTTGCATTGCAATCGTCACCTGCAAAAGAGCTGCTGGGATTACCCATTCGTTGTCTTTCTAAACTCATGTTGTTCATTTTTGTAAGATTATTTCGAATGTGAGTGGTATTATTAAGCAACCCAATATCATCTTTCTCTTTCAACGGCAAAGGATATGTATAACTGGGATTGTCGAAATGATTTCTATCTGAAATATGAACCCATCATAAATCAGGCAGTTGGGTTTATACTATTTTAATTATAAAAATGCCCAAAGTTTCGTCCCGATCAGAGGTGACTTCTATTCGGAAGAACATCCAAAGGATCTTATATATATACATATAAAAAGATTGGTGAAATATGGCAACTCCACAACAAACGTAGTTCAATATTAAACCCATTTCACATACCATTTTTAATATTGAGGCAAGTTTTGACGGGTTTTAGACTTTTATATCTCATAAATACAGTGTTTTTTTTTTTACAAATTACACATTTTGTATTGTACTCCAAATCAACAAATTGGCAGCACATGACAGAAAAACGTAACTCAACCTAATTATTAATAACTTTTGCCACATTCGTATTGTTATTTCTGCTAAAAATTAACTTCTTATAGACAGCTTTTATATTCTACCGCTATAGGGCGTTAGAATCAGTTCCTATAGCGAATAGAAAAATTATTATTCTCGTTAATAAACATTTAAAATTTATTTTGGAATAATACTGTACTCATAGTATTTAATAGAATTTAAAATTTTGTGTGGTAACCAAACATTAGTATAATAGATTTTATACCAGATTTCCTAGGCCAATGAGACGTCCTTCAGACGTTAATAGAATTTAACTTTCGCATGGATGTCGTTTTTTGAATTTTATTGCAGGATCACCATAAAAAAACGCGTCTTTCAACAACAAAATTTCTTTTTAGAGGGTTTCCAAACCACATATTGTACCGATAATTTCCCTCATCAGCACCACATATTTTAGGTTTCATCTGTTTGAGAGATTTCAATAAAAGTGATTTTAATAAACAAAAAATTTAGTTGAAACTATTAAGTTCAATAATGTGGACAAATATTATAATCGGTGAAACTAAAGAAGATTTCAGTGTATAAAAACTTAGTTTACCATGGTAAGTGGTCTAGTATGTATTTTTACCTGTTGTTAATGCTTGTGAATCAGCAATGTACTGAACGTGAGCGATTTCGGTTTTCAAATTTGATACTCGTCTTCTATAGTAAAACCAAAGCATGACGATGACACTCAGTAGTACCAGAGCCAATGTAGTGCCTGTGACAACAAATACCCATGCTCCTCCACTTGAATCATACTCAGAAACGGCCCGGGCATATAACAAATCAGTGCATTTTTCTCCACCGAATCCATGTTTACATATGCATCCTTTAACGGGATGACAAAAGAAATTATCGTTTTCACATTCGCAAGGATCCATGCAATGATCTCCATAATACCCTTCCGGGCAAACTGAAAAATTAATTAAAAGTATATTTTACAGTTACCTACATTGTAAACACAATAAACCGTCGTGACAGTTACTATACTAATTAGACCTTATATAGTGTTGCCTATTTTTAATGACTTTCAAGAAAGAAATAAATCAAAAAAGAGTGTATAAACCAGTTTTAAGAGGAAATCTGATACTGAAATCAAATATGAAAGTAAAATTAGTCTTTTGAATAGAAGCTCATATTTTTGACTCCAGACTATAATAGTTGACCATACCGAGTTTCCTAACAAGCCAAAAAATATTATACCTAGATCAGCAGGGGTTTTCCTCTTAATTTAAAGAAATCTTACTTTCGTTACATTGCGTTCCAGTATAGCCAGGTTTGCAGCGACAAACACCGTCATTTCCTCTGCATGTCCCGTTATTGAAGCATTTACAATGTTGGCTACAATTTACACCAAAATGCCCTTGTGGACAAGGTGTGCTGCAAATTTCTCCCATCCATCCAGGAAGACAGTGACATTTACCTGAATATAAGAAAAGTTCAAATGATATAAAATGGCGGTTTAAAATCTTTGCAAGAATGAAGAATCACTGTTGTGTATTAGCCTCACGATGACCGAAATTGACGGTCGAAACGTTGCTTAATTAATCATGGCAAGATTAGATTTTATTGATCTTACAATTTGTGTAAATAATTGCAATGACTAGTTAGAAATAGTTACGTAATTAACAAATTGAAATTTCCTTAATAACTATTTTGCGCATAATGTTCGTACACAAAGTCTCTATATTTGAAAAAAGCTAACTCTGTTACCTTTTGACGAAATTATCTTTATTTTTTTACAAAAAACGAAAGAGAATCTTTTTAACAACTTCTTTAATTATAATTCATTGTTTCATTTCCGTTTTTGTAACACTAGGTAAATAATCGATTTATGGTTAGTCCTTCCAAAGATCTACAAAGAGATTATAAACAAATTACTATTTTTAGTTCAAAATACAGTAATTTGTGAATGTATCGAGTACAGTATTTTTTCTGAATTTTTTGAAAATATAAGGGCTACTATAACCTGAAGTATCATAAGTTACAAACCAGTTTTGCAAAACTATTAAGAATTATGCCAAAAATTATTCCTTAACCAATAATGCCATTTATATGATTCGCATCTCATTCTGTAGGTAATTTCAATTGCAACAACTTTTACTTGAATCTTTTTCCTGTGAAGGCAGTATTTTTCCCCTGTTCACCAAAAATTTATTTTGTTTATTTGGACGTGACGTAACATTTCCAAACAAAAATTTTAGACCCTATTTTGAAAAATTGAATACTTAATTGCTTTCCAAAGATATTTATACACGGTAAGCCAGGGTGAATAGAGTATAAAAGTACATGGAAAACTAATGGTGGGAAAACTTTAAAAAAAATTATGTAGTGGTTGCGACACATGGTCTACATTTTAAAAATATTTTCAATTGACTACAGTGTTGAAGTTTTTACCAGTTTAAGTAGTCTTAAGGTTAACGTCCAACCAAAACTAAGTTTCGTAGTGTATACAGAGCACTCAGAAAAAAAAAATCAAAACTCAAAAACATCAAACACGAGTAACTTCGTTTTATCAAATAGTACTTACCATGTTATATATTTTTATTCGATTTCCTTCTTTGTCCCCTTTCGATCCGTTAGAACATTTTGTATTGTTTTATTTGAATAATTTCGAGAAATTTTAGGTTTTTACATGAAGAGCTGATTACACTAATTTTATTTATTTATTGGTCTAAAACAGGCAATCGCCCAATATACAGTGTTCAAAATTCGGTGGCCTGTTAGACGTTTATGGAAAAAATTAACGGCAGGAAAATTTTGAAAAAACTCATGTAGTTATGTAGTAGTTACGACTGTTGATCTACATTTTAAAAATATTTTCAGTTGTGTAGCTCTTCCGGTTTTACCGGAAGTTAATATCAACTTTGTTATTTTAAATAAAATATTTCTTTACGACGAATTCGAATAAAACGTTAAATTTCTCCCTAATACTTTCTAAATCTCTAATGGCATCACTATTTTCTGACTCTAAATGATTTCTGAGATCATCGTTTTTATCTCTCTGATTGACTCCAAAAAGTAACATGCAAGGTGAAGTGTTTATCGAACGAGAATACGAATTGTTTATAGCGAATTCAACGTGAGGTAAGTATTTATCCCATTTATTTTTTAAGTCACATAATTTTGCAAGCATAGGTGTTAAGTCTCTATTTATACGCTCAATTTGGCCATTTGATTTAGGTGAAGAAGTTGCTATTTGAATATGCACTATATTATTTTCCTTAATAAAATTTTCAAATTCATAAGAAGAAAATGCAGTATCACGATCGGATATTATTCTGATAGGTCGACTGTAATTATTGAAATAGTTTTCTAACTTATGTATCACTTCAATACTTTTTGTTGTTTTTACAGGGTAAAATTTAACGAATTTGGTGAAGCCATCAATTACTTCAAATACGTACTTTTGACCCGTAGGTGTTTTCTCTAACGGTCCATAATGGTCAATGTGTAAAGTGATAAACGGTTTATTTCCCTTAGGTATGTTATGGAGGATTCCTTCCGTTCTTCCTGAATTTGAAGAGTAAGTGATGCATTTTATACAATTCTTTATGTAATTCTTAATTTTGCTTTTAAAATCCGGAAACCAATAAACTTTAGAAAGATATTCTGCAGTTTTGTCTATGCCTAAATGTCCTAAACTATCATGACAATTACAAATAACTTTTTCTTCCATTGATCGAGGAACATAAAAAAGAGTTTTAGACTGGTCCTTAAACTTTCTATACACTAGGCCATTACGCAGTTCGAAATTTTTGTTTTCACTAATCATAAGATCATTTTTTATTTCAACAATATTAGGGTCTAAATTTTGAGCGATCGAAAGATTCTGTTCGAAAGTATTTTCTTCAAGAATTAGAATGCTATTCGCACGACTTAGTGCATCCACGTGTCTCATTCGGTTATTTTCCCGATGCTCAAGAGTATAATTATAATTTTGCAAAGTAAGGGCCCACCGGTTGATACGACGATTAATTTCACGTTTATTCAAAGCCTGCTTTATCGAGTTACAATCAGTGACTATTTTAAAGTGGATTCCTTGTAGATAGGTTCGAAATCTATCTAATGAGTAAACAATAGCTAACATCTCTAGCTCATAGCTATGGTATCGAGACTCTGCATCTGTCGTTCTCTTACTGAAATAAAAGATTGGTTGAAATAAATTATTTTTTTGCCTCTGAAGAAGTATAGATCCGAAACCTGTTAGACTTGCATCGCAATGCAATTCCGTTTCCAAATCGGGGGAATAGATTGCTAAAACAGGTGCATTTATTAATTTTGTTTTTAAAATATTGAAGGATTCCAATTCGTCGTTTACCAAATTTAAAATCGTTTCCCTTTTTCAGTAAATCATACAAAGGTTTTGCTAGCATAGAAAATTGCGGAATAAAACGCCTAAAATACGAGGCTAACCCTAAAAATCTTTGAACCTTTTTAGGATCATTTGGCACAGGATAATCTAGCAAAGCCTGCACGTTTTGGGGATTAGGCTTGATACCCTTATTATCAACAACATATCCTAGATAAATAATTTTTGTCTGTAAAAAGGAACATTTTTCAAAATGTAATTCTAATAAATTGTCGATCATTAAAGCAAAAACTTCAGAAAGAATTTCAAAATGTTCATCCACTGTTTCAGTAGCAATTAAGATGTCATCCATATAGATTAATATTTTATTTTGCCTAATCAAATCTTTGAAAATAGAATTAATAAATCTCATAAACACTGAAGGTGCATTCGTCAAACCAAATGGCATTTTCAAATACTCATATTGACCTAAAGGAGTGATAAAAGAGGTGTATTTAATTGAATTTTCAGCAACCGTAACATGATGAAAACCGTTCTTCAAATCTAAACAAGTAAAAAAGTTTTTATTTTTTAACAAGTCTAATTGATCATCAATCATAGGAATGAGGAAGAGGTCTCTAATAGTTATCTTGTTAATCTCTCTAAAGTCGACACATAATCTGTATCCCCTATTATTTTTCTTACTCACAAGAACAATTGGGCTACAATAGGGCGAGGAACTTTCTCTAATAATATTTTGAGATAATAAATCGTCTAAAATAATTCTTAAATGCTTCTTTTCTTCAAATGACAGTTTACGAGGTCTACAAGATATGGGCTGTTCATGTTTCAATGCAATCTGCATTTCAAAATTTTCACTGGGTTTGGCTGGTCGCGAAACATTTATGTACTCATTTAAAATCTGATTTTCTAGTTGATTGGAAATTTCTAAATTCAAATCGGGATTAATGTTCAAAGGCTTATCATTAGAAACATTGGTACAATCAATAAAATGTAGTTCCTGACAAAACATGTCATCATCGTTAATTTTTTCTAATATGACGTCATGACTTAAAGTAATTTTGAAATTTTGCAAACACATAAAGTCACGGCTCAAAATAGCTGGGTAACTCATGGTATCGTCCGAGACAACATAGAATTGCAGAGGTACAATCAAATCTGAAATTAACACAGTACGCTTAAAAATTCCCTTAATGTCTAAAAGTGAGCCATTGATACCAACATATTTAATATTTAGATCGGAAACTGGTGAAATACAATACTGAGGCAAATACTTACATTTAATCAGACTGATCGGACTACCCGTGTCAAGCATTGCGTTTATATTAAGTAAAGATTTGCTACCATTATCGTCGCACTCCAACCTAACTGGAATTTCATAGGATCTTTTTATATTCAACATCTCAGGCTCAGATTGAGCTGTAGGACGGTCGTGGAGGTGCTCAGGTGCCTCATTAATGATCATCGTTGACAAGCTTGGTTGGGATGAAAATGGTGCAACGCTCGGTCTTTCCTCTCTTCTGGGACAAGACTTCGTTTGATGGTCCATAGACCCACAGACAAAACAGGAACCTCTTTCTCGTTTCGGCTTCTGGCACCGGTTGGCTGTGTGCCCTTCCTCCTGGCAATTATAACATTTTATAAGCCTTCTCACACTGGGTGTTGATATTCGTGAAGAAGATGGCTGCTGCGTAGAATTCGTGTATGTACGAGAAGCTGGTATTTCGGACTTCTTACTTGTTGTTTGTCTAGATCTTCTTTCTGTTCATCGAAACTAAGGTTTAACTGTTTACATAGTTTTACCTTTTCGTGGAAATATAGACTTAAGTCTTCGCGGTCTCCCTGTCATCGTCTTCCATAACGACGTTAAGTTTCTTTCATGTAAAAACGTGCGTTTAAACTCTTTGCGAAATTGTTCCCAGGTATGAACAGTTTCTTTTCTGGCTTCATACCAGTGATTCGCCGCTCCTTCTAGGTGACTGCGAGCTGTTTCCAGAATGAATTCGTTGGGCCAATTGTGTAAAGTAGCAGCACTTTCTAAACTGTGTAACCAAGATCTGCTTTCTGCGTCACTTATGTTTTCACCATTAAATTTTGAGACAGTCTTAGAAAAATCTGGCATGACACTATAATTTCTAAATTGCTGTTTCTGACTTTCACTTAACATTTGCAACATGGCTGAATTTTGCTGCAACATGAGGTTTATGGTGGCCATCATTGCGTTAATGTCCACCGGATTATTATTTTGTTGATTATTGTTCGTTTCCACAGGTTGTGCTGAATTATTGTCATTTAAATTAATTAAAACTTGGACCGGACACTTTCTTCAAAACGTTCGAAATTTCTGCGGGAACAAAAATTGTATTGGCGCCGTTTTGACTCGCCATTTTGTCCACGCCACAATCTAGATTGTAACACTTGAATAATACTGTTTTTGTTTCCAACCGTACTTTTTCGCTGTTCTTTATCACTGGTCTTTGCCCCTGGTCTATACCCCACACCTGATGTAGTAAGTTGGCCGATCATAAATTAAACAACACTTAAAATAAAATTTAAGTTTTAATTTAAAGAAAAAAAAATACATAAGGGTACAACCTAACATAACGTAATCCCCAGAATAATGCCACCTCAGTCCGAGCATGCTCGTAAGACCGTCGTCATCCTGCCTACCACGCACGCTCCTTATAATAATCAATACAACCACCGAATGGCTCCGTCCGCTAACGAACCTAGTACGCAATACTAACGGCGTGACATTCAAATAAGTTTCATAAGCAAATACTATACCTCGTGGCAATCCAGTATTGTAAATCCCCTAGTATGTATTTTTAAATCGAAAAGGATTTTATATTTCTGTTAATTTGTAAGGGTAATTATGTATGTGCCGCCTTGCGTGGGTGGTGGCTTTTTGAAATTACATTTATTGTATCTTCCTCAGCCTATTTTATTTGTTCAATAAAAGGAATTTAACTCGACGAAACACGAGAAAAGTACGGCAATTATGGTTGTTTTATTTTTTACATTTAAATTTTAATAATTCCAAACGTTGATAATGGTACTTCCTCTCATTCGCCATTCGCAGGTCGTGTAATTCTCGAGATTGGCATATTTAAGAGAAATAGCCTTCTGTCATTCTGACATGTTCAGAGGTTATGTTTAGAACGTTATTCCCGCTTAAAGACGGGGTTTTGAGCTACTAAGATATATAGTGGCCACTAAGCTTAGTACCCTACTAACTCTGACTATTAATGCGATTTTCTTAGTGTACTCTTAGTGGGTTGCTAGTAGTGACTACTATCGTCTATTAATAAGGCTGCTAGTTTTTTTACCTTTTAATTCTGTCCGGTTATTTAACGGGCACTCTGTATACATACGGGCAAACAACGCACTTTAATACTTACCAGTGACATGATGGCAATCCGCTCCATTTCGACAGTTACAATTCTGCTTGCAATCTTTTCCAAAAGTTCTGGCTGGACATGGATTTTCGCATGTCAAACCTATGTAACCAGCTTGACACACATATTCTCCAGTCACATGATCACACGTTATATTATCTAAAATACAAAAAAAAAATTAAACAACAAACGTTACTGAAATATAACACATCTAAATGTAGTAACGCAAAACGAACAATTATATCTCATTTTGTCGTCAATTACA
Organism: Agrilus cyanescens; assembly: GCA_947389935.1. Taxonomy (NCBI): domain Eukaryota; kingdom Metazoa; phylum Arthropoda; class Insecta; order Coleoptera; family Buprestidae; genus Agrilus; species Agrilus cyanescens. The sequence goes on from OX376704.1 coordinate 23,154,774, forward strand.
ATGCGCTAACAATTTTCGTATTATCTCATAAATATGACATGAAGTTTTTAGTTCAGGTAATTTAAGTAAAATTTAACAGGAAACAAACTATGCCACCACGTATAAGATAGTCGGTAGATCATAAAAATATAAATCACAACAGCTGTTGAGTCCGTTACGTTCTTTGGCTCAAGTAATTTTTTCTTTATCCGCGACACTAAAAACCTATATATTTGGACTCTCGAGGGTGTAAAGTCCAAATATATGCATGACGTCCCTGGGTCTTATTGTCCATATATGTACTTAATTGCAGTTCATTTTTAACAATCGAAAACTATTAAAAAAATGAATTATCTAATGAAGCGGACTACATACGATGGACAGATTGTAGACGATAAAAAAACCTGTAAAAGGTTTTTTTCAGAAGTCTAATTGGACGATTCTTTAGCAAGAAAAGTCGAAGGAAGGATAAAAAGAGATCATTGTTTTAAAAATGCATGTCTCGGATAGTTTAGAATACTAAGAAAAAATATTTCGGCAAATTATAGCTAATCAGGACACCTTCAATGGAGCACGAAGAGAACCTCCTAGCTTTAGTAGTTTTTGAATAATTGCGATATTAGGAATTTAAGGCATTATTTTGTTTGTCATCGTATTAACAGAGAAAGTGCAATTTTAATTTTCTCTGTTTTTTTAATAGAGTTGTTGAAATATCTAAAAATTCTTACAGAAAAGCAACTAGCGCCCGGAACCAAACGTAGCGACTTACAACCCAACAACGGCAGCGAGTTGATCCGTTTTGCTCTTAGTTCGAGAGCATTTTTAACGCAGTTCAACAGCTCTATTTAAAAATTGATACAAAAGAATTGTAACTTCTAATCTCTACCTTCAGAAACCGTTTATAAAATTAAAATTGCTCTGTTAATACGCTGACAGAAACGAAATAAAACCTCAAATTCCTAATATTGTAATTATACAAAAACTACAAATACTAGGAGTTTCTCTTAGGGCTCGTTTGAAAGTGCTTCTCATTAGCTATAATTTGCCGGAATATATATTTTTACATATTCTAAATTACCCGACGTAAATTTAAAAAAAAAAACGATCTTTTCTTATCGTTTCTTTGGCTTGTCTCGTTAAAAAATCGTCCAATTACACTTCTGAAAAACCATTTTGTAGGTTTTTTCATTGCTTACAATTTGTCCATTAGATGTAATACGCTTCGTTGCCTAATTTTCTACATATAAGTAAGATACAAAAAAATTGTCACTTTTTTATAGTTCTTAGGGAAGAAGTTTCTTTTTAGAAATCCTTTACCATAATCCATAACATCTACTTTATTAGAAAAATTATGTTCCCTAATTATTTATGGCCGATCAACAAAGAAAACAAACTCAATAAATGTTTAGATAAAAATAAAGTTGGATTTCTCACCAGAAGTCACAGGACAAACTTCTTTGCAACCCAAACCGTAGTAACCCTTCCCACATGGTTGGTCGCAATTTTCACCCTGCCATCCCCTTGAGCAAACACACGCACCAGTTTTTGCATCACATGAACTATTGTTTTTGCAAATACACTCGTGTTCACAATTAGGTCCGAATTTTCCAATTGCACACAATGTTTCACATTTAACTCCTGGAAATAATTTAAAGAAATTTATAAAACCATTCTAATTGCATTTAAGCACATATGCAACAGAAATCTTTGTTGCGTACCTTTCCAATTCTTTTTACAAATACATTTTCCCGTGATTGCATCGCACCCGTCTGAATTTTCTACGTTGCATTGACAGTCCTGTTGACAGTTTTGACCAAAGTATCCGAAATCGCATCGTTTTTCACACAATTCACCAGTGAATCCAGGGCTACATGTACAAGAACCTGAATGCAAATATTATACTTGTAAACAATTATTAATTCAGACGATTCTCGACTTTGAACAGCTGCTGGATTGCTAATATAGCACCGAAGTAATTTAAAAATAACCTCTGCTTTAAGTATTCTTATCTCAATAAAAAATAATCAAAATACTACACAGTACAAAATGCTATTTTAGAAAAATAAATAAATACTTCAAACCAGATCAAACCCTTGAGAATATAGACGCAAAACACGTGTCGCCACCCCAAGTAATATAACCCGTCAAGAAAGTGATAAATACACATCTTTTGCTATGCTTTAATATCGAACTAACAGCAAAAACAGTTACCATTTTGTGGGTTGCACGCCGCACCATTTTTACAGTTACATCTTTCATTACAATGGATTCCGTATTTCTCTTCGCTACAAGGCCTGTCGCAGTATTGACCTTCCCAACCAGGAGCACAAAAACATTGACCTGTTTCGGAAGAGCACGTTGCACCGTTTTTACCTTTAAAGAAATAGTATAAAACATCACACAATAAATCATCATTATTCGTAACGCACAATTGCACTTTTGCCTGCAGTCTTCACCGAAGTAACCCGAACCGCACTCTTCGCTGCAATCTTTACCTCTAAAACCAGGCGGACATATACAGCTACCATCAACAGGTGAACATTGAGCGTTATTTTTGCAACTACAAATACCGTGACATCCTTTTCCATATGTTAAAATGGGACACTGTCTCGAGCAATCATTGCTGTTCCAACCAGCTTTACATTCGCACTCACCAGTCCAAGGATGACATACTTCCGTATTATCCCTAGTTAAGTGAAGACAAATTAGGTAATGTGTATATATTATTTCAAATTTACTTGGATTTAAAGAAATGTAATGAGTACGCTAAAGAACTATAAAAAAAAAGTGTGTCAGCTGCAACACGCGACTAGTTTACTCCTTGAGACCTTCTATGTTGATAGTCGATAGAAAATATTTATTTATTCTGCATATACGTTTACACCATACTATTGATTCGTTCGTACTAAACGTACTAGCGGTATATTATTATTAAGTATGTACATACGTATTTTGTATACAAGTTTTGATGTTCTTTTATTTGATGAAGGTAAATTTCAAATTCAGCTTTTTAAATGAAAAATCTTATATTACATCTATGTTGCTTCTACGGCTACACAATCTAAAATGTTACGTTTAACTAGTTGCACAAGAATAATACAGAAGGAAAAATATTTCGACGTTTGTTTATAATAACATTGCCGATATGATTCTGCGAAGTCCCTGAACGGCGTTGTTAGTCGCATAACTTAACATACATATCCGTTTCCCTATGCGTTCAGTATAAGGTGGGCGTGGAAAGCATACGGAAGTGGCAGCTTTATTTCCATTACGTTAACTCGATTATACTAATTACTTACATACCTAAATTAACTATTAACTCACCTGTTACATTCACAAGTGTTTTGACAGTTTTCTCCCCAAAGGCCATCCTTACAAATTCTGCCACTACAACGTTTCCCTTGCCATCCGTGAGCGCAATTACATTTTCCGGTCGCTGACGAACATGTAGCGCCGTTTAAACAGTCACAGTTCTGTGAGCAATTATTCCCATATGTACCACTTGGGCAAATATCCAAACACCTAAGAATTAGAAAAAATACAAATACTTTTTTTAACGCTGTTCCAATCAAACTTGATAAAGTAGAGGATAGCGAGGAAGTCTAAATGTTGCGGATGTCTCTTCGTCGTGGCTTCAGCAAGCGTGCAACATGTAGAGTTGGGTTAGGTTAGCCTAAGTTAATCTTAATCCTTACCTATCACCCATGAATCCTGGCAGACATTCACAAATTCCACTGACATGATGACAGGATGCACCGTTGTAGCAGTCACAAGGCTGAGAACAGTTCTCGCCGTATAAACCGAATGGACAACGATTTGCGCATACAAGTCCGGTCCAACCAGGACCACATTTACATTTTCCCGATTCAGGATCACATTCACCACCATTTTGACATCGACAATCCGATTTACATTCGTAGCCGTGTTTACCGTTGGGACATTTATCGTCACATCTATAAAACACATAAATGAGACATATCTGTAAAATTCTCAAAAACAACTTTCGATATTAAAAAAATTAAAACACGAAAAGTATCATTACAAAGATGATATTATCCTGTATTAATGTTTAATGACACTTTGGTATTAGACGAAGTATTCAAAGGATGAATAGTAAATAGCAAAAGTTTCAAAATGTGCAATGCAAATAAATGTCAGGCGAATTCTCACAACAATTAGATAAATGTATGAACTCACAACGGACCCATCCAGCCTGGATGACAAAAACATTCTCCGGAGACATGATCACAATCGCCGTAGACGCATCTACATTTTTCTTCGCAATTTTGACCGTAACTTCCGGATGAACATTTTTTTTCACAATATTTTCCAGTCCAACCCCTTGCACAACGACATTCACCATTAAACGGATCACAGGTAGAGTTATTTTCGCATAAACATTCCATTTGACAATCCCTTCCCCAGTAGCCAGAAGGACAAGCTAAAACAACATTGAACAACTTGCTACACAACATAAGCACATAAACGCTGAATTTAGAACAGAACTTGATACAGCCTTGAGAAAAATGCAGTGTGTCCGAAGTTCATGCCATTTCAATATAAAGTTATTGAATATTTTTTCGAAATCGTAAACAATTCATTAGTGGAACCTCATTCAGTTTTCTTTTGTTTACTTCTTAAAAATTTAGAATAACCATTGAAATTAAGATCACAGTTGAAAAATAGAAAAATAGCTCTTGAGATCAATCACAAGCAATTTACATTACTTACACTTAAAAACACACAAAACCTAGAGAAGACTGATGTAAATTCAAACAAAAGTTCAAGATGAGAAAATAATTATTTATATTATTAAAAATATAATTAATCATTTTAGGGAAGTTATGATTATAAACAATTATGATGTAATCTCAGAAAGGAAATAATTTGCACTTAAAAATTAAGGGGTTAATTAGAGGCCATATTCTCGATGCATGTAAGCAATTTTGTATGCCAAATTACATTGTCAGCTCCATATTTGATTTCGTATACGAATACTCCAGATTAACGCTCCTAAAAAACACCCAAAAAAATCCCAATCCATATATTTTTCCCCTAAATTTAGGAGTAAAACCCGTAAGTTGCTGTCCTCATTAGAACAACTGATGAAATTCAATTATGAAAATAGTTTAATACAATAATAACTTCGTCACTTTATTCTTCGAAAACAAAATATGAATAATGTTGCCATAAGGTGGGAAAGACAATGGGCGAATTGTTCGAGCCCAAACCAGCTAGTGAGATTAATTAATCTTATAAACGCAACTGCTAACCAGTGTCGTGCGGCTTTTAATACACAATCACCAGCATTTATCACTTATAAGAATTACATCGAATGTCACCGTTTACCTAAATATTGTTAACCTTTTTTACAAAGTAGTGAATCGTTTCGTACCCATTAATAAGTAGATTACGAGAAATGTCTAATTAAATATCAATTTAGTAACAACGATTTTCTAATAACTAATTCTATTTGCAATTTGCTTTGGGAATACTCATTAGTTTAAGACTACCGAATACGTGGACTTAACCTTATCATTCGATGAAGTATTATAAGCTGAAATGCCTATATTTATAATATGTGTGGTGTTTCTCCCCAAACACCCAAATAGGGATTGGGAAATAAGGGTTCGTCAGAATAAGCACTTTGAAGACACTAAATAACTAGTTTTATTACGTATCAAAATTATACATGAACTGTGTACAGAAAGAGGCACACATCGACTGGCCTCGTGGTATTCGCAACCAGTCGCGCGTGTCGCGTACCTACCTCACACACACACATACAGCCATGCCGAGGCAGTCCCCAGCTTCATTGCTCCCAAACACTACAATATGTATAACCAAAAACCTTTATACCTAGCCTAACTTAACATAACCTAAGCAATACATTCATAGAAATATACTCAATGCATCACTAGGTGTTCCAGGTAAAAAAAATCTCAATGGAGAAATTATAAGTGGTTAAGTTCGCGCCTCTGTAATGTTTTTATTACCTCTTCGCGCTTATAGTATTATCCTATTACTCCGGCGGTTGGGGAATTTATGGCCTTGGAAGGCCACTCTTAAAGTAGGGTACGCCCTCTACTGACTTATGCCTTTCGGGCCAGGTTAGCGCGCAACAATTTTGTCAAAAATACGGAATTTTTAATTCTATATCGAATTGAGTCATTAAAACTTACATATATCACAAGAAGGTCCACCGTAGCCAGTTTCACAGTTGCATGTATCGGGAGCCACACATGTTCCATGAAGACAATCGTTTGAGCATACAGGAATGCATCGATCTTCGGCGCTATTTTTTGCATATCCTTTGCAGCAATCTTCAACTGGACGCATCTTCGTTAATTTCTGAGTTTTATATATTGTCTTAAATTTTATTTTGTACTTTGAACACCTGGGTGGGAAATTTAAACACCATACATATTCTCTCACTTGATAAGGTTGCTGTTCTGATACACGTACAGTCACTGTGTACCTAAAAGAAAAGTAAAATATGTATGTATTCGAAAAAACTATTTATTATTTGTCTTTTTGAAATACATTTATCAACGTAATTAAAAGTTTGCTACAGTATTTCGTTTGTGTTATAAAAAAAAAAAATTGTAGATGGTTCTTGAATTTAATTCATATTAATGTATTTAAAATCACCACTACTAAATATTTCTCTATATTTCATTGTTAATAGATACTATATATTAGTATAATAATAGGCAAAAATCAAAGCCAATTAAGGGGCAAATAGTTTAATTGTTTAAAAAACCAACGCACCGACGTTTCGCCTAATGTTTATAGGCTTTATCAAGGCTAAAAAAATATTTTTTAAAAAACAAATTAGAAACGTAAACATAATGATATTCCTCAAAATACTTACTGTAGGTTTAACAGTTCAAATCATATAGTTAAGGGAGGAATATAGACTGGTGCACAAAGGGTACATAATTATCGTGCCCCAAGGTAACATACAAAACAAATAAATGTAAAAAACACACAACAAAAATTAAAATGTTGATAGAATAACACAGTTAAAGTAATAAATAATTAATACATAATTTAAAATTGTGTTTAAAATTAATGAACCACGTGGAAACAAAAAAAGGACGAACAATGACATTACTTAAAGATATAAAAAAAATTTCCCACTTTTTTAAAAAAAAAAAGAATTTAGGTTGTTTTCATTTGATAATTCTTCTTCATTTTAAATTTATTGTATATGTTGTAGTAATTGTTTACTATTAAATTATTTTCCAGGTCTGATCGTAAATTCATAGTTTTATTCTCATTAATCAATCTATCAACATTTTAATTTTTGTTGTGTGTTTTTTACATTTATTTGTTTTGTATGTTACCTTGGGGCACGATAATTATGTACCCTTTGTGCACCAGTCTATATTCCTCCCTTAACTATATGATTTGAACTGTTAAACCTACAGTAAGTATTTTGAGGAATATCATTATGTTTACGTTTCTAATTTGTTTTTTAAAAAATATTTTTTTAGCCTTGATAAAGCCTATAAAAATTAGGCGAAACGTCGGTGCGTTGGTTTTCAACAATTAAACTATTTGCCCCTTAATTGGCTTTGATTTTTACCTATTATTATACCAAAAAATTGGGGAAGAAATAACAACCACTATATATTAGTTTTTATTATTATGAACAATAAATGTGGCTCTACTTACGATTCTTGTTTTACACAAATGTTGGGTCCTTCCAGAGTCAGACATATCGAGATTTGAAATAGGAACACTAATATCGCTGAGAACAATGACATATTTCCGGTTGAAAATCCGTTAATTGAATTAGTTGAAACTAAAACGAGACTTTATCACATCAATATTCGTTGTTGTCGTTTATTCCGAACTGCCGTGTACGTATGTGGGTACTAAATTCAAATACGTGTCATCACAGCCTTCGTCGCGTTTCCTTTTTCCATTAGGATAATAGAGAGGTCGTTATCTTGCTAATTGTTACTCTTGTATTTAAAGTTGTTGCAACGAATGATTCTGCTCCTGCTCTTCAGCGGTAACTTAGTGTTGCATAAAATTGTACTGTGTTTTGAGAGGCTGATTACTGTACTGATATGAGTGGAAGTATTGAGGCTCTGAGAATCTAAAAGAAAAAGTAAAAGCATAGACAAGTACATAATATTACCTACGTAGAATTTATATGAATACAACTAGTAGCTAGTAGTTATCATATTTCGTGATGTTTCTAAACAAACAATTGTAAAAATATGTATTGTCTTACGATTGAATTACAAAACACGTTAGCATATCTCGAATATACTTTTCTATACTACCTCGTAAACTATAAGGTTGGCAACTACATAAAACCTACAGTTTGCAGATTTTAACTAATTTTAAAAAAATTTTGTTAAAAAATATATATCTGCTACATTACATATAGTCTATTTTTGACTATGTATCTGTGCGATTGTAACTACATATTCATAAAGCTTCTACGTTTTTTTCGAGTAATTATAATCTCGAATAAGAAATTACAATACAACTAAATTCAAACAGCCTTACATTTATTCCTACATTTGCAAAATTGCAGTTTTATTTGTTAGGCTGATACTGTTTTTTTATATTAAAACAGGTAAGCAATCGGGGTAATAAAATCAAGGTTGAAATAGGTAACATCTAATTAACGACAAAGCTTTAAGGGTAGGTACCTACCTACGTCACTGCAACTTACTTGCTATAAACGTGAATGTAGATAAATTGAGAAAATTCAAAGGCTAAAGTTATCGTATAATTAACAATATTGTAAAATTGAAACAAAGCGCGACTTCTTTGACGGAAACTGATGGAAGTAGAAGTAGAAATAGGCGAATCACCGCTAGCCATTGAGAACTGATATTCTAAACTATGGGACAAAGAAAGTGCACTTTGATTCGTGGAATAGTTCAACATTTCAAGTGCTAATTACTAATTCTAAATTATTACTTACCCGTTCGATCGAAAATCGACGAAATAAATAAGCTAATATGAATCATGTAAAAAGTAATGAAGGTAGTTCATTTAAACTACTCATGGTGAATTCACTGTGAAACAATTTCTAATAAAACCGAATTTGGAACACAAAAATGGTTAGGGAATTATTTCACAAACTTTATTCACAAATTCCTGACGATATGGTACATACGGGCATTGTATCTATCTATCTACTGTTAGTAAAGCAATAATCAGGGGCAATTCAGTATTTTTCGATAATGGCCTAAACAGCCGAAACAGTATCGTAAGGAATTTGTACATTAATTTTATGAATTAATACCCCAAATACAGTTTGAGCTAAATAAGAGATGAAAATTTTTATAACACCGTAAATAAGTACACAAAAACTTGTCCCCTATTTTTAATGCCTTACAAAAACAAAATTATATTTACCATACAGGGTGTTCAAAAAACGAAGAAATTTGGAATTTTTTTTTCAATTTGACTGAAATTCGACAGTGTTGCCTTTTAAACGGAATACCTACATTTTCTTCATTTCTTACACACTGGTTTTGTATGAAATTTTTTTTTATTAAAGTTATATTTTGACCGCAATGAAGTTATTGCGTACTTTTTGGACAACGCTGTATGTTGTAGGTAGGTACTTACTTTTGTCTGGAATGCATTATGAACGTCGTAAATCTCTCACATAGCATTTTCAGTTAATTTTTTGTATGCCTAGAACGCATTGTGGACCTAATAAGCGAAATAACCGCGACCACCACAATGCGTTCCGGGTAAAATCTTCTAAATTCGACAATTGGGCACAACATAAATACCTATATAATTTTTATGGAAAATTTTGATATATAAAAAAGAAAAGCTGTTACGGCGGGGCGGTTCGTGTGCAATAATGAAAAGCAAGACAACTGCCACTTTTCAATTTTTAAATTTGGGTAATTGTATAGATACGCCTCCCACCAACTCAGTATGTTGTAGAGTTCGTCACGCTGATCAAGAATATATATTGTCATGATAGAAGGATGCTACAATACAATTTAAAAAAAATTAACAGATTTAGAAAATGAAATAAGTTCCAAAATATTAAATAACAAAACAATATGTTTTATACAAAAAATATGTAGGTATTATTTATTAAATAGATATAATTTACTATTTACGTTAAGATTATTAAAATTTTTTTAGTTGTGATATAAAATTTAATTTTAATTTAAAAAAAAAATAGTTTGGAAATAGAGTTTTGGCAATTGATTTGAAAAGACTACAACATTTTCAAATAATATAATACTAATCAAGATTGTATGAATTTAAAAAAAAAAATTATTTAAGATCCTAGTGGAGAACTTTTTGGATATTAAAGAAATAAATGAGTTTCTTGAAATCAAAAGAAAATAGATGAAAATTAGAAAAATATAATTAATTGAATAGAACATATTAAAATACAAGAAGAAAATAAATATTTTAAAGGAATTAAAGTTTATCAAAAATTCAAGATTTTTAAGAAAGCAATGTCAATTCAATAATACAAGAAGAAGAAGAATAAAATAATCAAAATAAAAGAAAAGAAAAATTAATATGGATATAGAATGACTTCATCATTTGGTAAATGCAGTTTTCCAGTTGACATTGATTGATTTTAAAACCAAAGTGAGTGAATTTAAACATGTCACCATAATTAAATAGAAAAAATGTATAAACTATATTATAAATTATAATTATAAAATATATAAATATATATAAAATTTCATTTTAAAAAATTTGTTAATAATATTTAATTAGTTTTATATTAGAGTAGAATTTAGAATATTTAAAATTAAAAAAAGTGTAAATTTAGTTTTTGGAACTTACTCTAAGTAAAGTTATTCATGCTCTTTAATATTAAAAAATTTAATATTTAAATTAAATAAAATAATTAAATCTAATAAAATTGTATTGTATTTCATCTCAACAGATCATTATATATTTTATTCTCCCAACATTACATTACAATATATATATATACATATATATATAAGTTGCTAACCGATCTAAACCATTCATTTATTAGAGATCATAACAAAATAATTACAGACGTTTCGATCACCAAACTTTGTGATCCTTTTCAATGTGAAACATGATAAAATCTAAAAATAATAATTTAACACTAATTAATATTTAATAGCCAGATAAACTAATGAATTAGATATAACATTAAAAGTACCTACCTAGGGGATGAAAAACATGTGGTGATATCAAGACCCCTTTACAAAATAACCTTTAAAAAACCATGAGGTTTGCGTTGAATGGAAATTTATATTAACTACACCAATTTTAAAACTTTAACAAATAATTATGAAGAGATAATTTGATTCTATTGACCTCATTTTTATTAAGTCATCTTGTACTACCACTCAAAAGTGTAATTTTTTCCTCTTTCTTGGATGTTAGCTCTTCAAACTAACATCCACTTAACTTGTTTATAATTTTATTCAATATGTTTTAATATCTTTAATTATTTTAAAATTTCTAAACCATCAATGTAATTCTCACTCTTCATAATTATTTGTTAAAGTTTTAAAATTGGTGTAGTTAATATAAATTTCCATTCAACGCAAACCTCATGGTTTTTTAAAGGTTATTTTGTAAAGGGGTCTTGATATCACCACATGTTTTTCATCCCCTAGGTAGGTACTTTTAATGTTATATCTAATTCATTAGTTTATCTGGCTATTAAATATTAATTAGTGTTAAATTATTATTTTTAGATTTTATCATGTTTCACATTGAAAAGGATCACAAAGTTTGGTGATCGAAACGTCTGTAATTATTTTGTTATGATCTCTAATAAATGAATGGTTTAGATCGGTTAGCAACTTATTTATCTTCATAACCATTGAAATATTAAACTCCTTTTCACATATATATATGTTGGGCGCGGAAACCACCCATATCTATTGTAAAACGCAATTAGTAGTAGTGGTTTGTTGATTTATTCAAATATTGAGATCGTGTAGTGTTTATTGTTGTAGATTAGATACAGACTAATTTAGTCTTTATCTATAAGTGATACATGAAACTGATTGTTTGTATTAACTCTGAAAGGTTATTCTTAGTCTTTTACGAACACAAATGTCGGGGAAGGGTGAGGGATATGTAAATGTAGACATACCCATCCTGAACCGCAACCTATTGCAACACACACGGCAGTATTACGACAGTTTTTGTATTTTATGACATCTTCATATTGGTTTAGAGCTTCAAAAAAATCGGTTACGGTTCAGGATGGGTGTGTTTACGTTTACATACCCCTCACCCTTTCCCAAAATTTGTATTCGTAACACACTAATAACCGCTTTCAAATTTTAAACAAAGAAGCAGGATCATGTATCACCTATAGATAAAGACTATAAATAATTCCGTATCTAATCTACAAAATAAGCAAACAGAACATGATTCGAGCATTTAAATAAATCAACAATCCTCTACTACTAATCGCGTTTTACAATAGGCATGGAAAATACACGAAATGAAAAAGCTCAAAAACAGCATGAAGGGGTGGTTTCCGCGCCCAATATATATACATATTCTTGATCAGTAAGACGGACTCTACAACATACTTTTTTTTTTAAGAAAATAGGAAGGGATTAAGCTATTGTACATGATTACGAAGAAATCTTATTGTGAATTCTAAGAAACTGATGTTCCTTTATTGAAAATTATTATATAATAATAATAATATTTATTCTCTTTTTTCCTACAATACATTATATATACAATATATTATAAGAGATCAAAGAAGAAATAAATTTCTTGGGTGTGGGAGAAAACTTATGACTATCGTATATACTATTCTTATATTGTATATCCTAACCTAATTTACATTTGTAATTGGATAGTTTAATTTTGTTTTGTTGGCTGTAGCGAGTCCTCAATTGTTTGGAGCCATATTTTTAGTTCTTTTTTGATTTTTTTTGTGTTTCCGATTTTCTGGATCCTCGCTGGTAACTGGTTCATGAACCAGGTCCCGGTGTAGTCGAAGCATTTTTGTCCGATACTCTTGTTTTTGAAAAGTATTCCTACTTCCTTGTCCCCCCGTCTGGTGTATTTTTTTATTTTAGAGGTTTCAGTTTTTTTTTTTTAGCAGACGGCGTTTAGGATAAATCTGTTTAATTTTTAGAAATGGTGAATTTTCGTATAATAATCTGGTGGGATATCTGATTGGTAGGCCTCGCATAGCTTTTATCAGTCTGTTTTTTAGTGTTTGTAGCTTCGTGATTATGTGTTCAGAGCAGCCGCCCCATGCTATTATTTTCCATATGTGGCTATTGATTCAAACAGACTATGGTATATGTTGTGTAGTTGCTGGATGGAGAGGAGGTTACGTAGTTTTTTGAAAGTGAAAGGAAGATATTGCAGTTTTTTTTGTAAGATTTTCTATATGTTCTGTCCATTTTAAATGTCTGTCCAGTGTGATACATACCAAGATATTTCACAATTTCCGTTCCTTTGATTTTGTCATTTTTCCCTGCACATGAGAAATTTATTGTCTCAATGTCTGGTAGGTATGTTGTCTGTGTAACAACTGTGGGTTAGGACACAGGTTTTGTCCAGGTTGGCTGTTAAACAGTGGTTTGCGAACCAACCTGTTAATCTTACCATATCTTGTTTTATTTCTTGTACCACCTGCTCGGCTTTGTAGAAAATGGCAGTATTATCTGCATATGCGATAATTTTCCCTTGTGCTTTCGTGAAACAGGTCATTCATAAAAAGGATAAAGAATAACGGGCCCAGTATAGTCCCCTGGAGGACTCCACATGTGATTTCTTGTGGCCTGCTGGTGTACGTACCTATTTTAACCGTTTGGGTCCTTTTTGTGAGGTAGCTCCTTATGAGTGCGTGCACTTTTCCTCTGAAGCCCATGTTGTGGAGTTTGTCCATAAGCAGGCTGTGGTCTAGTGTCGAAGGCTTTCGAGAGGTCGATGAAAACAGATGCCGTACAGTATCCCTCGTCCAGCGCGTTTGAAATGAATTTGGTGCACTCTGCAACAGCGTCAGTTGTAGATCTGTTTTATCTGAAGCCGAATTGTTCCTTGTTTAATATTTTGTGTTTTTCGATGAAACTGATGAACCTCTCCTTTAGACTTTTTTCAAAGAGTTTCGCTATGGTGGAGATTATAGAGATCGGCCTATAGTTGTTTGGGTCAAATTTATTACCTGTTTTGTTAATTGGAGTAATATTTCGGCTTGCTTAAATTGTATGGGGCAGGTTGCGGTTGCATAACATCTGTTAAATATGTGTACTAATGGTTTGGTGAGGTAGGTAGAGTTTGGTTTCAGTATTGTTGCTGGGATTCTGTCTGGGCCTGTCGATTTGTTTGTGCGGAAATTGCTTATGTATTTGTGTAGTTCCTTATTGTCGATTGGTTTGATGAAGAAAGATTTGTCTATTGGTCTTTTATGAAGCTTGTTTCTGGGGTATTTGATTTAGTTTTGCTTCTGTTTAGGATTTCATTGATCGTTTTCCATGTTGCTCTTGGGTTGTTTTGGGCCAGCTTCTTTTTAATTGGTTCTTCTTTAGCTCTTTTAATTATTTTGTTTAGTAGATTACGGTATTTTTTGTATTCTGTTATTAGAAGTGGGTCCTGCGATTTCATAGCTTGTTTATGTAGTTTGTCACGTCTGTTTATTGAGTTAATTATGCCGGGTGTTATCCAGATGCTTCTTCTTCTTTCTTTATTTCGTTGTGTGTGCTCTCGTTGATACTAGTCGCTGATGGTCTTCATGAACAAGTCTATGGCTACTTGCGGGTCTCATATATCAGTCAATTCCTCTCAGTCATGTGCTTTAAGTAAATTTGTTAGTTTTTTATTGTTTATTGTTGTGCTGATGTGGGTTTTTTGCTAAGTTTTGCTCGGGTGGTTGGTATTTTTACGAGGGTTGAGTAGTGGTCTATTATGTATGTGTCGATTATTATCGAGGTTATTCTGTTGTCTTTATCGAAACCTTTGATGAAAAGGTGGTCTATGCATGTCTCGCTGTCGTTTGCTATCCTGGTGGGGATGTTATGGCTGGTATGAAACCGTTGTCTAGGAAGGTACTGATGTATAGATCAGTTTGTGGGTTGTTTTTTAAAAGGTCTATATATTTATATCTCCAGCGAAGATATGTTTTCGTTCCTCTGTGTAATTTTGTAGAGCTTTCAGGAAGCTGTCGCAGTTGTTAGAGGGTGGTCTTTAGAGGGCTGTTATGAGAAGTGTTGTTTTATCGGGGTTTATTATGGTTAGTTCGATACCTTCACAGTCATTTATTTGAGTTGTTGTTACTGCATGTTCGAGATTTTCCGCGATATAAACTATCGTACCATCGTTTTTGTTTTGGTAGTGTTTGTTAATGTAGTACTTGTATCCTGGTATTTTGTAGCGACTTGGATTTTCTAGTTTGTAGGTTTCAGTACATATCACTATGTTTGGTTGTATGTTTACTTGTTTTAGTAGTACTTGCAATTCCTCAAAATGTTAATCTAGGCTTCGAATGTTTATGTGTATAATGCTGATTTCTTCTTTTTCCTAGGATGTAACAATAATGTGATTACATTACTAGGTTAAGCTATATATAGGTTGAAATATTTTTTGTTCTTCAGCACTAATGTATTACTCTTTGAAAATGGCCGATTGGCTGAAACATATGTAAGAGATTTTCTTATAATATAGTTGAAACATCAAAAACCACTGTAGTTTTCTTTCTATTTTTTATTTATATTTAAAATGGCTTGTACTCTGTGTATAATGGTTCTTTAATCGTTTAGGGGGGTCATTATTCATTAATGGTTTGCATGATTTTAGATCGGTACAGCGCTGGATAGTTTGCTTTAGCTATTTGGTGCTGTTTGAATGCCTTTTATGTATCGCATTTTTGTGTTTTGTTTGCAGAGTGTTCTGTGCTTCTCGCTAGGTTGTATCTTTTGTTTGCGTTTATGCAGTTTGTGCATTTTTTTGTATGGCTTTGAGTACAGTCTTCAGTTTTATGTTCTGCAGCGCACCAGCAACAAGCGAGGGTGTTGCACTTGTAACACCTTTTGGTGTTTATTTCGTCGTATACTCGACAGATTTCCCAGTTTATGTAGATTTTGTGCTTATCCATGATATTTTCGTATGTGTCTGTTTACTTCTGCATATGCTGTATATGTCTTTTTACTTTGGATGTACTTTATGTAATTTTTAGGTGGGTGGTTGTCTCGTTTCCAGGTAGGTTTTGTGCTGTTATTATTTCTTCTAGTTCCTCTTTGCTGTATGACGAGTTAATATTTACTATTTTAATTTTTGGGTTTAGCAATTCTTCTATTGAAACTTTGTATTTGTCGCCCATTTCTTTTTCTATTTCATTCAATAATCTTAGGTTTTCTGTTTCGTTGCTGCATTTAATTATCAGACTTCCATCATGTTTTTGTTTAATACTTTTGACTTGGATTCTTAGTTTGTTTAGTTTTATTTTGGTCTTCATTTCTTGCATCGTTTCATTGGCATTTTGTTTTGTAAGTGGTTTAATCAGTAGATGTGGGATATCTGTATTACTTACACTATCGGTTTTTTTGTGATGTTTGTGATTTCTGCATACGAGATTTTTTGGTTAGGTTGAGTGGTCTTGTCTTTGGTTATGTTTTCGATTTTTTTGGCTACTTCCTTTACGTAGTTTTTAATTTCAGTTAGAGTATGTATAAGATCAGATATTTCGTTGTCAGTCACTTTGATATTATTTACCATGATTTGCATGTTTTTTTGGTATTTCTTGCAGTTTGCACACGACCAGAAAACTATGTCTTTTAACTTCTTTATTTGTTGGTATTGCACGTCGTTTATTTTTGCACATTGTATGTGGTACCATTTGTCACAAAAATCATCACAGTAAATTGCTTTATCACTTTGTTTTACTTCTTTTTTACATTTATAACATGTGTTGCTTTCGTTTTCATCTTCTGTGTCGGCGGCCCTTTTTAAATCATGATTATAATCAATCAAATCAAACTATATTAGTTGCTTCATCTTTTATAAACCTAAGGCTGTCTCGGGGTAAGGTTTTTGATAAGTGAATTTCCTTTACTGTTAATATCGTCTGCAAACATTAAGTTTTCCTTACATACACCGAATTTTTTTTTTTTAAGACAATATAGTAGACAACATCCTCCTAAATTTGCATTAACAGGCATATCAATCATCGTGGTGAATTGCCCGAAGGCACTTTTTGCACAAGTCACAATCTTTGGGGAATCCAAAAACATGAACACGGTTTTCACCTTTGTAGTTTGCTCGACACACCGTCACACAGCACTTAAATGGCATAATGTATATTGTATTTAAAAGCAAGTAATATTAACTACCGAATTACACAATTATTGTCACTGTACTGAGAAAGGTCGATCAATAATGCATGTCAAACGAATTTGAATAAAATCGGAGATGTGGGAATTAAACAATTTAATAGGTTTATTTGTTAAAGTCTGGTAAAATGCTAGTAAATTTCTTGTATATATAAATACCGAACTACTGATTATTTGCTTCACATTTAATGGTTTAAGTAGACTTACAATTCAACAATTCAAATTCATTTTATTTTTTAAAATCATCTAAATAGGTTTTAGTTTAAATCATTCTTACACGTGTTTTGAAGACACAAAACATTTTCATTAAATATGCATACTTAAAGTAAAAGTATATCGGCACAACAAAAAAATTATAAATGCTGATTTGGTTCCAAAATTGCCGCATACCACAAACACAATGCATGGGCCTACTATCACCGTCATGTCTAGCTGTTACGTAATCTGCACTCTGGCCTTGTCTCACGATGGTAACGGTTCTTTTCATCATTGCATGTTTTTAACTTCTTTTTTATTCTCGTGTATATATTGTTTTGATTGTGTTCCTTTTGTATATCAAGTTGTTATTTCTGTGTTAGTGTTTTATTATTGTTAATTAAATAATCTCCAAACGTTAAAATACTAACTAATTCTTAATTGTTTTTCTATGTTTGCAATCGATTAATGATTTTTTGATTATAGTACGTACCCCCACCAAACTCTTTCCATACTCCCAGGGGTACGCGTAGAGACACTGATCTAGACCAATATAGGGAATTGTTTTAGACGCTTTAGCAGCTAAAGCCGTACATTATTTGTAGATAATTTAAATTTCGGGACCGCACCCCTCTATCTTTTACTAGGTAAAAAATACAACGGCCCAAAGACGCGTTCAAACATATAATGTGGTGCTAAACCGGATTTGGAATGGTGTGTAAGCATTGAAAGAACAGAAAACCCATTTTACAAAACTTTAACTCTTTATAAGTAAAAGCTGATTGCAAACATTGTTTTATGGACAGTTAATCAGAAAATTAAAAAAATAAAACATGATTAATATCTGATCCTAAAATAGCCAGCGATATTGTATTAAATTATGCAGTAAGGATATCCAACTTTATTTTAGTCCCTTTTTGAAGTAGTTTTTTAAAAGCATTTTTGTAATTTTAAGAATAGTTTCCACAAATATTACGTTGGGAAAGTACAATGTGTTCAATCAAAAGCTCTTGTTGATAAAAATATTTTCTTTCTCTGAATTCCGAGAAGACTGAGGATGAGGTTCTTGATAAGTGAACGTTGTTCAATATTAATATCGTATGTAAATGCATTGTAAATGCATTCTAAATTAATATGCAATTCTTCCTTACTTTCTTTCATTGTTTTTAATAAATTTTGTTGGTGCAGTAACAACTTCTTTTCATCTCTACTTTTTCCACGTACATTATCATTTGAAATCTGAATCTAAAAAATCATCTGAATATTTAGTATGCCAAATTATACACTCCTGATTAAAGTTATGTTCGCAAACTTTGCTATTTTCTGTCACCTCACAATCACTTCGACGAATTGAAAGAAGTCTCTTTTTATGAATATCACCCTCTTTAGGGAAGCCAAAAACATGCACATGATTATTGAGATTATAATTGCTTTTTCAAAGCGGCACACAACATATTTGATATAAAGCACAATTTAATTGTATTTGAATATACGTAATAGCATTAATAACATACTTTATATAATTCAGAACGTATTTAAACGACATAAAATACCGAAGAATCGAATCGTGTTTCTTTCTAAATAAGATTGATTCTATGCATAAAGAGATCACTCCATTGACTAGTGTTCGTGACGTGGTAGGTATTTTTCTTTCTTCGAAGCTGTCGGGCCTTTCTATTCCCGGTGGTAACATTTTTAGTCGGTTTGGTGGTAGGTATATAGGATTTATCGTAGTCAGTATCGTAATCATTTCTTCAGTAATCCTAACAATATGTAAAAACAGGTGTAGTAATGAATAAAAGTAAACTACGTTTTTCCGACAATAATAGTAAGTAACTTGTTAAAATTATTCCTACATTCCTACTGTCCCTTAGAAAGAATTTATGAAGAAATGAATCTTTCAAAGACCATGATCGTTTTGGTGAATGATAAGCAAATACCGTGCGTACCTAATATGTACAAAACCATTGTGGTTGTTCAGATTATATTATAAAAGAATTCTCTCAAGTAATTATTGCTGTTGTCCTATTATGTATTTTCAAATATTTTAAAGGCAATTAACAAAAGAGAATTGAAATACAGCTATTTGATTTAAATGATAAACGTACATATTTCAATACGTAATTTCTTTCCAAATATATATTTTTTTAAATGCCCTACATTTTAAAAGTAAAAAAGGTTACCTATTTAGTACATACGTTTTCATTAAAACTATAAAAAGACTAGGTTTGTATCCATGCCTTGACTTCTTTGATGCTATCAAAATACACATCCTACTTTTTTTGGTGATAATACTGCTCTACATTTTAATACCCATAGAATTTTACACCTCACTTTCGAAAAACATTTTGGAAAATGTCCTTCGTTGTACATATTAAACTTAATAAATATTTTTGAAATGTAACAGCCCTGACATTTATATTTTAACACATAAACACAAAGAATGAGCTCATAAGCAACTAGTTATTAAATTTTCGCATTTTATGACTGGCTATAAGTGTTGGACATTTAATTTATTGTACACCTGCACACGTAAACTTTAGCTAGCCTGTACTTCATTTTAATAAGAATAGGAGAGCTAAACATAATTTTCTATTTCCATATTAAAAAATAAAAGTAAATCAAACATTTTGTACTCACCTATTTTTAAGACAATGCCACGACATAAAATGCAACTGCATCAAACAATGGTATGTAAATAATGTAGCTGAGTAATTTGCTTTAATTTAAGTAGTTCATAACTTTCCAGTTTAACACTATTATGTTGACGGATTACACAAATTCCCAAACAGTAACTAAAGCACACAATCACATAACAGGATATTTCTAACACTATATAAATTTTTAAACACATAACAAATATTAATTTAAAATCTAGAAATACTTTAAAAAGCGACTCACTATAATTGTTTGCTGTCAAATTATTCTTCTCTGCCATCGATTATCCACTTCTGATACACGAACCAAAGGCGAACAGCACCGACTATCTGCGATCATCGATCAAGAAATCGTGGTCATCAAAGTATGGAACCCAACAAACATCTCTAAAGCGGAAACGGTAATATTTATGAATGGATGAAACGATAATGGATGAATTCGTCCATGCTGGATTTAATACCATTATCCGTAACAATTGGAAAGGTAACTTCATTGTTAACAAATTCCTGTTGAGGCTAAATATGCGTTCGTATTTATTCAAAAAATGAAAAACTGTTTCTTCCTCCTCTTATCCTTCATTAAATTCATTTTGAAATATAATATTAATATTCACGAGATAGAAATTTACTAACAACAGAAAAGGGTCTTGAGGTACTTAGGGCATCACAATGTTATTATTGTTTATTTGCAAGTATGTTGAGGAGGATTGTAAAACTACGAAACGTTATAAAATTATTGTTATTATTTATATAATTAATTCATTATTATTACTATTGTTTTGTTCATGTTTGATCAAATGTCCCAAATTCCTATTCGGATTCGATTTGAAACAGACTATACTTTTTATGAAATAATTTTATAAACTACAGACTTGGTACTTTATTCCCAGGGTAAAACTAACTTTCAAATTCAGCCGAACAATAATTCTGGTAAAAGTATATTGCGTACTACGTCAACATTTTAGAGTAAATTGTAACATTGAACATATACACAAAACAACATTAATATATCCCGTTTTCTACCCCGAAGGGAGGAAAACGGTCATTTCAGGTCTGTGCCTTCGGCTTGACCTATCGGAGATTACCCATCATGTTCTTTCACGCGAACCGACCCGTCGCCGTCACTGAGACCTGAAATAAAGGACAGAAAACCTCTCCCCTTCCCTTTCCCTAGAATGAGTCATGCCGGCTAGTGCGGTCAAACGCGCAAATTCCTCAGACCTACCTGTGCTAAGTGACGGCAAGGCCTCACTCAAGTCAAGCCTCGGCAAGACCTGAAATAACCGTTTTCCTCCCTTCGGAGTAGAAAACGGGATATATTTAAGGTCTGTGCCTTCGGCTTGACCTATCGGAGAAGTGTTTATAATCTGCCGGCACCTCAAAGCGTACTGTGACCAAAAAGAAGGGAAAGTTCCAAATTTAAGAGGGAGAGATATGGCAAACCAAACTCTTAGTCTCAAGAAAAATCTTTTTATTAAATGAGATCTTTAAAATAACAAGTAATAACTTAACACTTAACGCAATATGAAACAACAGTCGTTGAGTTTACAAACAAAAAACATCGCTGTTTTAACCGTGTTTTGAACAATCGCCAACGGGCTTAAAGTACGAATAGCAAAAATAAAATAAAGCGTATGGATAACGCTGAACAAAATCTTTTAAAGGAACTAAATAACTAACTCTATCTGTTGTACTCTTTTCTTTCAATAACAATAAAAATAAAACTCTAACTTCCAGAGGAATGACTATGAGTACTTATATAGGCTCAAAGGCCTCCAACAAAACGTTAGCAGATTCGTCTCTTGGTTTTTTAACTTCCTTACAATAGTGCTTGAAAAAATTTGTTGATCCTTTCCAATTTCCCCTTTTAAGTAATTCATCCAAATCTAAATACTTTCCAAAATTGTACGATGCCACTGCCGACCTGATTGAACCTGGTGAGGCTTTTAAACGAAGTTCAGAGAAAATTGTTTTTAACCAACCAGCTATGACACACCTAGAAGCCGCTTTCACCTTGCCTCTTGTGGTTATAAACAGATTATTTAGGTCTACACACGCTCTTCTTCTGTCCGATGAAAGATCTATTAGCTTTAGAGTCCAAGAAATCAAATCCAAACTAGTTTCTTTCATTTTGTGCAGTTTCCATCCTGATTGTCTGTAATCTATTTTGTTGGTTTTCGATCCAAACCTGGGCCAGAAAATAATGGAATCCTCTTCTACTATAAAATCGTCATCGCTGATGGGTAATAAGGTTAGATCATGGATTCTTCGTCCTGATGCTAGTACCAAAAGGGCTGCTGTGTGGCGAGAGACCTGGAAAAGGCTATTCTCATCAGGAACATGCTGTCTCAGCCATTCTAATAAGATTTCCATGCTCCAAACGTTTGTTGGTAGACGTGAATTGCCTCTAGAAGCCTCTGCTCTTTTAACGCCAATAGCTTTTAGCATCGATTTTATAAGGGGATGAGCACTCAAGCTGTCTCTCTTTTCAGGATCCGCCATGGATAAATGGGCATTTACTTTTAAGGCATCAAAAACAGGAGAGGCATGGAGTTTCTTTTGCACTTCCTTATATCGAATGGAGTTCCAGAAAGGTGATCCTAGTTTCTGACAAGCCAGGCCCTGGGTCTTGATCACTGGATCTGGTGGTGGGACCGACGGCTCGTCCTCTTTTACTTCAGGGAGAAGAGACAAATCCTCCAAAACATCCCCGTGCTTCAAAGAAGGGTCCCTGAGCGTCGGTGGTTCCCACCGTGGAGTGCTCAGGGGTCCAGTTTCCGAAGCGACTGAAGAAGCATCATCCTCTGACAAACTGTTCTCCTTGTCCCAGCTACACTCATCTCTATTCTTCTGATGACGAACCATGGGTTTTGTTAGTTCGCCAATTTTGTTCGACAGATTCTCAAACATTAAGTACATTCGATCCTCTAGGACATCATATTTGGACCTTTTTGCGGGAGGCCCACTAAATTCCCGATTTTCTTGGGAAACTCTGCTGGCCGCGACTAAAGACTCTTCGTCACTGGGAGATTCCACCAAACCCGCAGCTCGCCTGAGTTCAAAATCTGCTTCTTTTCGCGTAACGCAGAGCTTCTTGATGGAATTTACTGCCTGTAGGAACAGATCTGTTCGACCAATAGAACCTTTTATTCTGTTCGTAATTTCAGGAGGGCTCATAATCAGTGCTCTGCAGAATGCCCACTCAAGCATTTGAATCTTAATGTCTTTGTACAGCTTTTCTGGGAGGCTAACTGCAGAATGATTGAAGGCCCTAACGATTCCAACTGTTGGCAGGGCGAATCTTAGTTTATTTAGCACCTGGGAGTCAACACCCTCCTCACCAAAAAAATCCTCTTTGGAAAGGCTCACCGATTGCCAGTTTGTCCAACCCTCTGGCAAACTCTCCTGAGCTAACAATTTAAGCCGGTCCAGAATTCGATCACCTTCCTCTGTTTTGGCCGACTCCTCTAGTAGCTCATAGAAGGTCGTAAAAGTCGAGGCCATCGCCATCTATGATGATAAAACAGCCATTAGTAATGGTGAAAAACTCAGGATCCAAAATAAAATAAAGAGCTAGAGAGTTCGAGGTAAGCATGCCTGCGAACAATTAATTGAGTTTCTCTTTTAACAGTAACAAATGCGTTGAGAAACGGCCGTGTCAAGCTACTTGGTTCGGCTCGTCAGTCGAGACGACTCAACAACCATCAGCCTCAACGGCTGGTTAGATATGACGGCTCGTCGGCAGTTACAGCTCGTCAGCCGCTACGGCTCAAAAACTCCACGGCGTGACGGCTCGTCAGCCGCGACGCCTCAAAAACTCGACGGCTCGTCAGCCGTCACGGCTCAACGACCAGGACGGCTCGAAGAAATGAGCCGCCCCGTCTGAGGCGATAACCAAGTTGTTACCTAAGCTAAAACAGATTAAAAACGAATCTCAAACAAAACTTACCTATAAAAGGGTTCACTTAAGAACAAAAACACTGGTCAAGGAAAGGACACAAAAATCTCTAACGAACGTTACACAACGTTAAGACGACGAAGGGCGGAAACGCACTACTCGACAAATGATAGCGTACTGAGGAATTTGCGCGTTTGACCGCACTAGCCGGCATGACTCATTCTAGGGAAAGGGAAGGGGAGAGGTTTTCTGTCCTTTATTTCAGGTCTCAGTGACGGCGACGGGTCGGTTCGCGTGAAAGAACATGATGGGTAATCTCCGATAGGTCAAGCCGAAGGCACAGACCTTAAATACTTATGTAAAATAAATTTAAAGACATAACATTCTTTTTTTTTATATACATTTTTTTATATTGTTGAACAATAAAGTCTATATCTAAACATTTTATTTATCGTTTGAAAAGGCTGCTGGTTTCGAATGAATGAAGTCATTTGTTTAAATGATTGGATGGACCCATAAATAATACATAATAAGACTATAAACAGACAACCGGAGAATAAGAAACACATGAGTCAGTCTGCGTTGGTTCGCCTCGCGTGTGGACGAATTGTGTGCGTATCAAAAATGATACAGAAATAATAATTAAAGATATAGCATGTTTCCACCCCTGGTGCACTGTTGCCCGGTCTTTACGGCCGTGGTTCCTTCGAGTGGGGTTACTCGTAATTGGGGGTGTTGCGGGCTACTCGAATAACATGATTGTGGTGGCGGGGTAGCTTCATGTAAGTGCCCCACTTCCGATCATTGAGATGCTAGTTCCTAAGGGGGCTGGGCGTCTGGGGAAGCCTTACTTATTTTAGGGAGACTCTAGCTAGTTGTCGAAGAATAGAACACGTACATAAAAAACTAGTAAAATATTGGTTGTCAGTAATTGTTTATCTATTTTTGGGTCTACCGGAGTATATGTTTCTCCATCCTAAGTGCAGTCAGGATCTGTTGGGGAAAAGAATCCGTGAGATTAGGTGAGACGTTGCACCTGTTCATTATTATCTATCGATTTCTTATGTATTATAATTATCAACGCCTTGGAAACAAATGTATTTTAACACTTAGTTATGCTAATTGTATAATAAATAATAGACGTAGACCACACTGAAAATATTAAAATTATAATGGTTCTATTCCTCTATTCCTGAGTCAAATAATAATAACTACTTTCTAGATCAGAATCACTTTCGCTCTCACCACCTTGTAAGTTTGGTTAATTATAAAATACGACTCCGCTTGTTTCACATTATTTCAACGCGAGTTCCACTCTTCCGCTGAAAACGACTGAAAAAATTAACCGCACAATAATTGCATGTCATTCAAAATGAAAACTAATATTAGATAACCCCACTATGCATTGCGTCGTAGTTATCTGAACCAATTCAATGGGATTTAGCTCTGGGCATGGGTAATAAGACGGAAGCCATAATACAAAGTGTAGTTTTTCCTCCAATGATAAAGTTTGTGAGCCCGTGTTATTATCGCCGCGACCTTTTTGCATGCAGTTGTCGCCGCGAAGGAAGCAGGTAAAATTATATCGTGCATTTAGCGCCGCGAGTATAACATTAGTATGTAAGCCTATGTACTATGCTTCTATGGTATATTTTATATTGAGTTTATGCATTCTGTTTTAGTATGATAATTTAAACACAAATTTTTACTTCCCTTTACTTTTTTACCCAGGCTTAGGACTGGCAGAGTGTTTTAAAGTATACGGATTATAAACCATCGTCATACTATATTCCTACAAAGAACTTAAATCTGATTAACAAATGTGATTTCATTTATGTCGTATTTATACTTATACTAATTCTACTTATTCAAATTTTTAGCGAAAGCTCTCAAACATACTCCTAATTTCCCACCGTTAAATCTTCATTGCAAAAGAATAATCCTAAACTAAACCGAGTGGGTGAGTAAAGACATAGTCCCATTTGTTATGATCAGATTCGTATTATTATATTCTAATAACCTGCTAATTATTATTATCGTTTCATTTGGTAAAAAAATAGAATAAGTAGTGTTAGTATAAATATGAATATGAGATAAATACAGTCACATTTTTGTTTATTAGATTTAAGTTTTTTATAAATAGCAGAGTATAGGCTATGTGCAGAGGGGCGGAGTTAGAAATAATATTGATGCGAGCGTTCGTAGTGAGCGCTAAAGGAACTTTTGGGCCGTGAAAATACATATTTATAATTTTATAAAGTTTTTAATTACAAAGAAGATATGAACAAAACTAAGAATTTCTTGCTGTGTTCCTGGTTGTTGTGTTAAAGGAGGTATAAATAAAATAATATAAAGCTAGAGGTTATGCTGTCAATGTGAAATATTAATTATTTGTTTGTTATACACTTCGATTTAAGAAAAAAAAATCAAAATAAATAATTTTCACTTACCTTTTATCCAAAACTCTTTGCACTGTTTACACCCACGTAAATTAATCAATAATTAATTATTTCATAAATTTGCGGTAAGGCACAATGTTAGACGTTTGACCAATAGTTGTTAATAATCTATTGATTCTACTTGTACTTGATGGAAGTTCATTTTAAGAAATTCAATAAAACACAATTAACTTTCCACAATTATTTTAATCTTGACAATTGTTTCGCCACGTTGTGGCTTCTTCAGAAGATACATAAATTCTTAATACTAATGAAGACATTTTTTTTTTTTTGTGCATCGCAATTATATGATGTTTCAAGTGCTGAGCGCTTATGACTGATCTAACGTCTTATTTTTAATGTTTCCGCTTTACGGGAATACGTCTAAAGCTAATACCCATACCCGGGTTCGAACCCGACAACGACCTGCGCGGTAATCCGCTGTTCAAGTCGCTCGGTTAATCATCATTGCCTCGCGGCCACCTGGCCGCCCACTAAGGAAGACATATCTCAAATATATATATATATATATATACCTAAATGCTTGAAATTAAAGAGGGGGTGACAAATGTAGATTTAGTAAAGGGGAATTGCTTAATTCTAATTGTTCATTCAGTAATATATTATATATTTGTATTTGTTAATTTCCATACTTTCCAACAAATTAAGTTTAAAAACCTTTACATTCAGTATGCAAAATAGTAAATTCTGTATTAAAATTATGTTTTTCATTAATTACGTGTGATGCATAGTTAGAATCATTTTTAAGTTGTTTAAATGATTTAAGGTGTTCATTTATTCTTTTTTCGAATGATCTCCCTGTTTGCCCTATGTAAAATTTGTTACAAGACCCACATTCTAATTTATATACTCCAGATTTACTCTTTTTAAGTGTTTTATCTTTATTGTTTTTGATCATTTTAGATAAAGTGTTGTTAGTTTTAAAGGCAGTCTTTATATTTATATTGTTCAAAAACTTTTTCAAATTTACTGAAGGTTTACCAAAATATGTAATAATCTGAAATTTATAATTGTCTTTAATGTTTGTTGGAAAACATTTTTTGTACAATTTTTATATTGAATTTTATTTAAAAGTGTGTTAATTATCATTGGATCATAATTATTCTTAATCGCAGTGTTTAATAATATTAAGTTCTTTGTTGTAATTAATTTTGTTCATAGGTATTCTAGTGAGTCTGTATAACATGAAATAAAATACTGAATAATGAAATATTCAGAAACGATAACGGACTAATTATGGGTAATCCCCTTAGCCCTCTACTTGCGGAAATATTTATGTTCAATCTCGAAAATAAGATACAACAATTATCTCTGTATTAATATTGCTTATATTGGTACAGATATGTAGATGATGTCCTTGTTTGCTTCACAGGCACAAATAGACAGCTAAATCAAATTCTACAACAAATAAATAATTTACATCCTAATATCAAATTCACTACTGAAATAGAACATAATAATAATTTAAATTTCCTGGACTTAACCATTTCAAGAATAAATAACAAACACACGTTCGCCATATACCATAAACCCACACATACCGATATAATTATTAATAATACATCTTTTCACCCACAACAACATAAATATTCAGCATTTTATTTCATGTTATACAAACTCAGTAGAATACCTTTGAACAAAATTAATTAAAACAAAGAACTTAATATTTTATTAAACACTTTGCGATTAAGAATAATTATGATCCAAAGATAATTAACACACTTTTAAATAAAATTCAATATAAAAATTGTATAAAAAATGTTTTTCCAACAAACATTAAAGACAATTATAAATTTCAGATTATTACATATTTTGGTAAACCTTTAGTAAATTAGAAAAAGTTTTTGAACAATATAAATATACAGACTGCCTTTAAAACTAACAACACTTTATCTAAAATGATCAAAAACAATAAAGATAAAACACTTAAAAAAAGTAAATCTGGAGTATATAAATTAGAATGTGGGTCTTGTAACAAATTTTACATAGGGCAACCAGGGAGATCATTCGAAAAAAGAATAAATGAACACCTTAAATCATTTAAACAACTTAAAAATGATTCTAACTATGCATCACACGTAATTAATGAAAAACATAATTTTAATACAGAATTTACTATTTTGCATACTGAATGTAAAGGTTTTAAACTTAATTTGTTGAAAAGTATGGAAATTAACAAATACAAATATAATAATTCCCCTTTACTAAATCTACATTTGTCACCCCCTCTTTAATTTTAAGCATTTAGGTATATATATATATATATATATATATATTTGAGATATGTCTTCATTAGTATTAAGAATTTATGTATCTTCTGAAGAAGCCAGATCGTGGCGAAACAATTGTCAAGAATAAAATAATTGTGGAAAGTTAATAAAGTGTTTTATTGAATTTCTCAATAGTTGTTTGTTTTCCGCTAGTGGCGCAAGTAGGCCTCGTGCACATAGCCTTTTAAAGACGCCAGTTTTGTTAAACAAAAATTGTCTGTCCTAAGCCTGGGTTAAAGTGTGGAGGAGAGTAAAAGTTTGTGTTTAAAATATCATACGAAATCACAATTGATAAACTTAATATACAAAATATGAAATAAAAGCATTGTACATAGGCTTATATACTAATGGTATACTCACGGCGATAAATACACGGCGCTAACAACACACCAAAATTTATCTACTTCTTAGGTAAAATACTCGACATATGTTTCGGGAATTTTCCCATTATCATTATCAAGAGTAAAACTAATACTTCGTAGGTTTTGTAGTGTAGTTTATGAAATTGAATTGAACTTTGAACTCTATAACGCAACATTTTAACTTGTATACCATATACATACTTAAAAATAATATACCACTAGCACGTTTAGGACGAACGAATCAATAGTACGGTTGTAAGCATATATGCAGAAATATATAGTAAGCGGCGCGTAAGGAGATTCAGTGACGGTCAGATTGACAGGTAGGTAGGCGGAAACATTTAGTACAACAATAAATGGAAGAGCGAATAATATCGTAGGACCGAAGTGATAGAATGTTATTGCTCTGACCAAGTTGCAGTTCATTGGCGCGTAGTCAACAAAATTTATTTCATGCTGTATACCCCCGCCCCGAGTGGGCTACTCTTTGCCACTGCGCATCTTATGATTTATGGCTTTTGAATCTTCTAAGGCGCCGGCAATTATATGCGTTTGTCTCTGTCCGGTGACTATAGCGAGTGCGTGAACAACCATACAGCTGCAGCATACTTATTTATCATATTTTAAAATAATTTACATTGTTAATTATTAGATTTGTATTTTATATTATAATAATTTGACATATTTAATAGGACATTTTAAATTTTTAATTAGGTATATAAAATATGTGGTTGAACAACATAAAACCACAAATGACATGTGAACGCCATCTGCGGGAGCTAGCCGTAATTTAGGTTCAACAGCAACAACGATCCTTCAGCATAAGGATAGAACCACAAAAGCGGCCATCAGCGAACAAACGCAATTACCACAAAAGCGGTATCAGCGAGCTAACGCAATAAACATAATAATATTAAGAAATATTATGTAGTTGAACTTTTGACATAATTAAATTCCAAGATGTGTGCACTTAGAAACAATTGATACGAAGTACTAACAAATATGTTGTAATAAGTATGTTGGTATAAATTAGTGTAAGTGACATTTAAATGTTAAAGAGGTTGCAGGGAAGAACATATGATTACTTAGATATAAAAACAGAATACAAAAGAATTTTTTACAGAAAAGGGAATTTGAATGTACATATAAATATTTGAACCGATATTATTGCAAATTTGTAAAGATACTCTGGACCGAAATATGTTTGTAACATATAGCTACATACAATCTAAGCTAAATTATTGTTTTTCATAAAAAACAAGAAATATATAACCAACAGAATCGAACCAGGGACCTAGCATGTGTGAGTTTTCAACACTAACTAGCCAACGAGCCGTAGCCGAATATGTATTGTCAATTTCTAGTATGTAGACCTGATAATTGAAAAAAACAAATCGTTTGTCGTAGGTAGACATCATTTAACTGCAGTTATTGCGCGCGCATCACAGGAACGGGAACTATTCTTGCCTTAGACTAGGAAAGAGAGGGGACAGGTAATAGTCGACTGCAAATTGAGGACGATTGGGATCGCGAGACAGCGCTCAGTATCGCAACATAAAATGTTAAGAGGGAGTTTGTTTTGTTACCATTATTCGTACAATTATCATTCCATACAGAGTATCAATTGTTTATTTGATAAAGTAAACAATTATTAAGAACATTTGTTTTGCGTGTTCCGTTACTAAGAAAATATTATTTATTTTATGTCAAAGAGAATACATGTTCAATGAAATTAAATGCAAAGAATTATTTTATTAACGTTAATTAACATGATATGGCGGAACTAATAAACATTAAGACGAATTTTATTAATTAATTAATTTTACTTTTTTAGATTTTTATAATTAAAAGTGACGTCGCCTATGGTAATACTGTGGTAAACGCATGCATCTTACAACTTTGAAAGTATTTATTGTTTCTTACACTATCAGTAAACCATTCCAACAAAAAAAATATGATGCATTAATGATTATTGTACGTAAATCATAACATATTTTAAGTAGTATGTAAACAATAAACAAATTAAACACGATTTTCTTTGCTTAACCTTACTACGTAAAATTCTTTTTACTTGTGAAATGTGATTTCTGGTTCATTTCTTTCACTGCGTCTTTTACGGCCGTAAGAAGAACAAATCAGCATTGTTTTAAACAAAAATCCACTAAAACCTAACTACAGTATTTAATTATATTGACCCTTTTACACAACGCTGTCAACACACTGTTTGGGATCAGTAAATGGAGGCGGTACCAAAATATTGCGTCAATTTTCGACGTACAGTCGGCACAGGAGTTACGTGTCCCCTCTCTTTCCTAGTCTAAGATTCTTACTACACGTGTATGGCTCCCGTACATTTTATCAATTATCCTGTTATTTATTTTCTGTAATTTAGCCTATTGTTTTTTTCTTCTTATTATTGGTGTAATTTCCATGTATGATACATAGTACAATATGTTGTCTGAGTAGTTTCAGAAGCCGTTTACAAAATTAAAACTACACTTTCTCTGTTAATTCAGCGACATACACAAATTGAGTAGTATAAGATGACCGTTTCTAATTCAGAGGAGGAGAGGTTACTTAAGGTCAAATTGACACAAGGTCATTAACTTTAAACTTGTGTGTATGAAGTGGTTGAATGCTTCATAATGAATTCATATGTACATGTGTGGGTAATGTAAAATTAAATACGTCTGCAGTCGTCTGAAGTTTACGATTTTTATGACGGAAGGTTTTAAATACGTCTACAGCCGTTGAAGTGTCATTGCAACGTTATCCGAGGAATGATGTTAGGTATTTAGTTACACTTACACTGATTATTGCAATTGCAACTGTACGTGATTCATATAGATATTGTGATGGGGAAGGATGGGAAAGAAGTGCAGTTGTAAGCAGGTAGACAATCGTTAAAGTAGTGAAAAGGAAGCGGGGATGTAGGGGTGTATAGTAGGAGGAGGAAGGAGGCGTTTAGTTGGAAAAGGTAGAAGTTGAAGAATGTGTAAGTAGCGTTGCACAGAGAAGGCAGAAATAGTTGAGAAGATTGGTTTGAGAATGGATGTAAGAAGCAGTAGTAGAGGTAGTAGTATCGATGAAGTTTGTGGTGGTACAAAAGAAGTAGAGTATTGGAATAATGCGGACCACATGGAAGGATTGAGTGATGCGCAGCGTAACACTGTGTAACGTAGAGGAGATTACGTAGACACAGAGGAGTATACTGTAAATAAAGCAAAGAAGTATGTAAGTGATGTTAGCTCCATGAAAGTGTGGAACGTAGCTCGAAAACTCTTCAAATGTGAAACGAACTTCTCAGCATGTTCTGCGTATGTGCTGTACTGTGATAGGAATAATCTTCGCTACCTACCAATGTGTTGGAGCTGTCGATATGGGGGAAGTAATGGAGGAATTGTGTCATTATATACAGAGTCCCGAATTTATGGATGTTGGAAGTGTATATCCATGACGAAGTTCACATTCATTGCGGATGGTGTGGTGAGATGTGTAGGTACGAGTTTGTTTGCAGTGAGAATCACCGTATCACAATTAAGGCCGTATTTGAAGAAGGATATGTAATAGAAATAAGTAATAATCTTGGTTATGTAGAAGGAGCGTAGAACGTGTACATGTATATTTTTGTGTTAAGAAATAAATAAAGAAGCAAAAGGTAGTAGACGTTTGAGATATAAGATAAAGGTAGAGTTTGGGGATAATAAGAAGTTATGTGGAAAGTGTGTCAAGGTCAAAAGTCTTTAAAAAGGAAAAGGAAGGTGCAGGAGAGGGAGGGACAGGTAATGACATAGTAATTGAAAGGTAGGTTTATGAAAGCATAATGCATTGGAGGAATATGGTTTCGTTAACAGTTCGCCTGAATGGTGAAAGGACAATAGATACACGAGAAAGGTCCATGTTAATTCACAAGACCCTTCTGGTGAAGTGATGCTCTCTCAAGTTGACAAGGGTTTAAATAGGAAGGTAGGTGGTGGGGAAAGAGTGGGGGAGTAGTGGGGATGTAAAGGAAGTGGTATAGAGTAGTGTGGTAGCGAAGGTAATGGTGTAGCAATATTTGTATAATGAGGTGGCATCGGTAGGTAGTAGTAATTTTTTAATTGATGAAGGAGTGGAGTAACTAAAAGAGTGTATAAGGCGTAATGTGTGTTATTGAACCTGTTGTATTCGTTTATGAGTTTTAATACAGTTGTCGGAGGAAAAATTAAAAAAAAAAATGTTTTGAGGGCAGGAAAAGAGTAGTATGAAGAATTAGTACATGAAAATATGGATAATGAGGTGTAGTATAAGAAGACAATGAAGTATTTAATGAAATACTTCAGCGTAAAAAATGATGGGGGTAAAAGTGTAAAAATGAGGCTTTAGAAATTTTTTTGAAGCAGGAGTTGAAATCGAGTAATAACTTATGGCGTGGGAAGAAGGTCCCCGAGTGGAAGTACCCGAATCTGAAAAAAAATGTGAAAAAAAAAATAAAGTTGACAAAAAGTTGACACCTTTAAGCTTAAAGAAAAATAGAAGCAGTTAAAAAAAAGTGTTCCTCTTGGAAAATGTTAAGTTGAACAGTGGGCTAAATGATCCCACCCTGAAAAGCCGAGAAATATTTTTTGAACGTGTTTCACCCCCATACTTTGACCTCCGAAAAGTGTATGAAGGGTAGATGATAGGGAGAAAATGTCTGAATAAAAAATGTTTAGTCTTCCATCAAGAACAATTTGCTTCCAACGAAACTTAGAGGACGTCTGTAATGGGGGAAGTAATTTGTACCCTTAATTTCAAGAATTAATTAAAGGTATAAGGAGCGGTGCTAAAAAAAAAGGTGTCTCTCTCACTATTGATGTCGAAGACTGAAGGTACCACTTGGCAATGTCAGAAGTATCAAATTCAGACAACTACCCCTCTCGGACTTAGGCCTCCCGACCCACCTCCGGCGCCCCGCCCCCCCCCCCCCCTTGTACCCATTTCCCTATGACGTTTTTCAGCGGATTTTCTTCTCAACCCCTTTTCCACCCCATTTTTCATCCCTTGCATACCTATACACAACTAACCCTTATTTACTAAGACTACATATATACACAGTATTTACAATTTACCTTATATACTACTATACAATATCTACACATCCACCTATTGGTAACCGACGTAACCTGCTGCTTCGCGATGGTATTCAGTGATACCACTCCTGGAAGGTTCACCTTATGGAAGGTGTCCGACAGAAGACCGGTTGGACCTTCTGCCAACACCTCGAAGAACAGCTGTTCTGGTCGTCTATGCGATGGACCACGGGGCAACAGTGTACATCAAAACGTTCACTTGAACTTACTGTTGCTGTATTGCATTTTTGTTTACTGCAATAAATAAAATGTATATATATAATTTATATTCTCTTTTATTTTCTGTAATTACAAAATATAAAACGAGACAATATAACAGAATTATATTTAATATAATACAATATAATATAAAACATCATTGAATTTTAGTCATTAAATTTACTCAGTAAAGCAGACTTAAGGTTAGCTAGCTTATGTTCGATTTCTTGTACCTCCTTTCTCGTTTCAACTACCGATCTATTCAACTCCTCCAGCTCCTTCTCTTTCCGCTTCAAGTACTCAGTCAATGAAGCGGCCTTTGTCTCTCTTTCATTGAGTACCACTTCTCGTCGCCGCTTTTCCTCCTTAACACTATTTATAGCTTCTCCTACTTCGACTACCTTGGAATAATCGAATGGAGCAGCCGACAAGCTTCGTGTGTACGATCGCTTCTTCGACTTCATCGATATCGACTTCGTTCCCGCCACCGCCATCGTAGAGGTGCTAGCCACAGGTTCCGCCATCATTACCGTGGTAGCACCTCCAACACACCTCTCACCTTTAGCGGATGATGTGAAGGAATCGTTTGGAAAGAAGTTTTCCAATATATCAGCCAGCTCGGTTTCGTTCATATTT
This sequence comes from Agrilus cyanescens, assembly GCA_947389935.1. Taxonomy (NCBI): domain Eukaryota; kingdom Metazoa; phylum Arthropoda; class Insecta; order Coleoptera; family Buprestidae; genus Agrilus; species Agrilus cyanescens. The sequence goes on from OX376704.1 coordinate 23,189,851, forward strand.
AGCTCAGCAGCTAAATCAACACCGTTACCCTGTTGTCTAGCACTCATCTTACCACACCGTACCCACTACAGTTTCAGTATATATTCCTTTCGCCCCTCTCCTTATACCATCTCCACCTTACACATCCCTCCCCTTTTCCTATAGCTATTTATTGTCCCTCGCGTTCAGTATTCCTCAGTCGTTGTCGAGATATACCTCTTACCGCTAGCCGCTATGATCCCTTGTCCGGACTGTGATGCTTCCTTTACGCGATCTGATAATTTAAAAAGACATCGATTAACTTCTTGTCGGAAACGAGCACAGCTCCAACGTACATCGCCTCTACCGAAGAAAAAACTTAAAATTGCTACGCCTGCTGGTTCTTCTGACCGCTGGTGTGATACTTGTAACATTTACGTTCCACAACATTCCTACAACGGTCACCTTCGCAGCCTCAAGCATAAACAAACTTGCTGCTCTCCTCTTGAGGAAGGAATTACTTTCCTTTCGTCCGCGTTCGCTAACAGAATTGTGTCCTTTCGTATTTCATCCGCCAAGTTTTTCCTGTCGTATACCGACTTTTTCGCCGAAGTTTTCGACAAATGCTTGCGTGTTATTCGTAATCAGATACAACTGCATGAAACGCTTAAACTAAATCTTGAACTTTTCGGACGATATGTGCACGATGCTAAACAATTGGTTGACGTGAAATCCTTCAACACCAATAACAAAGTTGTCACTCAGTCGACGGATCTTTCCAATATTCTCCAAAGCTTCTTCGACGTTCTTGAGGGTAAAGCTTCTGAGTTTCAAGAACGAGAGTCAGGTAATTTATCATTCTCTCTTTATATATATTTCACTTGTGTTCACTATTATTTCATTCTTACAGGATGGGCTTTGGAAAGAGTCCTTTTCCTAGAACTCAATTGCAACAAGTACAATCCTCTTAGAGCTTCCTCTTACATTCCTCTACCTAAACAAACCAACCCGCACAGAACGACTTCCTATCCGCATTACTCCCGCACGATGGACTATGACGGTATCGATTTTCCTATTAAATTAAATGACATTCCCAAGTTTGAAACGAAGAACCATTGCTCTGTGAATGTTTACGGGACTGAATATGTTTTGAAGGATGGAAAATGGATCTGGGAAATTGTTGGTCCCCTCTACTACTCGTCCGTCAAACGAAGGCTGCACATCAATTTACTCTTGCTACACGATGATCGAGGAAATAATCATTACTGTTGGATTAAGGATATGTCCCACTTGCTCTCTCAACAACTCTCCAAAACAGAACATCGCAAATTCCTATGTGACGGCTGCTTGCAATACTTCAGCTCTGTGACTCACCTGCACCGTCATCAGCGGAATTATTGCAACCACGTTTACACGACGCTGCCAACTGCTGATCTCAAATTGGATAAGATGGGTAGGCTCATCCCTAATAACGTTTTAAAATTTCAAAACTACCACAAACGTATCAAAGTACCTTTTGTTGTTTATGCAGACTTCGAAACCATATTGCGACCTATTCATACATGCTTTTCCGATCCTAACAAGACCTCCACCACACCTACCCACGAACATCAACCGCACTCGTTTGCTTACTTGATTCAGTGCTCTTTTGACGATTCCCTTTCAATATTCAGAACTTATAGAGGACCTGATTGTGCTAATCAATTTGTTAAAACTCTTGATCAAGACGTTTCTGATATTTATTACCGATTTTTAAAGACCCCGGTTCCTATGATACCCTTGACTGATGAAGAAATGCGACTTTTCTCTGAAACGTCGTCTTGTAATATTTGCGAAGAGCCCTTCCTAATCGATGATGTAAAGGTTCGCGATCATTGTCATTTGACTGGTAAAGTTCGATTAGGGGCCGCTCATTCCAGATGTAACTTAAACTACAAACTACCCAACTTTGTGCCTGTATTCTTCCACAACCTCTCCGGTTACGATTGTCATTTATTTTTAAAAGAAATGGCTGTCAACGATGTTAAATTTAGCGTAATTGCTCAAAATAAAGAAAAATACGTTTCCTTTACCAAATTATTGCGAGTTGATACTGTTCCCGGTGTTTCAGATAACTCTACTCAAAACGTATTTGTTAAGATTCGATTTCTCGATTCCTTTCGTTTTATGGCTTCCTCCCTCGATAAACTGTCTGAAGAACTCGACCCTTCTCAATGCTTCCAAGTGAAGAAGTATTTTTCTGATCCTACACAATTTCAACTTGTGCGACGAAAAGGGGTTTTCCCTTACTCCTACGTCGACGATATTACTAAACTTGACGAATCAACGTTCCCTCCCAAAGACGATTTTTTCGATAAATTAACATCTCTACCCATTTCCGATGAAGATTAAGAAAGAGCTGCGACCGACCTTTAACTGCTCCACTCTCGGAGAATATTCTGACCTCTACTTGAAAACCGATGTCCTACTGTTAGCTGATGTGTTCGAGAATTTTCGTGAAATATGTATTTCCACTTACGCCTTGGACCCCGCTCAGTATTACACCGCGCCCGGGCTAGCGTGGGATAGCATGTTAAAATTCACTCGCATTAATTTAGAACTTCTAACTGACATCGATTTGTTAAAGTTTTTCCAAAAAGAGGTACGCGGAGGAATAAGTCAGTGAGTTCAAAGAATGCATTTCGCCAATAACCCACACCTTCCTGATAATGACGCATCTGCTCCCACTTCCTACATTATGTATTTGGATGCTACCAATTTGTATGGACACAGCATGAGTCAATACCTTCCCATATCCCAATTTCGTTGGCTCACCGATGCTGAAATTGATGAATTAAATGTTCTCGATTTACATGCTTCTTCTGAATACGGTTATGTACTTGAAGTTGACGTTCAATATCCCCAAAAACTACACGATTTACATGCTGATCTTCCCTTTTTAGTTGAAAATATTATTCCTCCTGGTAATGCTAATGGTAGAGTCAAAAAATTGATTCCGAACCTTATGACTAAGACAAAGTATATTGTTCATTACCTACCGCTTAAACAAGCTCTCCAGAGCGGATTAAAATTACTTAAAGTGCATAGAGTTATTCAGTTTAAACAGTTACAATGGTTGAAACCTTTCATTGATTTGAATATTAGAAAACGCAATATGTGTAATAATAAGTTTGGGAAATCTTTCTTTAAATTGATGAACAACAGTACTTTCGGAAAAACGATGGAGAACGTTGATAAACGAGTTGACGTCAAGTTAATTACTCATTGGCAAAACGGTGGACGGTACCTTGGTGCTGAAAGTTTAATAGCTAAACCTAATTTCAGAAATTCAAAAATTTTCACCCCCCATTTCGTACCTATTCAGATGAATAAATTACACATTGTTTACGATGAACCGCTCTATGTAAGTTTCACTATTTTGGATTTATCAAAAGTTGTTATGTATGACTTCTACTACGGCTTTCTTAAGCAAAAATATCAAGAAAATATTTCTTTGATGTATATGGATACTGATTCCTTCATTCTTAAAGTTTTCACGGAAAATTTCTACAGAGATAAGATTGAAAATATTCATCACTTCGACACTTCCAATTATCCCCATGATAATAGTTTCAATATCCCTATTACCTCTTCTGTTATTGGCAAATTTAAAGACCAATTCCCTAATAATCCCATTAAAGCATTCTGTGGAACCGGAGCAAAAGCTTACTGCGTTGAAGCCGTTGATCAAATTGTTAAAAAAGCAAAAGGTGTCAAGAAAAATGTCATTAAATTACATCTTCAAATCGATGATTACCTACGCGTCATTAGAGATGACGCCACCATTCTTAAATGTATGAATGTTTTCGTTTCCGATCTGCATACTATGTCTACCCATATGAAAACGAAAGTCGCCCTCTCTCCCAAAGATGATAAACGTTTCTTAATTCCGAAAACAACGAATACTCTTCCTTGGGGACATTACAATATAAAAAACTCAAACAGTTCCCTTTCAAAGTTCGACGGTGCCGTTGATCGATTTATACAAAATTTTCATCAACCGTATACCGACGACTTAACGGTTGGAGAATACTTTATTAAAAGACTTTTCGAAGCTTCGTCACTTCCACAGGAAGCCATTGATAATATTTATGAACACCTACTGTAATACCTACCTGGAGTTCTGTTTAAGTATAGCTTACGCTGAAATGTCACTCAATGTAAATTTTTTATCCTTAATATTGGCTGTATTGTATAAATAATAATAATGAAACGTTACTACACAACTTGTTTGTTTACTATTTTTATTCTGTGAAATATATTCCTCAACTTCACAAATAACATGCGTACGATTTCTACTGTTACAATTTATTGTTTCAATAACATTAACAATGAATAAATTTTCTTATAATCTTCGATATTACTTGATGGCCATTTGCCTGAGTCAGGACCGCTCTGCCAGCCTGCAGCTTTTTCCGTTCCTTCTCTTAAAATATTTTCTTCTATCCATTGCAGCACTGTTTGATGACGACCGTTGATATTTGGACTTAATGTATACGGAAGCCGAAACAAGTTGATCAGTTTAATACACTTTTCCAAATTTTTCGGTTGTGCCTAGTATGCTACATCCAGTATTAAGTCATCCACACACTTTAACAATGTAACATACTTTTTCTTGACATTCATTACGGAGAACTTCTTATCCCGCATTAGAACTGATCCGTTTGTTAACATTTCCTTTAAAAAATATACGTCGTGTCGCATGAAATTATACTTTGTTTTATTTAAAATCATTTCGACATCATCAACCGTTATTTCCACTGTTTCACAGCAACCTTTTAGAAATTCATCCACCAATTCGTCACACCTTTGCTTTCTTTCGAATATTAAGTATAAAATATCGAACGATGTCTCTTGTGTTACAGTTAACCATTTCAATGCTTCCTTTGGTAGGTACTGCAACTCCCAACTTCGACAACACAACTTTAACTCTATCTAAATCGTATGATAGTATTGCTCTTCGAAGGTTGAGAATGAGGACTTGCTTTTCTGCTTGATACAACTCGTACGATAATGAATCCATTTTTATAAAAATTATACTTCCAAATCGTCAGGATCGCTCTCATCGACCACTAAGTAGCCTCCAATTACGATTTTATCGTATTCACCTTTTAATTCGAATTCTTCTGTCACGCTATCCAACTCTGACGCTACCAAATATCTTTTCAAAGATAATAAACCCTCTTTGAAAAATTTAACTTCAATTACCTAACTTTCAACCATTACTACGTCTTCAACGTTCAATGCAGCAACTAACGATTACAACTGATTAAACTCGTCACGTTTAATCTTATTTATAATCATACTTTGGGGAAGGGGTAAAGAAAATCATTATTAACATTGCAGACTATTATCAGAAAAAAAAAAACTGGGGATGCATTACAAAACGTTCGTTTTATGAATCCAGCTGTTATGACTTGACGTAAACCATGTCACCTTTTCGTCTTAGTACACGTTCCACCAAATAAACATCTGGATATTTCGCTTTCTGTAGTTCCAAACCATAAAAGACTGCACTTACGAAAAGCATAACATGGTAGTGCAATATAGCTGTCCCCAACGATATTCAAAGAAGAATAGTACTATAAAAATACTACCACAATCCTGGATGCTTATTTCGCCTACAACCATTAAGCGATTAACACCGCTCAATAAACAGTTCCTTAAATCTTTGGGGTTGCGATTGAAAAAGAGGAAACGCTAAAATGATAGCAGAAATACTGAATGTTACCGAAAAAGCAGTCTTCGATAACGCTATAGTTAACGCTGATAAACATACTCATCAACCTTATGCGAATTCAACTTTCAAAAATAATGATACGATACGTATTCCAATAGAAAATGAAGATGTTTACACTTTGCCTTCTAGTAGTTTCCTATACATGGAAGGTCGTTTGCTTCTTAAAAAGGATGGAAAGGCAACTGCGAACACTTCTTTTATCCACGATGGAATTTTACACCTGTTTGATGAAATTCGTTATGAATTAGGCAGAAAAGTTATTGATCGAGTCCGTAATCCCGGCATGGTTACAACAATGAAAGGTTACGCATCTTACAACGAGAATGAAAGTAAACGTCTCAGCAACAGTGGATGGTTGCCTCCTGCTTTAAGCGATCTACAAGGAATTAAGCTTAATTCTGTAAAACTAGTAGATTCCAACGGTTACTTCAACGTTTGTATTCCACTACGTGTGATTTTTGTATTTCAGAAGACTTCCGAAAAATAATATTAAACGTTCGGCAAAAATTAGTTCTAGTTCGCAGCAGCACTGACAATAATGCTTTATATTGCTCAGCAACGCCACTTGAAGATGTACTTGTACATTTGGATCAGATTTCTTGGAAAATTCCTCATGTATCTGTAGCAGATGCTGAACGTTTGAAATTGTTGCGTTATGTTGATCGAAATTTAAATATGGAACTTTCATTTCGGAGTTGGGAACTACATGAATATCCGCTACTTCCCAAATCGTATTCTCACAACTGGAATGTGAAAACAACGTCACAATTGGAAAAGCCTCGCTTCATTATTTTCGGATTTCAAACAGATAAAAGTAATAATCTTGCAAAAAATATGAGTGTCTTCGATAACTGCAAACTAACCAATTTTAAAGTTCACCTAGGATCTACTATGTACCCGTATGATAATTTGAATTTAGATTTTGATACTTCTAGATTTGCCGTTTTATATGAAATGTATGCCAACTTTCAACAATCGTATTATGGTCATGTAAGTGAACCCTTATTCGATCCTAAACAATTTCTAGTCATTGCTCCTCTTGTAATAGTAGACTGTTCTTATCAGAATGAAACTGTTAAATCTGGTAGTATAGATATCCGTCTAGAGTTTCAAACTAAAGAAAATATACCAGACAAAACAGCAGCTTTCTGTTTAATAATACATGATCGTGTGATACGTTACAATCCGTCCACAAACTTAGTTCAAGAAGTATAAAACACAACGACTACTTCCACAATTTAGTTTTATTACCGGTACTGAACAGTGAGCACGATGACTTTCTTATTGGACGTACAAGGTTTTCAGTGTAGTGAGAATCGATTTGTTTTTAAAGAAGTAGCTGTTGTTGCTCTAAAAGAAGAACCAGTTTATCATTTCACATTTGAACCACCATTTCCATGGGACGCTCTCCCCGTTCGTTACAGAAGTCAAAATCGTTGGTTAACAAGAAATTTTCATGGGTTATATTGGGATAACGGCGATCTTCCGTACTCTACACTTTATGATAGTATTCACTCCATATTGATGGAGTCAACAGTTGTATATGTTAAAGGATTACAAAAGATGATGTGGCTGCAGGAATCCTTTCCTACTGTTAACTTTGTTAACATTGAAGATATCGTGTGTGTTCTTATCATTTATTTACAACCGCTGTTGAACAGAATTGTGCTTATAAAAATGTTCTTTTATTAAAATATTGGTTGTCTTTACACTCATAAATTGACTGTATTTTTTTCCTTTAAACAAATAAAACACGTTCATAATATAAATTAGATTTTTATTTTTTTTTATATTCTTATACAATGTTATACATTTCACATATGTATTTCTAAATCAGCCGCTTTTCCAAGAAATCCTTTAAGGCGAATTGATGGATGACCCACTTTATTCACAATTTTTTCGTTTATGTTCTCGATTTCTGCATACGTAAAAGCTTCTGCGTGTCTGCACGGAAGAAATATGATAAAGCTGTATAAATCAGCTAATAGACGAGGTCCCCATTTTGTATTCACCTTTTTGAAGCGTTGCACGGGATACGTTTGATTCACTTCCAGTGATTTCAGAGCACGTATTTCTTTCTCTTCATAACCCACCCGCACATTATTAAACTTTTCGATAAAGGTTTCCATGTTATACTGACTTAAACACACTCAACTCTGTTATGCATCTACCGCTCCTTCACTCGTTCCCGTAACTTATGTAAAATCCCCTTCCACTACATAGGCTTCAGTGGAGGGGAACTTATTATACAAACCACGTTGCTCGTTTTAAATGTCTTAGTTGTTATGGAAAAAAGCAATCATGATCAGTGTGTCGTCGTTACTGATTTTAACATATTTGTATAACAATACCCTCTACATTTCCCGACCTGATAATACTATTGGAGATGAAGCCTATGTTTGTAAAAATTTTAATAAGGATATTGATGTGTCTTGTACATGGAAGAAAAATTGGGATACTATTATTTTAAGAAATGTTAATGGAACAAATATCTTTACAGTTGAGAACGTGCAGAACCTTCACTCTGTAAAACTAGCATTTATTGATAAAGATGGACAGTTTCGAAGATATATTGAAAGCCGATGGATTCATCTTAAAGATGATGAAAACAGAGACGTTATAACTAAGGGCTATATCGCCGACTCTTTCGTATTTCTACAAGTTGTTAGTACTATTAATGTAATCTTATTGTTCAATATTTTGATTGTATACTTCATTTATATCAAAATAAAGAATAGTTAACTATAACGACTTCACTTTTGTTTCATTACATTTTTCTCCGCTTCCTCTACATTATCATGTAAACGTATTTAAGAATCGTAAACTTCAGACGACTGCAGACGTATTTAATTTTACATTACCCACACATGTACATATGTTTCAATTCATTGTGAAGCATTCGACCACTTCATTCACACAAGTTTAAATTCAATGACCTTAAGTAACCTCTCCTCCTCTGAATTAGAACCGGTCATCTTACACTACTAAAATGCCTTGAATTGTTAATATTGGGATTATACAAAAACTACTAACGCTAGAACTCGCTTAAAAGTGCTCCTCATTAGCTATAATTTTCTGGAATATTGGATGTAATCTGCTTCACTAGCTAGTTTTCCAAATACATACGTAAATGCAAGAAACAAAAAAATATAATTTTTTAATAGTTCTTGGTGGTTAAAAAAAGTACCCGTACTCAACAGTTGTGATTTATGTTATTATGATCTACCAACGTACCAACTCTTGCACGTGATGGCATATGGAGTTCTGCAGGGTACAATCTTGGGACCCTCTTTTTCATAATATACAGGGCGATTTACCAAGGTCTGTAACATACGTACCTTTCAAAATAAAAAGAAATATTTCAAACAAAAGTCGGTCAAAATTGAGAGTAGAATAACGTAAAAATATTTTCTAATATGACGAACTTCTGGTTATACCGGAAATGTACCTTAACTTCGTTATTTTAAATGGAAACCCCTATATATTTTTGCCTTTTTGAATTACACAAAAAATAAATCGTCAGTTTTTAATAATACATGGGACGTAGGTTGCACCGTTTTGGAATTGATTCACATTCTTTAAGAAAATTGACGTTTGCAGCGTTTGACGCCACTTTGAATATCTCGATAAAGAAAGTACTTAGAGGGGTGCACTTTTCACGTTTCTATTCAGAAGGAAATAAACTATTATTCCCAAATATTGCGTAGGCATTTACTTTTTAAACACTAGGAAATTTACCTATCGAAACAAATTTTTAAAAATTCAAATGGGAATAACTTATATTTCTTTTTATTGGAACCCTATATTTTTTTTACGTCGTACAACGCAAAATTAAATTTCCGTTCTACTGATATAGGGTTGTTGGTATCTGCTACTAACAGTTTTTGAGAAATTCGCAATGTTCTGGAAGTCTTAATAACACGTTAGCCACTGCGGCTGAAGAGGTCCAACTATTGGACCTATAACGGCCTGAGGTAGAGGGGTTTTAGTCGGTAGGTCTGAGGACACCTTCCTCAGGAATCCGACACTACCCAGTTGAATCGGGCGGCTGGGTGTCTCTTGAAGATTCCCCCTCTTCCGCGAAAACAAAAAAAAAGTTAGCCAGTTTTCGTTTGACGATATTGTGGCAGTAATGTTTGTTTGGCGAGTAAAAAGTACAATAAAACAAGAACAATAACAATTGTATATACTATTAAAACAATAATTATTTATATTTTTTCAAAACAATTTGCAATATGTCACTATTTATTGCCCAGTGCCCACTATTCACTTCGATTCGTCGCTTCGATACAAACTGCATAAACACGAACATGTGACTGTCATTTGAATGAGCATAGGATACGTCCCAAAAACTCGCATTTTAAAATAAAATTTAAATCACATATAGGTACTTACTTATAATTTATTAAAACACTGTTGCTCTGCAGCAATCTATTACGGTAATCCATAACAAATCCAAGAATAAAGATGAAAACAAAAACACATTACAAGTACGAGAAAAAAGAATTACGGCATGTTATTACGTTGATTTTTTTATTTAAAATTATCTATATGTATTCTTGGATAGGAAAGCTATGCTGGACTGAAACACTAGTAAAGTACGATATGATATAATCTTGAATCATATAATTCTGTATTATTATTAATTTACATCTTCAATGTATCAGTTTCACTGTTACAAAAAAAACTTTTTAAATGTCTTCCTTAAACAGACAAATGGTCATTGGTCATTCCACTGAAAGTAAATTTCATTGATGCAACTTGATATTTAAACTATTAACGTACAAAATTATAGATATTAAGTGTAGTAGAAATGCCATGAAGTGAAGAACATGTTTTATAGTACGTATAGTACCAAAAACATTAAAATCCTTGTTGATACTGTCGTGATTCCATACGATTTTGAATAACTTCGAGTTGCCGCTTTGCTTCACACTGAGGAAAATTTTGTAGATCGTAATATTGAGGAGCTATTTTCAATAGCCATTCAGCTGCAACAAAATAAAATAATTTTAAAAATGATAAAGGTAGAATTTAGCGAATGTGTACCTTTTATGTCGGTGACAGTCCTAATGTAATTTTTTGTGGTTAGAACAAATTCGTTATAAATGACCCACTCTGGTTTGTGATCTAAACAAGTGGAAGGATGCAACTGGACCATTTGATTATCTTTAATCGTCAAATAATGGCCTGTCCTTTCAAGGTGAGCCACCTAAAGTGTAAAGTGCAGTTGAAAAACAAAGAAAAGGTATAAAACCATAGATATTTGCCAAAAGAATTAAATTCAACAATTTTGAATATAATATACACCTTAGTGGAAAAACTAAACAATGTGTATGAGAGGTATTTTGTCATAATTTTTAATATCCATCGAGTTTTCGCATAAAATACCAAAAAAATGAATTTTATTAAACCTTTTTTCTCGTGAACTACATTGTAAACTCCATTCAACGTCACTCAATTTAACGACTAACTCCCTTACACGTCTAAATGATGTGGCTTTGGTTGTTTTACCTTGTTGTCCATACAAATAACAATAGATATATATAATTATAATAGTAAAATAATATTGATTTTTCTTCTCTCCATTTAACGATAATGTTCAATAACTCAACAAAATGCACAATCCCCTAAGTGCCGCTATATGGAGTTTACAATGTATTGTGAATGTAACGACACCAAAGAGGTATTATCCTACCATTGACGCTAACGTAAAGCATTATTTGTCAGCTCATGTTATAAAATATCGACATAAGGTTATTGAAAAGTACGGAACCGCAGGGATATCTGGAGGAATATTTTAAACATCGACATGCGGTTTGTACAAACCTTCCTTAAATGATTTCATTATGTCAGTAAGTTATGCTGAAGCTGTAAGATTGTTCACGCACTCGCTCTGGTCATCGAACAGAGACAGGCGCATATATTTTGTGCATATACGTTTGCACCGTATTATTGATTCGTTCGTTCTAAACGTGCTAGCGCTATATTATTATTAAGTATGTTTATGGAAATTTTTGATGAAGGTAAATTTCAAATTAATTTTTTCAAATAAAACGAAATGAAAAATTTTTTATTACGTCGATTCTGCTTCTACGGCCCTAAAATCGAATCTAAAATGTTTCGTTTAAGTAGTTGTACGTAGTTACACAAGAATAAAACAGAAAGAAAAACACCGGGGCGGCGCTAGGATTTTCGGATCCCGGGCGGCACGCTTTGTTCTGACCCTCCCCCCGCGCCATAAGAAATTTTTTACCTCCTAAATGCAAAATAATTAAAAAATAACGCTCTTTCTGTAGGGAACAAGCAATAATATACAGGATAATCTACTATAAAAAACCTACCTAAAAATCTGGACACGGGCGCGCCCGATTAAAAAACTACAAAAGTTGTTTAGCCTGAAGGGGTACCTACAGTGACGGAAAAAAGTCTGCATACAAAGAGTGCTGAAACAGATATGCGGCATTAAATTATGGGAATAATATGTATTCTCGGCTGTAAATTCTTAAAAACCAAGTAAAAAGGTTCACTTATTAAATGCATATTTTAGAGAATTCACACGCGATAATTATTAGGATCAATCGAAGCAACAATCAAAACAATACAAACAATTGGCGGAAAAAAGTCTGCATACACAAATTATTTATTTATGTATAAATGAAATTAAAGTTGGCTGTGCTGGTCATTTCTCTCATTTTTTACTTAAGTGTTGGTGAAGAAAGTAATCAAAATTTACATATACAGGGTCTTTTAAAAGCGCAAACTGAAAAAAAAAAATAAGAATGAGTGAGAAAGGTATGGAGTTGTCTGTAGAACTGCTACAATTAATTATAAAGTTGCGAAATGAAGGGCATAGTATGCAAAAAATAGCGGATACAATCGGAAAATCCCATGCAACTGTGCAGTTATTAACAATTTTAATGAGCGAAGAAATGTTTTTACAAAAGCTCGTGCAGGCCGACCTAAAGCTTTAACCGTAAAAGAAGAACGGAAAATTATTCAATTAGTAAATAAAGACTCAAAAATTAGTTCAACAAAACTTGCTTCAGTGGTTAATAGTGACTTTAACAAAGACATTACGTTAAAAACTGTGCAAAACATCCTTAGACGGGCCGGATACCAAGGCTGCGTAGCAAGAACATCTTCCATCTCCAAAGTAAACAAGAAAAAACGTTTAGATTGTGCGAAAGGGCTTATTAATAAACTACTGGAGTTTTGGAAGAAAGCTATCTTTACTGACGAAAGTAAATTCAATGTGTGGGGCTCTGATGGGAGGACAATTGTTACATTTTATAGAATCAACCATGGATCGATTTGGTTATCTGGATATTTTAAAGAACAATTTACAGTTATCGGCGGAAAAATTATCATTAGGAAATAATTTTATTTTTCAGCAGGATAATGACCCTAAGCATATTTCCCATATTGTGAAGGAATGGTTGCTATACCATGTCCCGAAACAATTACATTCGCCACCACAGTCACCCGACCTCAACCCTACAGAACATTTATGGGAGTTATTGGGACGGAGAATTCGAAGACATCAAATAACGTCAAAAGATATTCTAAAAACTAACTTGGTTGAGGAGTGGGAGAAAATAACGGCAGAAGAGACGTCTAGATTAGTCAACTCAATGCCAAACCGATTAAGGGAATATAAAAGAAACGGCTACCACAGCAGCCCGCTGATAACGGAGACGGTGTTTATAAACAATGTTTCGTGGAAACGATTGGGTGGGGCCCACTAAGGAGTTGAACGTAACATAATTAGAAGGACAGTCTATATAGAGCGATTGGAGTATTGAGTTGACTTTGTTAACCATATTGTTATTATTATTCCAAAATCATTAAATTTAAATCTAAGTTCTATTTGTTTATTTTTCTTACAACTGCAGCGGTGGGATTGTGCTCGTGTGCCTGCGTAAAATACGTTTATTAAAAAAAAAAAAATTAGAACAAATTGTCCCTAGATGCGGGACTAGCTGAATTAAAAAAAAAAATTGTCCCTAGATGAGGGACTAGCCGAATTAAAATTGTCCCTAAATGCGGGACTAAAGTGACAGAATTGTCCTTAGACGCAGGACTTCATTTAAATCTTAACCTCCCTAGATGCGGGTTTTCAAATGACAAAAATAATTATCACTGACAGTATACTAGAAAATATTTAATTATAATTTTATGTTTAACAGGTGACCACTTCTGATAATCCGCGAGGGCGCGGATAGGGTAGCATGGCCGACTATAAAAGAAACGGCTACCACAGCAGCCCGCTGATAACGGAGACGGTGTTTATAAACAATGTTTCGTGGAAACGATTGGGTGGGGCCCACTAAGGAGTTGAACGTGACATAATAGAAGGACAGTCTATATAGAGCGATTGGAGTATTGAGTTGACTTTGTTAACCATATTATTATTATTATTCCAAAATCATTAAATTTAAATCTAAGTTCTATTTTTTTATTTTTCTTACAGGAAGTCATTTCTAAAAAGGGAGGACCAACCCGCTATTAGTTTATTCCATATTTCTTTAATATTAATTCATATTGTGTTCTGTATGCAGACTTTTTTCCATAAATTTTCTGTATTGTTTTGAGTTTTGCATTAGTTTTTTTCTAATTTCTGTTCGTATTGTATTAATAAGCCAAAAAAATCTTCAATAAACGTTTCTTGTAGATATTTGAGCATTTGTAGCCCTAAAATCTATTAAAAACACTATTTATAGCTTCATATCTGATTTGGCGCTGTTTGTATGCAGACTTTTTTCCGCCACTGTATATCAAATGATGGTTAAATCTTTATTTTTAATAAAGATCCCCTATTTTCGACCATGGAGTTGGAAAGAAAGAGCACAATTTTTCGTTAGAGAAGGTATTAGGAAATGATATCCATTTTAAACTTCCCCCAAATGGGAGAATTAATAAGTAAGAATGTTAAAATGTTTCATTCTAATTATGTAGTTAGTGCTAATTATATGTAGATGCAACAAAAATATGAATTAGACACGTGCCAAAAAGTAATTTAACTATTGTTAAATTGAGTACATAAGGCTTGCTGTTTTTGTAGGTTATCGGAAGGAGTGCAACAAAGTATTTATGCAGTGATGTATACACAATAATTATTAAACATGAGACTCCATCTAATCTCTTCAAAAAAACTATATTTTTCACAAAACAACTTAGAACCAGAAGATAAAAATCAATAGAAAAAACACAATCACAAAAATAACGGTGAAATTATTTCGGTCGCTTGTAAACTTAATCGGTGGTAAACTGCTTAGCTGTCTTTAAATTTGAACATTTTTGTCCTTTTTTTATTGTATCCCGTTATAAAATGCAAATATACTTTTTCGGGTATCGATACGTCCACAGTAATTGCACCCTCTCTAAACTGGTGTTCTGTAGCCCTTCCATGCTTCAGAATTATAGGTGCAATTTTTATAATTTTCTACTTTCGGGCAAGCATTCGAACAGAGGGCCCCCTTGGTAAAATAGGATCCAGGTACTTTTGCCACGCTTGAACGGCGTCGGCAGTGGCATGGCTTTACTACATATCCCTTTCCTTATCCGTAACGCTTACTTATGATTCTTGACTCGATTTTACTCCCTATATTTTTCATACCCCGGGCCGTATATTGATTCTTAAATGAACTCCAAAAGTTGACTTTTACAGCTTTTTGATGGCTATTTTAAAGCTTTTATTTATAAATTTTGAGTTTCCCTCCGCCTCTCCTGGAAAGCGGGGGTACACACCCAAACCACATGTCGCTATTTATAATAGTTATCAAAACACTCCAGTATTTCCATACTTACCAAAGGTAATGTTTATAAACCCATTAACTTGAAACAAATATGAAAACAGATATTCTTCGGTTTTACCACATGCAGTCTTCCAAATCAGTGTATAGTCTTCCAATACATATAGTGCGGTACTTACCGCTTTATTGGAATTATTGATCCCCCAACTGAGAACCATAAGAGAAGTAGTTTGCTGACCGTGATTTTTCCCATTAATGTGGGTGTTTTTATTTCGATTATGTTTAACTTAGGTTCAAAGAAAGGTGCAACCATAAACTGCTATTATTACTTAAGGTAGTTTATAACCGCCCTTTATCTATTGGAAGACTATACCACTGAATAATTATAGTACCTGCATAAAAAATCCATTAACCAAAGCTTTCCTTATGTTAATGTAGTAATCTTTGCTGCTGAAATCAGTAGATGTTCTCTTCAAATTAAACCTATCCATTATGCGCGACAGCTGTTGCCTAACGTTATCTGCTGACTTTAGTGAGCGATAATTGATGAAGTTGTCATAACACCATTGTGGATCTTCCATGTCTCAACAAACAAGCAAATGAAATACCTACTCTTTTACATGTAACTTACATTACATTCAACAAATCTTAAATATTCATACAATTTTGATTAGTTTGTTGACCATTACCTAAAAATTCTTTTTGGATATATTCAATTTTAATCAAAACAACCCAATAACGTTATTTTTATTTTATCTTAGTATGAAATATAAATACTCTATTGGCCATCAGACAGTCGTATATTGAATTAAAAATATTCTTTTATCATTAAAAACATTTGAATTCTACGTAAAAAAGTGCCTTAAGAATGTTTTCACAGAAATAAAAAAATTTCGTCAGGAAAAAGTTATAAGTCGAGGTTTTTCTTAAACGTACATTTTTCCAAAACACCCTGTATCTCTGAAACGGTGATAGATATCGAGTCGCGGTTTGCAACAATTAACTTCTCATAAAAATTGAGCTTCAGACACCGACATCGGTTTTTGTCTATCTCTTCTCTAAAGTACACTTTACTTTTAAACGTGTCCAAAATAGGGAAACACGGCATCCGTAAGAACCGTAAGGAATAAAAAAAAATTAATGTCACGTTATCGATCTTTTTGAGACAAATTTAGTGGTGCTTTCAAAAAATTGCTATCGTATTTTGTTTTCGACTTATAAATTTAATCAACCAATGAATTATACAAATCATGTTTATACTAATATAGATAACCATATTCAATTATGTACATTAGAATCAAGTAGAAAATGTCATGACCTTATCATTAAGTATAAATTAATTAATAATTATTTAGAATCTGACAACTTACTTCTCATATTTGACTTTTATAAGCCCAATAGGGAATTGAGGGATAGGTTTTTTGTCTTTTCAGTGTCTTATAAATATAAATTACATGGAGATAAATCATCCATTTATAGAATAGTGTCACTGGTATAGTATAAGGACAAACAATTGAACTGATGGGAAGAACCATAAATAAAAATCAAATCGTTTAAATTACCTGCCACAGCTTGGGGTAATTTATAGTCAATAAGGGCCGTATTTAAACTATGGTGCATAATAAAGACTTAATATTTCCAAATATGATTTCAATTTGATTTTCAAATTCAACAATAATTTAGTAATAATTACAAAAATATTACTCATATGAATACAGAATTAAATTTAATTTAATGTGTTGTTCATAATAATATAGATATCATTATACCTACCTACCAAACACATTAAAAACTCATTATTATTAGTCTTTCGCAAATATTTCGTTCTTTCAAATTGCACTTTTCTGATTGTTTTATCAAAAATGATAATTTAGGATATAAATTCGGTGTTCCTTATTTTACATTTACTCACAACAGTTTGAATACAGTCCTGCCTTTCTACCTGTAAACCCTCTTAGTTGGTCAGTTTTATAACATGGTTTCATTGTTAGAGTTATAAACATAATGATAATTATCATGAGATTGGTTTACTATTTATTTATGGTTCTTACAATTAGTTCAATTATTTGTCCTTATACAATAAATGATAGTTCTTTAAATATTAACATATTTGAAACATCTTTATATAGTTTTAAACGGCAAATAAATAATCATATGAAATAATTTTAGCGTAATAAACCTTACATTGTCAAAATTTTTAATTACATATGTAAACGCCATAATATATCAATTGTACACTGAGTTTTTGTACATGGGAGTTAGAGTTCCGTTAGAGGTTAAATAAATAAATAAACAACTGTAACTTTTAAGATGAAATATAGTGGCGTCCAAAAAATTTTAAAAAACCACGCACACGTCATAAAGCTTCGTTTTTCAAAGTTGTAATTATAGTTGGCTATACTTTAGTCAGAAAGACATTTTTTCCTCTTTTAATATGACTTATCGAAAAAGAAATTAGAAAATATCGGGAATTCTTCCTTCTTTTCTTCGTTTTGTTTATTTGCTAAACGTACGACTTCATGAGAGAAAAACATAGCCGGTCGTGTTTTCGCGGCAGTTTAAGCAATCGAAATAAAGGTGTTTGGAACCTATTATAGAAAACTAAATCCACTACGAGGCGCTAGTATCAAAGTTTCAAATTTTAATCAGTCTCCGCCTACAAACCATTGCAAATTTTATGAAAAGATGATTTACAATTTCAGTGTTTTTACCTGCTTTCTGCACTAGCCGAAATAAAACGTAAAACCTGATAGAAAACTTGTTAGAATACGAAGACAGAGCAAAAATAATATTACGGCTCATGTCATTTGTTCAATATCGCCGGATTATTTATTATTTATTTTGAACGTGCAAGTCTACTATGCGGTCATCTTCAGTGCATACATATTAACATATTATTAACAGAAATACTTAATTGCTTGTCTTATTTATATATTCTTGGACACAGGCGAAATGAGAGGGTTGTTTACATGATGCGTATCGAAATTCATTAGGTTTTTGGAATTTATTAATGAAAACAGCTTCGATAGTAACAAATTCGTGATACTTATTACACGGTTTGACTAATTATAAATAGAACGTACTAAATAGCTCAAACCCCAACGCCAAAACTTGGCCTAACCTAACCAAAACTTGACGTTGGGGTTTGAGCTATTTAATACGTTCTACAACACCGCCAAAGTTTCTCCAGTTTCTAATTATAAATAATTCAAATCAAAGGAATGATTCGTACCTAATTAAAAAAATGTGCCGATACTGTGGATTTCTGTAGGTGGTTGTTATTTAAATGGAGATAATGCTCTTTAAATCTTAAATGTATGTTTTTTTTGTGGAGAAAAAAGGGTTGTAATAGGTTCTCAAAAAAATATAAACAACATTAAAAAAGAATTGAATATACAACCTATTTTCTCCAACAATAATAATAAACTCTCAACTCATCTTGGAAACCCAAAAGAAAATAAAAGCAAAGCAGGGATTTCTAAATTAGTTACAATTATTGAGAATAAGTGTATATATAGGCTTAATAAAAGGAAACACACATGCAAGATTTAAAGAGCATTATCTTAATTTAAAAAACAATCACCTACAGAAATTTTTTAATTAGGTACAAATCATTCCTTTAACTTGAATAATTGATAATTAGTTAAACCGTGTAACAAGTAGGTATAACGGACTTGTTACTAGCGAAGCATTAGTAAATTCTAAGTAAACCTAACGAATTTCGATACACGAAACGTAAACTACCACTCTCTTGTGTCCAAGAATATGTAATTAAGACAAGCAATTATTATTTTTTTTATAAATTTGATGCAGTCTTTAAAACCCCTGTTTTATAAATACTCGTATAATAACTGTATAAAACCACACAATGAACACAAAACACTTCTACAGCAGGCAGAATATTCAAAAACGACTATGTAAATTTATGGATAGGTACCCCTAATAAATCAACAATTTACAACCATTTCCTTATACCATTGGCTGCAAATTTTTGTAGTGGTAGGTGTTGGGCAGTACCCAGTGGGAAGCGGTATTAATTTTCTTTTGGAAATCACTACTAATTAACCAATTCAATTAGTAATTTAATCTTTTGAAATTACTTCTTAATTTGTATTATCGAACGATTTTTAGCGAACGAATTTTAGAAAATGACATATGGTCGAGAGTACGTACAAATACGATTTTTCATTTTTTATTGAGCCAAAATAAAAAACATTTTTTTGAAAAAGTTGGCACGAGAATCGTTAGGTGTGTTCATACTGAGTATATTGGTACAAAAATTTTGTAATTTTATCGATTCAATTTTCCGCTGTAATTACAGAAAGTTAACATTGCTTTGGTATAGGCGAATTAAAGGTTCCAAACACCCTTACGACCCTTGAAGTCCTCACAAATAACTTCCCAGTATAATAAAGAGTAATTTTCATTAAAATCAAAAATTTCAACACATTTATATGTTTATTGGTATGTATTTATGAAGCATATAGTATTTAAGTGGATTGTAATATATCAGAAGTAATGTCAATTTTAATTAAAAGGTTTTTAAATATCCGCGTTCTATGATTATCAACTGCAGAAAAATATCGTACATATATATATATATTTTTATATTTATCACGGCCATTTCGATTATAATAATAATTCTACAAACTATACCGATTTGTGTAATTTTTATCTCGAAATATTTGTGAAAGTTCAGGGAAGGTTTAAATAGTGACAAAATATGGAAAAATTGGAAGAAAAATACAATACAAACGACAATTTAATTTTCCAATACAAACTGTTGCTACCTGTCAATTGTAGCGAATAAACTCAAAAAAAATACCACACCGATTTCAAAAATTCTTTCACTATTAGAATGGTACATTATCTCTAGATAACATAAGCTACATTTACTACTAGAAAAGATTAGGGATCCTACTACTACCCGTGCGAAGCCGGGACGAGCTGCTAGCATTTTAATTAAAAAAATAAATAAATAAATTGTCCACGACGCTTCAGTCTCAAATATAACTATTAAAAATATGAATGTTTGTATTATGAGAAAAATATATAGATAAAAAGAATAACTCATTAAAATTTAATTTTTACAGTTTGCGATTCCCAAATGTACTCGATTCCGCCCATCACTAAGCATTACCAAATCTTTCGAATAATTACAAACGTTTAGACACGTAACATCGTAGCAATGTACATCCTATAATCTTTAATGTTCAAAAAACGACACAAATTTTTAATATTGTGCTCTACATAAAGAATTTTAAATAAGGTACTTACTCTGTTTGAATGCATGGTAAACATTGAGAAGGGTAAGGTGATCACCATCGATGTGCGCGAATCGCATCTTGGCATCGTCCGCCGCTTTCTTCGCCTCGTTCGGTCGAACAAAACACTGCGGGACTAAATATTGGAGCGGGGCATTTGGCGCCCGTATCCGTTCAATATAGTGGCCACATACTCTCAACCTTCAATGCCTACAGAGCTATCTCAGTCTTAGCATATATTCAATTTTGAGCAACTTGTATTTCATTTTTAAACGAGAACATGTTTTTCAAAGTCAATTCGCGATTATTGTTTTGTCATACTAACGCAGAATGCTCACTTATCTTGTCACAAAATAAGAACTTTTCAGTTCGAACTAGAACGACACGAAATCTTGTCGTTATGCGATTTTATGCAAAAGTATTAACCATCAGATTCATAACAATTACAAACAATCTGCGTATAATTATAAAATTATGTAATCGATGTACATATTTTCCTATTATCAAATACCGTTTTTATTGCGAACTTTCTGTGGCAGTATGACATACTCGTATTTGTTTTTCTAAGAACTAACACATCCTATTTATGAAAATGTAAAAAGTTATTCTTTCGACATTAAGAATTTTAATTAAACTATTCTCAACAAGTTTTGTACTCAAATTTAGAGCTTCAATTCTTAAAATAAATAGTTTTAAAGTTATTTACGAAAGTAGCCGAAAATTGACCATTCGTCCCGCCTTATATTAATTTTGGAAAAAATACAAACAGTAGTTAGATTACTGGAAAAAAATATAAGAAGCACACAGTCTTAAAATAAAATGATAAATACATCAGTATTAATAAAATTATTAATAAAATAGCTTTTTAAATTGCTGATGAATGCATTAAGGATGCTGTGAGTGCAAACGAAAAGATTATTATAGAAGACTTCAATATGAAAAATGAAATCACAGAATACCTTCTATCGCTGGGTTTTAGTCCACATATTCAAGAAAATACAAGAGATAATTTAACAGTAGACAATATAATCAACAATTTCTCTCCGCTGCCTGGTATCATACACCTTTTTTATTTACTACAAATAAATTTGGGTTATATTTAGAAAACTTGGTAGATAACATATTCACTGTACGGAACCCTATCTCAACTTGTCGAATTTGGAACAGCACTACTTATTTTGCGAGAATTCAATGTAAATTGTTGTATTCCCACTCATACAAATAGATGTTAAAGTCACCTACATTCACTTTTCTAGATATACCTACTTATGTAAATATGTACTTGAAAATCTATTTTTACTAAAATATTTCTAAATAGCTTCTTTGTAAAAAAAAAAACTACTTCATTGCTCAAAATTGATATACACTGTTATCTAAATACTGTGACAGCTTAAAAACTGTTTTTATAAAACAGCAAAGAAATAACGCATTTGCATTCAAGTCTGACGACACTTTTCTATAACGAATTTTTAATTGTATTCAAAAAATTCTTTTATTTCTAAAAAACTCGTCAGTATTAAATCTCTTGGATGTTCTTCCGAATAGCAGTCACCTACGATTGGGACAAAACTTTCGGCATTTGTTGTCCTTGATGGAACATGAAAATTCCCCAAGGGATTTTTGAAGGAAATGCAACAATTTTTTTTGGGGGGCTTAAAGGTTAAAACTTCCGTATCGTGATCTGTGCGAATAACACGTTTTTCTTTTGAGAAAATGACTCAAAATTACTTATTTATTAAAAATATTGAAAGTCATTGGGGAAGAGCCTTTTAACACCTTTGTATATTTCTAATGCGATCAAACCTTTGTCCGAATGACAATTCGAAAGCATTTTCACAGCAATGCATAATTATCACTGTTTGAGGAAAGTTGGGAATTCTCGGAATTACTCGGTCGTTTCAATCGTTGAACTATTAGAGTTAATAAATCACGAATTGCAACGATTTTCGTGTACATTAACGTTAAATTAGGAAAGTTATGCGGTTAAGTTTTGGTTCTTTACATATTTTTACTTCATTTTATTTTTAGAAATCTAAATCTCAATTAGGAACTGTTCTATAAGTACGTAGTTAGCTAGAAAATAGCTATTCTTTGGATCAAGGTAGTCTCCGAATAGCTTAAGAAATACAGGGTTACCGTTTTACAATCAACTTTAACCCTGGAACTACTCACAGAATAACACAATGGTACGTTTGTAGCATAAAATCGTTCCGGTCAAGCGTTGGAATCGGCTGATGCTCACCAGCACTGCTTAAATATAACTACATAACGAATTTTTTGCTTTTAATAAGGCAAAATAGTTGCAAAAAACAGTTTTTAACCATAGATACAGTTTTATCAACCTTATTTCAATTTTAAGTCTTGTGAATGTCTTTATTTCATTTCTATCTAAACGATTATTACAGCTAATATTATTTTTTAACAAATAAAGATCTTTGTTATATCACTCATCATACCATGAAATTTGTTTTCACTGAAATCTTCATATACCGTTTAATAGCAACTTGCTTTTCTCAGAATTACTGTTTTTATGATTCTTGATTGTTTGAGCGTCTATTTAATGAAAATTGTAATTCAAAAAGAAATTTTCCAAGAAAAATATCATAAATTATTGCTTAAAATTTTATTATTTTCTTTTACAATTGGTTGATGCGATTCTGTCTGATTTTCACTTTTATCTATAAGCACTTGTCTTCACTTTCCTGTCGGTGTTTCTACAAAATTATTTCTTTCTATTCACCCACTGAGATATAATAATAAACGAGGAGGGTTGAAGAGGCTTCTTTCGCCCATCACAAACTCGAAAAAAAAAGTTCAATTTTCAACTATTTATTAATGCACTTGTACAGTTGAAGATATATATTTTTTATTCAATAAGATTTACGTGATAAATAATATAGTAAGTCATACCAATTATTGCCCAAAAAAGAGTGTTTGGTCTTTTTTGTATATTTTTGACGTTTTTTCAATCTTTAAATTAATATTTTTTAAAGCGTTCTTTGAAACAAATTCTTTTTGACTCACAATGAAACTACTGTTCATAAGCTTTTATTTAAGTACTATTTTATTTTGTTTCACTGTACGCTTCTACCCTAAAAGAAAATATATATTACGCGTGAGAGTAGAATAGACTGGGTACGATTGAAACAAACGATGAAGTAGAACAGAATACTATTCTGAATATCATTCGGACTTGTTGACTTCTTCGTTCGTCCCATATTTATAATATGGAAATAATAATAGTTCATAACCTTCTTTTATCTTAATTTTGCATTTAGTGTTCTAATAGCAGTTGTTTTTTGGTGCTAAAATGAATGACAATAACGTTTATATTAATAAATGTTCATAATAGATACATAAATATTTATGTTACTTATCCCATCAATTACAGGATTTTTTTTAAAAATAATTGCTTTTATAGTTGTCATGATGTATACTATTAAATAGAATTTATATCACATCAAGTGGCTGATGGGCGAAAAATGCCTCTTATCAACCCTCCTCCTTTATTCGATTGTATAACCAGCTCCGTAACTCCTAGATACAAGTATTTTACGGTAAATTCTACAGGTCGTTCTCTAAATTTTAATCACTATTCACTTATATGTTTCTGCATCAGATAACCCAAAAATAGGTACACATTTCGAATTTATTATCACTACATAACCACCAACGCCGAAAAGAAGCAATCCAGTTTAAATACACGTTAAAAAAAAACTTATCTGGCGAAACAAAACAACAGAATTACGTACGAATTTTAGGTTATTTCAAGGATAAACACTTTAACCGCCAGTTCATCAGCGGAATAGTTTATTTATCTGTTTACGCTATTCCTAGAATAAATGTGATTCGTAAAACTATGTTTCTTTTATTATTGGAATAGCACTGTTCCGTGCTGCATTCTGCGTTTGTAAAACCGGCTCTTAATAACCCAACTTACCTTCCTCAATTCAAACGACCGACAATTATCGACCACTCTCGAACAGTGACAATTATTGCTATCAAAATGTTTTCAAACTGTTACTCAAGCAAAGGTTTAATTATATTAAAAATGGGTCATTATTTGCAAAAAATAAGGTGTTGAAAAGCTCTTACCGCAATTATTTTTTCCATATGTTTAATAAAAAAAGCCATTTTGAGCCAATTTCTCAGAAGAAAACCTCATTTTTCGTATAGATTACGATTCGAAAGTTTTACCCTTTAACCTCATAAAAAAATTATGGTACATTTCTGCCAAAAATCCCTTGGTGGATTTCCATGTCCCATCGATTTCTTTCTACGTACATAATTATTTTTACCGAATAACATTTAACTTTGCATTTTACCAAGGCATAATAAGTTTTTGTTCGTTAATTTTCTAAGTGATGGTACCTAATATCTCTCAAATTTTAGCTTTGAAATTATTTGTCACTAACTGAGTAACCAAAAAAGTTTTAAACTGAATACATCGTTCCTGTATCGATTTTCAAACAAGAAATGTCAAATTGTACGAAGAGCGATTCTTATAATTAACAAAACTGCATATCATAAAACGAATGTACTTATAATCATAAATGGTATTTTAATGCGTGATCATGAAAATTGACTGCCTGATTGTCAGATTTCAGTGCATTATTTTCTCACAAAAGATACCTACAGGTATAAAAATGAAATTAATAAAGTAAAATTTTTGTATACCTGACAACATTGCCGTTATTGACAAAATTTCGTTAGAACAGTTGTGGTTGCAGCTAGCAATGAGCATCTTGGCCAACTGCGGATCAAGCGGAAATTCGGCCATTACAGCTCCTAAGTCGGTTAGATTTCCATCATCGTCAAGGGCAGCAAGATAATTAAGCAGTTCCAGTGCTCGCATAAGGGTTTCTGGAGCGGGCGGATCCATAAAGTCGAAGTGAACCAAATCATCGATACCCAATTTTTTTAACTGAAGAACAACCGAACCCAAATTCGATCTAAGACAAAAAAGAATCATTATTAACACTAAGTAGGACATTTTAATACAACGGTGGTTTGCTCCAAATAGGTACCGTAATATAACGGCCGTAAAATTACGGCGAATGATGCCACTTGACGGTGAGAATTAATTAATGCAAAATAATAACTTTGTCGCTATGTGTCTGGACTATAAATTAAATAATGAAATTAATAGTTATTTGTATACCTTAGAATTTCTGGATACGTATTATCTTGCATTTCGTTTTTATATGCTTTTTCTGTGTACAGTCTAAAGCATTTGCCAGGTCTTGTTCTTCCGGCTCTTCCAGCTCGCTGTTGAGCTGAAGCTTTACTGATTGGAGAGACAAGTAACGATTCAACACGTATTCGAGGATTATATACCTGAAATATATTAATATTACTGAATAAATAAAGAAGTTCGAGTTTCAGGACATATTTGAAAATGCTTCTGTTAGTCTAAAATTGGTACCAACAAAACATTAATATGTATATTCAACGTTGACTGTTTCAGGTTAGGTTAGGTTCAGGTCAATTGTCCTCTTAGTATTAAAGTAATAAAGTTTGGGTATAGGTGTATTTTGGTTTTTTAATCACGTATAAATGCCAAATAAATTCTAATATTCTAAATTCTAGTATACGTGATAAAAAACAATCTTGTTTAACAAAATTGACTGAATTGGCCTTTACCATATGAAAGTTAATCATACTGATATAATTATAAGTAAAACACACTTGTAAATAACTTTCACTAAATTTTTATTAATATACTTGACAACTTGTTTCAGCCTACAAGGCCATCTTCAGAAGAAGGTATAATAACTAAGTTTACAAATTATGTTTCTTATATAGAACTAAAGTAACATGATAAAGTGGGGGTAGTCAATGTTTTGCACACAACTTCACAATTGGGGAATCATAAACATTTTCAATTTCATTTAGTACATTTTCTATATTATAATTCAGATGTTTTTTAATTTCTATTGCTTCTAGCAGTGTTAGTTTTTTACTCTTATCTTTTACATGAAGTATTTCGACATTTTCTTTGTGGTCAAAATTATGTTTCATTTCTACAATGTGATTCATGAAAGCAGACTTGCCATTGTAGTTTTTGTTATGCTCTCGTATTCTTTCTTTGAAAGTTCTGCCTGTTTGGCCTATATAGACTGCATTGCACGAATCACACCATAGTTTATACACACCACATTTTTGTAATATTTCCGTTTTATCTTTTCTGCAATTTATGAAGTTAAAAAGATTATTTGTGGTTTTAAAAGCAATTTTAACGTTTTCGTTTCTTAAAATGTTAGCAATTTTTAAAGAAAAAGAACCTAAAAATGTTATAGTATTAAATTTACAGTTTTTTATATGTACTGTGGGATAAATAGAGTTATAACATAATTTCTGTTGTTTTTTTACAAATTAAATCATCTATCAATTTGATTTCATAACCGTTATTGTAAGCAATCTGCTTTATAATTGCTACTTCCATATCGAAGTTGTTTTTATTTAATGGTAATTTGCATAATCTATCGACCATACTACTGTAGGCTGAAATTTTGTGTTGTATGGGGTGGCAAGATTTTTTATGTATAGTTGTGTCTGTGTGGGTGGGTTTTCTATATACTGAAATTTCTATTTTACTATCTTGTTTTTTCAGTGTTAAGTCTAGAAAATTTAACTTATCGTTTTCTTCTACTTCAATTGTGAATTTAATCCTATTATGCAAATTATTCAGGTATTCGAGAAATTTATTTAATTGTCTATTTGTACCACTCCATACAACAAAAATATCATCCACATATCTTTTCCAAATCTTAATATTATTTTTGTGTTGACTATTATTCACAATAGTCAACACAAAAAAAAAAATTAAAAATAAAAATAATAATAAAAAATAAAAAAAATAATATTAAGATTTGGAAAAGATATGTGGATGATATTTTTGTTGTATGGAGTGGTACAAATAGACAATTAAATAAATTTCTCGAATACCTGAATAATTTGCATAATAGGATTAAATTCACAATTGAAGTAGAAGAAAACGATAAGTTAAATTTTCTAGACTTAACACTGAAAAAACAAGATAGTAAAATAGAAATTTCAGTATATAGAAAACCCACCCACACAGACACAACTATACATAAAAAATCTTGCCACCCCATACAACACAAAATTTCAGCCTACAGTAGTATGGTCGATAGATTATGCAAATTACCATTAAATAAAAACAACTTCGATATGGAAGTAGCAATTATAAAGCAGATTGCTTACAATAACGGTTATGAAATCAAATTGATAGATGATTTAATTTGTAAAAAAACAACAGAAATTATGTTATAACTCTATTTATCCCACAGTACATATAAAAAACTGTAAATTTAATACTATAACATTTTTAGGTTCTTTTTCTTTAAAAATTGCTAACATTTTAAGAAACGAAAACGTTAAAATTGCTTTTAAAACCACAAATAATCTTTTTAACTTCATAAATTGCAGAAAAGATAAAACGGAAATATTACAAAAATGTGGTGTGTATAAACTATGGTGTGATTCGTGCAATGCAGTCTATATAGGCCAAACAGGCAGAACTTTCAAAGAAAGAATACGAGAGCATAACAAAAACTACAATGGCAAGTCTGCTTTCATGAATCACATTGTAGAAATGAAACATAATTTTGACCACAAAGAAAATGTCGAAATACTTCATGTAAAAGATAAGAGTAAAAAACTAACACTGCTAGAAGCAATAGAAATTAAAAAACATCTGAATTATAATATAGAAAATGTACTAAATGAAATTGAAAATGTTTATGATTCCCCAATTGTGAAGTTGTGTGCAAAACATTGACTACCCCCACTTTATCATGTTACTTTAGTTCTATATAAGAAACATAATTTGTAAACTTAGTTATTATACCTTCTTCTGAAGATGGCCTTGTAGGCTGAAACAAGTTGTCAAGTATATTAATAAAAATTTAGTGAAAGTTATTTACAAGTGTGTTTTACTTATAATTATATCACTTGTTTAACAAGGCAATCAAGTTAAAATTCCATCATTATTTACTTTAAAATTTCGTGTGCAAAAATTGTAATCTTGCAATAATACAGTAGATTTTGTACAAGATCCCCTATATCTATAAAAAGTCCCGAAATAAACATTTGACAAGAATGATTACTATAAATTTTTCTTCATATTAAAGTGGACGAAAGCCTCTATGCATAGCAGGTGCTTACTACAAAATTAATTATTTATTACCTTCTGTTTAGCGAATCCAGGATCAATTACGAATACTACTCCATCAATTGTAAGGGATGTTTCAGCAATATTTGTTGAAACAACAACTTTTCGCCCAATTGCTCCATTTGCTTTGTTAGGCGGAGGTTCTTCAAAAATGCGTTGCTGTAAATTAGGCGGAAGAGTGGAATATAACGGGATGCACTTCAATTCACCCACTTCCGGACCTTCAAAATAAAACACACAACACGTCAGTTGTTTATAAGCATTCTGCGTTATAATTTTAAATTCTCTAATGAAGTTTTAAACTTAACAATGTCCTTTGCTCGAGGTTTATTAATGTGATTTTAATATTGTAATTGATTGTAATCAATCCATCGATGTTTTGAAGGGCAAAATCAGTGCAATTGAAAGTGATTTTCTACCAAAGTGCTATCTGGTTCCCCCTCTGATGACTATGCTAAGTCAGAGAATACGGAGCTGATTTTAAATGAAATAGCTGACCGTAAATATAGAGAGAATAATATCATTATTTACAATATTCAAGAGCAGATTAAAACAAACGGACACTGTATTGGAAAGTGATTATGATTTAAAGCAGGTGCTGGATGTTCTTAAAAATATCAAAAATATTAATACTAAACTCGGCGTTAGTAATATTAAGCGGCTTGGTGTATTTAAACCGGATAGTGTACGTCCAACTCTGGTTAAATTTGATTCTAGATCTGATGCTACAAATGTAATCACCCACTGGCGTCTAGTACCAAAGAGTGTTTACATTTCCTACGATTTAACCAAATTGCAGCGTGATCGTTTTAATGAACTAAAAAAGCAAGCTAAGCTGTTTAATGGTGATGAGAGTAATAAAAAAAAAAAAAAAAAATTCAGTTTGTCAGATTCCGCAATGGCAACCCATTTTTGGTTAATTCCTTGTCTTCACGCAACAAGCAGTCTGATAAAAATTCTGATTCTCTACCTGGTGCTGCTGCTGCTAAGCCAAAAAACGTTTAAAGTCAACGGTCAATAATCTTACTATCTATTATCAAAATGTTAGGGGCATTCAAACAAAAATGGATCTTCTAAAACTCAACCTTGGTATTTTATCACCGTCTCCAGATATTATCTGCCTCACCGAAACCTGGCTGCATCCTGGGATTTTGGATGTTGAACTAGGCTTACACAACTATACTATCTTTCGGAGAGACAGGCATAACCTTCATAATGCTCCATATGGTGGTGGTGTGCTAATTGCTGTTAAGAAGCACTTGAAGTCTAAACTCATAAAAACTGGTGTTAAAGTTGAAGAAATATTTGTGGAGATCTGTGGTGATTCTAAAAAGCTACTGGTTGGATGTTTTTATACACCAAATGTTGTCACCGATGTTTACTATGAACATGTTCAATCCATTGACAAACTAGTGCAAGAAATGGTTAACCATGAAAACATTTTTTTCGGTGACTACAATTTGAGAGAAACTATTTGGAATAATGGAATAAACAACAATCTGAGGGATACTATTTGGTCTAACTACAACGACTTATCAAAGGATTTCCTGGCCATTTGTAATTGTGCCGATTCTAATGTTCAAGAAAATGTAAGTCTCTTAATGAATTTTTTCTCGTTTCTTGGAATGCGTCAATATTTTCCAGTCCATGCTGCCAAGGGCTATACATTAGATTTAGCATTTTCATCGCTTCAAGAAGACTATGTTCGTGTAGTTAACTCTCCTGACTTTTTGGTACCACTAGATTCTCATCACAATCAAGTGTTTTTTGACATTTCTTTTAAGTGTAGTAGTGAAATTGTAAAAATTATAAATAAGTTAGATTTTAGGAAAGCAAATTATATCGAAATAAATTCTTGTCTGCAACAGTGCGACTGGGCGTCGTTGTTTGAAAATAATAGTGTTGAGGATAATACCTCTATATTCTATTCAACTCTTAATAATCAAATAAGTTTAAATGTTCCTTTTAAAAATGAATCTGATAGTTCGTATCCATGTTGGTATTCGAGCTCTCTTATATCGTTAATTATCGATAAAAAGAAAGTGCACAAAAAGTGGCTTCAATATAACGCTCCCTGTGATGGCATTAAATTTCGCGAACTTAGGGCAAGATGTATCCGTCAGTCAAAAACTGACAGAAAATTGTATATTGAGAGCATCGAGATGAAATCTACTAAAAGTATTAAAAAATTTTGGAACTATGTCAATTCTATGTCAAATTCAAATCAAATACCTGCGGAGGTATACTTTAATAATGTTTCTAGCCACGATGGTAAATCTGCTTGTAACTTGTTTGCTAGAAACTTTGAATTAGTTTACCTAAATGCTAGATCCTCGTTTCAGCATCAATTGTATTTAAATGAGGAGCTTGATTTCATTATAAGCAGGGCAGAAATAGCCTCTACCATTAATAATTTAAAAGACTCGAATTCAATTGGCCCTGACGGCCTGTCAGCCTTCTTTATTAAAAATTGTTCTTGCTCTTTGGTTGAACCTTTATATTTGTTATTTAAACAATCGTTAAGTACTGGGTGTATGCCCACCTTGTGGAAGAAAACCTTCATAACCCCTATATTTAAAGCTGGAAACAGATGCGACGTTGCGAACTACCGTCCCATTGCCATCATTGGCTCTATCTCTAAAATTTTTGACTCAATTGTAGCGTCTAAACTATCTGATCTATGCTTACAAATTGTTATTCGCAACCAACATGGATTTGTTAAAGGGAGATCTATTATCACGAATCCTTTATTTTATAATAATTTCATCTCCAGTACCCTCAATGATGAAACCTGCCCTAATGTGGTTAAACAGGTTGACTCAATTTACTTGGATTTTGCTAAGGCATTTGACTCAGTTAACCAAAATTTGCTGATTTATAAGCTATCATCGTTTGGTTTAAGTGGGGGAACTTTGAAATGGACTCTTTCATCTCTCTAAACGTGAACTCCAAGTTCGTATAAAGGGAAATTTGTCAGATCCTTTCATCGCTTCATCTGGTGTGCCCCAAGGTTCGCACCTTGGCCCTTTGTTATTCATATTATTTATTAATGATATCTGTGATTCTCTCAAGTTTAGTGAGGTTTTAATTTTTGCTGATGACATAAAAGTCTTTAACAGAGTCAGGTGCTTCTATGACCAGATCAAGTTGCAAAAGGATCTTGATCTTATTTATAACTGGACTTGTACAAACCTAATTAAATTGAATTGTGCCAAATGTAAAGTGCTACCTATCACTAGGAGCAGAAACAAAAAACTTGATTTTAATTACTCTATCAGTGGTGTTATGTTGGAGAATGTCTCTAATATTAAGGATTTAGGTATAATTCACCAGAGCAATTTTGAATTTGATCTCCACCTTAATGCTACAGTTTGTAAGGCATATAAATCTTTAGGGTTCATTATTAGGTCTACCAAAGAATTTAAATCCCAAGATTCTATTATTTACTTATATAAGACACTAGTCAGACCTATCTTGCTTTTTGGTTCAATTATTTGGTCTCCCTCTAAGTTAACACACATTCCGATCTTGGAATCTGTACAACATAAATTCTTTAGATTTCTGCTTCCAAAATGGGGAAGAGATTTTCTTACAGGGTGCATGTTTACAATGAATTTGCCTTATCAGTTAACTTGGAATCCATTAAATCTCTGCACATCTACCATGATGTTTATTTCATCAAAAAAGTATTAATGGGTTTAGTAAATTGCGAATGTGTTCTTGGGTTGTTGACAGAAAGGGAGGTCCCTTATGAGCTGAGGCGCGTTAGACCGCTTCTTGAACGTGGTACTCATAGGGACTATATCTTCAATTCTGCCATCTTTAGATTAAGAAGAAAGTGGAATAAAATTGTTATGCCCAGGTCGGTGCTGCGCACTGATAACTTGCAAATATTTAAGAAGGAACTCAAATTGATTGTTAACCGTTATTTTTAATGAGTACCTTTTCTTTTCTTTTTGCTTACTGAATATATTGCTATTTATATTTAAATTATACTTATTACTGTTACTTTTCTTATCAACAAATTTGTTATTGCTACATATTTATTTTTGTATACATTTGTAAAAGGATCTTTGATGTTATTTCATTGATCCGTTGACTTTAAATAAATAAATAAATAAATAAATTTCACGAACTCCTAAAAGTTTAAATATCTAGTAGCTCACCAGGTAGCGATCTTAATCGTAGCAACAATCATGTTTCCGATGCGCACGCAACTAAAGCCTTTAATTTACGTAGAAACGGTAGGTTAGAAAAAATACTAGTAGCTTCCAATAAAGGTTAAGATAAAAACTTCATCAAAAAACTATGAAAATCCAAACGTTTAATGATCATAAACAATTCCGCTGTTTCTTTAAAAAATAACTCGTGGAAAATTCTTTTTTTAGTAAGCCTTTTTTAAATGGTGTAGTATTAATAACCCAAATGCAAAACAACGAAGATATTTTATTTATTTGTAAGACACAAAAATATGCATTTTTAAGTATGTTTAGTTCTACGTATGCGCATATTGCAAACTAACGTTGTCGTACCATGTACTTTAACCTAGTGAGTGCTTCAACTACCTAATTTCGTGTTTATCATAGATGTGATTGCTAATCCAAGCAATTAGTCATTTATCATAATTTCTGACCGCGGAGTATTTACAGTATTAGAAACAGATGTATAATTAAATAATTGAAGGAGTCCTATTAAAAATTTATAAAAAAAGAAGCTGCGCCATTCGTTTACTAATTTACTTACTTACTCTATCTCCTTACCTAAATTATCGATTTCTCTTTTAATTCTTTTACAAGCCACCTCAATTTCCTCTTGTCCTGTTAAAAATAACAAAATATCTCCAGCAATGTCTTCACACATATGTATTTGTATAACAGTTCTTATGGCAGCCTCTAGATAATCTCTTTCAGGCTCCGGTGTATAAAATATCTCAACAGGATGTGTTCGACCTGGTACGTTCATCAATGGAGCATTATCGAAATATTGTTGAAATTTACCAGCATCCAATGTCGCAGACATGATTACCAGTTTCAAATCGGAACGTTGCTTAATAACCTCTTTAAGGACGCCCATCAAAATATCTGTAGCCAATGTTCTTTCATGAGCTTCATCCAGCAATATACACTGATATGCATCTAACATAGGATCACTCATTCCTTCTCGCAAAAGCATACCATCAGTCATATACCTAAAGAAATAATTGCATTCAGTTTTATGGTACGTAATTATATAGAATCACGGTCACCTAATTTTTTGATTTTCAAAAATTGAAAAATGGACCAATCCGAATGACTTTTTTAAATTGTTCCATATTAAGGTGGATTTATGACAAAAATTACAAAAATATAATTTCGGAATTTAAATGCTCAAAAGAATCCACTTTTTTCACGATTTTGAAACACATATTTTTTTTATGAATGACTTAACACACATAGCCTATGAATAACAAACATCACAATAAGCACGAGGATGGGAAATCTAATAAGATAGGAAATAACTCGCTAATAGACCACATTATCACAAACTACCTCGACCTAAAAACCGAAACGGCAAAACTGGACAACCAACTCAGAGACCACCAGATAACAATCACACGCCTCACCTATAAACATCAAAATAAACAGAGAAAACATAACCAAAACCACAAAACACACCAACTACAACAATAATCCCTTCGCAACCAATGAAATAAACCTAAATACAAAATGCAACAAGGTTATTAAATATATTCAAGAAACAATTGAAGAATTTACAACGAGAACCGCAACCCAAAAAAGACAATTACTAAACCAAGAATGAATAACAAAAAATATTTGTATTTTTTTTGTAGTTCTTATCATTAATCCGCCGTAGTAAGAAACAATCAAAAAAAAAACAAGCAGATTGGTCCATTTTTCGATTTTTTACAACCAAAAAACCGTGAGTATGTAATTAATAATCTTATTTGTTCCATTCTGAATTAATTAATTTTTATTACTTGTACGTCCTCTTCAAAACATTTCGGTAATTATGTACAATAGCTTAGTCCCTTCCGATTTTCTTGAAAAAAAAGTATATTGTAAAGTTCGTCATACTGATCAAGAATATACAGGGTGTTACTGATATAACTGCGGATATTTAAGGAGGTGATAGGGCAGTAGAAAATAAGAAAATTAAGCAAAACTTCGCAGGTCCTAAAGTTTACCGTTTTCGAGAAAAACGTATGTGAAAATACAGGCAAAACCGAGTACGGTCCTGTGTAAAACGTGTCCTCGATTGACCTGGTCGTGTGTAGTGGCAACGCTGTCTTCAATCAGCTGACGGTGAATGAGGTTACTCGGTTACTGTAACGTAAACAAGTGTGTTCGAAAATGGCGTTTAGTTCATCAGAATTTTGTGACAGTTGCCAAATGTGTTGCTTAAGTCAAAGCGAAAACGCACAGGACCGTATTCAAATTAATTCATGTTAAGATGTTTTTCAAAAATTTTGAAAATTTTTTTGTTTCTTCACCGCGCTGCTGTAGTGACCATTCGATTACATATTGCATCTAGTTGACACCCTCCAAAAATCCGTATTTATATCAGAACCACCCTATATACATATGCTAGCGGCCCGTCCCGGCTTCGCACGGGTATTAGTAAGGATCCCTAATTGATCAGTTATCGAGCGCAGGAAATAGCTACAGTGCCTGCCCCTTCCAACATTGTACCCGCCTCCCAAGGGCAGGGTTTGCTGGTGCGCATCTAAATGATTAAATTACTAAAACAACTATTAAAAAATAGGGGTTGGTGATGGAAGGGTGAAAATTTAGGGTTGTATGTATTTTTTAATGTCACATTATAAAAAAATTAAAAAAAAATGTTAGGGGTGGATAACCCTTATCACTTAGGGGTATGAAAAATAGATAGTAGCCGATTCTCAGACCTACTGAATATGCGTATAAAATTTCATAAAAATCGGTCAAGCCGTTTCGTAGGAGTACGGTAACAAACACTGTGACACGAGAATTTTATATATTAGAAGATACATATATATGTTGGGCGCGGAAACCACCCTTTCATGGTGTTTTTGAGTTCTTCATTACGTGTATTTGTCTTCCATATCTATTGTAAAACGCGATTACAGGTAGTGGTTTGTTGATTTATTCGAATATTCTGATCATGTTCTGTTTGCTTATTTTGTAGATTAGATACGGAATTATTTATAGTCATATCTATAGGTGGTACATGATACTGATTGTTTGTATTAACTCTGAAAGGTTATTTTTAGTCTTTTACGAACACAAATGTTGGGAAAGGGTGAGAGCTGTAAATGTAAACACACCCATCCTGAACCGTAACCTATTGCAGTATACACGGAAGTATTACGACAGTTTTTTGTATTTTATGACATCTTAATACTGTTTTTGCAATAGAGTACGGTTCAAGATGGGTGTGTTTACATTTACAAACACCTCACCTTTTCCCAAAATTTGTGTTCGTAAAAGACTAAAAATAACCTTTCAGAGTTAATACAAACAATCAGTATCATGTATCACTTATAGATAATGACTATAAATTATTCCGTATCTAATCTACAACAATAAACAGTACAGGATCACCAAACCACTACTTTTATATATATATATATATATATATATATATTTTCGGGAATAATACAATTCTGAACCTTCGATAGTAAAACTTATTAACAATCCTGAACCCCGTTTACAATTCTGAACCTGTATATTGGTTCAGGATTGTTTTCCCTTTATGTTTCACTTAGATTTTAAAACTGCGAATGATAGCTTCATTTATCGTCAGAGGCTCCATCAGCTGGCGCAGCTGCCTAACTTTCATTTCATTACTCTATGTAGAATCTGAAATAAGCCTATTTATGTAATGGTTCGGGATTGTATGGTATATCCATTTTCATAGTTTAGCTATTTTCCGTCTTGGCGCTAGGAGCAATAACAAAATATATACACGTTTTTTTATATATATGATACAATTAGTATATTCCTGATCCACATTATATGGCAACATTGCTTGCACTGTTGACCTTGATTTTTTATGGTCAATTTCGTCTACAGTCTATAGTATATTTGTAACCTGCGGGATTATTCTTCAATTTAAAATAGTATTTAACAATTGATATTAAAGGACGCAGCAGATTGATGGTTGGTATGTGTTTAACAAAAGATAAGTAAAACTAATCTATCCAAATCGATATGGAGAGTATGTAATGAGAAATGCAAAATCCTTGTTTTAAAAAGAGCCGATTGGCCACCAATTTGAAATAAAACTGCATTTAGAAAATCGTCTAGTATTATCTTTTTTGAAAGGTATTTTTAATAAATTGAAGGTATTTGCCGTTGTCACTTGGTGAAACATATTTATTTAAAATATATAAATTAAATTAAAATAAAAACACTTGGAAAGACTTTCACTGTTTTTTAATTATTCAATACGCATTTCGCCTTATTGGGGCATCTTCAGGAGTTTACTGATACCCAATAAGGCGAAATGCGTATTGAGTAATTAAAAAACAGTGAAAATATTTCCAAGTGTTTTTATTTTAATTTAATTTAGGTATTTTTACATTAATTTTACACATTAAGTTTAAAAGCACTGATACTTCCTTAAACAAAATGGTAGTTGGTCAAAAAAATCGTTGCTGCTTTCACGCTCTCGCCGAGAATTGAACTCCCAACAAAAAAATTTCCTCATTAATATGAGGTCATCTATAGTTGGTAGAATATAAATTCATCAATAAGTATATTAATAAAACTACCACAATCAATATAATTTTCCTATTTGCGTTATTGAAATGATTAAATTTTATTTGTAATTAAAATACGGGATGTGTGACATTTTATTTAAATTGTAAATTTTCGTTCATTTCTAAATTTTTTCTCAAATAATAGGGAAATATGACGGATCAAAGCGAATGCAATACTGCAGTAGAAGGAATTTCAGTTCCTGTCCCAGAAAACGTGGTAACTGAATTAAGTTTTATTTATAATT
This sequence comes from Agrilus cyanescens, assembly GCA_947389935.1. NCBI lineage: Eukaryota > Metazoa > Arthropoda > Insecta > Coleoptera > Buprestidae > Agrilus > Agrilus cyanescens. The sequence continues at coordinate 23,227,789 of OX376704.1, forward strand.
TAAATACGGGTAGGGTCGGACATTTTATTTAAGTTTAAATTTTCATTTATTTGCTATTTCTTTTTGAAAATAGGAGATACTCTTCATATTATTTCAAACCGTGGTCCTATTTGTCAATTTGAAATATGGCATTTTATTAGGTGTGGCAGGTACCTACTTTAGGAAAGAGACATCAGTAAATCCTATTAATAAAAATGGTGTATAGGTGTCTATTTTTTTAAATAGTAAATGAACCTCATTCAAATCCATATTTTGCGTACAAAATTTTCTCTCAAAACCATTCGTTTCGCCATCAGCAATTTGTTAAAAAATTATTTTAGGACAATGTCTCTCTTCAGGTCCATGTTTAAGGTCAAAAAGAATTGTTACGGGAAAGTTTTGCAGAAATAATGTGGAACTCAACAAAACCTTATAGTCGGCGAACCAATCACACAGTTAAAAATTGTACGAAATTCGAGAATCAATAATAGCATTGACAAAATTTCCGCTTTTTTATAAGTGCTGTAGTTGACAGTAATATGTCTCACAATCAGTGCAATTTGAAATGAAGCAATCATCGAATTAACATAAGCCAAGTTTAGTTTAGTAGGTTACTGATGTAATTAAATTTGGTTATTGATTTCTTTTTACGTTTTTTCTTCATCCTACAATTTTTTCTTTAAACAATGGTGGAAATAGCGTTAAAAATAAATTACAAAGATCGAAGGGATTTTTGCCTCCATTGTGAAAAGGAAAAATATTTTGTACTTAAGTATGTTTCTATCTTGCACCTATGATTACATATCGGTTTTGATATAACACTGAAAAATGCAGAACGAATCATTAATACCATACAATAAATATATATTATCAGATCCAATTACATAAACAGAATGCTAAAAATAGATTGTGACGTTACCATACCTCTGACGTAATAGCTTAAAACCGGCAACATTGCATAGGCTCAGGTTTGCCTTATATATACTTCCGATTGGCTCAGGATTGAGTGAAACAACAACCATTGTTTAAAGAAAAAACGTAAAAAGAAATCAATAACCAAATTTAATTACATCAGTAACCTACTAAACTAAACTTGGCTTATGTTAATTCGATGATTGGTTCATTTCAAATTGCACTGATTGTGAGACATATTACTGTCAACTACAGCACTTATAAAAAAGCGGAAATTTTGTCAATGCTATTATTGATTGTCGAATTTCGTACAATTTTTAACTGTGTGATTGGTTCGCCGACATTATTTCTGCAAAACTTTCCCGTAACAATTCTTTTTGACCTCAAACATGGGCCTGAAGAGAGACATTGTCCTAAAATATTTTTTTAACAAAATGCTGATGGCGAAACGAATTGTTTTGAGAGAAAATTTTGTACGCAAAATGTGGATTTGAATGAGGTTCATTTACTATTTAAAAAAATAGACACCTATACATCATTTTTATTACAGTAAACCCTCTCTTTAGCGGACATCGGCGGGACCTGGCAAAATGTCCGATGTTGGGAGGTGTCCGTAGTTAAGAGGGATAGTTAAATAATATGTATAAAATCAAAAATATTTTTATTGAAAATACAGAAGTCGGGCAAACATTATAAACAAACAAATACGTGCAATTTCAGCAAAAGTTCTTTTATTCGCAGCCATGTTAATCGGACAAACTCGGAACAACTGACAACTGAACGAACGAAATATTATTTCAAGAGCAGGTACATACATAATTGAAATTATTGGGAATAAACAAAATTGTACATTGTATTAGGGGTTTATAGTTACCGATCCCCGGGTATTTCCGACGATAAACGCATTCTGTGAATCACCAGCGGCGAGCGGTCACACAAAAGGAAACGGTAAAGTTCTTAGATGATTATAAAACATCTGGTCATATCGTCGGGTCTAGTAAAGTTGTCCGTTATAACGAGGTGTTTTCACAAATACACAAATATATTTGTACCAAAACCGACTGTCCGTGTCCGTTTTTTAGAGGGTCCGTTGTCAAGAGGTTAGAAAGTGTACAAAGTGAGTACTACATATTTGGGGATTTAAATTAGCTCCGTCATGTAGAGGTGTCCGCTTTTAAGAGGTGTCCGTTATCAGAGGTTTTACTGTAATAGGATTTACTGATGTCTCTTTCCTAAAGTACCTGCCACACCTAATAAAATGCCATATTTCAAATTGACAAATAGGACCACGGTTTGAAATAATATGAAGAGTATCTCCTATTTTCAAAAAGAAATAGCAAATAAATGAAAATTTAAACTTAAATAAAATGTCCGACCCTACCCGTATTTAAATTATAAATAAAACTTAATTCAGTTACCACGTTTTCTGGGACAGGAACTGAAATTCCTTCTACTGCAGTATTGCTTTAGCTTTGATCCGTCATATTTCCCTATTATTTGAGAAAAAATTTAGAAATGAACGAAAATTTACAATTTAAATAAAATGTCACACATCCCGTATTTTAATTACAAATAAAATTTAATCATTTCAATAACGCAAATAGGAAAATTATATTGATTGTGGTAGTTTTATTAATATACTTATTGATGAATTTATATTCTACCAACTATAGATGACCTCATATTAATGAGGAAATTTTTTTGTCGGGAGTTCAATTCTCGGCTAGAGCGTGAAAGCAGCAACGATTTTTTTGATCAACTACCATTTTGTTTAAGGAAGTATCAGTGCTTTTAAACTTAATGTGTAAAATTAATGTAAAAATACCTTTCAAAAAAGATAATACTAGACGATTTTCTAAATGCAGTTTTATTACAAATTGGTGGCCAATCGGCTCTTTTTAAGACAAGGATTTTGCATTTCTCATTACATACTCTGCATATAGATTTGGTTGATTAGTTTTACTTATCTTTTGTTAAACACATACCAACCATCAATCTGCTGCGTCATTTAATATCAATTGTTAAATACTATTTTAAATTGAAGAATAATCCCGCAGGTTATAAATATACTATAGACTGTAGACGAAATTGCCCATAAAAAATCAAGGTCAACAGTGCAAGCAATGTTGCCATATAATGTGGATCAGGAATATACTAATTGTATCATATATATAAAAAAACGTGTATATATTTTGTTATTGCTCCTAGCGCCAAGACGGCAAATAGCTAAACTATGAAAATGGATATACCATACAATCCCGAACCATTACATAAATAGGCTTATTTCAGATTCTACATAGAGTAATGAAACGAAAGTTAGGCAGCTGCGCCGGCTGATGGAGCCTCTGACGATAAATGAAGCTATCATTCGCAGTTTTAAAATCTAAGAGAAACATAAAGGGAAAACAATCCTGAACCAATATACAGGTTCAGAATTGTAAACGGGGTTCAGGATTGTTAATAAGTTTTACTATCAAAGGTTCAGAATTGTATTATTCCCGAAAATATATATATATATATATATCCACATTATATGGCAACATTGCTTGCACTGTTGACCTTGATTTTTTATGGTCAATTTCGTCTACAGTCTATAGTATATTTGTAACCTGCGGGATTATTCTTCAATTTAAAATAGTATTTAACAATTGATATTAAAGGACGCAGCAGATTGATGGTTGGTATGTGTTTAACAAAAGATAAGTAAAACTAATCTATCCAAATCGATATGGAGAGTATGTAATGAGAAATGCAAAATCCTTGTCTTAAAAAGATCCGATTGGCCACCAATTTGAAATAAAACTGCATTTAGAAAATCGTCTAGTATTATCTTTTTTGAAAGGTATTTTTAATAAATTGAAGGTATTTGCCGTTGTCACTTGGTGAAACATATTTATTTAAAATATATAAATTAAATTAAAATAAAAACACTTGGAAAGACTTTCACTGTTTTTTGATTACTCAATACGCATTTCGCCTTATTGGGGCATCTTCAGGAGTTTACTGATACCCAATAAGGCGAAATGCGTATTGAGTAATTAAAAAACAGTGAAAATATTTCCAAGTGTTTTTATTTTAATTTAATTTAGGTATTTTTACATTAATTTTACACATTAAGTTTAAAAGCACTGATACTTCCTTAAACAAAATGGTAGTTGGTCAAAAAAATCGTTGCTGCTTTCACGCTCTCGCCGAGAATTGAACTCCCAACAAAAAAATTTCCTCATTAATATGAGGTCATCTATAGTTGGTAGAATATAAATTCATCAATAAGTATATTAATAAAACTACCACAATCAATATAATTTTCCTATTTGCGTTATTGAAATGATTAAATTTTATTTGTAATTAAAATACGGGATGTGTGACATTTTATTTAAATTGTAAATTTTCGTTCATTTCTAATTTTTTTCTCAAATAAAAGGGAAATATGACGGATCAAAGCGAATGCAATACTGCAGTAGAAGGAATTTCAGTTCCTGTCTCAGAAAACGTGGTAACTGAATTAAATTTAAATACGGGTAGGGTCGGACATTTTATTTAAGTTTAAATTTTCATTTATTTGCTATTTCTTTTTGAAAATAGGAGATACTCTTCATATTATTTCAAACCGTGGTCCTATTTGTCAATTTGAAATATGGCATTTTATTAGGTGTGGCAGGTACCTACTTTAGGAAAGAGACATCAGTAAATCCTATTAATAAAAATGGTGTATAGGTGTCTATTTTTTTAAATAGTAAATGAACCTCATTCAAATCCATATTTTGCGTACAAAATTTTCTCTCAAAACCATTCGTTTCGCCATCAGCAATTTGTTAAAAAATTATTTTAGGACAATGTCTCTCTTCAGGCCCATGTTTGAGGTCAAAAAGAATTGTTACGGGAAAGTTTTGCAGAAATAATGTGGAACTCAACAAAACCTTATAGTCGGCGAACCAATCACACAGTTAAAAATTGTACGAAATTCGAGAATCAATAATAGCATTGACAAAATTTCCGCTTTTTTATAAGTGCTGTAGTTGACAGTAATATGTCTCACAATCGGTGCAATTTGAAATGAAGCAATCATCGAATTAACATAAGCCAAGTTTAGTTTAGTAGGTTACTGATGTAATTAAATTTGGTTATTGATTTCTTTTTACGTTTTTTCTTCATCCTACAATTTTTTCTTTAAACAATGGTGGAAATAGCGTTAAAAATAAATTACAAAGATCGAAGGGATTTTTGCCTCCATTGTGAAAAGGAAAAAGATTTTGTACTTAAGTATCTTTCTATCTTGCACCTATGATTACATATCGGTTTTGATATAACACTGAAAAATGCAGAACGAATCATTAATACCATACAATAAATATATATTATCAGATCCAATTACATAAACAGAATGCTAAAAATAGATTGTGACGTTACCATACCTCTGACGTAATAGCTTAAAACCGGCAACATTGCATAGGCTCAGGTTTGCCTTATATATACTTCCGATTGGCTCAGGATTGAGTGAAACAACAAGGGGTTCAGGATGACTTCAATAATAGTTAAAATCCCTATATACACAACTTTCAAGCTATTGGATATTTCTTTTGTATATGCACATTTTTGAAATCCCCGCCCAAAATAACGCGTAAAACTGCGACTCATGTAACTCTGACTACTCTAGAAGTCGATGGTTCAGGATCGCCTGGTTTTTGTGATGGTTCAGGATAGATATAAAGATGTAAATATATATATATATATATATTCTTGATCAGTATGATAAACGTTGCAATATGATTCTTTTTTTTTTTTAAAGACAATCAGAAGGGACTAAGCTATTGTACTTAATTATCAACATTTCAAATAGTTTCCAAACTTACTTAAGAATTGTTTTTGCTGATGAACAATCTTCAAAACGTATGCTGTAGCCGACTTCTTGACCTAATGCAACATCCATTTCTTCTGAGACCCTTTGTGCTACAGACATTGCAGCTACTCTTCTAGGCTGTGTGCAGCAAACACCTTTCTTTCCGACAGATTTAGCATATTCAACACACCACTGAGGAATCTGCGTCGTTTTCCCAGAACCTGTCTCTCCAACTAATACTATACACTGATGTTCATGTAGCAAGCGCATGAAATCTGCTTTGTATTCAAAAACAGGTAAATTAATACGTTTCCTATAAAGTTCATGATAACGTTGGGTGTATGGCAAACCGGTAAGAGAATTTATTGTAGAATTTAACACAGGAGTTGTAACTAAGGAAGTAGACATGCCACGTTCCTCTCTGAAAACATTTCTATGTATCGTATGCGCTTATAAACGATTATATTTATATTTACCGCTTCTTTTTTATGAAAGGATCAACAATATCAATTCTTCTCTTCGACATCTCTGATAAATTATATCTGCAGAGGATGAAATTAAATCAACTACCGCAAGTTGTGATCATACCACACTACCAACACCAACCTAGCAACTATGGAATCGCGTTTAGTTTGTAATTTCAATGTTATTAGCAAAATTATGCATACAAGAATTCGTTCACAGTACACAACCAACAGTATAATTATTTATTCCACACATAAATGAAATACGTAATGCATGTAACTAACACGACACGACGTCGAATAATACGTAATTTTTTAGCTAAAATTCTAACTACAAATCTTTTGAAATCTTTTAAGTTTGCTTTTAAGCACGAGGATTGACGTTGTACCCTCTAACGTTGAAAACCATTTGACTTGACAACTATCCATAGACATGCAACTATCTTTAGACTATGGGCATGTTCCGATATAGACTGTGAGCACTGGACAGTAATGCCAATATACAGAAATGCGTTCCGATATAGGCTTCCAGTGCACCGTGATCATAGACAAACCGTTCCGGTTCAGATATACATATCATAGAATATATCGGAAATGTATCGGAACATGCCCAGAGAGTTGACACCAGCGTTCATATGTCAGCAAAACAAAAAGTCAATGTTATTCAATGTTATTCAACATGATTTCGTAATTATTAGGGATTGTTACAATATTTCTTTGTACCGTATTAGTCTATTAGTTAATTCAAGGTAGAAAAATGAGTATTCTGTCGACTTCGTCTGTAGGTTGGTTTATATCGCACGAGTCCTACATAAATAAAATTTATAGTTCAGTAACAAATCAAGATAAAAAAAAAGAATACAAAATTAACCCCAACCTATTTAAAATTGAAAGTACTTTTGCAAAAAAATCAACGGCAGTTTCAGTTTTAAATGACAAAAGTACATTTGCAGCCCAAAATTTTGAAAATGCATTTAATCCAAAGGAAGTAAAGAAATTGTTTGATGTATTTAAAGAAGATGCGAAATTCTGCAATTATATTTCGTATAAACCGTTAACTACGAGAAGTAATGTAGAAGCAACAATTTTGGCTGAGCAAATCTATAAAAATTCAGGAAAAGAATTGGATAATACATTTGGCAAAAATGTGAGAGATGATGCTATTATTGCATGTTTTGATAATGAGTATTATTTATTTCCTCCCAATTGTGAATTTTTTTGTAAAGACATATCTGAAATACCAACAGTAATTGGAGATAGGGTGTACGATTTAATTTTACTAGATCCGCCGTGGTGGAATAAATACATAAGAAGAAAAAAATTGAAAAATGAAAAGGCTGCTTATACAATGATATACAATGAAGATTTAAAAAAGCTTCCTTTAGAAAATATGATAAGTGATAACGGTATTATTGTTGTGTGGTGCACCAATTCAAATAAACACCACACTGATTTATTGAATGATATTTTCATGAAGTGGCAAGTTAAATTTTACACAAAATGGTATTGGATAAAAATTACGTGTTCTGGTGTTCCGGTTTGTTCATTTTCAAAGCCCCCAAGGAAGCAACCTTTCGAACAGATATTTATAGCAAGCAAGTGTACATCACTGAAGATTCCAAAATCTAAAATTATTGTTAGTATACCAAGTGCTTTGCATTCTCATAAACCGCCTCTTGATGAGATTTTGAAAGAATTCCTTCCAAATCAACCAAAATGCTTAGAAGTGTTTGCTAGATATTTATTGCCCAAATGGACCAGCTGGGGATTGGAAGTATTACGATTTCAACACAACAGTCTTTTCATCACAGACTAATTTTGAAATAATTAATTGTAACCATCTTTACCTTATGGAAACACATCATAACTATAAATATAAATCAAAACATTTCTAATTTCCACTAATCAATTTCCTTATTTGCATACTCAAAAAATGGATTAGAATTAGGCATTTATTACAATACTGTACATGAAATTATTCAGGATAAGTGTTCACAAGCGACTCAGTAAAGTGAAATTGTCTTATCCAAACATTGTGCTGGTTTTGATGGAGTCTGAACGCAATTATTTTCTAGAATAAAAAGGCGTAGCTATAAGGAAAAGGATGGGTGTGCCGTACACAAAAATAATAGTATCCCAAATATCATTTAGCATGGCTAAATTCAAAGCATTAATAATGTGTCCAGCAGAATTTGCGGGTTTTTTATTTTCTCGTTCATATGATTTAAGTCCATCACTCCAGTGAACACTTTATATAAGTTAATTTTTTTAATGGTATTAATTATCAATTCAGAAATTCGAAAAATTGGTGGGCTATTCTTAACACTTCAAATATAGGTATATACAGAAAGGGCTCCACGAAGGGAGAAATTTTTAAGCCAATATTTCAACATTTTTTTATTGCCTCATTCGTTGAAAAATGGATGTAACCATTTTTTCCAACGAGACCATATTCTTTGAAGTGTTATTATTATTATTCACCGGTAAAATACAAGCATGTAGATTTCCAATAAATGATCTACACACCGCTACAGAGACTATAAATAGTCTATCTGTAGACCAGTCTTACAAATTAATACTTATAAACCAAAATTAATAAAATTTATAATGAAAAAATATTCTCACCAAAATAGAAGTACCCTTAAGTTCAACAGCTATTAAATTATTTTTATTATTATTATGATTAAGATCACATCAAAATTGATCATATTTAATTTCTCTTATTGAATTTTTTAACCTTTTTTTATATGTTTTATCTGTAATGTTTTTGTCCTTCGCATTCAACATATTAAAATAAAGGATAGAAGTAAAGGAATGTTTTCTCCTTCCAATTTCTTTCCTTACCCCTGGGATTTGAATTTCTTTTTGTCTGGTTGACATTGAATTAATTAAAAATTGATCCTTTAACTTACAATAATAATAACAGAGGCTTTCTAAAATCTATTGTTTTCCTATATCTAGTGGTAACTTTTCCTCGCTTATTCCAGCAGATTTTAAAATTTTAACGAACATTTTTATGCACAATTAAGAGGCTCTTCATATGCTTTTCAATAGCTGAGCCCCAAGCAATGATTCCATATGTTGTAATACTAAAGTAAATCCCATACATTATACTAATAAGTTTGTTTTTGACATAATTTTACTCAGTTTTGCGAGAACAAGGACAGTATATTTGAGTCTTAGTTTTAGCTCTAATTTCAAAATCCCACCTTTGATGTTGATCTACTAAAATACCAAGGTATTTTACATGATAAGCTCTTTTTATTTCTTCATTATTTAGTATTAATTTAAAAGTTGATAGTATACTGTCAATATAATTCGCAAAAGTGATACACTTTGTTTTACTTACATTGAGTGTTAGTACATTTTCACCTAGCCGAATTTTAACCTTTAATAATAAACTTTCTAATTTTTCGATTACCGTTGACCACGAGATAACATAACAAAGTATAACTGTATCATCTGCAAATGAAAAAATATGGTCATTTGAATTACTTATAATACAGTAAAACCTCTGATAACGGACACCTCTACATAACGGAGCTAATTTAAATCCCCAAATATGTAGTACTCACTTTGTACACTTTCTAACCTCTTGACAACGGACCCTCTAAAAAACGGACACGGACAGTCGGTTTTGGTACAAATATATTTGTGTGTTTGTGAAAACACCTCGTTATAACGGACAACTTTACTAGACCCGACGATATGACCAGATGTTTTATAATCATCTAAGAACTTTGCCGTTTCCTTTTGTGTGGCCCCTCGCCGCTGGTGATTCACAGAATGCGTTTATCGTCGGAAATACCCGGGGATCGGTAACCATAAATCCCTAATACAATGTACAATTTTGTTCATTCCCAATAATTTCAATTATGTATGTACCTGCTCTTGAAATAATATTTCGTTCGTTCAGTTGTCAGTTGTTCCGAGTTTGTCCGATTAACATGGCTGCGAATAAAAGAACTTTTGCTGAAATTATACGTATTTGTTTGTTTATAATGTTTGCCCGACTTCTGTATTTTCAATAAAAATATTTTTGATTTTATACATATTATTTAACTATCCCTCTTAACTACGGACACCTCCCAACAACGGACATTTTGCCAGGTCCCGCCGATGTCCGCTAAAGAGAGGGTTTACTGTATCAAAAATGTCATTAATATATATTACAAAAAGAAGCGGACCCAGGATCGTACCTTGCGGTACTCCTGTATCTATAGATTTCATTTTACTTTTTATACCATTTATTGTGACAAATTTTTTACGATTATGCAAATAATTTTGAATAATTTTTGGGGAAGTCCTCTTATACCTATTGTTTGTAGTTTAATAAAAAGTATCTCATGGTCAACGGTATGAAAAACTTGCCAAGTCAAGAAATACCGCTGCCGTTGGATAAATAAATCTGTAATTGTAGCTATTGCATCCTTAGTACTGAGACCTTTCCTGAAACCAAACTGATATTTAGAAAATAAATTATTGCTGTTTATAAAGCTAAGAAGCCTCCGATGCAGCAATTTTTCATAAACTTTGACCAAATTGGAGATTAGAGATATAGGTCTATAATTCCCCGCTAAATCCTCTCTATTTTTGAAAATTGGTTTAACTTCAGCTATTTTGACATAAGCCATCTATGTAACATGAATTCAAAATAAATAAAAAGAAATAAACAAAATTATTGAAAATTATCATTATTACTTAGAACCTTTAACGTGTAAGCATGAATGCCGTCATAGCCTCCAGTTTTATTTTTGAGAGAAAATAAAGTTTGTTTAATTTCTTTAAATAATACTGGCTTAAAATATAATGAGTTAGTTATTTTATTATATAGTTTGCGCTTTCTAGTTAGTTAAGAATACACAATAATTTTTTCTAATTTTTAAATTGATAATTAATGCCATAAACTAATACTATTAATACCACATAATAAATTAATACCATGCTGACTATCAAGCAGCACGCGTATTCTTAACGGCCACGCGGAGCCCTATTTTTAAATTTAAATTAAAATTAGTAATAATGGAGATAGAGTTTCGGGAATTAAGACTTTTTTATTAGAAATTTCCTCCCCTTTAAGGTCATTTGCGCTATCACTTATTGTTTTTCAGTTATTTACGAAAAACTATATGCCTCTATTTTCTCATCTTAATTTGTTTATTACTTTTGTATAATATTTTGATACATTATTCTAGGCGTTATTCCGAATCTAATGAACCGTGGCTTGTATTTTTAGGAGCTTAAGCAAAGCCACGTAAGCAGTAGTAATACGCGTTCTATGTCCCCTCTTTTCGAGCGAACGCTGGCACGTAACTGGCGAGCACTGTTGCCCCGTCGCCGGTTACATTCGGTGTTGAAAATAGTATATAGTGATGTGCCAACTCGGAAAAAACAAAACTCGATTTAACCCGAGTTAAAATTCACGCAACTCGGGTTGAACTCGAGTTAACAAGATGGAAGTTAATGTTTTTTTCAAATTTTTACCAATTTATTCCCTCACCTTCGCATTAATAGTGAAAAAAAATTAGAATAGACAAACGATATTTTTATGTGTTTCAATTCTTTCATTTTTTATGTTATTTGTTTAAAATGTATTGGAAGAGTTATACTAACTAAAGTAAAAAAGGAAATTATTTTCATTCGGTATTCAAACTCGAGTCAGAGAGAATTCAACTCGAGTTGGTTCGAGTTAAGCTCAACTCGAGTTAGTTACTCGAGTCGACCATCACTAGAAAATACCCAGCGCCTGGCGGAGCTACTATAACGCTGCGACCGAATTACATTTGGATGGTATTAACGCAAGGGGAGGATGAAATGCGTTAAATTAAGAATGCATCAATTATTAAAAAAATTGTGGATAGTGCGCGCGCACCTTATGACGTGCCGCCGCAGTGTGTCAGTAACGTAAGTAATTTTCCCTATAAATCACGGAAAAATAAATTATAATTATATTATTGCAGTTTGAAATAGGCTAGTTTAGACAATTTCTGCAAAAAATTGACTATTTTTGAAGTTGTTGTATTTTCTTTTTAATGAGCGGAATCTCCCATACAAATATGATGGAACCATTTATGAACAATAATATATATAAATATAAAAATGTTGCACAAGTGCGCTCATATGTTACGCACATATATTATATAAGTGATAAATACTGCTGACGGCTATTTTTCGCTGTAATAAAATATTAATGAACTTTCTGATAAGATCACAATACTTTTACGTATTTAGAAGTATTACTGGAAAATAGTAAAAAAATCTAGACTGATAACTATTCGTACAAAAAAGTCACTTACAGTAACCACATACTAGGCGCTTCCATATCGCAGTGGTCTAATAGCAATGAGAACTCCGATTAATTAATTATTTTTTAACTATTTACACAAGTGCCTTATAATGTTAAGTTAATTTGTCATGTTCATTGCGTAATGAAGTTTGATTATTTTTTGTTACATATGTACATATGTTCATTAAGCGTACAGAGCAACTGTATCTCGACAACAGAATGTCTTCTACAAGTTTGTTAACAAAATCCTTGGTAATTATCTATATTAACCTCCACACTTCAGATGACATTGAAATTTTTTCGTCATGCTGAACAAGTATATATATATATATATACGTGGGCGCGAAAACCACCCCTTAACATAAATTTTATCACTTTGAAAATTAAAATTTGTAAAGTAACATCTAAATCGAGTTTTCTAAAATTGAAATCAGGAGGCAGAGGGTGGAGAGTTGTAGTGGTGTTGAGGGTGGGGTGGTGGTAGGGGTTGGTATTAAGAGAGGGGTGAATGTTGGGGCGCGGTAAATGTTTTTTTTATTCTTAACCACCAACATCTACCCTATCCCCAATAGCGATAATTTTATTTAGGATATATTACAGTTGTAATGTTTAACATAATTCATGAATATATTTTAAAACTCAAAAATACACATTTAAACTTATAACAATTACAAATACAGTTCAAAGTCTATTCTATTTGATGTATAAAAATTAGAATCATTCCCCACTCTTCTAACTAAGACACCTCCTTTAAAGCGACCTTCTTCAGACCATTTTGACATTTGTTCTGTTGAATGGGGTCCATCTACCTTCTCATCATTTTTCCATTTAATCTCCCACATTGTGTCATTCTTATCAGCAGTACATTCAGGTGTTTTATTCAACTGCTGCTGCTCTTTTGCCTCAAAATCATCTGCATACATATCCAACATGGAATTTTCTCCCTTATTATTTCCTTTATTTTCAAACGACTTTATTTTTGATTGAATTGCTTCATATGTTTCTTGATAAATGTCCATGTTACCTTTCTTAGTTAAAATTTCATTTGCAAGCTGTGTTAATTCTGTTACCTCTTTATTTTGAATTAGGTTTCCTTCTTTCTTTCTTTTAAGTCTTTCGATACTTGAAAGCTTTTTTGTATCTCCACTGAGCCTGTTTAAAGCCTTACTTATTGTTTCCTTTTCTTTCATGTATTTTAATATACTTTTATAAGATTCTTCTTCATTAAAGGTGTTTTCATCTTCATCGTCTGTACTCTCATCTCCAAGACCTTTGTTGTCATCTGTTAATTTGTACTTATCTACTGATGCTACCTTCTGCCAATCAATGTTGTCTAACCAATTATCACGAATTTCTTTTTCATTTTTCCAAATGAAATGACCATTCCGGTCAAAATGACCTTCTTCCATCTCTTCTTTCATATTAAAAGCAGTAACATATTGTCCTTCGACATTTTTTGTATTTCCTTCTTCTTCTCCTTCAATATCCCGTTCATCTAAAACGTTATCTTCATCTTCGAAGTCTTCTTCATCAGAATCTAACGAATGTTTTTGTTTGAAATCCCTTTTCTTACTAACAGTAGGCTCGTCTGATAATTTTCGTTTATACATTTTCCAATATTTAAATAGTAGTTGTTCGCAATATTCCTTTTAATATATTAATCCGACTCTTTCGTAATCTGTTCAAAATAGTCAAGGCCTAATTTGAAATTAACTTAGAATTAACACAAAAACCTCAAACAAATTTAGACCAGCTGAACCAAAGAGACATGACAACTGTGACCATAGATAAGGTTAACTGTGACCGTGGGCATGTTCCGATATATACCATGTTCCGATATACACTGACCGTGTTCCGATATACACTGTGAGCACTGTGACACGTTACGTCACACAGTATACTGTAAACACCGTTCCGGTTGAGATTTTTGCACTGAATCTACTACTGGCTGTTATATATCGGAACGTATTTCAGTACTGTTTCAGTACTTTTGTCAAAAATAATTAAGACACTATCCGATAGAGGCGCTAGATGTATTAATGCACGATTTTAACATTTAATGAGGCTTAATATTGCAATTTTTGGGAAATAAATTTTTTAAACTATGTATTTGAGAATAAAAAAATGTTTATAACGGTATACCTAATAAAATTTCATGATCTTAACTAATGAAAATTACTAACAAGAAAACGTTCCGAGTGACCAATATGTTGTGCTTAGAAGAAAATAAAATAAATAAACCACTTTTAAATGTTTCAAAACGAGTATTTATTTAACTCTACAATTGTTTCGGTATAATAATACCTTTCTCAAGAGTAACAGGATTTTACTAAATTTAATGCGGTGTTTATCATCTATTTATACCTAAATCCTGTTACTCTTGAGAAAGGTATTATAATACCGAAACAATTGTAGAGTTAAATAAATACTCGTTTTGAAACATTTAAAAGTGGTTTATTTATTTTATTTTCTTCTATTCAAAAAATGTTTCATACAGAACCGACCAAAACTCTGTTAATAGTATATGTTGTGCTTAGGTATATGTTAATTTATGTCAAAATAAGAATATGCATATTTTTTGCAGAGAAACGTTAAGAGTAGAAATCACCTCAAAATTACTATTTCCGTTTTTCACAATTTTGTAATTCATCCAGACCTAGTGGATTGAACACAATGTAAAAGAATGAGGAAAAGTTCCTTCTCTTACATGATTGAACAGGTCTGCTTTTAGAATAAGTTTAAGTAAAAACGGTGTTTAGTGGTTTAAGTAACAAACAAATTACAAAAACCGTAAAACAGAGCAATAACAATGTTTCAATTTCTTTCATTTTAATCCTTTTAATGAATTGTAGCTTTTTATAAGTTTTAAGAAAAATATTGGTCCATGTTGTGGTGTGGTCTGTGTTCTTGCTATGTCTGCCATTTTTATCTAATGGAAACTACTGGAAGCGCCTTACCTCCCAGAGGTAATACGCTCCCAGTACAAAGATGGTGGCAAATATGACGTCATTAGTTTCTTTCTGTCACTGTCACAGTGCACTGGAAGCCTATATCGGAACGCATTTCTGTATACTGGCATTACTGTCCAGTGCTCACAGTCTATATCGGAACATGCCCCACGTGAGCACTGTGACACGTTACGTCACACAGTATACTGCAAATTCCGTACCTGATTAGATTTTTGTACTGAATCTGCTACTGGCTGTTATATATTGGAACGTATTTTAGTACTGTTTCAGTAGTTTTGTTAAAAATAATTAAGACACTATCCGATAGAGGCGCTAGATGTATTGATGCAGGATATTAACATTTAATGTGGCATAAATATTGCAATTTTTGGCAAATAAATCTTTTAAACTATTTGAGAATAAAAAAATGTTTATAACGGTATAGGTACCTAATAAAATTTCATGATCTTAACTAATGAAAATTACTAATAAGAAAACGTTCCTAGTGACCAATATGTTGTGCTTAGAAGAAAATAAAATAAATAAACCACTTTTAAATGTTTCAAAAAGGAGTATTTATTTAACTCTACAATTTCTCAAGAGTAACAGGATTTTACTAAATTTAATGCGGTGCTTATCATCTATTTATACCTTATCGTCTGTCTTTGAAGAAGTAGGTTACATATTGTTAAACATAATAAACTATTCGTTAGAAATAGGAGTAGTACCACAAAGAATGAAGTATTCAACAATAGTACCAATAAGGAAAGTTGTGAGAACCTTAAAAATAGATGAATTCAGACCCATAAACATGTTAACAGCAGTAAGTAAAATATTAGAAAAAACAGCACATGAACAAATTAAGGAGTATGTGGAAGGAACGAATATATTATCACCCTACCAATCAGGCTTTAGGAGTGGATACAGTTGTGAAACAGCCTTACAATATGTGATAAACAAATGGCAAAATAACTGTGATAAAGATTTAAATACCCTTATAATTTTCTTAGATTTAAAGAGAGCCTTCAAAACTATTGACAGGGAAAGACTGATCATAAAGCTAAAAAAATACGGGTTCAGTGGAACTGTAATAAAATGGATGCAGAGCTACCTAGATAATAGGAAGCAAAAAGTGAAATGTGGTGAACTAGTATCGAGTGATATACAAATAGACCATGGGGTGCCACAAGGCAGTATATTAGGCCCACTATTGTTCATACTATACATTAATGATATAGCGCTTAATTTAACATCATGTAGAATACATATGTTTGCAGACGATACCATATTATATTATTCAAGCAAAGACTGGAAAGAGCTACAAGATAATATGAACAGAGACTTAGAATGTGTTGATGACTGGCTATGCAGCAACAAAATGAAACTAAATGTACGAAAAACAAAAGCAATGCTTATAGGACCGAACAAAAAGGAAATCAAAAGTAAAATCAAAATAGTTATTAATAAAACATCAGTGGAAATAACATCGGTGACAAAATACTTGGGAGTAATAATAGACGACAATTTAAAATTTGAAGAACACATCGATTATGTTGCAAAAAAAGTAGCGAAAAAACTAGGAGTCTTAAGAAGAAGCAGTGAGTATTTAACACAATGGTCAAGACTAACTGTATACAATACAATAATACTTCCACACTTCTATTTCGCCGGGACGGTGTTGTATTTAGGAAATAGACAAGCAATAAACAAACTGCAAAAATTACAGAATAGAGCTATGAGAATAATATTAAGATGTAGTAAATATACAAGTATTCAAACAATGCTGGATAAACTAGGATGGATGAATATAAGAGAACATACAGTGTATTTAGCAATGATATTTATACATAAAATAAAACTCAGACTACTGCCGGAGTATTTCAATAAGATGATAAATTCTTTTCAAGAAGTACACAATTACAACACTCGTCATAGACAGGACTTACAGTTGCAACATGTAAAGTACAAAAGCACACAAAATTCAATTTTTTTCAAAGGAGTAACAGATTATAACAAGCTATCAAATGAAATCAAAAGTTTATCATTAAACAAATTTAAAAACAAAATAAAGCAGCATTATCGTGACAGAAAATGAGAGTAATGGATAGAAATAGTAGATACATAGGTATCAGATACTATCAATAGTTAATCAGTATTTTTAAGGTTTAAAATTTTATTTTTTTATATATACGTATACATATACATATGTACACATTTATAGGCTAGATGTAACTAATGTAGCAAAGAAATGCTAAATAAACTCATTATTATTATTATTATACCTAAATCCTGTTACTCTTGAGGAAGGTATTATAATACCGAAACAATTGTAGAGTTAAATAAATACTCGTTTTGAAACATTTAAAAGTGGTTTATTTATTTTATTTTCTTCTGTTCAAAAAATGTTTCATAAAGAACCGACCAAAACTACTGTTAATAGTATATGTTGTGCTTAGGTATATGCATGCTAATTAATGTTAAAAAGTTAAAATAAAAATATGCATAATTTTTGCAGAGAAACCTTAAGAGTAAATATCACTTCAAAATTTCTATTTCAGTTTTTCACAATTTTCTAATTCATCCAGACCTAGTGGATTGAACACAATGTAAAAGAATGATTAAAAGTTCCTTCTCTTACATGATTGAACAGGTCCGCCTTTAGAATAAGTTTAAGTAAAAACGGTGTTTAGTGGTTTAAGTAACAAACAAATTACAAAAACCGTAAAACAGAGCAATAAGAATGTTTCAATTTCTTTCATTTTAAACATTTTAATGAATTGTAGCTTTTTATAAGTTTGAAGAAAAATATTGGTTTATGTTGTGGTGTGGTCTGTGTTCTTGCTATGGGCATGTTCCGATATAGACTGTGAGCACTGGACAGTAATGCCAGTATACAGAAATGCGTTCCGATATAGGCTTCCAGTGCACTGTGACAGTGACAGAAAGAAACTAATGACGTCATATTTGCCACCATCTTTGTACTGGGAGCGTATTACCTCTGGGAGGTAAGGCGCTTCCAGTAGTTTCCATTAGATAAAAATGGCAGACATAGCAAGAACACAGACCACACCACAACATGGACCAATATTTTTCTTAAAACTTATAAAAAGCTACAATTCATTAAAAGGTTTAAAATGAAAGAAATTGAAACATTGTTATTGCTCTGTTTTACAGTTTTTGTAATTTGTTTGTTACTTAAACCACTAAACACCGTTTTTACTTAAACTTATTCTAAAAGCAGACCTGTTTAATCATGTAAGAGAAGGAACTTTTCCTCATTCTTTTACATTGTGTTCAATCCACTAGGTCTGGATGAATTACAAAATTGTGAAAAACGGAAATAGTAATTTTGAGGTGATTTCTACTCTTAACGTTTCTCTGCAAAAAATATGCATATTCTTATTTTGACATAAATTAACATATACCTAAGCACAACATATACATATAAATAAACCACTTTTAAATGTTTCAAAACGAGTATTTATTTAACTCTACAATTGTTTCGGTATTATAATACCTTTCTCAAGAGTAACAGGATTTAGGTATAAATAGATGATAAGCACCGCATTAAATTTAGTAAAATCCTGTTACTCTTGAGAAAGGTATTATTATACCGAAACAATTGTAGAGTTAAATAAATACTCGTTTTGAAACATTTAAAAGTGGTTTATTTATTTTATTTTCTTCTAAGCACAACATATTGGTCACTCGGAACGTTTTCTTGTTAGTAATTTTCATTAGTTAAGATCATGAAATTTTATTAGGTATACCGTTATAAACATTTTTTTATTCTCAAATACATAGTTTAAAAAATTTATTTCCCAAAAATTGCAATATTAAGCCTCATTAAATGTTAAAATCGTGCATTAATACATCTAGCGCCTCTATCGGATAGTGTCTTAATTATTTTTGACAAAAGTACTGAAACAGTACTGAAATACGTTCCGATATACAACAGCCAGTAGTAGATTCAGTGCAAAAATCTCAACCGGAACGGTGTTTACAGTATACTGTGTGACGTAACGTGTCACAGTGCTCACAGTGTATATCACTGATATCGGAACACGGTCTATGTCTGCCATTTTTATCTAGTGGAAACTACTGGAAACGCCTTACCTCCCAGAGGTAATACGCTCCCAGTACAAAGATGGTGGCAAATATGACGTCATTAGTTTCTCTCTGTCACTGTCACGGTGCACTAGAAGCCTATATCGGAACGCATTTCTGTATACTGGCATTACTGTCCAGTGCTCACAGTCTATGGGCATGTTCCGATATAGACTGTGAAATGAAAGAAATTAAAACTTTCTTATTGTTCTGTTTTATGGTTTTTGTAATTTGTTTGTTACTTAAACCACTACACACCGTTTTTACTTAAACTTATTCTAAAGGCGGACCTGTTCAATCATGTAAGAGAAGGAACTTTTAATCATTCTTTTACATTGTGTTCAATCCACTAGGTCTGTATGAATTAGAAAATTGTGAAAAACGGAAATAGTAATTTTGAAGTGATGTTTACTGTGAACGTTTCTCTGCAAAAAATATGCATATTCTTATTTTGACATTAATTAGCATATACCTAAGCACAACATATACTATATTAACAGTAGTTTTGGTCGGTTCTTTATGAAACATTTTTTGAATAGAAGAAAATAAAATAAATAAACCACTTAAATGTTTCAAAACAAGTATTTATTTAACTCTATAATTGTTTCGGTATTATACCTTTCTGAAAAGTAACAGGATTTAGGTATAAATAGATGATAAGCACCGCATTAAATTTAGTAAAATCCTGTTACTCTTGAGAAAGGTATTATAATACCGAAACAATTGTAGAGTTAAATAAATACTCGTTTTGAAACATTTAAACGTGGTTTATTTATTTTATTTTCTTCTAAGCACAACATATTGGTCACTCGGAACGTTTTCTTGTTAGTAAATTTCATTAGTTAAGACCATGAAATTTTATTAGGTATACCGTTATTGTTATATCATTGTTAAATAATAGAATGATATTTAATACTAAACTTTATTAGTTAAGTAACAACGTACAATCAACATTAGCTATGAAGCTTATCATCTGACATACCACTCGTGTTGTGGCTCCCAACCCGTAAAAGGGTACAAGTACATAACATATATATATATAACACGTTCCCTTTTTTTTTTTTTTCTGACACACTGCACACGTTTTGTTAAAAGCAGGACATCTATTTATAGGATGATTATATATTTTTTTAACCAAGTTAACCTCTTCCTCAGGAGCTAGCACTTTTATATGTTCTTTTGCTAATTCAACAGACTTGCAATATTCTTGAATTTTCTCTAATGACATATCTGCTTCTCTAATAAGTCTGTTGTATTTGTTTATCTTTAATTCCCAATATAACTCTGTCTTTGATCATACGATTCATGTATGAAATCTTACAATTCTCATTTCCACATACAAATCCACAAATATTAGCCTGTTTTTTTAATTCGGTTATATAGGAATCAATAGTTTGATCCTCTTTTTGACAAATACTGTTAAACTTGAAAGTCTCCATTGTTATATTTGTCTTTGGAAGAAAATAATTGGAAAAACAGTCCAACACATCATCAAGGGATTTTACTTTGCTATCGGGGAAAGTATTGAAAATGTCAAGCCCATTTTCACCCATTGTATTTAATAATATGGCAATTTTAATGTCCTCATCTTGCTGATGCTTGCCAGACGCTTTCAGATAGATCACAAATCTTTGTTTCCATCTTGTCCATTCGGTTTCTCTTAGATTATACTGCTCTGGTGGTTTACACTCCATTTTGTTTTTTCAGAATCTTATTTTCGTTTGTATTTCTTCTTTCGTCTTACAAGCCGACGACACGTATGCAATACTTGAACACGTTCTTTAACACACCTGACACCATGTTATATCATTGTTAAATAATAGAATGATATTTAATACTAAACTTTATTAGTTAAGTAACAACGTACAATCAACATTAGCTATGAAGCTTATCATCTGACATACCACTCGTGTTGTGGCTCCCAACCCGTAAAAGGGTACAAGTACATAACATATATATATATAACAGTTATAAACAATTTTTTATTCTCAAATACATAGTTTAAAAAATTTATTTGCCAAAAATTGCAATATTTACGCCACATTAAATGTTAAAATCGTGCATTAATACATCTAGCGCCTCTATCGGATAGTGTCTTAATTATTTTTGACAAAAGTACTGAAACAGTACTGAAATACTTTCGAATATATAACAGCCAGTAGCAGATTCAGACCGTGTTCCGATATACACTGTGAGCACTGTGACACGTTACGTCACACAGTATACTGTAAACACCGTTCCGGTTGAGATTTTTGCACTGAATCTAGGGCATGTTCCGATATAGACTGTGAGCACTGGACAGTAATGCCAGTATACAGAAATGCGTTCCGATATAGGCTTCCAGTGCACTGTGACAGTGACAGAAAGAAACTAATGACGTCATATTTGCCACCATCTTTGTACTGGGAGCGTATTACCTCTGGGAGGTAAGGCGCTTCCAGTAGTTTCCATTAGATAAAAATGGCAGACATAGCAAGAACACAGACCACACCACAACATGGACCAATATTTTTCTTAAAACTTATAAAAAGCTACAATTCATTAAAAGGATTAAAATGAAAGAAATTGAAACATTGTTATTGCTCTGTTTTACGGTTTTTGTAATTTGTTTGTTACTTAAACCACTAAACACCGTTTTTACTTAAACTTATTCTAAAAGCAGACCTGTTCAATCATGTAAGAGAAGGAACTTTTCCTCATTCTTTTACATTGTGTTCAATCCACTAGGTCTGGATGAATTACAAAATTGTGAAAAACGGAAATAGTAATTTTGAGGTGATTTCTACTCTTAACGTTTCTCTGTTGTTTCGGTATAATAATACCTTTCTCAAGAGTAACAGGATTTTACTAAATTTAATGCGGTGCTTATCATCTATTTATACCTAAATCCTGTTACTCTTGAGAAAGGTATTATAATACCGAAACAATTGTAGAGTTAAATAAATACTCGTTTTGAAACATTTAAAAGTGGTTTTTTTATTTTATTGTCTTCTATTCAAAAAATGTTTCATACAGAACCGACCAAAACTCTGTTAATAGTATATGTTGTGCTTAGGTATATGTTAATTTATGTCAAAATAAGAAACGTTAAGAGTAGAAATCACCTCAAAATTACTATTTCCGTTTTTCACAATTTTGTAATTCATCCAGACCTAGTGGATTGAACACAATGTAAAAGAATGAGGAAAAGTTCCTTCTCTTACATGATTGAACAGGTCTGCTTTTAGAATAAGTTTAAGTAAAAACGGTGTTTAGTGGTTTAAGTAACAAACAAATTACAAAAACCGTAAAACAGAGCAATAACAATGTTTCAATTTCTTTCATTTTAATCCTTTTAATGAATTGTAGCTTTTTATAAGTTTTAAGAAAAATATTGGTCCATGTTGTGGTGTGGTCTGTGTTCTTGCTATGTCTGCCATTTTTATCTAATGGAAACTACTGGAAGCGCCTTACCTCCCAGAGGTAATACGCTCCCAGTACAAAGATGGTGGCAAATATGACGTCATTAGTTTCTTTCTGTCACTGTCACAGTGCACTGGAAGCCTATATCGGAACGCATTTCTGTATACTGGCATTACTGTCCAGTGCTCACAGTCTATATCGGAACATGCCCTCAGTAGAAAAATCTAAACTGGAACGGTGTTTACAGTATACTGTGTGACGTAACGTGTCACAGTGCTCACAGTGTATATCGGAACACGGTTTAAATCGGAACATTCCCACTCTATTAGTGATGACGTCAGCCCGCCATTTTTGTTGACGTAGATCACGGCAAAATAGGCATATAGGTATATGTAAAACTGTATCCCGTTCGGACCACCCTAGATGAGTTTATAGATGCGAAACTCGACTTTAAGCTTGAACGTCCAGCGCCATCTTCTCGGTTGTCACCGCAATTAAAAGAAACTTGGAAAATATAGAACATAGAAAGCTAACTTACCGACTATGGCGCGAAGTTTAAAATGGCAGGTTGGGAGGGTTTTTATTTTCCGTTATTTCAATTTTAATTCGTCATTAATAAACACAATACATCGTGATAAAAATATATTTAAAAAAATAATAATTACAACAATAATCAATGTTTATATAACAACAGCAATAGCAGAAAAACAAATGTAAAGCCATAATTGTATAGAAAAAAATATTGCATGATTCTATTGTTGAAATTAGACGACAATTAGCATACCAAAATACAATTTTTGGTGTAGTGTATAATTATTGGTAAACTTATGAATCACTGGTAAACGTTAACACAACTACAGCATATTAATAATAGTTCAATATGGAGAAGTAAAATAAAAAAATTAAATAATGGATATGCAATTGATGTCTGCAATTAATAAATAGATGAATAAATAAATAAGTAAATAAATAAACAAATAAACACAAAATTACTTTTTATGCCTACATTTGGCTGTGGCCAAGTCCATGAGGGGATCATTATAGGGCTGCTGGATTTTTCATTGTGGTAGCTTCTGGTATACACCCCTCAACGGAGCATCTTCCTTTCTTTAGTGCCTTCATTGTCTATAATTAACAATATATATTTTACTAACAATAATACCAAAAACATGAAGCCATAAACAGAAACACACCATTAACAGTAAAGTTACATTGTCCTTTTTGGGGTCTTAATGATCGTAAGTTACCACAACTATTAAGTAACTTTTTTTATTTATTAATAAATAACTGCGCATTAATGCAAAAACGCGACAAATAGGACCACAAAAAGGAAATATTTCTTTGCAATACAGGTACAATATGTAAAATATTATTTAAAAGACATAGGAGAATATATCTGCAAAGACAATTCATTCAATTATTTTTGTATCTTAAGTTAATTAATGTATATATTTTATGGATAATTAGCTGATACTTGGTGAGACTTCTTATTAATAATAACACAGTTGTTTAAAATTGGTGAAACAATTGTAGTTGTGTATCAATAATTTTTTCTTTTAATTAAGTTTATTTATGCATAAGCACTTTTAACATGTACCTATGTGCTTCAATCACCAATTTTAATATTATGCAATATTGTTTCCATTAATTCAACTTGTTTAGAAAATATTAAATAAACCTATAAGTATGTTGGTATTTGTAAAAATAGACTATAATTATTTTTTGAAGTTAACAATTATATTTTCTCAAAGGAAGAATGAAATTATTCTTTACTAACTTACCTTGAAAACGTAAAACAAATACTCTAAAAAGTTTTAAAGGCACTGTAACACAACTTAAAAAACAAACAACAAACACAATTTCAATGAATAAATACAAAATCACAAAAACACGAATGAATGGTTTCGATGGCTTCACCGCAATCACTGGGAATTTTTCATCTCAAATTAGTCAATTTCACAACCGAAAAACAATCTCACTGTAAATTTCACCGACTGTAATTTGTATTCTGTAATGGTAGGTAATTTAGAAGAAAGAAAAGAAGTGCAGTTTAGTTCTTGGTGACAACCGTGAAGGTGGCGCTGATGGTTGAGTTTCAGTACCCTGCGGACCACTCATTTATGGTTCGGACTTGGTTCGGGCTCCTTCTATCTATTCTTCGTGGTAATAAACAACTAAATAGTGGTTTGCTATTTTTATTGTAAAATAATATAAATAACAGCACCAACAAATGGCATTGTTTCCGGCTTATGAATTCAATAAGGAAGAATCTGTATCTGCAGAAACTTCCGAAAGTTTAGTGTGGTTAGAAAACTCAAGTTTTAAAGTTGATGTTAATGTTTTACAAAAATCTGAGACTGAGCAAGTTTATGATGAAAGGGAAATTAAAGCATCACTTCATAGTAAGAAGCAAAAGAAAAAACGGAAGAAAAGTGAAAAAAGCAAGACCACCAAAGAAACTGTTCAACAGGTAAATAAAGTATCTAACGATATTTTTATGGTAGATAAAAATCGAAATAAGGAATTCCTTTCGGTACAAAGGATATCGAGGCCTTCTGCTCCGAAATATGTTATATATAATAAGTTCTGTTTAATGTCTAATAAAAAGTGTAAAAAGAAAATCGTAAGGTATTTTCATCATAACGAATTACGTAAGGGAGTAAACGATAAGGGCGGTTCTAGTGAAGATGTTAAATTTGGAGAATACTCAGAAGAACAACATTTAACTCAAACTACGGCATTTTATAATCGCAGTTTAAATGACAGTCCATATGATGTAGAAATGTGGTTAAAATATGTTCATTTTCAAGATGTTGTAAATCATTTTGAGAGGGTGGATTGCAAGGGAAGCATAGCGAAAGGTTCCAGAGTATTAGCTGAAAAAAAATTAGTAATTTTAGATAAAGCACTGACCCACAATCCCAATTGCGATGTATTGCTACGAGAGAGATTAAATATCGCTGCGAGTGTTTTTGCAGCAGATGAATTACATGTCCAAATGAAAAAATTAGTAGAAAAGGAACCACAGAATATAATTATTTGGCAAGGTTATATAGAATCTCTACAATGTTCAATGTCCCATTGTAATATTCCTAATGTACTAAAACTGTATGCTAGGTGTTTGTCCACTTTACATCATTTGCGACGTAATTCATTGGTGGAGAAAACAATTTTAGAGGAAAATATTCTTCGTATGTTATACCAGTGTGGATTGTTTTTAAAACAAAGTGGTTTATTTGAACAACTCTGGTTATTACTGAGTCTATATTTGGAACTAAATTTAAGTCCTGAAGACAAGGGAAAGTTTAAAATTGCATCAAATTTTAATGAGAATGAGCTGGAAGAATTAGAGAACGCAGTTTTATCTTCTCAATTGCCAATTCATGAACTTTGGTTGCGAATTGAGAAACTTCGTGAATCTTGTCATTGGTTGCCTTCAAACGATGAAAATTGTGAAGACCCTCAAAGAATAGTTTTCGCTGAAGATGTTACTGAGTTTATACATCCAATTACAATGCCAGGAAATACATTCAAACTTACAGCCATCGTCCTAACTCTTTTAAAAGTGCCGTTACTCCCCTGCAGACATTCCACTATGCAGGAATTGGGTTTGGACTATGTCCCATGGTCCCTCGATTCCATAGAAATGCTTCTGCCGCTGTTTTATCCTATGTATGGTGTTAAATTTGAAAACAAATATTTACTGAAAGACACACAAAAACTCGCCATTGGTCCTCAATACTTACGGACATTACTTGGACAAGAGGAGTATCTAGAGTTTGTATTAAAAGTAATAAAAAAATGTATAGATTGTTTAAAAGGCCACGAGAAATTAGCTACAGCTGTCTGGTGGATTAGATTTCAAAGATTGCTCATAATATTAGATAGAGAAGGACGATTCAAAATATCTCAGGTGTTTAAAAAGAAAATTAAAAATGCAATCAAAAATTTCCTTAAAGAAGAAGCAAATAGAAGCAATTTGTTATTTTACCAAGAATACGCCATTTTTGAAGCAGAATGGGGCACTAATGATGATGCAATTGGTATACTGTTAACAGCTGTTTCTTCGAGGAACAATGATCATGCATCAGATTTTATACAAGATACTGAAGAACAAAGGTACATTTGTAGTTTATACCGAATGATTGTAGAAATAATATTATTAAGTAATAAAGAGCCAGAACAAGTAAATAAACTAATATTGGAACATTTGGTTCACATGTGCCTGGGAAAGACCATTGATGCTTCGTCCAAAAATAATATCAGTGATGCCACTATTAAATTTAAACACGTATATTTGCAATTATTACAGAAAGTGCAATTACAGAAAGATTGCAATTTTGCTGTTATTGATCACTTCCTCCCAAGTCTTTTAATTGATTGGATAATTTGCTACAGTTGGTTCATTTATTTTAATGAGGGTATAATAACTTGTGGTGCTTTCTTGGAAGAAACTCTTTCAGCATTGGAAAATACTGCTGGTAACTTATGGTTAAGAGAAGTTTTGTTTGAATTTTATACGTCAGTCCTTTTTCGACATTTCCTATTAAATTTAGGATCTGTAAATTTCAAATTACTTGAAGAATTATTGCAACGGGGAATTGAAAGTTACCCCAACAATTTATTTTTGTTGGCAACATTTTCCAAAGTGCAGAGCTTTAATTGTTGCTTAGGTCAACCGTTGTTCAAAACTTCAAAAATCTTACTAAACACTGGAAGGGCACTTTCCTCAATTATCCTGGTGTTGATAGCACAACAAAAAATTGCAGAAATAGAAAATTCTTGTGCAGATACTATTACAGGTAAAATTATTTATTTTTTGTATGCGTTGCTTTCCAAAAATAGAGACTCTGATAGCAAAAAAGAACTAAAATAAATAGTTTTTTTTTCGTGCCATTTGAAAATTCAACTAAAAAATTATAATGGTGTTTTCGAAATAGGTGTTTTCCTATTTCGAAAACACGCGTGTATACCGAACAATCGGTCTCAAAACGGAATTTTTACAGCTAAAGTCCATTTCTTCGGAGCAAGTCACTATTGAATTTATTACTGATTAATAATCATAAAATTAACTATCACTCCTAACTGTTATTGTTGCTCTTTTAGGACAGAACCTCATATTAGAAAACGTATATAAAAATAAAATGCTTTCAATTTTTAAACGTTTGACGCAATCCTCAATGTGTACTAGAAGATGCGGTTTGGTATGGAGACTTTACCTTCAGTTCCTGTATTCACATTTTAACCCCGACCTTGTAAGAAAGGCTTACTATGCAGCAGTGGAAGAATGCCCTTGGCTAAAGGTACCTCTTTTCTTTCTTAAAATATTGAATTATTGTTAACAGTAAAAGCTGAGCAAAGCCCAAAAACAATTAACAAATAACACGAGAATAACAATATGAAGAAATTAATGTCATCCTAAATAATATAATAACAATCAAATAAATAAAATATATATGTCTGGGCTTACAAAGAGACAAAAAATCAAATATTATTACATTATTCAACTATTAATATAGAAGTTAATTAAATTTTTCTGTCAAGATGAAGGTTACATAAAAACAATATTTCTAGTAGTACAAAATAATTTATACAGTCAGTTATATGATATTGATGCGTATGGCTTTAATTAAGTAATGTTTCGACCGTCAATTTTGGACATCGTCAGGCTATTATACGTTAGCCTGAAACGCTGGTAAAACAAACTACTCAACTCAGAGTGTAGAGGCCCGATCATCCTTTCTCACCTGCCCGGGTCTCTTAATTAAATTAAAGAATATATTTTTACTTGGGCTACTCAGGAAACTTTTGGTAATTATAAGGTTTGTTCCAAGTGACAGAAAAACCGTACGGGTACGGTACAGATCATGCGCATTATGAAAAACACGTTCCAAGTGAACGGTGACTATTCATCGCACGGTTTTGCTAGCGTTCCAAGTAAACTTGTGACGGTTTAGTTATCGTAACAAAAGGTGATTGGCCGATTTGAAGTCTGCTGCCAATCAACGTCAAGAGTATGAAACGCATATACGGAATGCCATTCGGTGCGAAACTCAGACACGGAATGCTCAGGCAGGCATGATGGCGATGACGTAGAGAGGACCTCGCAAATTAGTTACAATTTACGGAAATTTTTAATTCATATTCAATGCGCAATTGACGTGAAGTTTGGTGTAAAGTTTGCACATTATAAGAAGCAACGTACAAAAATAGAAACAAAGAAAAATCAGATTTTATTAAGTTCCTACTCATATTTCAATACACACATATACTTAAACGAAATACATATGTAACTTTAATGCTGCGCACCATGTTTAATGGCGTTAGGTTTATTTTCTTTTACGTTTGCAGCTAGCTTTCGCACCCTTTTCTGCCTCTTCTTAGGTGGGTTTCCAGATGGCGGACGCCCACATGCAAACCTTTTAGTGCCTCTTGTAATTCCTGGACGACGTCTACTTACTGACGATGGTTGGACTTTTATGGTGGCTTTTTGTGTACAGCGTTGCGGGCATCAAATTCCTGCTGTGTTTAAGAAACTCCCATGCTGTGCTAGTTCGGACATTTTCAAAGCGTTTCTTGAAAGTTCGGATACTTTTTGTACTCGTGCCGAATTCTTTGTCTTTTGCCATTAAAAGATGAATAATCGACTGGAACGATGAATCGAAGCGAATTTCCTGAGTATCGTCGTTTTCGTTTTGGTTATTTGCACTACTTTCCGTGCTTTCTACTTCTGTTGCTGGTAATGAATCCACAGTTTCAGATATACTTGGAATTGCTGAAACCGCAACTGATGATTCTGGAATGAGTGACTCATAAAACGACAATGGTTGAGCGTTTTCTCCAAATGCCAGTTTCAACATTAAAAAGCGAGATTCGGCACTTGTTGCAGGAGCATTCAAGGAAGCAATCTGGAAATAATGAAAAATTGCAGCCTGATGTTTACAGAAGGCTCCAAGTCTTCCACTGTCGCAGCTGCAAAATCCAACCTCAGTATCGACGTCATAATAGTAATGACTGAGCTTCTTGCTGGGCACGTTGAACCAATTATCTGATATTTTAATGATATCTTCCCTTTTTAAATACTGGGTTTTCTTAATTTGTTTATTGATTAGTAAGCGAGGAGAACTGTCTCTGTTATTATTAAAATTTCTGAGTCTTCTTTGGTAATATTCTTCCATGGCAGTACACGCAAAATCAATCAATGCTATTGCATTGTAGGCTTTGTTTATCTGCAGTACGACATCTTTAAAAATTTGAACTGTTATTTCACTGTAATTGTTCGTTTGATGCCCATGGGTACTTGAAGATCTGAAGGCTAGACACCAATCTTCTTTCCTGTGCCAGTAATTTGTCAGATATTTCCCCCATTCTGGATACTTTTTGCATTTACTGTGGCAAGTTCAAATGCCGATGCAGCAGCTTCGCTGCATGACGCGAGTAAGATGTTTTGAAAATCTTTATAAAGTAACTGACGATTCTCCTGAGGTATGTTATTTTTTTTTCTCGCATAACCAACGCCATATTGACTGACTTATAAAACGGCACAAGAGCGTGATGCTATTGGGTCAGACAGACTTGAGAGCAATTCTTTCAGCGTCACTATCATCTGTTAAGAAAAGCTTAGGAAATTTGATGCCACCGAATGCATTTGGCATGTTGTCTCTTAGCAGCTGAAATCCAGCTGTATAATCATTTATTGTCTGGCACTTTGTGATAATCACTCCCAAAGGCACTGCACCTACTTCGCAAGGGCATAACATAAATGTTATGGAATGGCTCAGTGAATCACATGAAGCTGTGCTATCGACCAAAAACAATGTCTCGAGAAAATCGCAGCTGATAGGCTCTTTGCATAATACTAGTGATGATTACCACAGCGAAAGGAGATTCTTGAAATCTAACAATTACACCTGCTTCTTCATAAGCCTTTTATTTTTACCGTAATTTCTATAAAAAAAATAGGTCCCTGCATATTCATTTGGCTGAGATTACTAGACCGTTTTCGAGTGTTTTTACATTCTAAAAACTTATTAGGTAGGTACATATCGGAATAAAATTTAACTTATGTAGCAAAGAGATTAGATATACCCGCCTCTTACCACTTCAATTGGCTCAACTTAGAATTTTTCAGAAATTCCTGTCTACCTACTTTACTGAGTATAAAATACAAGACAGAGTACCTACTTACTTCTATTACACCCTGTCCATAACGCGGTACACCCTGTCCATAACGCGGCCCCAGATTGGCCTCTCTCCATTTATCGTACCAGTGTCTTACTGTGCGATATTTGGGATTTATACCCGAATTTTCCATTTCCTTGCTGCTCGCCCCATATTTTAGTTCCAATTTCGACTCATGATAATCGCACGACTCCTTTATTCCCATACCTCCATCAAAGTAGGTTTCAAATTTTGATCTAGTTTCGTCGGATACACCTAGGTAGGAAAGACTTTCAGCAGAATCTAACGTGTGATTGTGCTCACTATTTATATATATGGCAGCTGGAAATCCTTCCTGCAATTTATTAAATTGGGCCGTTAATAAAATATTCAGTTTGATTGGGTATCTATATTTACTCGTACCTTCACGTACTTATCTCTCTTTTTAATGTCTTTCGTTGTATGTTTTATAGAAATTTTTAATTTCGCCTGGCAGGCACAACTTTTAGATTTCCCCTTTTTATTAGATGATGCTTCCACTCTATTGTAACTGGCATGGTGGCACAGGTACTTCTTACTAAAATACTCAGTTATTGTAATATACCAGTAACTTGTAGGAATTTAAGAAATTCACTAAGTAGGTAAGTAAGTAGTTGTCTATTCACCTACCTACTGGGAAGAATTTCTGCACAGCACATGTATAGATAGGTAAACACAGAGACAAGGATATTATAGGTAATCAATGGAAATGAAATGAAAATAAGTACCTGCATACATAATGTGCCGTATTTTGCTTAGAAACCTTAACCCGCCAACATGTAGAGGTTATATGGGAGTATTCGTCTACCCATTGCAAAATATCGCTTTCCTTCATCAGATTTGCTCTGTAACAATTGTCACTCACTTTCAAGTTTTTATAAGAACTTGGTAAAGTCATTTTTGCGAACTGTTACGAATTTCCTATAGATAAGCATTAACAACAGGAGTAACACGCTAATGCAGCATGCGCATGTGGGTCCCTTGCCCTGCCGACCTCAGTATTCCATGTCTGAGTTTCGCACCGAATGGCATTCCGTATATGCGTTTCCCACTCTTGACGCTGATTGGCAGCAGACTTCAAATCGGCCAATCGCATCACCTTGGGTGCGAAATGCATATACGGAATGCTTAAATGCCAACGGGGACGGGTCGGATAGAATAAAGAAACGTAGGTCGTTATCGTTTAATCATTCTAGTAGTTAATGGTTGGACTAGTTTGGGATTAAAATTGATAATGATATTCACGAAGGAAATTTAAATGAAATGATCAATGAGGAAAGAATTAAAAAATGCAGAGTAACTAAAATAGCAATTATTAAAGAAATAAGATTAGGTTAGAGCCTTGTAGTTTCTTCTCACAAGTGACGCAGATAACTTAGTAGTCACCAAAACATTCCAAGTCAGGTACACCTATTCGAATTACACAGTTATGACTTGCGTACAAAAAACAGTCCTCGCGATTCTGTTACTATCACGTTACGATTCAAAATTGTTAACTTGGAACAAACCTATTGGATCCGACCGGAAAAACTCGATTTTCTTTAAAATACAGTATGTTGTAGTGTACGTCACGTTCGTGGTGTGTATATTTCAACACTCCCAAGTCGTATTTTGTGGAAGTTATTTCTTTTTATAATAAGTCTTGGAAGCTGGAAGGACCAAATCAACAGAATCGAATGGCATATATCAAACTTTTTACTACGGATCTAGTACTAATTTAGTACTACTAAAAGAAATTTTTACCACGTTCCATTACAAAGAAAATAGTGGCGCTGCTAAGTTCATATGAAGCTAGCAGGACCATAAAAACAAATAAATAAACAAAACCAAACAAGTACATAAATAGCAATAATTGAATTTGTATTAATTTGTAATATCTATTAGGAAGCAATATTTACATTTATTCGTTTGAAAAGACCCCTCAATAAATTTATGAACACTATAACCACCAAAAAAGTACCATATTTTATCAGCAGAATCGAATCGCAACTTTTGCAATGAATATGCCATAATTTCTACTGCAAAGACATACAATTGCAGATTTTGTACCTTTTGCCATTCATCGAAAACTACCCCGAAGGGACATTAGGCATAAGAGTAAAGTACCATTTTTTATCAGCAGAATCGAACATCGACTTTTGAAACCATAATTGGTTTTGGTTTTTCAACTCTGCGAATATTATGTTAAATTATGACATTTAATAAATTATTAAGCAAAAAAGGTAATAGATCAATATAAAAGTAACACAACAAGGTCCACTGCAGTGTAAAGGAAAATTGTATATTTCCTCCATTTTTGAATATAAATGTGAACAACTTTGTATCATCGAAAATTACTTAATACGGGAAATTTCATAAGCCAAATTTACGTGTGGTTTTTGTTAAAAAGAACAAATTTTACTTATTTATGATAGAAAAAGTCTGAGAATGCCATTGAATTGTGGCAAGAATATGTTTGCAGAAATATAATATTTCCCGAAGTAAAAAAGGCACTCAAGACACGTCTGAAGTTGGCGTCCGATTTTTCAAAAATAAATACAATATTGTAGCGAACGCGAGCGTGCTTGTGTGCGACCGGGTACGCTCGTATGCGTTGCCGGCCGGCTCGACTAGCCAAGGCCGGCGTCGGCAGTGTGCGTTGTATTTGTGTACGTGTGTTTCGTACCTGCCTTTCAGGAAAGTAATTAAGCGGCTCGCTGAAAACGTAAACAATGTAAACAAACTTCGAGACTTCTCTGGAATATTCCATGATGCTATAAAAGTGGAAAGACGTTCGACAGTGAGTTAGTAATAAATTGACCGTGACAGTGTTAACATTCGAAATAAATCGACAATGCTAAAAGCGAAGAGACAAATAAATAGAGACGCGCATATGTGAGTGTTGGAAATAAATAGTAAGCTATGTTCTGTATTAATTAATAGTGTTTTTAAGTAGTGTACGTAAATTGTATTCCTGTACTTAGTCTTGTAAATAAATTTTTAATAAACCTACGAACACTACAATGTAATAAAACACGAATGGTTGCAAATATTTTTTCAGGAGGAAGGATGAAATCTTCCACCTGAAGTAGTCCTGTGGGGTGAAATAATTATTGTGGAATTTCAATAAACATTTATTCGTTTGAAAACACCCCTCGATAAATTTATGAACACTATAACCACCAAAAAAGTACCATATTTTATCAGCAGAATCGAATCGCAACTTTTGCAATGAATATGCCATAATCTACTGCAAAGATATGCAATGGCAGATTTTGTAGCCTATAACTTTCATCAACTTCATTACTAATAATAGGTACAATTGAATCATAACATGATCATAACGATGAAGCGATGATTTTTGAGAAGTAGTGAAAGTAGTCGGAAAAAAGATATATTTTCAGCATGACATGAATGTTATTATCGCCAAAAAATCCTTTAAGGTACTGTCATCTACTACATAGTACAGTGTCTGGTAAACATTTTAAGTCAATCAGAGGGTTTCCGCTCGATATTATTGGGATTTTCAAGCTAAAAAAAAAACTTTTTCACCGTCTTTCGAGTCGCCAAAAATCTTTTTAGGTACTGTTATCTAGTGTACAGTAGAGTCTGATAAAAAAATTGTGTGGTTCTGAGTGTCCTGATCTTCGGAACGCCAGCCAATTCGAATATATAGTGTGTCCCTTAAGTTGGCAGTTTTCTTTATTCGATTGCAACAATACATACATTTATAATATTAAATTGTCTCTTTTCTGAATAACAAGTAACTTAGTTGTTTCTGATATAGAACTATTTTCACTGAAAATAACATATTCTAACATCACTCTTTTCGAAATTTTTGAAAATGTTTTTTTAATTTTGCTATTGAATTTGATGTAACTACGAAGATGCAAATTAATACATCGCATTTTGAAATAACAATGGAATACAGATGACAAACGTCGGCTACAAACAATCATAAAAAAGCAGAAAGAAGGCTGCAAAAGTATTATTTTTCATACTCTACACGCTTACACAACAAAAGCGACCCCATATATTACATATTTTTAAAAAGAAAAAAATTGTCTTGCCTGCTAAATAAAGGAACCCAACTGATTCTTATTTAAAAACTACATTTTATACAGTAACTCGATACAGAAACGTATGATGTTCTTTAGTGTACTCGTTTAATGTTGGCGCCCGAATTTTCAAAAATCATGCTAATTTTTGGAATTCTGAGTCAGATAGGTGAAGTAATGGGGTTCTTGCATAAATTCGCAATAGTCCCCCGAAAGAACCCAATAATCATAAATTAAGCTCTTGATAGCGCTGAAGGAATTTTATCAATTGTTCGGGTTTCATTTTTCAATTGGATTCAAAACAAAATAATTATTCGCGAATTTGTGACTTTGGGGAATAATATACAAATATTTTATCAAACTGAATGAACTACTTACGAAAATAACAAGGAATTCCAATACTTGTAAATCGAAAAAAAGCATCCGAACTCAATGATGTTTATTACGTTTTCTTCGGGGAATTTTGCAGAACTAGTGAAATTTTATGCGAGAATTTGAAAACAATACCTATTTATTTTTGAAAATGAAATTGATGAGGCTTCAATTTTTTGTAACCCTATGATCACAATATATTAAAACACGAATAGTTACAAAGAATTGTTTATTGAAATTGTAGTGTTCGTGGGTTTATTAAAAATTTATTTACAAGACTAAGTACAGGAATACAATTTACGTACACTACTTAAAAACACTATTAATTAATACAGAACATAGCTTACTATTTATTTCCAACACTCACATATGCGCGTCTCTATTTATTTGTCTCTTCGCTTTTAGCATTGTCGATTTATTTCGAATGTTACCACTGTCACGGTCAATTTATTGCTAACTCACTGTCGAACGTCTTTCCACTTTTATAGCATCATGGAATATTCCAGAGAAGTCTCGAAGTTTGTTTACATTGTTTACGTTTTCAGCGAGCCGCTTAATTACTTTCCTGAAAGGCAGGTACGAAACACACGTACACAAATACAATGCACACTGCCGACGCCGGCCTTGGCTAGTCGAGCCGGCCGGCAACGCATACGAGCGTACCCGGTCGCACACAAGCACGCTCGCGTTCGCTACAATATTGTATTTATTTTTGAAAAATCGGACGCCAACTTCAGACGTGTCTTGAGTGCCTTTTTTACTTCGGGAAATATTATATTTCTGCAAACATATTCTTGCCACAATCCAATGGCATTCTCAGACTTTTTCTATCAGAAATAAGTAAAATTTGTTCTTTTTAACAAAAACCACACGTAAATTTGGCTTATGAAATTTCCCGTATTAAGTAATTTTCAATGATACAAAGTTGTTCACATTTATATTCAAAAATGGAGGGAATATACAATTTTCCTTTACACTGCAGTGGACCTTGTTGTGTTACTTTTATATTGATCTATTACCTATTTTGCTTAATAATTTATTAAATGTCATAATTTAACATAATATTCGCAGAGTTGAAAAACCAAAACCAATTATGGTTTCAAAAGTCGATGTTCGATTCTGCTGATAAAAAATGGTACTTTACTCTTATGCCTAATGTCCCTTCGGGGTAGTTTTCGATGAATGGCAGAAGGTACAAAATCTGCAATTGTATGTCTTTGCAGTAGAAATTATGGCATATTCATTGCAAAAGTTGCGATTCGATTCTGCTGATAAAATATGGTACTTTTTTGGTGGTTATAGTGTTCATAAATTTATTGAGGGGTCTTTTCAAACGAATAAATGTAAATATTGCTTCCTAATAGATATTACAAATTAATACAAATTCAATTATTGCTATTTATGTACTTGTTTGGTTTTGTTTATTTATTTGTTTTTATGGTCCTGCTAGCTTTATATGAACTTAGCAGCGCCACTATTTTCTTTGTAATGGAACGTGGTAAAAATTTCTTTTAGTAGTACTAAATTAGTACTAGATCCGTAGTAAAAAGTTTGATATATGCCATTCGATTCTGTTGATTTGGTCCTTCCAGTTTCCAAGACGTTTTTATAATTTGGGTTGCAATATTGATTTTTTTTCCAGTAAGTTACATTGTCTCAGAAACCGTTCATAGTATGTTTACAAATTGGTTAACAAAATCGCCTTAAAATTTTGTGTTCAATGCGAATTCGTCATAAAAATTAAGCATTCCATTTAAAATAACAAAGTGGAATTCAACTTCCGGTTCAATCTGAAGTACTCTATAGATGGTGTTATTTTAATTGAGGGGACCATACCCAGTAACGTTACTGTCCAAATTTTCAAAATTCAAATCGCAGTAGTTTTCGAAATATCGACCACCGCGTTGTAGATGGGGCACCCTGTATATATTCTTGATCAGCATGACGAACACCACAACATACTATATTTTGAACAAACGAACGGATCGTATAATTACCAGTTTTTAGTCGGTCCTCATGAAATTTGCTGTTCCGACGCCACTGTTGGTGAAACGTTGTGATTACAATAATATAAAATCTGTTGGAGAAAGTTATTACAAACATTTATTTAATAGGCGTTATATATGGATGCAGCTATTTACGTTCCGGCCGAATTGGCCCAAATTCAAGATTTAATAATAGAAAAACAACTTCGTATACACATTACACCTGAAGAACTTGACGTCCTAAGAAGTTAAAACGTATTAATTTATTATAAGGTCGAAAGGATGTTTTTTGTAATTATCATTTCACTATGCATGTGTTATAAATTGTAGACTTCGTATTATCTTCCGTACACGTTGTAAAAATAAAATTATTGTGAAACGACTTTCTATTTTTCAATCATTTTATTGATCCAGTAATATAATTACTAGACAGTAAAATATTGGGAAAATATATACCTAAAACATATTGTGGGTGTATAGTATGAGTCTGTGTAGTTAGCGCCGTGCATATATCGCCGCGACCTTTTTTCGTGCAGTTATCGCCACGAAGGAAGCAGGTAAAATTATATCGTGCATTTAGCGCCGCGAGTATACCATTAGTATATAAACCTATGTACTATGTTTTTATATATTTTATATTAAGTTTATGCATTCTCGTACGATATTTTAAACAAAAATTTTTACTTCCCTTTACATTTTAACCCAGGCTTAGGATTAGCAATTTTGTTTAGCAAAACAGATGAGTTTAAAGATGTAAGCATTATAATAGAAACCTTAATCATAATATGTACAAGAAACACAAATACAATGTGATTTCATTCGCGCCATACTTCTAAATTATAATAATACGTTCTAAGTTTCACAAAAACAATTGTGACAATATTAATGGGGATTACCATCGTTAAATCTTCATTTCAAAAGTAATAATTATTATCAAAACCGAAATAATTTTTATTCATCGTAAAAAATAAAACAGAAGCACTGTACTTCAGGTGAATGAAAGATGCTACAGTGATTAGCGAAACAATTTTCGTGATATTAATAAATTTTGTGAAAGTACAGTGCTTCTGTTTTATTTTTTACGATGAATCTCAACTTTCACTAAGTAAAAGCCGATACAATTACTTCATAATTTTTATTTAAGTAAACTGTTGTTATAATCGGGTTCGTATTATTATCATTTATAATTATATTCTTGTTCCAATAATTTGATAATTATTGTTATCGTTTCGTTTGGTAAACACGCAACCACTCGTCTGACAGACAATGTATGCACAATAGTTATGATATTATAACGGCGGTATAAGATGGCTTTTTATTGGTCTCTGTAATTGATAATCATTTATCTGCTTAGAAAATTTGTTTTTAATAAATATTACGTCGTTTGATATTGTAGCGAATACGAGTACGCTTGTGTGCGATCGGGCACACGTGTACGTGAATTAGCCGATTAGCAGCGGGCGATTTCGGCGGTGTGTATTTGTAAAAATGTGTATCGTACCTCCCTTCTAGGAAAAGCAATTAAGCAATTCGGCAAAGGATAAACTACTCTCGACGTTTCGAAATGCCTCCACAATATTCCAGGCTTTAAACACAGAACTATAAATAGAAGAGACGATCACCGAGGCAGGGCCTGGACAATATAAAGGGGAGATTGAAATTTTAGATAAGTAAAAAGATAGAACCCCGCTAGAGTCCACAGGTAGCGACATTCAAAAATACACGAGCGGTGATTGGCCAAGGCAATTTAACATGGCTGGAATCAGCTGAAATTGGGTAAAATGCCACCAGCCCCTATAAATCTCTACCTCCTACATACTCCAATCCCTAAAATCCTCTCCCCTGCAACTCCCATTACCCACCCCAGAAGTTTTCTTGTTTTTCAAGAAAGCTAGGGCTGAAAAATGTTAGGGTAGGGGGCCCTAACCTAACCTTATCCTTGTATTCTTGAAACAATGTAAGAATATTGTTGGGTTGGGTGGTGGAGGTTGCAGGAGGTGGTGGTAGCAGAAGTGAGTTTTTGTTGATGTATGTACTGGGAATTATGAAATTGAGTAAATATGTTGTAATAAACTTTTTAATTTGTTTTTCTTTTACAAGAGACTGTATTCTTTCACTTGCTGTTATTCAATACATATAAAGGTAAAAACTACTTAACTAAAATGAATACAAAGAGGATACATATGTATATATAGTTTACTCGCTGCGCCATCTATTCAATACTAAAAACAGAATAAATAGTTAATCTCAACAGTTTTTAGGGAGTCAAACATTTACCCACCTTTTAAAAAAATCGGTATGTTGTTTGGAATTTGAATTCTAAAGTTGTGACAAATAAAATTTATTTTTAATTTAAAGAACATTTTGGAAATACAGTTTTGAAGTGAAAAGAAAATAAACAAAAATTAGAAAAATATAATTAATAAAATAGAACATATTAAAAGTCGTGAGGAAGACAAGTGGTATTTTTTAAAAAATTAGAGTTTATGGAATAATTGAAAATGTTAAAGCAACAGCGTCAGTTTAACAATACAGGAAGAATTTAAGAAGTAGTTTGAGATTAAATAAAAGAAAAGGAGAAATAAGTTGATTAGGAGGAGAGGAAAAAATTATAATAATTTATGGAGATGCTGTTATCAATTGAGATTGGGACATTAAGGCAAGATAGTTTTATTCATTAATTAATTGTCAAAATTTATCGTAAACAAAATACAGAAGAGAGTTATTTAGACCTTTCAATTTAGTATGGACTTTTAGTTTAAAAATGTAGTTTTAAAATTTCGTTATTTAATATTTAATTAGTATTATATCAGCTTAGAACTTTAGAATATTATTATTTAAATTAAATGATTATGTTGATTTAACTTTCTTGGAACTCACTTTGAAAAAATTATTCATGCTTGAATTAATAAATTTAATATTTAAATTAAATAAACAAAACCGTCCCATAACGCAAATTGTTGATATGAATAAACAGTTCGTAACTCATCAAAGTTATAGAAGGCATAATGAATGATTACTTCTGTAATATTGGATCTGAACTAAGTGATAAAATAGAGATGCCTTCCGGCAAAACTACAATTCCCTGTAATGAATTCTGATTCTATCTTTTTAATGCCAACAAATAGCAAATATCATTAATAAATTAGATTTGAAAACAGAGGCGTTGATAACATTAATACCAAAAATATAAAAGTATTAGCGGATTTTATAGTTGCTCCTCTTGCACATTTATTCAACTTATGTATATCCATGGCAATTTGGCCAGTGGCTCTCAATAGTGCAGAAATTGTTCCCATTTACAAAGCTAAGAATAAAAAATTTGCAGAAAACTACAGACCTATTTCCTTGATTTCTAATTTAGCAAAAATATTTGAAAAAATAATTTACAAGAGACTACCTTTTTTGATAAGTACAAAATTTTTTCTAACCAATTTGGTTTTATTAAAAAAAAAAAAAAGGAACCAAAGATGCTCTACAAACTATTTCACAGATTTTATATGATAATTTAGATAGTAGACCTACAGCCATAGCATTTCTAGATCTAGCAAAAGCATTTGACACTGTAAACCACAGTCTACTTCTAAAAAAATTATGGGCATGTTCCGATACCTCCAGGACGCTAGCACCCCATCCAACGAATTTCGAAAAAAAAATGTGTGGATCTAATAGGTCACTAATTGGTCAGTATTGGTCAGGTGGTCCCGTTAATTGGTCAGCGATAGGAAAATAGTAAAAACAACTCGATTTTTTTGTATGAATATTCGATACTGCTGGCACCTCATCTAAAGTAAAATTAAAAAATTTTGATAGCAATCGATTTAGTTTTAGATGGTTTTAGTTGGTCAGTTATAATTATTATTTGGTCAGGCTTAGATAATTAGAAAAAAACAAGAAAATATATCTGTTTCTACAATACGCATGCGCAAACATTCTATGTTGCTTCTATGATCTATCAGCTGATGGGATGGTCGATAAAAATTAAATTTTTGATTTTCGTAAAACAAATATGTGAAATTAAAAGCTCAGTAATAGACAAAGAATATGTAATAGGCCACAATTAATCAGGTTATCGGTAAGCTCTTCCCATTAGATAGGCGACCTTGATTTTTAGTGAGATGAACTAAAGAATTACGACGCCGAAAGGGCGCTAGCAGCGGAACGGCAATTTCTGATTGGCTTAGGACAATTTCAAATTGCTGAAATCAGCTGTTGTAGTAAACAATGGAAAACCACAAAACGAAGTTGTGCTAAAGTTGGTACTGATTGTAAGAAAAACGGTAAGTTAAAGTGAATTGTTACATACGTATATTATTAAGAAATTAAGAAGAAAGTAGCTGTGAACAGCGCATATGCCAGTATAAGCTGGAGTTGTAGATTTGTGTTAAGAAAAAGCAAGTTTTGTGAAATAGGTGTAAGAAACTTCAAAATAGTCTCCAACTGAGGATGACACCTTGGGTGTCGAAACGCGTTTTAGGTCTCTAAATGTTGTGTGGAATTTAGGGCTTCTTAGTTTTATTTTCTTCAAAATAATGATTGAATTCTCTTCATAGTGCCACTTTATGTAAAACTAATGTTTGTGTTTACAATAACAGCAGCAGAAGTGCAAATAAAACAATATAAAGTTGCAAAAAAGCGATATATTAAAAAAAATTTAAATTAGCAGTCAAATCATACAATCTTAATTAAGTCAAAACTGAATAATAAGATAGTGTTCCTTTAAGTACTATTAATTACGAAATCTTAATAGTAGTAAAAGACAGGTCAAAATATACGTAACACAATTAACAGAAGAGACAAGCATAATAAGTACTTTGAAGATGATTTTTGTTTAATTTTAACCACTCATTAACTAGCTTTTTCTTCCATGCTTTAGGTTAGCTATGTTGTCTTACATATTACTTCTTCAAAGATTAATTTTCCTTATTAGTAACCACTCAATAATTTGTTTCTTCTCCTGTGCCATGTAGTAAGTTCTGTTATATGATGTTATATAATGTTCAATTATATGGACTACGGAGGATTATTCATAACTGATCCTAACCTGCTCGTAACTCAACCGCATAGCACCTGTCCATTTTACAAAGCATTTATGAAATTTTAATACAAGCTGATTTTAGTTTAATTATGACCCTTCAATCGTTTGCTTTTACTTC
Source organism: Agrilus cyanescens (assembly GCA_947389935.1). Lineage (NCBI taxonomy): Eukaryota > Metazoa > Arthropoda > Insecta > Coleoptera > Buprestidae > Agrilus > Agrilus cyanescens. Next base: position 23,270,476 of record OX376704.1, read on the forward strand.
TGAAATTCTTACATCAAAAGCGGAGTAAATACCACAACACTACTGTGAAGGCAAACAACCATAACACATATCTACAACTCCAGCTTATACTGGCATATGCGCTGTTCACAGCTACTTTCTTCTTAATTTCTTAATAATATACGTATGTAACAATTCACTTAAACTTACCGTTTTTCTTACAATCAGTACCAACTTTAGCACAACTTCGTTTTGTGGTTTTCCGTTGTTTACTACAACAGCTGATTTCAGCAATTTGAAATTGTCCTAAGCCAATCAGAAATTGCCGTTCCGCTGCTAGCGCCTCTTTCGGCGTCGTAATTCTTTAGTTCATCTCACTAAAAATCAAGGTCGCCTATCTAATGGGAAGAGCTTACCGATAACCTTATTAATTGTGGCCTATTACATATTCTTTGTCTATTACTGAGCTTTTAGATTCACATATTTGTTTTACGAAAATCAAAAATTGAATTTTTATCGACCATCCTATCAGCTGATAGATCATAGAAGCAACATAGAATGTTTGCGCATGCGTATTGTAGAAACAGATATATTTTCTTGTTTTTTTCTAATTATCTAGGCCTGACCAAATAATAATTATAACTGACCAACTAAAAGCATCTAAAACTAAATCGATTGCTATCGAAATTTTTTAATTTTACTTTAGATGAGGTGCCAGCAGTATCGAATATTCATACAAAAAAATCGAGTTGTTTTTACTATTTTCCTATCGCTGACCAATTAACGGGACCACCTGACCAATACTGACCAATTAGTGACCTATTAGATCCACACATTTTTTTTTCGAAATTCGTTGGATGGGGTGCTAGCGTCCTGGAGGTATCGGAACATGCCCGAAGTCTTACACTTGGACCGTGTTCCGATATACACTGTGAGCACTGTGACACGTTACGTCACACAGTATACTGTAAACACCGTTCCGGTTTAGATTTTTGCACTGAATCTACTACTGGCTGTTATATATCGGAACGTATTTCAGTACTGTTTCAGTACTTTTGTCAAAAATAATTAAGACACTATCCGATAGAGGCGCTAGATGTATTGATGCACGATATTAACATTTAATGTGGCATAAATATTGCAATTTTTGGCAAATAAATCTTTTAAACTATTTGAGAATAAAAAAATGTTTATAACGGTATAGGTACCTAATAAAATTTCATGATCTTAACTAATGAAAATTACTAACAAGAAAACGTTCCTAGCGACCAATATGTTGTGCTTAGAAGAAAAAAAAATAAATAAACCACTTTTAAATGTTTCAAAAAGGAGTATTTATTTAACTCTACAATTTCTCAAGAGTAACAGGATTTTACTAAATTTAATGCGGTGCTAATCATCTATTTATACCTTATCGTCTATTTATACTTAAATCCTGTAACTCTTGAGAAAGGTATTATAATACCGAAATAATTGTAGAGTTAAATAAATACTCGTTTTGAAACATTTAAAAGTGGTTTATTTATTTTATTTTCTTCTATTCAAAAAATATTTCATAAAGAACCGACCAAAACTACTGTTGTGCTTAGGTATATGCATGCTAATTAATATTAAAAAGTTAAAATAAAAATATGCATATTTTTGCAGAGAAACCTTAAGAGTAAATATCAATTCAAAATTTCTATTTTAGTTTTTCACAATTTTCTAATTCATCCAGACCTAGTGGATTGAACACAATGTAAAAGAATGATTAAAAGTTCCTTCTCTTACATGATTGAACAGGTCCGCCTTTAGAATAAGTTTAAGTAAAAACGGTGTTTAGTGGTTTAAGTAACAAACAAATTACAAAAACCGTAAAACAGAACAATAAGAATGTTTCAATTTCTTTCATTTTAAACCTTTTAATGAATTGTAGCTTTTTATAAGTTTGAAGAAAAATATTGGTCCATGTTGTGGTGTGGTCTGTGTTCTTGCTATGTCTGCCATTTTTATCTAATGGAAACTACTGGAAGCGCCTTACCTCCCAGAGGTAATACGCTCCCAGTACAAAGATGGTGGCAAATATGACGTCATTAGTTTCTCTCTGTCACTGTCACGGTTAGTCTAAGGTCACGGTGCACTGGAAGCCTATATCGGAACGCATTTCCGTATACTGGCATTACTGTCCAGTGCTCACAGTCTATATCGGAACATGCCCTTGAGTATAACCTAATCTATGGGCCTAGATGAGTTATAGATGCGAAACTCGACTTTTACATTGAACGTCCAGCGCCATCTTATCAGGCATCACCTCAATTAAAAGGAACTTGGGAAAATATGGAAGTTTGTTTCACAGGAACGGATAGGCAATCAAATAAGTTCTTTGACCAAAGTTCCGATGTCTAATACTAATTACAATAAAGAATTAAATTTAATAAAACAAATAGCAATAAATAACAATTACAACACTAATATCATTGACACCTTACTACAAAAAAATTCATACAATCAAACTCTTTCAAACATTTTCCCAGTTACTAAAGACAATATAGATAAGAAATTCACAGTATTAACATTCATAGGTAAACCGAAATTAACAATCAGCAAATTTCTCAAAAACAACAATATACAAGTATCCTACAAAACCAATAATAACATTAAATTATACATTAAGAATAACAAAGACAAAACAGATAAGTAAGAAAAATCTGGCATTTACCAACTCGATTGTGGCTCTTGCCCAAAAATTTATATAGGTCAGACGGGAAGAAATTTTAGAATTCGCTTAAACGAACATTTAAGATCATATAAAAATAGAAAAATAGATTCAAACTACGCCAAACATGTGTTAGAACAAAACCATATATTTAATTTAGACCTAAAAATTTTGCACATAGAAAATAAGGGCATAAAATTAACACTACTAGAATGTAAAGAAATAAATAAATATAAAAAACAGACAAATTACTCAATGATCAAGTAGACATAAACCATTCACTATTGTTAAATCTATTTCCGTTCCCCGCCCTTCACTTACCACCGTAAAAACGATATTTATAGAATTGTATCCTAGGTAGTTTTAAGTACAATTTATACTTCTGAAGAAGCCACAGTGTTGGCGAAACACGTCAAGTTTTATATTCATTTAAGTTTCATTTTCTGAAAAACTTTTTTGAAAGAAATTTATCAATTACTAACTGAAGTCAACAGAAGTCTATTCTTTTTGCCTTACGGGTCAGGTTAGGTTAGGTTAGGTTAGGATCATGAAAAACAGCGACATCGGGAATCTCAAAATCTTCATCCTTCAAGTATTTCGCTATATTGTGAAGTACCTACAACGCTGTTTATGTATTCATCACCCTACTACCCCAACTGCACTTGGAAATAAACATTTCTGGGCCCACTGTTCTTCGGCAATCACAATTTCATCTGCAGTTGTTGTAAATTTAATCCAAATATTTGCCTTCTTTTGCGAATATTCAAGAATTCAGCCATAATAACGTCTGCTATATCTGACGAAAGAGCCACGAATGATAATTTTAAAGGCGTTCAAGCTGCTGTTCACCAAGCTTGTAAATTTTACAAGCAATTGCTACATAGAAAAAGCAATTGCTAGGTTTATTCATCTCATCTTAAGTAAATGTAAGCAATTGCTCACATTATTTAAGCAAAAGGTCGACTAAAAAGCTTTTACTTATTTTTATATCAATTGCTTAAAGCAAAAGCAATTGCTCAAACTTTTATTCATCAGATTTTAAGCATTTGCTTATACTTTTTAAGAAAAAGCAATTGCTTAACTTTTATTCATTAGGCTAAATATGTTAGACTTTCACCAAGTATCCTATCAATCAATACAAATGTAATAAAAATACTTCGGACGGAATCGTACCGAACTTATTACTTAAAATTGTTGGTACATGCTTATTATTGGAATGTCCTGTTATACAAAAACACTACAGTGTACTTGAAAACAAATTTAATACCATTTTAATACATATTACACAAACAAAAAGGCAGAAAGTAAAAAGTAAACGTTTCATACACGCTATTACAACCACACACATAACAAGACGCTTAACCTCTCTCTTTAGACAAAAAAAGGCGCGCAATGCCCTTACAGAATACCATAGAAGCAAACAGATATGGTATAAAAGCAGGTTTGCCACATCTCCATAATTTGCACTAACATGTCCAGACCTCAGAGGGCCCAGACAATATTAGGTTTACTTTCTAGTACTTTAATTAAGATATAATTTTAATCATAGCTAGTAAAAATTTTTATTTGTGTACCATGTACCTGATTATTAGTATTCTTCAAAATGTTATATGGTATAACAGACAAAACAAGTCGAACCAAATTTAGTTTTTTTTTAACAAAAAATAAATGAATCTTTTCAAACTTACAGTATTATCTATTAAGTTTCATAAAACAGTTACCCTTTTATTACTTTCACACCAGTTTGTGGATAAAATTATTTTATTTAAACGCAAACATTGCACTCAAATATTATAAACATTATTTTTATATTTCGCGAATTACTTTTTCTTTTATTATAAATTTTTTTGGAGTACCTATTCTTTGACGGTTAAAAATGTAAATAGGTTCTATAAATAATTATATATTTGTTATTACAATATAGATGCCGATTATTTTAATTCGGTTGCAGCTGTTCCTAACATTTTTTTTAAATTTATATTTAATAGCAATCGATAAGGCTAAAATTCATTTTTTTCAAATATTTTAATTATTGTTATTGTATCGGAGGCTGGCTTACAATTATTTTTCAATTTACATACCTTTTACAACACCCGTTTCTTTCTTTCGTCTTCTCAGTGGCTCTTGATGTTGATATCACAAATAAAAAATATTTCAATTTAAAAAATAATAAAACACACTTTTAAATGTTTCAAAATAGAATATATTATTTACTCTACAATTGTTTCGGTTTTACAAAACCTTTTTCAAGAGTAACAGGATATTACTAACATTAAGAGGTTCTTAACATGTATTTATACCTAATTGAAAGTATGTAGTAAAGGTAGAGGTAAATGGGTAGGTGCTTTGGAAAATCCTAATATTAGCTACTTTGAACTATGCTTGTTTATGTTTATTATACTGGTAAGTCTGGCGTCTATTATAGGTGTATTGATAAAATTTTGTTGTTCGTTGACTAAATTATCATTATTTTTTAAAGATTTTTTAATTTCAAAATGTTCTAATAGATCTAAGCGTTTGCCTTTTCTTTCGTTATGTATTAATTTTATGCTGTCTGTACTAATAATTTTATTTTACATTGTTTACTGTTTATTCATTGTGTACCTATTACGTATACGTACCTAGTAATCCTCCGGTAATCCTCTAGTAATGTCGTCTCAAGCTTAGAAGCGAAAGCATAAAACACTGACAATTAAAGAAAAATGTGATATTTTAGACGGATTACAAGGTACTCTTTTGTAAAAAAAATTCGGACTATAGGGGATCTTAGGCAGTACTATATAATCCGACAAATTCGATAGTTCTACACTGCCCTGCAAAATGTTTGTCGGACTACCGGGGGTCCACTGTAGAAAACACTTGGATCTTGTCATGATCTTGTCTTGTAAAAATAAAAATATTATTTGGGCATACAGGTCGGTTACTGTAACGTGAGCTCTGAAAATTTTACAATCGGCGTAGAAGAAAGAAGGAGAACGCATTCGGAGGAATAAAGATGCAGCCTACGCTCGAAGACTGCGACAAATAAATATAAAATTTTCTAAACGGGGGTACCTGATGTCTACGGTCTGGTACTTTAATTTAGTTTAATTTATACCTCAATTTCTCGGTACTGGTTTGTGACTCAAAACCAGATATAAATTTCTATTAATTAAACTTATAATGTCTAAATTTTGTTCAATATAGGCAGTCTTCATTATTTAATAATATGCAGGTATTTATTCATATGTATAAAGGATTAACCGCATTAAAACAAATAAATATTAGTTGTCTTCAATGACGGCTTTATTAGTAGGCTTATAAAGCCATTACCGTACTAATTATGAAAATCAACTTATTCTAATTATCTATTTTATAGCCATCTACCACCCCGCTGAAACGCAAAATTAATTGCCTTATGAAAACTTCATTAGGACTTAGGGATGCATTATCATAATAATTTAATCTTGAAAATCTAACTTATTTTAATTAGCTACTTTATAATCCTACAGAAACGACCTTTTTTGTTATATTTGGTAAAAAAAAATCATAATTGTTTCAAAATCACATGTTAAGTGAATTGCCGGGCGACTTAGTGTGCGCCCTGAGTAACGAACAGCTAGAGAGCCGGCATTGAAATGATGTCTCTCGATGCCTCTGCAGCTCTCGGCAATACACTCTATTAGTGATGACGTCAGCCCGCCATTTTTGTTGACGTAGATCACGGTCAGGGATCCAAACAAAGCTGAGGTACGTGTATTGGCTTACGGCGGAAATTTTGTGTGCGAGTTTGTGGACTTTTTACAGTGTTGTTGTACATTTTAAAGCATTTTTGTGAAAGTTCATAAGTTATAGGCTAAGTGCTGTTAGTATTGCTTGGCATTTTATTCAAAAGAAAAAACTATACAGAATAAATGTAACAAACATAACCTATAAGAGTGCGTACTCCTAACTTATCAAACTGTTTTTAACTAATAAAATCTACTTTTTCCTATGTAAACTAGACTTTTATTTTACCTAATCGATGGAAATTATTTTGAAAATCCTCCGTGGGTCAGGTCAGAGCAGTTTACCTCCGACAGTGTTAGATTTAATGCAATCAGTCAGACGAACATTAATTACATGTAATAAAGAACAAAAATTACTGTTCTGTAAATAATATAGTTTACGTAAAGTACTCACCGGGGGTCCTCTGCCCCCTCACAATACTCATATGTCAGGAACGTGATATCCAATTATCATATCGACATTAACTAGGTTTTAAAGTTAAATATTACGTATTTTACATATTATCGTGGTTATCTTCAACTACTGGCTAGTCACCTGAAAAAGTAAAGGCTTCCCCGGACGCCTGTACATGGCATCCCAATGCATCGTAACCCGATTAACCCCTTTACTGATCATTTAAATCTCTTTACACATTATTAACCTGCATACTACACAACTTTCTTCTTTGAATCACATGTCACCACTGTGGCACTGTGTACTCGTATGTTTTAGTACTCTCTCCCTTTCTCACACCCCGCAATAGTGTGAACATTCTTTTATAAACAAAATAAGAACAACTCTGTGACTCAATAATAAACAAATGCAGCTATAAATATCAATTCTATCGAATAAGGTTTTGTATTATTTTGCTTAATAAACCGTAAAATACATTATATGAAGGATAAAACATTTTTTAAAAAGATGAAACGTTACACCTAAGATTTTCATTCTTCGGAAATTTGAAGAATTGGCAGGTTTCTCTTTGATTGTAATGGTAATAACCAGGCGCCCAACACATCACATCACCATGTTATAGGTTATGTTCACTAAAATTTCTCGATGAAAGTAATCTGTATTGCAGAAAATGTTACGTAATACTTACAGTACTTAATTTAACTTACATGAACTTTCATACAAATGCTTCCAAATGTTCAGCAACGCTCAAAAAAATCGAAAAATTCACCCTACAAGTTTCGTCCATAAGCTAATACACGGACCGATGTTTTGTTTGGATCCCGCAAAAATGACCTTGATCGCGTGACGTAATACTAATAGAGCGTATAAGTTGTAACATTTGCCATTGCGCATCCTAAGGCTAAGCAAAGCCAGAGCTCATTCTATAATAATTGACCTGTACATATAGGTTTTCCCCACCTCCCTCCTACGATGTTTCAAAAACTTATTTTTTTATTCTACTAGATAGACAACCCTCATGCTTGATTAAAATATACAAATATTTTTAATAAAAAAATTCATTTGTCCTTATGCAACCCATTTTTATTCAAATCAGTGCCATCTCTTGAAGGTAGTGATAACTAAATTTGACAGTTCGAAGCTGGTCCCCATGATTTCAATCATCATATATCAATCTCTGAAGTTAATCGAAGTTATACTAACTTATTATTAATTGTAAAAAGTCTTTGAAACTGCCAATTGAATATTCAATTGATAAGATTATTGGTATGTACTCTACAGTTACTTCAAATAATTTAAATAAAAATAATCAATGAAGTGAAATCAACTCAAAATAACTTCTGTTATTTATGAGTTCAGTGTAAATGTTTTATAATTTTAGTATTGAATTATAGTAACTTATAATGTCGGATAACGTGACCTTTGGAGACAATTTGCGAAAAGATACTAACAGAATGAAAGATAAAAAAGTAAGACCTCTCACCAAAGTTGTTGTTCGTCGTTTGCCTCCAGACATAGACAGAGCAACGTTCATGGAACAAATATCTCCCGTGCCAAACTTCGATTATTTGTACTTAATAAAAGCGGATAGTTCATTAGGGGAATATGCTTTCTCAAGAGTGTATATCAACTTTATAAATGTTGAAGATATCTTCGTATTTAGGGAGAAATTTGACAATTACGTGTTTATTGATCAAAAAGGGCATGAATATGCCGCTGTTGTTGAGTTTGCAGCTTTTCAAAAGATCCCAAAAAAAAGGAGAGCACGTCCCGACCCAAAGTGTGCAACTATCGAATCTGATCCTTCCTATAAAGAATTTTTATTTTCACTCAATGAACAACCAAAATCGGAGGAAAAACCAGAATATTCTTATCAATTTTCTTCTGAAAATAAAGATCTAATGACTACACCGTTACTTGAATATGTAAAACAAAAGAAAGTAGATAAACAAAGGATTAGGGAAGAAAGAAGAGATGAAAGAAGAAAAAGGGAAATTGAGAGAAGAAAATTCAAGGAAGATGAGAAAAAGAAATTTGTGGAAGAAAATTATAAGCCAAGTTCCAGGTCATTTACTTCCCGTGGATTAAAGACTTATACTCATGGACACAAAATTAATGAGTCTGGAATAATTGAAGAAGAAACTCATTCAAAAAAATGTGAATCAACTAGCGACGATCCAAAATTGTTTTATAAAAACAATAGAAGAAACTTTAATCATGACAAAGTAAAAACAAACAGTCATTATGAATCTAAAGACTTCAAATATAGGAGAGAAGATTATAAGGATTATAGCCATGAAAGAAATTTTGGGAATATAAAGAAAATCAATAAGAATGAAACTAAAAATGTAGATGCTGAGAAAAATTATCCCAAAAAAACTAAAAAATACAGTGCAATAAGGGAGGAACGAAGAAATGAATTTAAAAAGTATGCACAAAAGAAGTCTGAACCAAAACATGATGACTTCAAAAATACTCTGGAAGAATCAGAACAAGAAAACCTTGAGAACATGGGTTCACAAGAAACAACTTCTGCAGAGAAAACTGAGCCTTATGGTTCAGATCAAAATGAATTTAAATTGATTGATAATAAAAGCAATCAAGTTTCTAAAGATACTTCCCAACATTGGGAGTTCAAAGAAAAAGAATTAAAAACTACAAATAAAGAAAATGATCCGAGAACACAAAGAAGAATCAGAAACAAGGATAGACCATCAATGGCAATCTATCAACCCGGAATGTTATCAAAACGCAAACAAATAGAAGGAAATGTTACTGAAATTACCAAATTGAACAATGAAAGTAAACCTAGTGATAAAGTCTAATTTAGATATTTATAATAATTACATAGAAAGAATTGTATGTGCATTTAGTTTAAATAAAAATACATAAATTAAACAAAGTAATGTTATTCCTATTATTATACACAAAACTCATTAATTAAATCTAATTTTATTTCAAAAACTACTTTAATAATTACAGTGATTCCTTATAATGTTTTATCAATGTTTCATATTGTAGTTTTGTAATTGGTTCTATCAAATATTCTGTTAAAGATAAAGTTAGATCATTCGCAGTTTTAACAATCACTCTTCCAGTTTCATCATCAAGACTCAGCACCACACCAAAACAATTCTTATGATGTCCCGCTATCACTCTCACAGGTGTTAATTTTCTAATAATTTGTTCTTGGTTGTTTGTTTCTCCATCACTTTGAATTGTTTTACTAACTCCTAAGCCCATTCCTTTAGGTCTCAAGGAGGGTTCTTTTATTTTTAAGGGAACTTTTTGCCTTTTTCCAATAGACATACCAGTTTTCCATCCCATTCCCCTTAGCATGGCAAAACCGAATTCACTAATTGGAACATTTTCATAATCTTTTAAAGTAGGTTCTTCTTTGACAACAGCATTGTCTTTAGAATTTTGCACAGTTATGGGTGTTCCTGTCTTTTTACTACTTTGAGAATCTTGAATAAGTTCTTTTGCTGCAAGTTCATCCAAAGTAAGTTCTGAATCTGGTCTGTTATCATCACTAACAGATCTGTTTGTTGATCTTTTTTCTCTAGCTTCTTTGATACGATCCGATATACTTCGTGATGCTATTACGTCAATAACTAGAGACGTAGGAGATATTTCTTCTTTATGATGCGTTAATTTAATTGACTTATTTTCAAAACACTCTATCAATTCGCGTTGTTTTGGAAGTTTCTTAGGTACACTACTCTTCTTCAGTGTTTTATTAAAGGAGAATGAAAGTTTCTTTTCGCCCTCAGCCATTTCATAACCTTACTTCTCTGCTGCTCTTCCTATGATTCACATGATTCTCTCGTATGAACGTGTTCCGATATACACTGTGAGCACTGTGACACGTTACGTCACACAGTATACTGTGGGCATGTTCCGATATAGACCGTGTTCCGATATACACTGTGAGCACTGTGACACGTTACGTCACACAGTATACTGTAAACACCGTTCCGGTTTAGATTTTTGCACTGAATCTACTACTGGCTGTTATATATCGGAACGTATTTCAGTACTGTTTCAGTACTTTTGTCAAAAATAATTAAGACCTAACCTAACCTAACCTAACCTAACCTAACCTCCCAGAGGTAATACGCTCCCAGTACAAAGATGGTGGCAAATATGACGTCATTAGTTTCTTTCTGTCACTGTCACGGTGCACTGGAAGCCTATATCGGAACGCATTTCAGTATACTGGCATTACTGTCCAGTGCTCACAGTCTATATCGGAACATGCCCCTTGACTGTGAGCACTGGACAGTAATGCCAGTATACAGAAATGCGTTCCGATATAGGCTTCCAGTGCACCGTGACAGTGACAGAGAAACTAATGACGTCATATTTGCCACCATCTTTGTACTGGCAGCGTATTACCTCTGGGAGGTAAGGCGCTTCCAGTAGTTTCCATTAGATATACTGTAAATTCCGTTCCTGATTAGATTTTTGTACTGAATCTGCTACTGGCTGTTATATATTGGAACGTATTTCAGTACTGTTTCAGTACTTTTGTCAAAAATAATTAAGACACTATCCGGTAGAGGCGCTAGATGTATTGATGCACGATATTAACATTTAATATGGCATAAATATTGCAATTTTTGGCAAATAAATCTTTTAAACTACTTGAGAATAAAAAAATGTTTATCACGGTATAGGTACCTAATAAAATTTCATGATCTTAACTAATGAAAATTACTAACAAGAAAACGTTCCTAGTGATCAATATGTTGTGCTTAGAAGAAAATAAAATAAACAAACCACTTTTAAATATTTCAAAAAGGAGTTTTTATTTAACTCTACAATTTCTCAAGAGTAACAGGATTTTACTAAATTTAATGCGGTGCTTATCATCTATTTATACCTTATCGTCTATTTATACCTAAATCCTGTTACTCTTGAGAAAGGTATTATAATACCGAAATAATTGTAGAGTTAAATAAATACTCGTTTTGAAACATTTAAAAGTGGTTTATTTATTTTATTTTCTTCTATTTAAAAAATGTTTCATAAAGACCGACCAAAACTACTGTTAATAGTATATGTTGTGCTTAGGTATATGCATGCTAATTAATGTTAAAAAGTTAAAATAAAAATATGCATATTTTTTGCAGAGAAACCTTAAGAGTAAATATCACTTCAAAATTTCTATTTCAGTTTTTCACAATTTTCTAATTCATCCAGACCTAGTGGATTGAACACAATGTAAAAGAATGATGAAAAGTTCCTTCTCTTACATGATTGAACAGGTCTGCTTTTAGAATAATTTTAAGTTAAAACGGTGTTTAGTGGTTTAAGTAACAAACAAATTACAAAAACCGTAAAACAGAGCAATAAGAATGTTTCAATTTCTTTCATTTTAAACCTTTTAATGAATTATAGCTTTTTATAAGTTTGAAGAAAAATATTGGTCCATGTTGTGGTGTGGTCTGTGTTCTTGCTATGTCTGCCATTTTTATCTACTGGAAACTACTGGAAGCGCCTTACCTCCCAGAGGTAATACGCTCCCAGTACAAAGATGGTGGCAAATATGACGTCATTAGTTTCTTTCTGTCACTGTCACAGTGCACTGGAAGCCTATATCGGAACGCATTTCTGTATACTGGCATTACTGTCCAGTGCTCACAGTCTATATCGGAACATGCCCGTAATTAGCAATAAAGACCAAAGATGACACTAGAGCGCCATCTATGGTCAACGCTATTTAATAATAGGTACTGTAGTGTTCAACAAGATACCTTTTCATTAAGGTAATGCTTGTTGAACCAGACCTACGCATAGCTACGACTGCGTGAAAGGCACGCGAACCTAAATAGAACAAAATATGCTCTCAGGTCAGTATTCTGTCGAAACCACCAGACACGGATCGCGATTTCGAGCTGGTTGGCTCTCATCAGCGTGCCGCAGATGGTTTCGACAGAATACCGACCGACCTTAATGAAAAGGTATCTTGTTGAACACTACACTACCTATTATTAAATAGCGTTGACCATAGATGGCGCTCTAGTGTCATCTTTGGTCTTTATTGAATCCACTTCTGGCAAGGAGAGGCTTTGGTCGGTCGGTAATGTGTCGAAACCATCTGCGGCACGCTGATGAGAGCCAACCAGATCGAAATCGCTATCCGTGTCTGGTGGTTTCGACAGAATACTGACCTGAGAGCATATTTTGTTCTGTAATTAGCAATACTAAATATGCATAGTGCGCACGCTGCCTCAGTTTCAACATCCATGTTGCAACGCAAGAAACCACTAAATGCGGAACGTCGCGATTAATTGCGCGAGTAGAGGAGTGTGTAGCCAGCGAGGGCAACATTGCGGCAGCGTGAGGAGTAGAGCGATGAGCATAGTGTGGCAGAGGTATAAAGTGTCACAGAGCTCACAGTGTATATCGGAACACGGTCTGGTATTACTGTCCAGTGCTCACAGTCTATATCGGAACATGCCCTCTAGCTCGGGTTTGCAGACTTGTAGAGTTGTTTAAATGAAGATCATAGTAAATACGCGACAATATACAGTGTACTACCGGGAACTGCGTCGATAGATTACTGAGAAGTTAGTGACTGGAAAATTCTATAAAAAATAGAGGAGACCTAGTTCAACGTGCCCTACTCAGCTAAAATATTTCCAATATCGCAGCACTTTCGGTTATACCGGAAACGGACTCCGACTTTCTTATTTTTAATGGCACTACATGTTTTTCTTATTATTTTCCGATTCTGAGTGTTATTTAAAGAACTTTTTATAGGAAACGTCATACCATAAAAATCAATGATTTTTGAGATATTTTGGTTTTTGTTAAAAAATTGCCATTTTCATTCCACTCTCACAAAATTGAAAACGCATTTTATTTATTTATTTATGAATTCATTTTTGTACAAGTTATAACGCAAGATTTGTTCTTTCGACTCAATACCAGTTTGCCAGTCTACAGCATACAAGGTGTTTTAATTTAATTTTTGAAAATGCAAATTTCAACATGGCATGAGTTGATTTTTTTAAATGAAATGACCTATTTTTTATTAAATGAACGAATTCAGTATCGAATTCTACGCCGATTATCATTACATAACTTTTTACCTACCGTACTTAGTTTTTGAGATATTAAGGAATTTGCATAAAATTATTGTTTCCAGCATTAATTTCCGGTATAACCGGAAGTGCTGCGACATTGAAAATATTTTAGCTGAGTAGGGCACATTGAACTAGGTCTACTCTATTTTTTATAGAATTTTCGAGTCACTAACTTCTCAACATTCGATCGACGCAGTTCCCGGTGGGACACCCTGTATACAGAGTAGGCCAATAGTGCGTGCACGGAAGATTGTGTCGTCAATATCGGCTTTACGAAAAAAATATTCACATAAAAGTTTCACAGAATGAACTCCTTCACACTCTAAAATTGTTTTCGAATATACAGGGTGTTTCGTTTCGCCTGAGATCTAACGTCATTCTTTTAAATATAACACCCTGTATATTATTACATTTTCGAATTTCCTATTAAATATAAAGGTTTGATAACCAAATATTTGGCCTAAGTAGCACCGTTTCGGCACTATTCAGCATTTAAAAAAAAAAGAACGTTTGCAGCGTTTGAGAAAAAAGATATGAAACAGAATAATATCCATTTTTAAACATTAATAACTTCATTTTCTTAAATAGAACGGTATACTTTTGTGTACACTAGCAGATAGAGAATTTGGTTCTCTATCGATTTTATTAATACATGTTGGGCTCTGACCGTTTCTGAAATAATCGGATTTTTGTTAATTTTTGACTGTTTTACTTAACTCGAAAGTATTACGAGTAGGTAAAGAAAAACAAATGATTCACAGTTATTTCTAGCTTGTATTTCTCGCTTTCTTTACGTAAAATCAATAAACTATTTTAATTTTTGTATCGGTACCGGTGATGAGTTAATAGATCTCAGTTATTACCTTAGTTATTACCATAGACAAGAGGTATATGGTTATTACGTTATTACTTTCACAGTGAATGCAGTTAAAGTTAAAACCCAGAAAGCGAGTTTTTGTGTTTTGATTCATACAAATGCACAAATCCCAAATTATATAAATTTTTTTTATTCATACAAATATAATGAAATACTTTTACAAAAAAAAAACATACTTGAATATTGTATTCCTGTATCACTTGACATAATTTTTTTTATATGCACCGCTTGATCCTCCAGTTTTTTCTAATAAATATATATCACCTACGACGATGTCTTTACTAATTGCTTTACACATGTCATACACTGTAAGAGCAGCAACAGAAGCGCCAGTTAATGCTTCCATTTCAACTCCCGTTTTTGCTTCACATTTCACAATGGCAAGTATTCTTATTAAGTTCTCTCGTTCGTCCAATGTTACATTTACTTTAACGCTAGCGATTGTTATATTATGACACAGTGGAATGAGTTCTGATGTTTTTTTAGCAGCAGTTATACCCGCTATTTGTGCTACACTTAAAACATCCCCTTTCTTTATGCTGTTCTCTTTTATTAGCTTTACAATATGTTCGTTAACATATACAATAGCTGTTGCAGTAGCGCTCCTTAGAGTAGCTTCTTTAACTGAAATGTCAACCATGGTTGCTTTTCCTTGTTCATCAATGTGACTAAAATTACTGTTAGAAGAATAATAACGGAAACTGTGTGTACGTATTCTTGATGGCGATTTTTTATGATTCAAGTTATTTCTTCCTGGAAAATGAATTTTATTAAGTTGAGTATTGAACAATATATTCTCAAGAAGGAAGTAGCCGAAATGTCAATATACACATGATTTATGATAGCCCACTTTTTTCTCAACATGCGAATTTGTGTGGTTACACCATACAGTATTTTTGTCATCGTCTTCTAAACTAAACGCATGCCTGTTTCCTCTGACATTTCAATTAACAATTCGCGGAACAAATGTAAATTGTAATCATTCGCTTAAAAATATCGAATAATGTTAAAAGGCCTGATTTAACCAAAGGTTTAAAAAAAATTGCTAATTCTTTTTTTTTTTATAATTGAAAATTTCGTAGTAATCATACCTACTACTTTTGCTATCCTCCTATCAGTATCATAGGCCTATTTTCCTTATGTAATAGGTTTAACATGCCTGTAAAAGATTATATAAAAAACAGCACAAAATAACCCAGTTATCATAAACAATATATGGCCATGGTTTTGGAATCCTCTTTCCTAGATATGTAGTTCCCCCATATAATGAAAGTCTGGACATGTGCATTTACTCACTTGATGTAAGACAGAGATCCCTCTGTCTTCTTCTCATCGTTAATGGTTGGTAAGAAAAAAATGGCGATGTTCACGTGATCCACGGCCTATTGGATTGTATTGTAAACTTGTGATTTGCGGCGCTTCTTTTATTGGCGCTGCCATTTTTTTCTCGTCGATCACTCGTACAACACCCGGAGCGATACGCCTTGGCCAGACTTTCATTTTATAGGGACTTTAGTTGCAAGTACCGTCAGGGTTTGCTGCTAGATAGAATACGTGGTCATAATTCTTTATGACGCAATCGAACCAAGTTGTCGATGAAACGCTTAGAAGAAAACTCCAACCTAGGGGACAGCTAGGAAGGAGGATTTTAACACCACAGCTATCAAGCCCGGATAACAATGACCATATTATTGCTCCAATAATACAGTTTTAAAGTAACATTATTGTAATTTAATTTCAAATAAAATTTTCACCTGCATGTTGCTTCTTTTTCCTCTTAACTGCTGCCGAAATTAAAGTAACAAGATCGTCCTCGCTACAACCTGCTCGAAGAGCATCTCTTAAGGAAATTTCGGTGTTTCCAAAAAGGCAAACTTTTAAATTTCCGTCAGCTGTAATCCGTAATCTATTGCAACTGCCACAAAAATGCTCGGACATTGAAGTTATAAACCCTATTTGTCCAATGTGACCAGGAATCTTCCAAGCCTAAAATGATATAAAGAACTTAACTTATTGAAATCGATTCATGATGATTTAAAGAAGACAACAAATAGAATAATGTAAAACCGAGAGCAAGAAAGTAGTCGCAATTGTGCTGCACACTGTGAAAGTGGTTAGTACTCGTTACTTGTAGCAGCAAATAGTTGCGTGTCGTTTGCACTCACTAGACCACAGACGTCGGTTACTATTGCCTCTGATTTATAGGATTACTCACTTTTGACGTGTCGTTTGGTCCATTTTCAAGAGGATAAATGTTGGGCCATTTTAACTTAATATTTGCTATAATATCTTTGTAAGAAATCATCTTTTCCATTTCCCATTTGTTTCCCGTAAAAGGCATGTATTCAATAAATCTCACATCTAATTTTTTATTTCTGGTTAAGTTAACAAAATCGTAAACTTCATTTTCGTTGAAGCCTATAATTTTAAAACAACTTCCATTTAAATGCAATTACAGATACCTACGTATCAATTTATACTAAAACAAACCTTTAATAACGACACAATTAATTTTAACAGGACCATATCCCAGTTGCAGGGCAAGGTCTATTCCCATCATTACACGTTCCCATCCTTTTCTGCGTGTTATCGTTTCAAATTTATTTTTATCAAGTGTGTCCAAGCTTATGTTTAAATTATTTAATCCAGCTCTTTGAAGATGAGCTAGTTTCTTAGTCAACACCAGACCATTTGTCGTTAATGCTATATTTTCTAGACCCTCTATACATTTTAAATTAGCTAGAAATAAAATTAAAGTGAATAAGGAAAAAAAATCTGTTTAAGTTTTTTAATGTGTAATTATCCAGCTAAACAAAGAAATCAGAGGTTGCTTTCTTTGCAGTCATCGTATTTTGTGACTATGATGTAGAGTTTTTAAAGTTATGGCTTGTAATGTTAGGGGCTTGACTCTGAATGACATCTAATAACTTTTTTAGACGTATTATTGGAGTCTGAACCTCTTGGCGGCTATATAGTAGTTTTCCGTATTGGCGGTCGTCGGTTCGAATCTGGGTTCGGGCGATTGGCGCAAGGCGGTGTGGTGGGATTATTCTCTGCGTGACGATAACGCTGTCGTGGCGTGTTTATTATGACTAATTATTTAAGTTGTAAAAATAGGCGAAAGTTAAAAATAAGAGTTAACAACTTTTTAACGGCGATAGCATTAGGAACTTGTGAGTTTTGGTACCTGCTACCTGCAAAGATTTTACTTCATTTCTTTTTGTATGATATTGTAATGTCCGTGGGTTCAATAAATTCTAACTTAAAAACTTATAACGGTAACAACTATTTATTTACACTAATTATTAATTAAATTTAAATACACTATTGAATTATTACTAATTACACTAATCTAAAAAGATAAGTAAAATTCCTGTAACGTCTAACCAATTAAGGATTACAAATCCCACATTTGGAACGCGTCCTATACAATAGGCACAACGAACCATAAGCCATATCCTACAACCGGTTTCGACCTATTGGGTCTCATCAGGTAGGCGCTGGCAAACACAAACCGCATGGTTCAATAGTGTAATTCAATGCCGGTAGGGGTATTAGCCCTCGGAGTAGTTGTTTCTTTTGTTTCTAGTTAGTCTTACTAACTTACTAACAGAATTAGAATCGTTGGTAATTGTTTTGTGAAACATTTTATAATAATAAAAAATTAAAAATTAAATGCTTTTTAATGTTTCAAAATGAATTTATTGTAAATCTCTACAATTGTTTCGGTTTGTTAAACCTTTATCAAGAGTAATGTTACTACTAAAATTCAAGGCTAAACAAGGCCTTATATATACAAAATTTACAGGTGTGTTAGGATAAACATGTGTGTGTGGGTGTATTATTAGCAATACCTAAATATCTATCTATTATAATTGTCTCTTTGAATTCTAATTGATCATTGGTTATGTTTGAATTTCTTTGGAGTGCTTTCTTAATTTATAGTTGTTCTAAGTAAGTTAATCTTTTTCCTTTGTTGTCTGCATGTAACAATTTTACATTTTCTACATCTAAATCATGTGTTGTTTCTATACAATGTGTGCTTATACCTGTACATTTTCGTTTGTCTTTTATACTTTTTACACGTTCTTTTAGTCTTATTTCCAAGTTTCTCCCCGTTTGTCCTAAATAGAATGCATCGCAATCTTTACAACTTATTTTATATACTCCACTTTTCTTTAGCGTACTAGTTTTTTGCTTATTATTAACTAACAATTTTCCAAGGTTACATTTATTTACAAATGTTGTCTTTATTCCTAATTTGTTAAGTTCATTACAAATCTTTTGGCTACCTTTTCCACAATAGTTAATTAAACTAAACTTACAATTTTCTTTGTTGGATCCTGCGTATAATTGCTTAGTAATAAGTTTTTTCAACATATTATTCACTATTCTATCTATAATTGACGGGTTGTAACCATTATTTTTAGCGATAAGTTTAATAATGTTTAGTTCTTTTTTATAGTTATTTTTATTTAGAGGAAAATTTAAAAGTCTGTGTACATAGGAGCGAAAAGCAGCTAATTTAACTTGTTGAGATTGGTGAGAATTGGCGTTGATTATTGTGTCGGTGAAAGTTGGCTTCCTATATATTTTATACTCTAATTTGTTATTTTTAAGTGTGATATTAATATCTAAAAAGTTTAAACCATTATTGTCTCCTAGCTCTAAAGTGAATTGAATCTTATTATTTATTTTGTTTAATTGGTTTAGAAATTGGTTTAATTGTCGCTCTGTTCCAGTCCAAATCACGAATATATCGTCTACATAACGAGTGTAATGAAATATTTTATTGGTAAAAGTTTTGTCTTTAAATAAATTGACCTCAAAGTTATTCATATAAATATCTGCTAGGAGTGGAGAAATAGGCGACCCCATAGGTAACCCGTCGACTTGTTTGTAATAATTATTGTTGTGACAAAAGTAATTTTGGTTTAAGGCTACGTTTATAGTTCTAAGTAATTGCAGTCTCATTTCATCTGGTAAAACCATATTATTAATATGATCCTTTAATATAGTTTGTAACTCATTTATTGGAATTGACGTAAATAAACTAGTCACATCGAATGACACTAAAACTTTTAATATGAATAATATGTTGAAAAAACTTATTACTAAGCAATTATACGCAGGATCCAACAAAGAAAATTGTAAGTTTAGTTTAATTAACTATTGTGGAAAAGGTAGCCAAAAGATTTGTAATGAACTTAACAAATTAGGAATAAAGACAACATTTGTAAATAAATGTAACCTTGGAAAATTGTTAGTTAATAATAAGCAAAAAACTAGTACGCTAAAGAAAAGTGGAGTATATAAAATAAGTTGTAAAGATTGCGATGCATTCTATTTAGGACAAACGGGGAGAAACTTGGAAATAAGACTAAAAGAACGTGTAAAAAGTATAAAAGACAAACGAAAATGTACAGGTATAAGCACACATTGTATAGAAACAACACATGATTTAGATGTAGAAAATGTAAAATTGTTACATGCAGACAACAAAGGAAAAGATTAACTTACTTAGAACAACTAGAAATTAAGAAAGCACTCCAAAGAAATTCAAACATAACCAATGATCAATTAGAATTCAAAGAGACAATTATAATAGATAGATATTTAGGTATTGCTAATAATACACCCACACACACATGTTTATCCTAACACACCTGTAAATTTTGTATATATAAGGCCTTGTTTAGCCTTGAATTTTAGTAGTAACATTACTCTTGATAAAGGTTTAACAAACCGAAACAATTGTAGAGATTTACAATAAATTCATTTTGAAACATTAAAAAGCATTTATTTTTTAATTTTTTATTATTACTAACTTACTATTTATTTATACTTATTCACTTTTCACTGCGCGTCCCAATTTATTTATTGTCAGTACCATCACTGTCAATTTATTTATGACTCTTCAGAGATCGTCTCTTCTCTGTAATTAAACTCTGAAATATTCTGGAGTTTCCAAACGTCGGAAGTAGTTTATTCTTCTGCGAACTGCTTAATTGCTTACCTAGAAGGCAGGTACTATACATGTATTTACAAATACAACGCTCACACCGTCGAAATCGCCCGTGGCTAGTCGAGTCGGCCCGTAACACGTACACGTGTGCTTGATAGCACACAAGCATACTCGTGTTCGCTACAATATACCTGTGAGCGCCTGTTGTCCGGTTGGGTAGTTGCCATGTCGAACGGGGTCGAGATGTTCGACCTTATCAAAGAGGGACTTTCCCAAAAGAAGCCGAGAGAAGACCCAGCCGGTGGCGAGACACCGTTACGATTATTCATTAGTCAGACACTCATGGAAGCATTAGATTGTTAATAGTGTTCCTTACGAATCGTAAAATAATAAAAGTGGTTGTGCAGAGCACTGACTTTCTTTTTTGATTAAGAAAAAGTTTAAAGCTCACATACCTGATGTTTGAATCTTAACGAAAAGGTTAGATTCGGGTAGGTGGGCACTACTTATTAGAAAGGTAATTAAATTATTATAAGTACACCTCAAATCTTAGGCGTTATTGTATGGAAAATGAAAGTTATATATTCTTTAATGCTTTCATTGTTTTATAAGTGTAAGTCCTATAGCCTGCATATCCTTCAACTTCTTCGATTTTTAAGTCAGAACTCTCCTTTAAGGGGGTAAACGGTTAAAAAATTAAGATTTTTTGTCTTTTTAAATTTAAGGTTTTGAATATCATGAGTGAGTTTAAGATTGTGGGAGGGCATGTTTGTAAACGGTAGTCCGTATAACAAAGGGAACTCAATGCACGTTTTCTGGAAAACTCTCAAAACGTATAGTCTGAGACATTTATAACCTAATCTTGACCTAATCTACCGACCCTAACCATCTTACCCCCCTCAGAACAGTAAAAGTCAAAAACTGAGTGGATAAGAAAATAAGTTGGGTTATAGTTAGAAGTATACTCATCAGGTAATAAATTTTAAGAAATAATAAAATAAATTGCTTTTAAATGTTTCTATTTATAATAATTAAGTACTCTTGAGAAAGGCATTACAAGCCGAAACAATGTTAGAGATTTTATAAAAATATAATTGAAACATTTAAAAGCAATTTATTTTATTATTTCTTAAATAATTAAAATGTTTCGCAAGAAATCGACCTTGAACTCCATTCAAATTATAGGTAATAAATTTTCAGTTGTTCACGAGGCATTTTTTGCTATTATTTGCCCGCGCAAACATCGAAAGACCAACAGAAAATTTAAATTCCCTACGTTAGACAGACTACCACGTACGAAAAAGCGGTGGAAGAAAGTTACAGGTTTCTTTAATTTGTTATTTATGTGCAAATTCTAATTAGCATACCAAATTTCAGTTTTGAGGCTTGTTCGGCGAGCAATTTGGGCACTTACCGTCAATTGTTGGTATATATAGCTGCAGTTAATACAAAATACAAAATGAGCTAGCGCCGGATCAGCTTACGTTTTCTCATGACGCTTTTTTGAGGGTTCGGTGTGTGGATTGTGCGCAATGGGAACAGCAAGAGCTCGCCGTTAGATATGCGCCAGATTAATTGGATGAATCGACAGGTTTGCTAACCTTTTTTTGTTAAGTGTGAAATATACTAAAAATTCTCCCGAACAGCGTGAAACTGATCAACTCGCGACCGGAATTAAGCGAAGCGGCGCGGCGGTAGTTAGGGGTTATGGTTAGTGTCTTTTTACACTTAACGAGATCCGGCTATGCGGAGCCGGTTATCCGATCCTTTCACATTATACCGGTTTTTCGGTAGAACCCACATGGTTTATTTGTTATAAGTTGACTACCTGATAGCTGAAAGTTATTCAGCTTGTCTGCATTTAATTTAGTTCAACAAGAGAAAAAAAATGAAAGCAACTCATAAAATTGAACAACTAAAATTACCAATTATGTCCACCAAGTCTTTTCTTAGGGTTGGCTCTCCACCAGTAAGCCTAATTTTTTTAACACCCTGTGTTACAAAAAGTTCTGCTAACTTTACTACCTCTTTGGAACTGAGTAATTTATCTGATGGTGTTAATTGCACTCCCTCTTCAGGCATGCAATACCTGCCTACAAGAATTGCAATAAACAGATATTCATACATTGATAAACATAATTAATATGAAAACTATAAGTAATGAGGACATTAATTTAAAAAACAAACGTTTAAGTTACAAAATGTAATAGGTATGTATGTACTTACATCGTAAGTTGCACTTTTCTGTTAATGAAATTCGTAAATAAGAATGTTGTCTTCCAAAATTATCAAGAAGAGGACTATTCTGGAACAATTCGTCATTTTGAACCTAGTAGAATACCGCTAGATTATAATAAATAACATATCTGTATATATATTCATCAACAAATATTGAACAAATTAATAAATATTTAAGAGTTGCTTACTTTTACACTACATAGTCTCTTTTCAACTACTTTACATATTTCTAAAAATTTCCGATTTAACTGACCTGTCCTAGTCAAAAAATACATCTTAACAAGTACCTAATAAATTGTGTAGGTTACAATAAGTACTATCAGCACTTTAATATAATTGCATACACATGCAAAATTTTACGATACAATTTTTAATAAATTCCTATTACGTATACGATTATAACTACAAATTGTTGTCAATACTGATAATTCAAAAGACGATAACAATTATTTGGTAGGAGTATTCTTTGAATATTTTTAGTACGTATTTCCAATAACAAAAAATAATTGATTTTATTCATCTAACCATCCAACGCATTTCGAAAAAAAATATATATATATAGATTCAATAGGTCACAATTGGTCAGATGGTCCCGTTAGTAAAAACAACTCGATTTTTTTGTAAGAATATTCGATACTGCTGGCACCCCATCTAAGGTAAAATTAAAAAATTTTAATAGCAATCGATTTAGTTTTAGATGCTTTAAATTGGTCAGCTATAATTATTATTTGGTCAGGCCCAGATAATTAGAAAAAAACAATAAAATATATCCGTTTCTACAATAAGCATGCCTAAACATTCTATGTTGCTTCTATGATGTATCAGCTGATAGTATAGTCAATAAACATTATATTTTTGATAAAACACATTGTTGTAAAAGCTGTTTTTTATTTTACAAGAATGTGTTTTAATTATCAAATGAGTAAAATTGCAACGTAAATTAATTTCAATAAATAGAAATCTGTTGTAGGACTTTAGTTATCAATCGATACGAAATACTACTTCTTATTGGAATTCCTATAGGTAGATGGCGAATTATGCGAATGTAATTTTCAAGTTGCTTTCATAAATTCCTTATCGCTGACCGATTAATGGGATTACCTGACTAATTATAACGTATTACTGATTCACGCATTTTATTTACAAAATGATCTACATTTATCAAATATATATCCCATCAGCTGATAGATCATAGGGTTGAAGCAACGAAGCAACATAGAATGTTTGCGCATGCGTATTGTAGAAACGTGTATATTTTATTGTTTTTTTTTCTGATTATCTAGGCCTGACCAAATAATAATTATAGCTGACCAATTAACGGGACCACCTGACTAATTGTGACCTATTAGATACAGAAAATATATACCATAAAACAAATGAATTTCAAAAAGTTATAGAGAGAATATTTAAAATTACGACAGTTTTTTGTATTTTATGACATCTTCTGGGCCCTTATAAGTATACAGGGTGGTCTATTTAATTTGAGGCAGGCTTCTAGTCGATAATGATACCTTTTATAAAAAAAGTTTATATGAAAGTTGTTTAATGTTAAGGGAAAAATAAAATAGTGACATAGGTTTTCCAGACCGTGTTCCGATATACACTGCAAAGAATATAGTAAACAAGAACGGTCATTAGGTAGTCATTTTAAGGAGAGACGCCATCTCTTGCCATTGTACGGTACTAAACATATAAAAGCGGGAAATTTAAATAGTTCTATTTTTTTTTTGTTGTAATGCTAGAAGAAAGTTTCTTACACCTATTTCACAAAAGTCACTAAACATCCTTAAGATTTTTAGTGACTTTTGTGAAATAGGTGTAAGAAACTTTCTTCTAACTAATAAAAATCGAATAAATTGAATTTCAAAACTAATTTTATAAATATTATTTTCATTTTTAGTAAAAAGGTAGGAGTATTTAAAAATAAAACATGAAGTCGTAAAACAAACACATATATTAAACAATCACAGACAAACCGTTGATATTTATAATTATATTAAACAGTATTATTGAAGAAAAAAAGCAAGAATCAAGTGTAAAACACGTGCTAATAATAAACCCTTAAGTACTATGTTTGTTATAATGAAATATTCGTCAAAATAAATATTCGTCAAAATTAAGGAATGAGAAATACACTTACCATAATCACAAGTAGGAAACAATTACTTTGTGGAGTATGATTTTGAAATTCTCATGGCAAAGACAAAATAAGCGTAATTTATTGTGAATAAAGTGAAATAAACAAATCTAAAACATTCCTTCAAAAGTATGCAATATCTAATTACAATAAGTAAATAAATAAAAAGAGGTTTCAACAATGAAATATATTTGTCTCAACAATTATTTCGACTTATGCAATCATTCTCAAGAGAGTACATTATTTACACTTATTGCACCTCTTGAGAATGGTATTTATATCGCCAACGCAGCACAAACGATATTTTTACATTTTTAACAATTACTGAAAATTCGCTTGCTTTAGGAATACTTCGCTACCCCTTGCCAATTATTTAAGAAATGAGCAATACAATTTTTAAAAACCACACAACTGAAATACAATTGTTATTGTTAACATTTGAAAGCGTCAACTTACAGTAACATGTTAGCAAACATTTTCAAATTTTAAATGTGTAACAACGTTCTATACGCACTATTTGCACTGTTTTACCTACTTATTTAAGCCAATATCACAATATCTATAGTTAATGTAACACATTTGTGCAATATGGATCTTTCGACATAATGTATTATTATTTTGTTTTATTTCTTTGAAATTTTAGTTTCAGTCACTCTATTTCTACATACCATACATACCCTTCACTGCTTCTAATTTTTTTTTAATAATTAAATCACACAGAACACTTCACATTGTTTTAATTATTTTAACAGGCTGATTTCAATTTGGGGAAGTTATGTTTACATTACAAACCGATGTTATTGTTGTTTATTGCAAGTTTATTATCTCAAATAAAATCTTTCTTTGCGCCTTTTATTCTGGCAACCTAACTGTCAGCTCTTCTACCAAATTGCCAAAAAAAATTTTCCCCCTTGTATTTCGATAACCCACTTGCTAGAGCTCCAGTAAGTTAGCCCCACTTGTGTCGAATTTTGATTTTATTTTATTTTTAATGGAATGTTCGTCGTTTGTTCTTTATTGTTCGTTCATTAAAATTGTTTGTTCGTCTTTTGTTTATTGATAATTAATTAAACAAATTTTCATTCTTAAGTTAGCCTCCCGTCATCGATATTTTTGTTTTTTATCTCTCAAACACATGTGTTTTTATTTATTATTGATTGTTCGATCATTATTGGCGATTGTTCGTTCATAAATAATGTTTATTTATTAATTATTTCATAGGTATTTTTAAATAAAAATGCTCTCATCTCCTTATGCAGCGCATGCGCTAACGTGTATAGTATAGTTCTCAGTGAACTCTATAGTTCTTATCTGTCAACTGTCATCATGACTGTCTGTCATGGGCATGTTCCGATATAGACTGTGAGCACTGGACAGTAATGCCAGTATACAGAAATGCGTTCCGATATAAGCTTCCAGTGCACTGTGACAGTGACAGAAAGAAACTAATGACGTCATATTTGCCACCATCTTTGTACTGGGAGCGTATTACCTCTGGGAGGTAAGGCGCTTCCAGTAGTTTCCATTAGATAAAAATGGCAGACATAGCAAGAACACAGACCACACCACAACATGGACCAATATTTTTCTTAAAACTTATAAAAAGCTACAATTCATTAAAAGGATTAAAATGAAAGAAATTGAAACATTGTTATTGCTCTGTTTTACGGTTTTTGTAATTTGTTTGTTACTTAAACCACTAAACACCGTTTTTACTTAAACTTATTCTAAAAGCAGACCTGTTCAATCATGTAAGAGAAGGAACTTTTCCTCATTCTTTTACATTGTGTTCAATCCACTAGGTCTGGATGAATTACAAAATTGTGAAAAACGGAAATAGTAATTTTGAGGTGATTTCTACTCTTAACGTTTCTCTGCAAAAAATATGCATATTCTTATTTTGACATAAATTAACATATACCTAAGCACAACATATACTATTAACAGAGTTTTGGTCGGTTCTGTATGAAACATTTTTTGAATAGAAGAAAATAAAATAAATAAACCACTTGTTTCAAAACGAGTATTTATTTAACTCTACAATTGTTTCGGTATTATAATACCTTTCTCAAGAATAACAGGATTTAGGTATAAATAGATGATAAGCACCGCATTAAATTTAGTAAAATCCTGTTACTCTTGAGAAAGGTATTATTATACCGAAACAATTGTAGAGTTAAATAAATACTCGTTTTGAAACATTTAAAAGTGGTTTATTTATTTTATTTTCTTCTAAGCACAACATATTGGTCACTCGGAACGTTTTCTTGTTAGTAATTTTCATTAGTTAAGATCATGAAATTTTATTAGGTATACCGTTATAAACATTTTTTTATTCTCAAATACATAGTTTAAAAAATTTATTTCCCAAAAATTGCAATATTAAGCCTCATTAAATGTTAAAATCGTGCATTAATACATCTAGTGCCTCTATCGGATAGTGTCTTAATTATTTTTGACAAAAGTACTGAAACAGTACTGAAATACGTTCCGATATATAACAGCCAGTAGTAGATTCAGTGCAAAAATCTCAACCGGAACGGTGTTTACAGTATACTGTGTGACGTAACGTGTCACAGTGCTCACAGTGTATATCGGAACACGGTCATAGACTGTGAGCACTGGACAGTAATGCCAGTATACAGAAATGCGTTCCGATATAGGCTTCCAGTGCACTGTGACAGTGACAGTAAGAAACTAATGACGTCATATTTGCCACCATCTTTGTACTGGGAGCGTATTACCTCTGGGAAGTAAGGCGCTTCCAGTAGTTTCCAGTAGATAAAAATGGCAGACATAGCAAGAACACAGACCACACCACAACATGGACCAATATTTTTCTTCAAACTTATAAAAAGCTACAATTCATTAAAAGGTTTAAAATGAAAGAAATTGAAACATTCTTATTGCTCTGTTTTACGGTTTTTGTAATTTGTTTGTTACTTAAACCACTAAACACCGTTTTTACTTAAAATTATTCTAAAAGCAGACCTGTTCAATCATGTAAGAGAAGGAACTTTTCATCATTCTTTTACATTGTGTTCAATCCACTAGGTCTGGATGAATTAGAAAATTGTGAAAAACTGAAATAGAAATTTTGAAGTGATATTTACTCTTAAGGTTTCTCTGCAAAAAATATGCATATTTTTATTTTAACTTTTTAACATTAATTAGCATGCATATACCTAAGCATAACATATACTATTAACAGTAGTTTTGGTCGGTTCTTTATGAAACATTTTTTAAATAGAAGAAAATAAAATAAATAAACCACTTTTAAATGTTTCAAAACGAGTATTTATTTAACTCTACAATTATTTCGGTATTATAATACCTTTCTCAAGAGTAACAGGATTTAGGTATAAATAGACGATAAGGTATAAATAGATGATAAGCACCGCATTAAATTTAGTAAAATCCTGTTACTCTTGTGAAATAGTAGAGTTAAATAAAAACTCCTTTTTGAAACATTTAAAAGTGGTTTGTTTATTTTATTTTCTTCTAAGCACAACATATTGGTCACTAGGAACGTTTTCTTGTTAGTAATTTTCATTAGTTAAGATCATGAAATTTTATTAGGTACCTATACCGTGATAAACATTTTTTTATTCTCAAGTAGTTTAAAAGATTTATTTGCCAAAAATTGCAATATTTATGCCATATTAAATGTTAATATCGTGCATCAATACATCTAGCGCCTCTACCGGATAGTGTCTTAATTATTTTTGACAAAAGTACTGAAATACGTTCCGATATATAACAGCCAGTAGTAGATTCAGTGCAAAAATCTAAACCGGAACGGTGTTTACAGTATACTGTGTGACGTAACGTTCACAGTGCTCACAGTGTATATCGGAACACGGTCCATATTGTTTGTTTTGACTTGCAGAATAAGTTCGAAATAAATTTGTTTTTAAATTTCAGAAGAAATAATTCACATAGTAGTGTCGCAGGTGTTTGTAAAAATAATTCAAAAGAGACGAACTGTTCTTTTTTCGGTTTCCAAGGAATTCAGAAATAAAAAAAAAACAGTTCGCAAATGCTATTAATAAGTGGGATCCTAAAAACTTGGATATTTTAAAACCAAACACCGATTTATTTTTGTATTTATATTTATTTTTCAAAAAACAAAATATGTTCATCATTAAAATATCTAATACTGTAGGGCTATTTAAATTAAATTTTTCAGTTAGCTTACCTAATATTGGTGTACTTATACAGTCTAAAAAATAAACATCTTAACCTGATTTGGTAAAATTATTAAAATAAATAGTAATCTCTGAAAGAAAAATAACTTGAGCAATAACAATCAGCAAGTTTTGCTTTCAATTTTTTTAATTCATGTTGTTCCAATCCATTCAATTGCAGCATGTATGTGATATGAGCTGGTATATTTGTAGAATGCCTGTCTGACTTCTACAGGAATTAGATTAAATTAATATTTCTAAACACTACTTATGTATTATACTAGATGTCCGTGGAAATTGTAAACACACTTGCTATATAGAATACCAATTTTTAAGTGGAAGCTCTCCGATAGTAGGTATTATTACCTAGAACTGATTATGACAAAGTTAAATTAATGTGTAATTATTCCTGTATACATGTATATATTCATAATTGTATTCTTCAAAATTTGGCTAACGCAAATTGTTTAAGGTACTTACGTATTAACGCCACCGCGTCAAAAATTCTATTAACCTATAGGTTATGCGGTAGTAGGTGTGGGTTCGTGTAAATGCACACGTCCACGCCTACACCATATAACCTACCTACGTGCACTACTATGTGAATTATTTCTTCTGAAATTTAAAAACAAATTTAATTAGAACTTATTCTGCAAGTCAAAACAAACAATATGACACATAAATGAGTGATAGAAATAGATAGGCCACTCTCTAAGAAATATTGGGTACAATGTTTTTACCGACATCTGTAGTTAAATCACATAAGTTAAGGTGTTTTTTACGGATTTCTGCAGCATTGAAACACACATGCATATTATACATAACGCAAAATAACCAACACAAACATAACTTTACACGTGTAAATGTATGGCTGTATTCTTACTTGTATTTAAATTTAATTTGAAATTTTAAATCGATTTCATGTCAATGAGAAAAAAATGATGTCTTCGTTTACACAAAGACACCACTTTTTCTCATGACATGAAATGAATTAAAATAGTAATAAAAGATAACAAAAAAATTATGAATTTGTATTACAAATTTTATTGACAAAAAATTTAACATATAAAAAAGACAAACAATTAACATATATATAGATATATAAATGTATGTAAACAAACTAATAATTAATTAAACTTAGGATTTACTCACTTTTGCCATTTTTTAACATGAATATTAGTTTTCGTGACAAATAGTTATGTGCCAACCTATATCTATAAAAATTAGTCTTTCAAGTAAATACATGCCTGGTAAATTTAAAGTTGGAAGAGCATATCGTTTCAGTTTTCCTGGTGAATAGAAACAGATTTGTGAAAAATGTGTTTCACACACTCTATAATTGTTCAGTTTTGACGAACTTTCACCTTTGAGTTTATCATTTCCAATTCGTTGAATCCAAATGTTTTGAACCCTTGAATCTTTTGGAACACAAAACCTACGATAAAAAGGTTTTATTACCATGAACAATTTCGAATTTTGTTATTTATTACCTTCTTGCTGTTTTATTTTTGCACTCAGGTACACAACAAGGTCTCATCCTCATCTTCGCCAAATAAACGTTCACAAACACAATTTTTAGTTTTTAATCACTAAATATGTATATACATGCTTAATTCTAAATTAACTATACGAAAGACCGAACAATATCAATATTAACTACAAAAAAAACAAGACGACATGAACAAAGAAAAACTACACATAAAAAGGACGCTCTGAAACTTTGGGGATTTCTAGATCATGATGTATGTTTAAATTCAAATTGTTCAAGTACATTAACGTTAAACAAAGATAGACTATTCCTTGTCGTTGACATCAGACCCATCTATAGTCGAATCACAGACTTACAACTTGGTTCCGAATTTGTAAAGGGAGTGCGCATAGCATGATATGACAGACAGTCATGATGACAGTTGACAGATAAGAACTATGACCGTGTTCCGATATACACTGTGAGCACTGTGACACGTTACGTCACACAGTATACTGTAAACACCGTTCCGGTTGAGATTTTTGCACTGAATCTACTACTGGCTGTTATATATCGGAACGTATTTCAGTACTGTTTCAGTACTTTTGTCAAAAATAATTAAGACACTATCCGATAGAGGCGCTAGATGTATTAATGCACGACTTTAACATTTAATGAGGCTTAATATTGCAATTTTTGGGAAATAAATTTTTTAAACTATGTATTTGAGAATAAAAAAATGTTTATAACGGTATACCTAATAAAATTTCATGATCTTAACTAATGAAAATTACTAACAAGAAAACGTTCCGAGTGACCAATATGTTGTGCTTAGAAGAAAATAAAATAAATAAACCACTTTTAAATGTTTCAAAACGAGTATTTATTTAACTCTACAATTGTTTCGGTATAATAATACCTTTCTCAAGAGTAACAGGATTTTACTAAATTTAATGCGGTGCTTATCATCTATTTATACCTAAATCCTGTTACTCTTGAGAAAGGTATTATAATACCGAAACAATTGTAGAGTTAAATAAATACTCGTTTTGAAACATTTAAAAGTGGTTTATTTATTTTATTTTCTTCTATTCAAAAAATGTTTCATACAGAACCGACCAAAACTCTGTTAATAGTATATGTTGTGCTTAGGTATATGTTAATTTATGTCAAAATAAGAATATGCATATTTTTTGCAGAGAAACGTTAAGAGTAGAAATCACCTCAAAATTACTATTTCCGTTTTTCACAATTTTGTAATTCATCCAGACCTAGTGGATTGAACACAATGTAAAAGAATGAGGAAAAGTTCCTTCTCTTACATGATTGAACAGGTCTGCTTTTAGAATAAGTTTAAGTAAAAACGGTGTTTAGTGGTTTAAGTAACAAACAAATTACAAAAACCGTAAAACAGAGCAATAACAATGTTTCAATTTCTTTCATTTTAATCCTTTTAATGAATTGTAGCTTTTTATAAGTTTTAAGAAAAATATTGGTCCATGTTGTGGTGTGGTCTGTGTTCTTGCTATGTCTGCCATTTTTATCTAATGGAAACTACTGGAAGCGCCTTACCTCCCAGAGGTAATACGCTCCCAGTACAAAGATGGTGGCAAATATGACGTCATTAGTTTCTTTCTGTCACTGTCACAGTGCACTGGAAGCCTATATCGGAACGCATTTCTGTATACTGGCATTACTGTCCAGTGCTCACAGTCTATATCGGAACATGCCCTATACTATACACGTTAGCGCATGCGCCGCATAAGGAGATGAGAGTATTTTATTTAAAAATATGAAATAATTAATAAATAAACATTATTTATGAACGAACAATCGCCAATAATGATCGAACAATCAATAATAAATAAAAACACATGTGTTTGAGAGATAAAAAACAAAAATATCGATGACGGGGGGCTAACTTAAGAATGAAAATTTGTTTAATTAATTATCAATAAACAAAAGACGAACAAACAATTTTAATGAACGAACAATAAAGAACAAACGACGAACATTCCATTAAAAATAAAATAAAATCAAAATTCGACACAAGTGGGGCTAACTTAAATGAGCCACTTGCTAGTTTTAAAAATTATTGTAATTATCAAACTGTCTTATGCAACCAACGATGTTGCCCGTTTCCGAGGCGCTGCTACCGCTATCTCTTGCCATTGTACGGTACTATTACCATTAAATGCTCGTATATTGCATTGAATTGACCAGGCCCTGAGCACTGTGACACGTTACGTCACACAGTATACTGTAAACACCGTTCCAGTTTAGATTTTTGTACTGAGACCGTGTTCCGGTATACACTGTGAGCAGTGTGACACGTTACGTTACACAGTATACTGTAAACACCGTTCCAGTTTAGATTTTTGTTCTGAATCTGCTACTGGCTGTTATATATTGGAACGTATTTCAGTACTGTTTCAGTACTTTTGTCAAAAATAATTAAGACACTATCCGATAGAGGCGCTAAATGTATTGATGTACGATATTAACATTTAATGTGGCATAAATATTGCAATTTTTGGCAAATAAATCTTTTAAACTATTTGAGAATAAAAAAATGTTTATAACGGTATAGGTACCTAATAAAATTTCATGATCTTAACTAATGAAAATTACTAACAAGAAAACGTTCCTAGTGACCAAAATGTTGTGCTTAGAAGAAAAAAAAATAAATAAACCACTTTTAAATGTTTCAAAAAGGAGTATTTATTTAACTCTACAATTTCTCAAGAGTAACAGGATTTTACTAAATTTAATGCGGTGCTTATCATCTATTTATACCATATCGTCCATTTATACCAAAATCCTGTTACTCTTGAGAAAGGTATTATAATACCGAAATAATTGTAGAGTTAAATAAATACTCGTTTTGAAACATTTAAAAGTGGTTTATTTATTTTATTTTCTTCTATTTAAAAAATGTTTCATAAAGAACCGACCAAAACTACTGTTAATAGTATATGTTGTGCTTAGGTATATGCATGCTAATTAAAATTAAAAAGTTAAAATAAAAATATGCATATTTTTGCAGAGAAACCTTAAGAGTAAATATCACTTCAAAATTTCTATTTTAGTTTTTCACAATTTTCTAATTCATCCAGACCTAGTGGATTGAACACAATGTAAAAGAATGATTAAAAGTTCCTTCTCTTACATGATTGAACAGGTCCGCCTTTAGAATAAGTTTAAGTAAAAACGGTGTTTAGTGGTTTAAGTAACAAACAAATTACAAAAACCGTAAAACAGAGCAATAAGAATGTTTCAATTTCTTTCATTTTAAACCTTTTAATGAATTGTAGCTTTTTATAAGTTTGAAGAAAAATATTGGTCCATGTTGTGGTGTGGTCTGTGTTCTTGCTATGTCTGCCATTTTTATCTAGTGGAAACTACTGGAAGCGCCTTACCTCCCAGAGGTAATACGCTCCCAGTACAAAGATGGTGGCAAATATGACGTCATTAGTTTCTTTCTGTCACTGTCACGGTGCACTGGACGCCTATATCGGAACGCATTTCTGTATACTGGCATTACTGTCCAGTGCTCACAGTCTATATCGGAACATGCCCTAAGTATATGTTAATTTATGTCAAAGTAAGTATGCATATTTTTTGCAGAGAAACGTTAAGAGTAAAAATCACTTCAAAATTACTATTTCCGTTTTTCACAATTTTCTAATTCATCCAGACCTAATGGATTGAACACAATGTAAAAGAATGATCAAAAAGTTCCTTCTGTTTCATGATTGAACAGGTCTGCTTTTAGAATAAGTTTAAGTAAAAACGGTGTTTAGTGGTGTTAAGTTTTTAAGAATTTATTAGTTAGATGAGCAGCAAATGGTGCCAGGACACCTATGCGATAGCGACGAAATATTGTTTATAAATAACGAAAGCCTGAGAAAATGTGTCCGTGATTTGAAAGATGACCGTTTGGAAATATTTGAATGTGATTGGTTTGAGAATTTTGGCGGTTGAATAAATGCTATGAACTGATTGGATAAAAGGATTATTAGAACTAAATGGGGACAAAGGTATAAATAGAAAAGACAGAAGAGAGCTGAGTTGCTCTTCTTCGTGTTCAAAAATCTTATTTTTGATTCTCAGAATCGTGGAATTCTTTTGATTTAATTAAATAATCAAATCGCCAACCAGTGTAAATATGTTTATTATTACACATACATAAAGTATTAACTAAACGAATAACTTTTTGAAATATAAAACGAACAGAAAAGAAATCTTGCTTACAGTGAAATGAATAGTACATAAATATACTCAATCTTTGTTGCGGATCCTACTGTCCTTCGGTGGTCTGCGGTGACTTGCAGGGTTCCTACGATGGGTCATAAGCGGTGGTCCAATTTGGAGGTGGACAATTCTAAATCAATCCCTATTGATTTACAATCTTTGTGTATAAATTTCCAATTATGGAAATGTATGACTTTTAGTTTATTAACACTGCAAGGTATCCTTATCACGGGCGGACACCACCCTTCTCTCACAGCTCGCTCGCTACTACTCTCCTACTACGCAAAACGTAGCTGACCTTTAACAAGGACGCATGTACATATGTTATATTCTAAAATTCTCACCAGAAATTACAAATTTAGATTAACGTGCATTGCTTAGCAGAATCCCACGGTTGATCGCTACACGACACCGTGGACGCTGATGTAGTTTTTCAAGCTTTGCTTTTTGCTAGGATAGTAATTTTTTATGCCTTTGCTATAATTTTTTTGATTGTAAAGATTCATTCTAGCTTCAGACTGGATTGAGTAGAGATATATTGTTTTGAATAAAGTTGTGTTTTTTTTAAAAACTGTTTTGCTAAAAAATATATCGTAACACATAGGGGCGCGCACGCACCCATCGGTACATAGACGCTAAACACGTATACATCCAGACAGCGTAAAAACCCATCATCTCAGAGCGAGAACAATTTTTGGTAAGATTTGATTTTGCAATGCTGGTCGATGTAAGCTATCCAACAAATATTTAATAATAAACCTTTTAAAAAGAAAAAAAGCGAGTTTGTGTTTGTAACAATTCCGAAGTGGAATTGACTTCTATCTATATATCTACAGGGTGTTAGGTCTATAAGTACAAAAAAAAGAATCATGGATTCCTTGCACAATAAATAACAAAAGTCTAAAAGCATTTTTCAATCGAGTGACAATTAAGTACGCAATTCGTGTTCGAAAATTTGACCCTGAAATTCGGTTTAATACGGGCCTGGCGAAATACGAATTCTCGTAACTGATAGTTTGCAACGAGCAGCGCCACTTACGAAACAGCGTTATCTATCACCGGCGACTATTCTCTAGGGAATAAGCGCGCTAAACCAGGGCCGGCCTCAGAAATCAAAATAATTTTTATTTTATTTCAAAAGTCAAAAAGTGTATAAATTCATGTTTGAAATGCAACAGGGAACATGTGGTTCTTTTTTTTGTACTTATAGACCAAACACCCTGTATATGGTTTATTAAAAACTCACAAAGAAAACATGCCTATTAGACCGGTATGCTCATTTATCAGAGCGCCCTGTAAGATTCTAGCAAAAGAATTAGTATATATAATCAACAAATATACACGATTTAGTTCTAAATTTAGTATTAATAACTCTTTAGAATTCGCAAAAGAAACATCAACTATAAATATTAAACCTAATAATATGTTAATTTCATTAGATGTAACTAACCTGTTTGGTTCAATTCCCAAATTAGAGTTACCAGAAATGTTAAGACAAATGCTAATTAAAAATAAGATTTCACCATACATCACAGATGAAATCTTAGAATGTTTACAAATTTGTTTACATCAAAACTACTTTCAGTTTAATAAGAAATTGTATGTACAAAATGAGGGACTCCCCATGGGAATGGCATTATCACCACTGTTGGCTGACATATTCATGCATAATTTGGAAAATACGATTCATAATAGTATTTACAAGAACAAACTAAAATTATATAAACGCTATGTAGATGATATATTTATATTATGGGAAAGTACAATATGTTAACAGTTTACACAAGAGAATAAAATTCACGCTAGAAATAGAAAACAATAATAAACTAAACTTTTTAGATCTAGCTTTAACTAAAAATAAAGAAAAAATAGATATATCAGTATATAGAAAACCTTCGTGGACGGACACAATAATACATAAAACATCTTGCCACCCAATACAACATAAACTGACTAAGAGCTGGTCGCCACTTCGACTAAGGTACTTTCACAAGGCTGAAACTTTTTCAATATGTTATTTAATATAGTTAAAGTAGAAAAATTAACTTCTGGCAGGGTTAGCGCGGTTGCAACAATATTCACTGTTTTTTGCATATTGCAAATTTTTTATTTATATATATATATATATATATATATATATATATACATTTTTATACATCAATGTACAAGTGTGCCTATTCTAAATTTAGTTTTCTTTATGGTTAGTTCTGATCCTGTTTATTTGGTATAATCTAGCTGATGTCCCTATTTCTCTCAGCTGTTGTGTCCCGGGTTTTCCTTCTTTCTTCGTGAATAGGCATTTTTCGAAAACGTGTTTTAGGGTTTCTTCCTCTTCCCCGCATAATCTGCATAGGTTTTCTTCTTTTTCCATCCAGTATCTACTTGCTTTCGTTTCTGTCCCTAGTCTGAATCTAGCTACTAGTTTTATGTTTCCTTTCTTTTTCTCTCCAGCTTCTTCTATTAGATAATTGGGAAATTCCTTGTCTTCTGGGGCGATTTCTTTATATTCTAGTGCATACCTTGACTTTTTCAGCTTTTGTTCCCATTCTTGCCTTTCTAAGTTTTTACTTATCTCTTCAATTTCTAGCCAGACTCCATCATTTTCTTTTCTTTTTATCGTAGTGCTCTAATGACCAACCTCTTTCATGCAGGAATTCTTCCCTTACTTTCTTCCATTTTTCTCTTACCTCTTTTTTCTTTCTGTCTGTCTTGTCTGCTCTTCTTTTTACCCTTGTTTTTATTGTTATTTGAAATTTATTTTTAACCTTTATACATTCCTTGATTAGTTTGTCTTTTCCTTTTAATATTTTTTCTTCGTATTTTATTGCTCTTTATCCCGTTTTTGTTGACATCTTTCCTCTTTTCGTTTCTATGTGTAATATGTAGGCTGGAGTCGTTGCATCTAATTTTAGGGACCATCTTATGAATCTATCTTGAACACTTTCTATTTCCTTGTACTGACTCCATCCCCATATCTCCACTCCATACATTAGAGTACTTTCCACCAGGACATCAAACAAAAACATTTTTTTCTTCCATTTGTTCTTGAAGTTTCTTTCCGCTATTCCCCACACTTTTCCTAATACCGACATCGCTTTCTTCTTTAGGTTCTTTATATGGGCTTCGTTTCCATTATTTCTTTGTAATGTATAGCCCAAGTAATTGAATTCTTTTACCTCCTCTATCTCTTTTCTTTTCCACATAAAGTTTATTTTCTTGCGTCTACCTCCTGCTTTTCTGCCTCTCATTATTTTCGATTTTTCGGTATTTAGCTCTAGTCCTCTGTCTCCTATGTACTTTTTGAGTCTTTTTAGCATCTCCTTTAATCCTTCTTCATTATTTACCAGGAGCACAATATCATCTGCATAGGATACTCACCATATCTTTTTTTACCTATTACAATTCCGCCTTGCTGTACTTTTTTCATTTCTTTTTCTAGGTTAGCAAATGCCAAGTTAAACAGCGTTGTGCTCAATGGGCATCCTTGCCTAACTCCTTTCTTTGTGCTTTTTCCTTTTGACATCTTATCGTGAATTCTTATTTTGAAGTATGTTTTTCCATATATATCCTTTATTCTTTCTTTTAGGTTTTCACTTATCCCTGCATCTTCCATTGTTTTCCATATTTTCTCCCTTTTTAGCTTGTCATGTCTGCGAAGAATAAGAATATTTCACCTTTATCCTTTTTTATTTCTTCCTCCATTGCCGTTTTGACTGTATATATGGCTTCTATCGTCCCTCTTCTCTTCCTATATTCAAATTGTGATTCACCCATTAGTTCTTTATCTTCCATTTCTTTTTCTAATCTATTTCTTTGTATCTCTGCATAGATTTTGTAGCCCGTGTCCATAAGTGTAATTC
The DNA here is from genome assembly GCA_947389935.1 of Agrilus cyanescens. NCBI lineage: Eukaryota > Metazoa > Arthropoda > Insecta > Coleoptera > Buprestidae > Agrilus > Agrilus cyanescens. The sequence continues at coordinate 23,309,370 of OX376704.1, forward strand.
CTCTATAGTTTTCGACATTATGTTTGTCGCCCTTTTTAAGTATCGGTGTTACTATGCCTGTTCTTCAGTCTGTCGGTAATTTTTCTTCTCCTTTCCAGATTTTGTTGATGACTTCATGTAACTCCTCTAACGTCTTTTCATTTGCGTAGAGCCACGCTTCATTTTGTATCCTGTCTTTGCCCGCTGCTTTGTTTTTCTTCATTTTTTTGATAACTTCTCTTACTTCCTGGATTTCTATTTCTTCTTCCGGTCTTTTTGATATTTCCGTTTCTTCTTCATTTTTTTCCTGTTCTTGCCCTTCCATTTGTTTTTTGAAGTGTTCTGTCCATTCCTCTATTTTTATTTTGTCACTTATTCGTTCTTTTCTTATTCTTTGCCTGTTTATAATTTGCCAGAATTTTCTTCCCGTTTTGTCTTTTTTTGCTTCCTTCCATTCATTTACTTTGTGTTCTTCTTTTTTCTTGACAAGTAGACTTCTATATTCTTTTCGTCCTTTAATGTATTCCTCTTTCTTGTCTTTGTCCTTTGTATAATTTCTTTTCTTCTGGTATAGCTTTTTTAATCGTTTCTTCATTCCATGTTATTAATTCTTGTTCTTTTGGTTTTATTTTTTCTTCATTCATTTTTATGTTCAGTTCTAGGTTTAGTCTTTGATGATCTGATGCAATTCCTTGTTCAATTTGCAGGCTTTCTATTATTTCTTCTCCGTGACTATTGGTGATTATGTAATCGATTACTGATCTTCCTGCTGCTCCTTTGTATGTAAAATTTCCATCCTCATCACCATTTATGTTTCCGTTAATTATGTACATGCCATTTTCTTCCATCCATCTCAGTAGCTTTCTTCCATCCTCATTTATAACTTTGTCTTCCGATTGTCTGAGTTCTTCATTTCTATTGTCCTCTATTTTTCCTTCTTTGTTCGCCGTTCTTGCGCTAAAATTACCTCCTATTAGTAGTAATAGGAGAGGGCTTCTGAGAGCATGTACCGTTAGATTATTGTTGTTTCTGTCTAACGTTAGTTTGCCGTATAAGTCCATCCTTCTCGCACCTATGGGCAAAAGGTGTATGTGTTCTGAGAGCATGAACAGTTACTTTAATGATGTGACGTAGCAAGGAAGGAGCGCATTTTTTTCCCGTCGGTCGCGACCGACCGACGTACGTACCTATCAAGGAATATGTGTTAATTGTTTTTCCGGTTCGGCTGGACATATCGCTGCTCAGGACGACGCCGTTGTTGTCGCTAATGAATGAATTAATTAAAGTAATTGCGTGCATTGAATTGCTTCGTTATGAATAGGTAGGTATCAATGGTAAATAAAAAGTATTGTTATTCAGAAATACATGCATGCCGCTGCCGCAATGCAAGAAATAATTATTATTTTTCTTACGCGTTCGACTCTAATGAATGAATTTATTAAAGTACCTAATTGCGTGCTTCGTTATGAATAGGTAGATAGGCGGGTAGGTAGGTAACAATGGTAAATAAAAAGTATTGTTATTCAGAAATAGTTTTATTCTTAAAAAAAAAAAATGTTAAATTCCTTTCGAGGAAGGTATTGTTTATTGATCTATTTTGCACAAATCATAACACAAATGATTTATTCTTCAAAAAAAAAATGTTACATTACAACATTATTAGATGGAATCCGTGTAAAATTGCTCATTTAATTGAGGAGACACGTATATGTTTAAACTATATTATCATGTAAGAAATAAAACACAAATGTTTAAGTTTAACAAAATTTTATAATATAAAAAAAATAAAATATATATTTTGATAGGCAAATCCATTATTCTAAAAAGAATTAAAGAATATAAATATATATACATTTAAAATTTTCTACATACATACCTAACCAAATGGTTGCCCATGGTTCACACCCCTCAGGTCTTTCAATTGTTAAGTATGCCCTCGGACAAGCCGTGGGCATACTTATCAACCCTAAATACATAGCCTCTTGCGGAGGACTGTGGCAAATTATCATATATCGGTCTATATCCTTAAAAATAACAAAAATTTAATATCAAAATAGTTTACCTCCAACTCCGGAAGATTCAAATTGACTATGCAGTCAATGATCATAAGTTTCTCTGAAAAATAAATTAAATTAAAAGTATGTAATATAGGATAAGTAAGTCTCTTGCTCACAAAACTTACCATTCGCATTCATGTTTGCTAATGTGAATAATGAAACTTGAAGAAGAACATGCTGTATTTATGTGAGTTGATAATTTTTTAAAATGTTCAAACTGGTGTGTTGATTTATTCATGACTGATAATGGGAATATGTGAAACTTGAAAAACAATATGCTGTAATTATGTGAATTGATAATTTTTTAAAATGTTCAAACTGGTATGTTGATTTATTCATGACTGATATGGGAAAATATGAAACTTGAAACAATATGTTGTAGTTATGTGAGCTGATAATTTTTTTAAATGCTTAAACGGGTATGTTGATTTACCACCTGCATGACAGGATGTCAGAAGTAATATTTTTCAGCCTTTGCTTTGTCCATGAAGTTTGAAATAAATATCTTTTACTGATTTGAGTTGAATACTTAAACAGATAAAAAGCAGGATATTATTGTGGGAAACTACAATTTTAAATAGCTACGTATATGGCAAAATGTTACAATTATAGCAAAAATGTAATCGTACAAATGCACCTGCAACGAATGTCCAATAATTAATAATCTTAACTGCGGACTTATAATGAGTTTGAATTTATTTGCAAAGATTTGTAAGTATAATATATGTTTGCTTACCTGCAGACAATCCTCTCTTCACCAACAATATTTTATATATGGTATATATATAATACAGATGACGAACAAATGGCATTGTCATTAACAGTTATTATTGAGAAATTTTGTTCCGTCGACATTACCCTAATGTTAAGTAGGTCACATTCTTTTTTTATAAATGATAGGACTTCGATAATAACTGATAGGTATAAGTGTACAGACTTATTAATTGAGAATATTTTCCACTAACATCATTATATGCCGGAAATTATTATCAACATTCACTCACTGCCACCACCACCACCATCATCATGATTATAACAACGATTCGAAATAATTTTAACCAATAGCATAAAAGTATTCCTTAATTAAATCTAACTATCTGTTGAAGAGGGATAGGTAATAGTTATAAATAATGGTGCAAACGCCATTATTTTTAAAGTCGGTTATTTCCTAATCAAAGTACCTACCTAGTATACTTTAACTAAGTTTAGCCTTTAAAAAGTATTTTAACTATGGATTATCTAAAACAATTAAATACGGCCGGTTCGGTAGAGTTCAAAACAACGGTATATTTAAAAACGTTAGAAATTGGGAAACTATATCGCATTGAACGAGTTTTCGCCGTACAAACGCGATATGGTCGACAGGTGAAGGTCGATCTAGGAGACTGTGAATGTTTTTTGCCACAAAGATGGGCCAAAATTATTCCTGAATTTCAGAATTCGTGGACACGGGCCTTGTTTTAAAAGGTGTCAAAAAACTACCAAATGGAGCAGAAACGTCTGAAATTAATTTCGAAAAACTAAAGTAAGAAATTTTTTCACTTCAGTATATGCGTGGGTGTGTTAGTAAAATTAATCAATAACTAAACATGGATATCAATATTTAAGTGAACAATTTTATTCTTACGTATAAGTCTATGCAAGAAGTGTTATTAAAAAAAATTAACCTGCTATAAATGCATAGGGATCAACATTTGAATGAACAATTACATTCGCTTCCGAGTACTAGTAACATCATGGAGCAGCCTCCAGCTAAAAGAGTTAAGCTTACAACATGTGATATTTGCAAGTGTACACTTGAATCCGTAAATTATTCTGCACATCTTAAATCTATTAACCATAAGAATAAATGTTTGGAACGTGATGTCACTCTTGGTTCTAATGTTCATGAAATATTATCAGCGTTCAATCGAAAAGTGGTTTCCTATCGTTTGATACCTAATAATAATACAAAATTTGCCAATCTATCTATAAATGACTATAGCAATTTATTAATAGAAAACTTCATTCATAATATACGGAATGAAATCGTGACCATCATAAATAAAAAACTTAAGGACTTTAACGTACTGAAAGTAAATTTCGAACTTTATGGAAGTTTTCTGAAGCCTGCAGCAGTCTCAGATGATGATGATGATGGAAAACATATCTTGGAAGTAAAATCTTTTCTGGTTCCCTACCAAGTCGTAGATAAATCTGGCAATGTAAATGAAGTAATTGAAGATTTACATGCAAATCTAAAAAAAAAGCTTGAGGAATTCCAGGTAAGTTAAAACTAGTCTAGTCTAATAATAATACTAATAAAACGCTTATACTTGTTTTAAGGAACGTGATAGTGGATATGCACTTCAGGAACTTTTATTTTTGGAAGTCAATTTGGTGAAATACAATCCACTGAAAGGTTCCACCTATGTAAAACTTCCATTGGACATTGAGCGCAAAAAGGCTGTTGTTAACGTTAAAAACCATGATAATATGTGTTTATCTGGGCAATTCTTTCTGTACTATATCCCATCAGATATCGTAAAAATGATGTATCAAGTTATAGGAAATATCTTTCAAAGCTAAATTTAACAGGTATGACCTTTCCAATGACCTTTTGTAACATTAAATTGTTTGAAAAATTGAATCCTAATGTAAGTGTAAATGTTTTTGGTCTCGAAAAACAAAAAGAAAAGTCAATAATTGTAGGACCATATTATTTCTCTCAATGTAGAAAATTAAACCATGTTAACTTACTATACATCGAAGAAGAAAATAAACAACATTACTGTTATATTAAAAATTTAAGTCGTCTTATTTCGAAGCAGCTAAGTCGGAGAAAAACTGTTAAATATATTTGTGATGGTTGCTTGCAATATTTTGGTAGTGAAAATCTTTTAGCTAATCATATGCAACAGGACTGTGCGAAATGTGTAACCGTTTTACCTTCAGCTGGAAATAATTTTTTAAAATTTAAACAAATAGAAAAGCAAATTAAAGTTCCTTTTGTTATATATGCCGATTTTGAATCTTTGCTAGTTCCAATTCAACAATCTTCAGAATCGTCGATAGATGATACTAAAACAGTATCTACTCACATTCATAAGCCATTTAGTTTTGCCTATTACGTTAAGTGTTGTTATGACGATTCTCTTTCGAAATTTTATTCGTTTCGGGGAGAAAATTGTGCAAAAGTTTTCTGTAATATGATTAAAAATGAGGCTTCTCATATATACCATACATACTTAAAAAATATTATTCCTATGAAAGAATTAACTGAAGAGGATTTAGAAAATTTCGCATCGGCAACAAACTGTTATTTATGTAACGGAGATTTAGGTTCAGATAAAATTAAAGATCACTGTCACCTCACCGGCAAATATAGAGGCTGTTGTCATAATTCCTGTAGTTTGAAAGTAAAAACCGTTAACTTTATCCCGGTTTTCTTTTACAATTTTAGCAATTATGATTGTCATCTTTTTATACGTGAATTTGCCGCCGAAGATAACGAACCAATGAATGTCATTCCGGTGAATAAAGAAAAGTATATTTCATTTATAAAGAAAATTTTAGTTGATAGAAAAAATAATGAAAACAGTTACATAGATTTACGTTTTGTAGATTCTTATCGATTTATGAATCGAAAATTGGAGACACTCGCTGCAAATTTATCAGATGATCAAATTATAGAATTGAAAAACTTTTTTCCAAATGATGAAGAATTTAGATTAATGCGTCAAAAGGGTGTTTTCCAATACAATTATTTAGATACGTTGGAAAAATTAAATAACGATTGTTTACCTTCAAAAATGGATTTTTACTATTCAATGCAAGATACTTCAATTTCTGATGCAGACTATCAAAGAGCAAACGATATTTGGCATAAATTTTCATGTAAAAATTTAGGTGAATACAGTGACCTCTATTTAAAAGTAGACGTAATTTTATTATGCGACGTTTTCGAAAATTTCCGAAATTTATGTTTGAATACATACAAATTAGATCCGGCCCATTTTTATAGTTTACCCGGCTTGTCATGGCAGGCAATGCTAAAATTTACCAATGTACAGTTGGAGTTGTTAACTGACTGTTCAATGGTACTCTTTTTTCAACGTAATATCCGAGGTGGTTATGCTGGAGTGGTTCAACGTTTCGCATAGGCCAACAATAAATATATTCCCTCTAATTACAACAATTCACAAGCAACATCTTACATATCATATTGGAATGCAAATAATTTATATGGATATGCGCTTTCGGAAAAACTGCCTATATCGAACTTTCGATGGCTCTCACAAAACGAAATTGATTCATTTAATATAAATAACTATACAGATTCTGATGATCAAGGATATGTTTCGGAAGTCGATATTCATTATCCAAAACATTTGCATGATTTGCACAATGATTTTCCAATGTGTATCGAAAAAATGAAACCTCCAAATTCAAAATGTAAAAACTTATTGCAAACCTTTTTCGATAAGCAAAATTACGTTATTTATATAAAGACTCTTAAGCAATGTATTGAAAATGGTTTAGAGTTGTCAAAGATTCATAGAATTCTCACGTTCAAGTAATCTGCTTGGATGAAACCGTTTATCGATTTTAATACTCGTCTAAGACAAAGTGCCGCAAACGCATTTGAAAAAGATATGTACAAATTAATAAATAATGCAAACTATGGCAAATGTATCGAAAATATAGAAAAAAGGGTTAACGTTAATTTAGTCAATTCGTGGAAAGATTTGGGTCATAAAAAAGGAGTTGAGAAATTAGTTTCACAACCCAATTTTCATAGTATATCCATTTTTGATGAAAATTTTGCAGCAGTACAATTGTTAAAGTCTCAAATCTATTATGACAAACCAATTTACGCCGGGTTTGCAGTATTTGAAATTGCCAAATTTGTAATGTATGAATTTCACTATAACTTTATAAAAAAAAAAATATGGTTTCAAAGCATCACTTTTGTATACAGATACTGATAGTTTGTTATATTTCATAGAAACGGATAATGTTTATAATGATATGAAGAATAATTTACATAGATTTGATAACTCAAATTATTCTATTGATAATATTTTTGAAATGCCTTTGGTAAACAAAGCCATCCCAGCACTTATGAAAGATGAAGTTTGTGGTAAGATTATTTGGGAATTTGTCGGTCTTAAAGCTAAAATGTATGAAGTGAATATAGAAGGAAGTTTGATAATGAAAAAGGCTAAAGGTGTTAAAAAGAATGTTATAAAGTCATTAACGGAAAAAGATTTTAAATATGTATTAAATGAAAACGAGATAGTACTGAAGCGACAAAATGTATTTAGGTCTTTAAAGCATATAATTTATTCTCAATGCATTAATAAAATTGCTTTGTCTGCGGATGATGATAAACGTCTCCATATACCAGAAACGTATAAGACTTTAGCATGGGAACACTACAAAATTACTGATAATACTAACAATAATTTAAGTTAGGTTATTTTAGTGATTTCTTAATGTTTTAATTATTATACAAAGTTAGTTAATTACTATAATGAAAAAATGATGTTCAATAAACTAACTTGAAACCATTAGATACTTGTGTTTTATTTGTACATACGTTAATGACCTTAACATCTAGGAAGAGAAGGAGCAGGAGGAGGAGGAAGAGGAGGAGGAATGGATAATAGTAGTGGTAATAACCAATTTAAAGAGTAGTTCTCGAAACAAATGCGTTAGTTTTAACTTTAGAAAGCAAAATGGCAGTTGTACAGTTAAAACCGGGAAATAAAATCAAAGTTTTTTCAGCATTTGAATTAATCCAACTGGCAAATGTTGTGCAAGCGACTATGGAGAATTGGCATAGCAGTATTGCAAATTTAGAAGAAAAATGGAGAACATCAAGCACTGGCGTGTTTGATAGTGATTTGTTCAATATTGTAGCTTGTCCGGTATCTGAAATTTTAAATTATCCGAAAACCATCGATCCTAATAATGGTAATAATGAAGAAATTTACCATACAGGGAAAACGTTAGCGTTAGAAGTGCAGAAAAGAAGAGATATTTTTAAAGAACCGAAGAAAAGAAGAATAGTAATGGAAAAAGGGAAAAAAAGACAAAGGAAAAGAAACGAGAAAGAATCTTATGCATTGATATCACCACCACTACCATGCTCGCCGCCGCCGCCGCCGCCGCCCACTACAGCGAAAAACGAACAATGCTGCTACCTATTTGATAATATTTATAAAGAATTGGGAATTAAAGATTTGTAGGATTTTTTAAAATAAAGAAAATCTTATTAATATGAGTATTTTATTTCTATTAGTGTTAAGCATACAAAAAAGTCTTACATTAATTCTTGCAAAATATTGAAAACACTTTTATAGTCTTTAGAATAAATTGATGGCAATTTTACAGAATCTGATCTATTTTCATCTTGCCAACCTACTGGCAATCCTTTTTTCGCTTTTTCTAAATTACCAACAAGCCATTGAAAGACTGCTTTCTGTCTACAATTATGCAATGGTTCAAATTTATAAGCCAGTTTGTTGGCTTTCATAATTTGAATTATATAGTACAATAGTTTTGGTTGTGCATAATAAGCAGTTTCTAGTATATCATCCAAACATGCTAATACATTTTTATAGTTTTTCTTAATATTACTTATGGGAAATTTTTCTAAATTGCAAGGATTATAATTTGAAAGCAGATCTTGAAGGAAAAATATATCATTGGTGCACAAAGTCGTCATTTCCTTCATTTCAGTTAATACACTCACTACATCAAATACACTTATTAAAAAGTCTAAATCATCTGAACTGTATTCAAAAAGGATTGTACAAAATCATCGCATATAATTTGACGGTGAAATAACAAATCCAGCAACGATAGAGATGGAAAAGTCTCTGTAATCCAGGTGAAGGCTTCGAAGGGCACTTGAAATCCTAATCGCATAAAAATATTTTTGGCTGTCTGTTCATTATTTCGAACAAATGCATAGGAAAGTTCCTTTTTCAAATTATTCACATCGCTATTGTAAATTGCATAAGAGGTTGGATCCATTCTTGTTAGTAGATATTTTTTAATTGTGAAAATAAATAAACTCGTCACTATCGCTACTGCTGCTGCTGTTGTAATTATTATTATTATCAGATGAATCAGTTGTGACCGGATGATTGAAATAATTACCCAATATTTCTATTTGATCATATGCAGAAACATCAAATTTTTCAAAAATGTTTACTAAACCTTTAGCTTCGAGCGTTTTGCTTTCAATCAGCACACCATTTTCGTAAAACTTTATAGTAATGTAGTAGTATGAGCAATCAGACATGCTTTCTCGTACCATGGTAAAAATATACTAAAACAATACTAAAATTCTCTAATAGTTCTATGACAAATTGAAGAGGACTAGGTAGGTGGAGGGGAGATGATTCGACTCAGTGTTTAATTGTTTATATTATTTCCCATTACCTATTAATAAATATTAATAAAGTGGAAAAATAATATTTTTATTCATTATCTAAACATATCTACATATAGTCTTTTAGTAACCAACTTCTTAGAACAAAAACGTTTTCTAATGCACAATTATAGTTTGAATTTTGATGGTGATGGTCTTGATGGCGGTGGTAGGTGCATAGTGATGTAGTAGTTGTAGCGACGACTTTATAATCTGCAATAAGTTTTGTCAGAGATGGACATTTTAAATCCTCCAAGTTTATAATGTTCTGCAGATAGGGAAATTCTTTTGATAACCATCTTCGTTTCTCCAAGCCTTTGACATAAATAGTAGTACAATCATTTAAAATTTTCCCTATTTCACCTATTGTCTCGTAATAACTGTGAAATCCAAAATTCCATTCGATTCCATGATAATTTTTAGTAAGCCATCCATTCTGACTTCTGTAACGGGCTGCAAGTTGCGACCAAGGAAATGGTGGGGATAATAAATACCATGCAATTTTTTCTTTATTGCTTATTTTACCGAAAGCAACTTCCTTAAATATGAAGGTATTACCCGCTGCCTTAAATCCTTGCACATCCACTATGAATTTCATCTTTATAATATATATATATATATATATATATATATGTATAAGTTACAATACTTGAACAATGTTGTTGGATGGATTGTAGCGAACCATTCGATCATGTAGAATTAAGCAATATGCAGATGTATTTGCTGGAATTGCTTCATTAGTTTCAAAATCTAGACGTACATCTATAGCGCCCGCCTTTACAATTTCGCTTTGATGTGTACAATCGATTACAAATAAGGGAGCAATTTTCTTAAAATCTGATGGTTTCATTACCGGCTCGCTAACCGTTCCGTAATAAGACTGTTGAAATTGAGCATACATTTCATATAATATAGAAAATTTATTATTCTTAAAATCAAGATGAAGGTTATCGTAAGGATACATAGAAGAGCCCAAATGTAATTTAATATTATTAAGTTCGCAATGATCAAAGTGGGCTTTATTTTTTTCAGGTTTATTATTTCTATCTGTTTGAAATGCAACTATCACGAAACGAGGTTTTTCAAGTTGTGACGTAGTTTTCACAGCCCATCTGTAATTATTTGTTTGAGGCAATAAAGGATACTTATGCAACTCCCAACTACGGAAATTAATTTCCATTTGTTGATTTCTTTGCAAATATTTTAAAAGTTTAAGACGTTCTACATCTGCTACAGATATGTGTGGAATTTTCCAAGAAATTTTATTTATGTCTACTTTTAAAGTTTCACCTGCAGTTGTATTTATTATAGCGTTTGTATCGATACTACTTCTTATTAAAATAAGTTCTTGTTTTATGTTGAGAAGAATTTTTCGAAAATCTTCCGCAAAACCTAAAAGCATACGTAGTGGGATGCATACGTTAAAATTTCCATTTTGATCTATTGCCGAAAATGTATCATCATTGGGAGCCCAACCAGCATTCTGAAGACGCAAGCTCTCGTTTACGTTGTAAGAAACATAACCTTTTATGGTGCTAGTTATTCCAGGATTTCGAACACGATCAACAGTTTTACCACCGATTTCGTAACGAATTTCGTCGAAAAGGTGTGCAATTCCATTATTTATAAATTTGGCAGTTGCTGAAGGTGTACCATCAGTTTTTAGCAATTTTCCTTTAACATATAATACACTATCCCATGGTAAAGTGTAGACATCTTCGTTTTCAATTGGAATGCGGATTTCATCATTATTTTTAAACGTTGTATTTGTATACGGTTGATGAGTATGTTTTTCCGCATTGGTTATAGATAAATCAAATAATGCACGTTCGGTAACATTCAAGATTTCAGAATGCATGATGGTTTTAGCTTCTTAACTTGATATCCTAAACTTTTTAAAAAGCGCGCGTTTGAAGGTGTTAATCGCTTCAATTCTTCTTTTGCACTGAACGATTGTGATAATGTTGGTTTCCTATAAATCTCCTTACGTTTGTTAAAATTTTTATAACGGCAAACCATTATGGTTTAATACCTATTAGACAGAGAGAGACGTTTCAAATGAAGTCTTACTGTAACGGTCTCTCCACGAAAATTAACCAACTCACCGTCTTGATCAACTATTTTAATGACTATTGAATCAATAATTCTCGAATTTATAGGCAAATAAATAACGTTGGTTGGATTTTCCACTATTTTGTAGCCTGGCGGAACGTTTGGGAAAAGTTGATGAATAAAATGAGCTTCTTCGTTATTTCTATATGAACCGGAAACAAGGTTGCAATGGATACATATAGCGTTTACTTTAAAAATATTTACAGGATAATCAGACACTTCATGACTATTAGCTTTAATAATTCTCGGTTTAAATCCTAGCAGTCGTCCGATTGAATCCGTTTTTGTGAAATCAACTTGCTCTGTACCGGTATTATCCTGGGAGAATCGGTCACTTTTTTCTGATTTGCATTTTTTAACTGTGACATTGCTAACCGTGCTGCTCGCATAACATTTTCTGGTTTTTTCTGTTTTAGAACATTCGCCGCTTTTCTTATAAATTTTCGAAAACTTATTCTTCCACCCTTTCTTTTTTTCATAGAACTACTAGTTCGTTTTCTTCTTTGTTGTTGTTGTTGTTGAACTCCCATACCCAACTTTGTTTTTACATTCATAGCGGTTGCAACTGCTCGAGCAGCTAAACGTTCTCCAATGCTTGCATCCGATGAATGAACTCGTCTAAGTGCTGCTCTAGCTAAAATACTATCTGCTTTATGTCTTTGTTCTAGATTTTTAAAATTAGAGTATGCAATATCATGAGCTTTGCAGGATTCATCTAAAGGATTTATTATAAATACGAAAATAATCGACTCTCTCGTCATTAAAATAGTTGATCAGGACGGTGAACTGATTAATTTTCGTGGAGAAGCCGTAACAGTAAGACTTCATCTGAAACGTCTTCAGTAAAGTATAATGGTCTGCCGTTATAAAAACTTTAGCAAGCGTAGGGTGATTTATAGGAAGCCTGCATTATCTCGGTCCGTCAGTACTAAGGCAGAATTGAAACGGTTAACACCTTCAAACGCTCGCTTTCTGGAAAGTTTAGGATACCGGGTTAAACGAAAGCTAAGTTGAAACCATGCATTCTGAAATTTTGAATCTTACGGAGCGCGTGCTGTTTGATTCATCTATAACCAATGCGGACCGTCACACACATCAACCGTATACGAATACAACCTTTAAAAACAATGATGAAATTCGCATTCCAATTGAAAATGAAGACGTGTACACTTTACCGTGGGATAGTATTCTATACGTTGAAGGAAAATTGGTAAAAACCGATGGTACAGCATCAGCAACTGCCAAATTTGTAAACAATGGGATTGCCCATCTGTTCGATGAAATTCGTTACGAAATAGGTGGAAAAACTGTTGATCGTGTTCGAAATCCCGGAATAACCAGCACCATAAAAGGTTACGCGTCCTATAACGTAAATGAGAGCCTACGGCTTCAGAATGCTGGTTGGGCTCCTAATGATGACTCATTTTCAGCAATTGATCAAAGTGGGAATTTTAACGTATGCATCCCATTGCGAATGCTTTTAGGTTTTGCTGAAGATTTTCGAAAAATTCTTCTCAACATAAAACAAGAACTTATACTAATAAGAAGTAGCGTCGATACAAACGCTATAGTGAATACAACTGCTGGCGAAACAGTAAAAGTTGTGGTTAATAAAATTTCTTGGAAAATTCCACATATATCTGTTGCAGATATAGAACGCCTGAAACTTCTAAAATACTTGCAAAAAAATCAACAGATGGAAATTAATTTCCGCAGTTGGGAATTGCATGAATATCCACTACTACCTCAAACAAATATTCATACATGGGCTGTTAAAACAACATCACAACTTGAAAAACCTCGGTTTGTGATAGTTGCATTTCAAACGGATAGAAATAATAAACCAGAAAAAAATAAAGCCCACTTTAACCATTGTGAAATTAATAATATTAAATTGCATTTAGGTTCTTCTATGTATCCTTATGACAATCTCCATCTTGATTTCAAAAACAACAAATTCTCTATATTATACGAGATGTATGCTCAATTCCAACAGTCTTATTACGGAACCGTTAGCGAACCTGTGTTAAAACCGTCAGAATTTAAGAAAGTTGCTCCTTTATTTGTAATCGACTGTTCACACCAGAACGAAATTGTAAAATCCGGGGCGATAGATGTACGCTTGGATTTTGAAACTAATGAGGCGATTCCAGCAAATACAGCTGCTTACTGCTTAATTTTGCACGATCGAATGGTTCGTTACAACCCTTCCACCAACATTGTCCAAGTATTATAATTCCATGGAGTTCATAGTGGATGTGCAAGGTTTCAAGACAGAGGGGAATATCTTCCTTTTTAAAGAATTCGCTTTCAGTAGAATAAATTGCGACGAGAAAACATCATGGTATTTACTATCTCCACCATTTCCTTGGTCGCAACTTACAGCCCGATATAAGAGTCAGAATGGGTGGCTTACTAGAAACTATCACGGGTTAGGGTGGAATAGTGGGCATCACGATTATCAAGTGACTGTCACTGATATAGGTAAAATTTTAAGTAATTCGGCTGCTGTATACGTTAAAGGATTGGAGAAACGGGTGTGGATATCGAAAGAATTTCCACATTTAGAGAACATCGTCAATCTGGAGGATTTGGAGTGCCCATCTTTAACAAAACTCCTCGCAAATTATAAAACCACTCCAGTTTGCACTTACCACTCCTTCTTTCAAGATTCGTACTATAATTGCGCATTAGAAAATGTCTTTGTTCTTAAAAATTGGTTACAGATGTATCTATCTTCAAAAATGATAAAATAAATTTTTTTTACACTTTTGCATTTTTTCTTTTTAGTAATAGAAAATACTATAAACATTCGAGCATGAGAATAAATTAAAACAGTAGCTAGTTGACAGTAACTTAGTAAGCATCGACATATCTTATTATGAACCGCGGCTGTAGAATTTTCATAAACTTCTACAATGACAATATTGCGCCACAAAACAACGAAAATTTAGAACTTTTAGAATTTGAAGACTTTTTTTCTGAATACAATATAGCTAACTACAAGCAGATTTAGGTTGGTGTAGTTGTTTACAGCAACAACAACATCGCCGACGTTGAGAATTATATTGTAATAGCAAAGTTCTACGACGGTAATGGTAATTACTATACAAGAAATATATGCAGAAGGTATTTCGAGGGCCTGCCAAACGAAGAAGATTTAGAATTCTTCAACGTCGAAAATTATGACATTCTGCAGATGACAGGTGAACTCATTGGAGCTGACGAAGGAGTCGGGAGCGATTACTGCAGCAGCAGTATGAAGATAGCGATGATGAAATTATGGAAGGATAAAGTATAATAAGTAGCCACTTCTAACGTACAAATGATTGTAGACTAAATTATTAATAAAGAACCTTAAACCGCCTTTTCTTGTTATGCTCTAAGTAAGAAAAATAAAGTTCACTTAAGGGCATTGACTCATTCAGAAATTGAAGAAAAAATTCAGTACTCCAATTAAGGTCATTGACATAAACTCAACAAGTTTGAACTCGTTCGAAGACAAGGACTTCCCTCCTCCTCCTCAGTGTCCCAGAAACGGCGAATCTATACTACTGAAATAAAAATAAATAAAATCAAATTACAAAGAGTTCAATACTGCAAATATCGGGCAATAATTTTTGATTGCCATATGAAATGGGATGGACATATAAAACATAAATTAAAGAAAACAAAATATTTACTCTATATATTCTACAAAATGTCTAGATATATGCAATCTGAAACATTGAGACTCTTATACTACGCATTCTTTCATAGCATAATTAGTTTTGGTAATATTGCATGGGGTGGTGCTTACAAAACTCAACTTTTGTTTATTTCGAATAACCTACAAATGGTTATGTTAATTTAATTTTTTGGAATTTACTTTGAGAAAAATATTAGTTAGTTAGTTAGTTAGAATCTACACGTATACAAGACAAGTAATAACAACATAAGCCCCGCCCATCCTTCTGAGCAGTTGTTTCCTTAGAATCCGGACATGTCAGAATTAACGACTTTTAATTACAAATTCTGATTAAATGAAATCATTATGGATGTCGACAATAGGCCTATGTAACCCTTTGGTCCTTATATTAGACGTATTAATAGTCGGCAAACTCCAGTTCGTTCGATCTTCGGAGGAGTTTGATGCACGCGATTTCACTTTTAGCCAAAAACGCGTTTTTTCCCGTTTTCATCTATCTATCTATCAATCTATACTTCTATACTATATAATAATGTTCTAGTGTCCGGAGGTTTGTGCCCCACTCAGTTAGCCATGAAAAAAAGCATCGAAAATTGCACTTTTCGGTAACAGATTGTCGAAAAACTGCAAAAGACGCGCGAAATGCCGTAAACGATATCGATTAAGATTAAAACGAAGTAGGGTTTTGTAAAATTTCATTACGATTTATTAAGCGGTTTCAAAGATATTAGCAAATGAAAACGGGAAGAAACGCGTTTTCGGTTAGAAGTGATATCTTCTGCATCAAACTCCTCCGAAGATCGAACGAACTGGAGTTTGCCGACTATTAAAACGTCTAATATAAGGACCAAAGGGTTACATAGGCCTATTGTCGACATCCATAATGATTTCATTTAATTAGAATTTGTAATTAGAAGTCGTTAATTCTGACATGTCCGGATTCTAAGGAAACAACTGCTCAGAGGGATGGGCGGGGCTTATGTTGTTATTATTTGTCTTGTATACGTGTAGATTCTAACCTTGGAAGTTTGACGTTTATCAAAGAACGTTTAAGAAAGATAGGAAATGAGAAAATAAATGTAATTTATAAACAATCATGCAATACAATTCATTGCAGTTTTCATGGTTAATATAAAAGCAAGTAAATATAGACTTCAAGTCAAATCGGTTCGTAGCGTATTCGGTAGTGCACCGATTTCGCAAAACCTACTACAGAAGTAGTTGGTTCAAGTCCTATCCGAGGCGAATTTTTTTTTTGTTTTTTTTTTTTTAATTTTACGATTTTAACGATAATGATAGACTTTAGCCCGCCAACTTAGATTACTTTGAGCTTGTAGTAGGTATGTTGTAGAGCATGTTAAGCTGAGCAAGAAAATATAAGTATACTGTAATGATATGTGAGATAATCCATCTTTCACATAATTTCTTCACTTTGATAATGGCATAACTGCCGAAACAATATTGTTAGACTTATTTAATAAACTTGTGAAACAAAAATACCAAGTGTTTTTTCTTTTTATCATTATCAATTATTCTATTTAATTTAGATATTGAATTTATTATTTCGAGCATAAATAATTTTCTCAAAGTAAGCTCCAAAAAATTATATTAATATTTTTTCGAAATAAAAAAAAACATCTGAATTTTGCCATGAATCGGCGATAGGTTACGGTAAATTCGTTAAAGGCTATGCACCACCTTAGGTGGTTAGGACGGGTAGTAGGCACTATTACAGTAAAATATGGGGTGTGTTATGAAGGTTAGCGATCATCTTAGAAAACATGGTAGGTAATTGTGAACGCTTTTACTTCCACCTCTTCGTTTCGATTCAAATATTAGTAGGTATGTTGTAGTATTTATTTAAAATATTTTATATTTTAAATATTATAGATAAAATAAAAGTTTGGGATGTGTTCGAGGGTGTGATTGGGGGAGAATTCTTGACTTAAAACCTCCAACCCCTACAACCGCACCCTTTGTAACTACAACCTAGAACGCACTCACTACTACCCCCACTACCCACCACAACAGTATTCTTAAATTTTTTTCAAGATGAAAATGGAGAAACGGTTATGATAGTGTGTGTATGTGTGTGTGTCTCCGAGCATGCTTTTTGAGAGGGGGGGTATTGTCAAAAATGGGAATCAAATTATGTAAGGGTTGAAGGAAGTTACGGAAGCGGGTGGGTGTACGCGTAAATATACATAGTATTCATTACAGCTTTCATGCTAGACATAAAAACATAAATATGTAAATCAAATAATATATACACGGGTCTATGACGTTTCGCCGCGGCCTATTCGCCGCCGACCGTTTGGCCACCAGCCCTTTCGCCGCCGAAGAAATAAAACAAAATTGAACCTTCAATAATTTTTATTGATTAAATTGGTAATTATTCGCTATTGAACGTAAATATTCAAGTCGAGTTCGATTGTCAAAATCCCTCACAATTCTAAATATTCTTTCATCGGCATCTCGAAATTTTTTTAATTTTAGAGGTGGAAATCGTCGGGTTATTAATTGTTCCATTTACACATCACCTAACCCAACCTAACCTAACCTAACCTAAAATATGTTTAGTATAAAATTTTTGTAAAGTTTGATAAATACGAATAAGTGAAGTAAATATGTTTATATTTAGTATAAAATTCTTGTAAACTTTGTTAAATACGCCACTTCCATTAGAAGTACTGATTTAAGGGAGGCGTTTTGTGCCGCCGGCGGCAAACTGGCTGCGGCGAAACGTCCCATATCGTATATATAGCCCATTCAATTTAATTTTTCCGGTTTTGTATTATAAAGTCAAAATTGTAAATCTTTTACTTTATTATTTATTACTGGCGCAATAAATTAACTAGCTCCTATACTTACTACAAGAAAGAGAAGGATACCCTTGTCCTTCTTGGCGAGTCGGAGGTAATCATTTTTGATGAGGGTGAGATACAAGTGATGCAGGTAGTATTTCAATTCTGCTCATTTCTGTTCTACTTTTATAGTTTGCATATGTTTGTCTCGCTTTTCGTTTTCGTACTAGCCTTTCATTAATATTCACAAATTACAGTGGCGTTCATAATTTCTTATTCGGATAGCATAAGTTTTTCTATTATTAGAAAACTAAAATTACACATATGACTACTTTTGTAATATTTTTCTTGTTTTGGCGATTAACTGTTTATTTAGAATTGTTAAGTATGTACCTAGGTACCTGAAACTTTTTCCTTTGCACAGTAGGTATTAATGGGTATTGAGTACATTATTAAAAATTAATTACGTTGTCGTAGACATAACTGCAGTATAATAGATCTTCTTCGTATTTGTATCATTATGTCGTTAAAATTAGGTTATCGTTACATTAGAAAATTCGGTAATTTAAAACTAATCAAGAGATCTAATCTTAGAGGTAGATTTAAACTTTTACTTGCAAATATATTTCATTCTAAATCTGCCTTTCGAGTGTTCACATGTGTTTCTGCTGCGTTATAAAAAATTATTGTTGTTATTTATCGTTATTGTTGTTATTAATCGTTATTGTTATTGTTGTTCTCTCTGTGGGTTTTACCTAAAAGATAAAAAAATCAAACAGAAATGGTTGTAGTATCACTGAATTTAATTTAACTAATTGTAAGCGAAAAAAATGAAGCATTTTTTTTAAATTGAATATTATGTGAATAAAAAATTGTGAACGCCACTGTAGTTTATAAAGGTTATTCATGCAACAGTAGTACAGAAAAATAATAAGAGACAACTCTACAAATTTCAAACATAGAAGAGAAAGATGCGAAACACTATAAATGGTACCTGCAGTGCTTATTACCTCCGACTCGCCAAGAAGGACAAGGGTATCCTTCTCTTTCTTGTAGTAAGTATAAGGGCTAGTTAATTTATTGCACCAGTAATAAATAATAAAGTAAAAGATTTACAATTTTGACTTTATAATACAAAACCGGAAAAATTAAATTGAACGGGCTATACACAGTACAATGCTAAATATTATTAACTTTTGCGCAAATAATTGATTAATAATATATATTTGAAGCAATGGAATGGTAAATGCATTACGTAGAATACGTTTTGGTATTTGAGGGCCTCTTTGAAATAAAAAGATGTGCTCTACGTCATAAATACTAAAAGTTAGGTTGAAGTATTTTACGATTTTTAGATAAAACAAAATTAAAGAAACACATATGATTTTCGACATGAACCGCCGATAGGTGCTATGCACTAATAGGGTAAGTGCAATGCACTAATAGGAGAAGTGCTATGCACCAGTAAGATGAGTGCTATGCACCATTAGGGTAAGTGCTATGCACCACCGTGAGATTACGGTACAAAGCGGTCCCTCTGATTAAATGTGTTACAGTACCATCGTCCAAGCTTTGACGGATAGTATTGATAAAGTGGGATGTGTGGTGAAGGGAAGCAATCAGTTTAAATAGAAACGTTTGCAACAACTTTCAGAGATATGTAACTTTTCTCAAAACAGCATAACTATTATATAGATGATTTAGAAAAAAAGTTTGCAAAAAGCAACTGAGTCATGATACTAAATTGTCAACCGGCGATAGGTTACGGTAAATCCGTTGAAGGCTATACACCACCTTCCAAGTTTTGACGGGTAGTACTGTAGCAGTAAAATATGGGGTGTGTTATTAAGGTTATCGATCAGGTTATGGTAATTGTACGCGTTTATAGCAAGATTATACATGTATGCTTGGCGCAGAAATCATCCCTTCACATGGTTTTCCTCTTTGAGAATTCAAATTCCAAACACTGAAAGTTGAGAATTATCTGGAAAACGTTTAAGAATGCTGTTGTGGTGGGTGGTGGAGGTAGTAGTGAGTGCGTTTTAGGTGGTAGTTACAGAGGGTAGTGGTTGCAGTATTTGAGGGTTTCAAAAGGGGTCAAGAACTCCCCCTACGACGCCCTCGAACCCATCCCAAACTTTTATTTTAACCGTAACATTTTCCACCTCCTTCCCGTACCACTCCCTTCACAACCCCAATTCCCCATCACACCACCTCCTACATCAGCCCTGCCTCTGACGCCACCTTCATCCTCATTTATTCTGCTAGAAGTTCGCCATAAGCCGCCGATAGGTGCTATGCACTAATAGAAGTGCTATGCACCAGTAAGGTAAATGCTATGCACCATTAGGGTAAGTGCTACGCTCCACCGTGAGGTTACGGTACAAAGCGGCCTCTCTGATTAAATTTGATACAGGTAAGCAATCAGTTTAAATAGAAACTTTTACAACAATTTTCAGAGATGTGTAACTTTTCTTAAAACAGCATGATTATTATATAGACGATTTAGAAAAAAGTTTGCAAAAAGCCACTGAGGTCTTGATACTAAATTGTCAACCTGATTATGATTTCTTAAATGCTATGCACCACCGTCCAATGCTGGACGGGTTCAACTAGTCTATACTATATAATAATGTTCTAGTGCCCTGTGGCGAACCTGTCAACCAGAGAGGTCGCCACAGCTAGCTATGACATATGCCGGGAGTATATGCCCTGTCAGACGGCAGATCCAGTTTTGACAAGATAGAAGTTAGTCGTTATATAGTCTAGGCGTTACATTTTGAATTCCGACCTTTCGTTCGATTTAATGTTAATAAAAAATGTTTATTAGTATAATTGTGTCTTATTTGCCGCAGGCAGTAAGCCCACAGCCCGAATGTTTGTGCCCCACTCAGTTAGCCATGAAAAAAATCATCGAAAATAACACTCTTCGGTAACAGATTGTCGAAAAACTGCAAAAGACGCACGAAATGCCATAAACGATATCGATTAAGATTAAAACGAAGTAGGATTTTGCAAAATTTCATTACGATTTATTAAGCGGTTTCAGAGATATTAACAAATGAAAACGGGAAGAAACGCGTTTTTGGTTAAAAGTGAAATCGCGTGCATCAAACTCCTCCGAAGATCGAACGAACTGGAGTTTGCCGACTATTAAAACGTCTAATATAAGGACCAAAATGTTACATAGGCCTATTGTCGACATCCATAATGGTTTCATTTAATCAGAATTTGTAATTAAAAGTCGTTAATTCTGACATGTCCGGATTCTAAGGAAACAACTGCTCAGAGGGATGGGCGGGGCTTATGTTGTTATTACTTGTCTTGTATACGTGTAGATTCTAACTTTGGAAGTTTGACGTTTATCAAAGAACGTTTATGAAAGATACGAAATGAGAAAATAAATGTAATTTATAAACAATCATCATGCAATAAAATTCATTGCAGTTTTCATGGTTAATATAAAAGCAAATAAATATAGACAAACAAGTCAAATCGGTTCGTAGCAGTTCGTAGCGTATTCGGTAGTGCACCGATCTCGCTAACGCCTTACTCCAGCAGTAGTTGGTTCAAATCCCATCCGACAAATTTCTTTTTTTCTTTTTAATTTTACGCTTTTAACTGTAATGGTGGACTTTAGGCTGCCAACTTAGATTACTTTGAGTTTGGAGTACGTTGTAGAGCATGTTAGCTGAACAAGAATATATAAATACTGTATATACAGTAATGATATGTGAGAGAATAGATTTTTTTAAATAGAAACTATTTTATTTAATTTAAATATTAAATTTATTAATTTTTTTTTGAATATTTTTCTCAAAGTAAATTCCAAAAAATTAAATTAACATAACCATTTATGGGTTATTCGAAATAAACAAAAACATCTGAATTTTACCATGAATCGGCGATAGGTTACGGTAAAAATTGTTAAAGGCTATGCATCACCTTTCAAGTTTTGACGGGTAGTACTAAAACAGTAAAATATGGGGTGTGTTATGAAGGTTAGCGATCATGTTAGAAAACATGGTAATTGTACGCTTTTACTTCCACCTCCCCGTTTCGATTCAAATATTAGTATGTTGTAGCATTTATCGCCCCTAGCAAGATTATACGTGTGTGCTGGGTGCAGAAACCACCTCTTAATATGGTTTTTCCACTTTGAGAATTCAAAATCTAAACACTCTAAGATCTTCTTATAGGATAAAAAAAATGACGGTGGTGTCAGAGGAGGGGCTGCTGAAGGAGGTAGTGTGATGGGGGGGGTTCGGGGTTGTGGAGAGGGTGGTAAGGAAAGGGGGTGGTAAATATTGTAGATAAAATAGAAGTTTGGGATGGGTTCGAGGTTGTGGTAGGGGGACAGTCCTTGACCCTCTTTAAACCACCAACCCCTACAACCGCTACCCTTTGTAACTACCACCTAGAACGCCCTCACTACTACCCAAACCACCCACCACAACAGTATTCTTAAATTTTCTCAAGATGACAAGGGAGAAACGGTTACGATGGGGTGTGTGTCTCCGAGCATGTTTTTTGTCAAAGATAGGAATCAATTTATGTAAGGATTGAAGGAAGTTACGGAAGCGGGTGGGTGTACGCGTAAATATACATAGTATTCATTATAGCTTTCATGCTAGACATAGAAACATAAATATGTAAATCAAATAATATATACACAGTAAAATGTTAAATATTATTAACTTTTGGGCAAATAATTGAATAATAATATATATTTGAAGCAATAGAATGGTAAATGCGTTATGTAGAATACGTTTTGTATTTAAGGTCGGCTTCTTTGAAATAATAGGATGTGCTCTGCGTCATAATTACTAAAAGTTATGTTGAAGTATTTTACGATTTTTAGATAAATGAAAATTAAAAAAATACATATGATGTTCGCCATGAACCGCCGATAGGTGTTATGCACTAATAGGAGAAGTGCTATGCACCAGTAAGGTAAGTGCTATGCACGTTTAAGGTAAGTGCTATGCACCACCATGAGGTCACGGTAAAAAGCGGTCCCTCTGATTAAATTTTTTACACTGCTAAGCACCATGGTCCAAGCCTTGACAGGTAGTACTATAATAGTAAAGTATGGGGTGTGTTAATAAGGTTATCGATCAGGTTATGCTAATTGTACGCGTTTACTCCCACCTCCCCGATTCGATTTAAATATTAGTATGTTGTAGCATTTATCGCCCCTAGCAAGATTATACATGTGTGCTGGGCGCAGAAACCACCTCTTCACATGGTTTTTTCACTCTGAGAATTCAAAATCAAAATACTCTGACATCTTCTTGCAGGATAAAAGAGGATGAAGGTGGTGTCAGAGGAGGGGCTGCTGTAGCAGGTAGTGTGATGGGGGTAGGGGGTTGTGTAGAGGATAGGTAAGGGAAGGGGGTGGTAAATGTTGTAGATATTCGGTTATGAGAGGATGTGTATGTGTGTGTGTGTCTCGGAGCATGTTTTTTGAGAGGCGGGTATATTGTCAAAGACGGAAATCAAATTACGTAAGAGTTGAAGGAAGTTACGGAAGCTTTCTAACCTTGCTTCCCTTGATTTACACAATGACTACCACTCCAGCCACTGCAACAATTTTTCTTACTGAATTTAAGACTCGTTTCGACTTTTTCTTTAATTTAGTTCCAAATTTTGATGGCAAAGAAAGTGAATTAGCCCAGTTTATCAGATCAGCTGATAACTTTTGGACAAATGTTTCTAATTCGAGCCCAGAATTTCAAATTTCTAAATTCTTAGCATTAACAAATAAATTAAAAGGTGATGCTAGTCTATTATACTCAGTTGAAAGACCTGAGGACTCGCCCACTCTTAAACAATTGCTTAAGGATCGTTTTAGCTGTTTAGAAAACACAGATTTGCTTTATAATCAATTAATGGGGTGTGCAATGTACCAAAATGAGCACTATGAAAATTACTATCTGAGGGTACATTCCATTCTCAGTAAATTAAATGAATCAGTTGACGGTCAAGTTGACCAACAATATCGTAGGGAGCACTATAAGCGTGAAGCTACAAAAGTATTTTGCGCCGCTATAAACGAACCTTATTGCACACATTTATTATATGGACGTCCTTTTAATTTACAAAATGCTTTAACGTGTTGTAAAGAATTAGAAAATCTTAACCAATCAAGTATGATGTATCAACAGATGCAACGTATACAGTCAGGAAACAAAATAACACATACCCAGAACACTCCAAAAACTCCAAATGCACCACCCAAAGTAAATAATATTTTCTCATCATAGATATCAGCCACAAGCAATAAGAAGGTCATTCTTTTCCCAACCGTAAAACAACAATCGCGACCCACGTTCACAACAATGGGACAAGCCCCGAAAGCCTTTATTGCGCCCAAACCTCATCCTGCTTTTCTTCAACAAAATAAACCACAAGTTCAGAATCAATTTACCAAACAAAAATTTGTTCCACGCCACCCATTAGGTACCAAAGATGTTTCTATGCGAACTGTATCACAGTTCAGAAAACCTTTTGTTAATCATTTCCAAAATGTTACACGTAACCAACATCCAAATTATAAAATTGAAGAGGTAACAAATTTAGAAAATGACTCGCAAATAGTTTATGACGAAGATGGAAACGCATATCTTCCTATTAATCCCGAAACATTACCTGAAGAATACGACACATACCCCGAAAATAATGACGAATTAGCAGAACAAGATAATTTTATACAGGAAAACGAAAATTTTCCGAAAACAGCTTCGAACCAACATCAGAATACTTACATTTAGATGAGCTAAACAATTTATTAATTAAAATACCAAGACTACCGTATATACAATCATATACTCTCAATTGCAAAATTCTAATAGATAGCGAAGCTTCTAAATCAGTAATGAACCCGAAATTGGCTAAACAATATTTTTCTGAATATCTTTATTACAGCCCATTTGAAATTAAAACAGCTCACGGTAAGACTAAAGGTCAATATCGTCTACAAATCCCACTTTTATACGAATTTGGTGAAGAAACAATAATCGAATTTTTAATTTTCAATTTTCACGAAACTTTTGACGCTCTCACTAGTAATGTTGATTTAAAATTAATAAATGCTATAATTGACTACAACAATCAAACAATCACCACGCCTAACACCGTCATTCCATTTTTGGAAACACGAGATAAAATAATAAACACATACACACTTAAACATGTACCTGTTTCAATACATAAAGGAAACTTTGTCATCACAGACAACCATAAACATATATTACCAGGAATTTATACGGCAAATAATGGATATGCTTACGTACACTGTTTGAATAATTTTATTACTATTGAGCCTATGGAGATCGAACCTTTGGACAATTATGTTTACAGCTCAGATCCCCCCTAATAATGTAGACATAATAGAGTTTGACCCATTAAAAGATCTGCGCACGGATCATATGAATTCAGAAGAAAAATACAAAATTATTAAACTTTGCAATCATTATAAAAGCATATTTCACAAAGAACAGACAAAACTTACAGCAGTTAGGTACTAATGTAAAACATCATATCCGAACTACAGACGACGAACCCGTTTATAAGAAATCCTTCCGATATCCTCAAAAACTCAAGGAAGAGATGCAAAAACAAATTATTAAACTTCTAAATGACAATATTATAAGACCTTCTATTTCTCCTTACTCAAGCCCTGTTTGGATCGTTCCAAACAAGATTGACGCATCCGGACGAAAGAAATGGCGGATGGTAATTGATTTTAGGGATTTAAATAAGAAAACAATTGAGGATAAATATCCATTACCCAGAATAGACGATGTATTAGACGCTCTCGGTAAATGTTGTTATTATACAACCTTAGATCTTGCTTCTGGTTTCCATCAGATACCTATGGACCCGCGGTAGATAACGGCCACTACGAATATATTCGTATGCCGTTTGGCCTTAAGAATGCACCCGCCACATTTCAACGAATGATGGACGAAGTTTTAAAAGAATATTTGTATAAATTTGTGTTTGTCTATATGGATGACATTGTCATTTTCTCTAAATCTCTCCAAGAACATATTAATCATTTAAAACTTATTTTCGAAAAGTTAAAATTGGTAAATCTAAAGGTATCTCTTGATAAATCAGAATTTCTCCGTTAGGAATTACCTTTTCTTGGACACATT
Source organism: Agrilus cyanescens (assembly GCA_947389935.1). Classification (NCBI taxonomy): domain Eukaryota; kingdom Metazoa; phylum Arthropoda; class Insecta; order Coleoptera; family Buprestidae; genus Agrilus; species Agrilus cyanescens. The sequence continues at coordinate 23,335,595 of OX376704.1, forward strand.
ATCACTACAGAAGGTATACGACCTAACCCCGACAAAATTAAAGCTATTAAGGAATTAATTAATATTCAAAATGATTATCAAGGAATTCCCTCTCCCACACAATATTAAAACACTACGCGCTTTTCTCGGCCTCTCTGGATATTATCGAAAATTTATAAAAAACTACGCCAAAATTGTCACTCCTCTTACAAAGTGTCTTAAGAAAAATTCAAAAACAGAATACCAATCTCCTAATTATATAAATACAGTAAAACAAATAAAAGAATTAATAACTAACGCTCCCATACTAGCCTACCCCGACTTTACGAAAACATTCATTATCACGACAGACGCATCTGATAAAGCTATTGGTTCCGTTCTTTCTCAAGATAAACATCCGATTGCCTTTTATAGTAGAACATTAAATAGTGCAGAACGTAATTACTCTACCATTGAAAAAGAGCTTCTCTCTATAATTGATTCCTGTAAACACTTCCGTCCTTATATTTTTGGTAGAAAATTTATTTTGCAAACTGACCATCAGCCCTTAGTTTGGATACATTCTTTGAAAGAATCGCAAAACCGACTCTGTCGCTGGAAAATTAAATTACAAGAATACGATTTCGATGTAAAACATATAAAAGGAAAAGAAAACTATGTGGCAGACGCATTGTCTTAATGCTCTTGAAGATGACTTTGAAAATTTAGATGTTGACTCATTATTTAATAACGCTCCTGAAATAACTCCGGAAAATGCTGATGAAATTTTAAACGATTTCGACTCTAATTTATTTGACGATCTACAAATAATACATTCTGCACAGGAAAATCCTGTACCTGTGATGCAAATCTCTGATAGAGCCCTAAATTCATTCCAGATAATGATCAACGTTAAATTGGGATCACCAAAATTTAAATTAATAATGAAAGGTAACAGACAAACCCTTAACATCATTGCAAATGAATATGTCGATCTTAATTGGTTAAAAAACAAGTTAAACGAAGTAGTTAAAGGTAGGATATGTAATCAAGTAGGAATATATTTCGAACCAAAAATTACAGAAAATTTTCAACAACAAATTTTTGAAGTACTTTACGACCATCTCCACACAAAAAACAATCAAGTAAAAATTATCAAAACTTCTAACAATCCGCCAACTTACAAGCAAGAAAAAGCTCTAGACGAAATCTCTAAATATCATGACGCTAACCATAATGGCATTGATGAAACCTACTACCATTTAAAAACACAATTTCAAAATCAACTTTTGTCATTAGAATACCACATTACTAATTCTTATTCTGAAACACTCAATACTATAACAAAAAGATTTAATGAAACCTTTCACGCCTTCACGCAAGAAATGAATACTCTAAATATCGAAAGTATAATAACTAAATTTATTTTAATCGCTCAAGGTTTATTAAATCAAATACAAGCCATAGAACGTTCCTTAACATTTGCGAAAGAGGAGATCGTAAATTATGAATTAATTTAATTACTACCGCATTCTAAAAACAATCCTATTGTATATCTAAATTTCAACAAGCAAACAATGATATCAACAGATGATTTGATTATTGGAATAATTCAGTTTCCCATATCAATGTCAGTGACATTTAAATTATTTCAATTATATCCTATTTTGAGTCCAGACGATTCTCTTCTCCTTATTCCTTCCAAACTTAATGCTCGCTATGAAACAATTTCTAAATGGTATGAACATTGTACTCCGATATAAAACTGTAGTTATTTTTGTAAAAATGAGATAAAAACCAAAATTGTACACGCTTTTGAAAGTCCTAGTTTCCAAGTTAAACAATACCACGAAGTTTATCAACTACAGAATGGAAGTCTTCTCGTTACTACAAACCAAGAGTGGATCATTGACTCCCAAAAACATGGGAAAGGCAGCTTCATCATCGACTATGAAGACAAAACCGTCATCGATCAAGACCTATTCAAGCAAAATCCCGATGTTATAACTAATACCAAAATACAAGAATATCATATTGAGATGCTGCAACCGCAAAAGAAAATACATCTTCTTGAGAAATTCCCAAATAAAGCGGAATAAATTACTAGAGGAAATTGAGAAGACGCCAATTCACTTGAAACCAATCACCTTCTACGGGCATCTCTCTATTTCTGCTATTTCTATTATAATTATAATGGCCTTAATGCCCTTACTATGTTGTAGAAAGCGCATTATAAAAACATATCAGGTCCGGAAGACTAACAAGAAAGAAAAAGCAGCAGAAGAAAATGGAGCGGAGCACCCCGAAATTAAAATGGTCCCAGCCGATCAAATATATCCCAAGATTGTTTAAACTTGATGAGGACATCAAACTTAACGGGGGAGGTGTTATAACGATGGTATATTGACCCTGAATAGCACACTTCTATGCACCGCACGAAGCTTCTCAAATGTCAAAGCTGATACAACAGTTTTAGTTGTAAAATACTTATGTAATGATTTTTGTTCAATAACTCAGACAAGTAAAAAGGAATTAGAATTAAGCTAGCCGTTGTAGTGATAAGTCAAATTGTGTAATGTGTATTTCTGTTCAAATAAATTGTTTTTGAAGTGAAAACTTCTTTAGCGGCGTTGTACACTTTTTTTATAATGGGTAAAAAATGTTAAACTCGCGTCAGGGTCACGTGTCCTGATCGAAAATTCGTAAGATCGAGGAGAGTAGACAGCCGACGCGGCGTAGGAGAGGAAGTATCCCCCTCTCTTTCTACGGCGCGGCGAAAATGATGCCTGCGCCTGCTGTTTCGTTTAGGCGGCGCAGGGCGCTTGCGCGAATGTTCGGGTGTGTTTATGTTACAGCGTGCCACGCGCATCCATGGTTGGTGACAGCTGATGGCTCGACCGTCTGTGTAGTGGCCACACTGCTGTGTTTATTTGAGGGGTATAGATGCAAAATGCGACATGTCCATTTGATCCTAATTTGAAAAAATTAAGAAAAACTTTTTACTTGATTTTCTTTCCCTAGCACAGCGATATGTAATTATTACCTTAAAGTAAATTATAAAATATGAGAACTGTGAGAATTTGGTGAAAATCTAATAGATAGCAGTTTTGCAATTAAATTTTTATTTTGGTCATGTCGCATATTGCACTTGATAAATGGACTTGTCGTGTTTTGAATATATGAAATATATTGCAAGGATTGTAATAAGAAGTGTATTGGGCAAACTAAACGATCCATTCATATTAGGCTCATATTTGGCTCATGCTAGATTTGGTAAAACAAAAAAATCCAGTGTTGACTAACACATTTTAAACGAAAATCGTAGAATTAATATTGACAACCTTAATTTAATTAAGGAAATCAGAAGTTGTTACCTACTTTGCCTCCACTTGACAGCTTTGAAAGTATGTATAGTTATAAAAACAGATTAAATTATCTTAAAAATGACAAGGGTCCTATTGCCGGCTCCTCGTTATTATTATTTAGTCTAATTAAGGATATTTTGTGAGGTTGATTGAATATTGTGGTTGATTGACTGAGCTTTGTTCAGTGGGTTGGTATTGTAGCGAACACGGGTATGCTTGTGAGCGATCGGGCATACGTGTATGTGAACGACGGGCCGACTAGCCGATTGCTGCGGGTGACTTCTTCGCTGGAGTGCGTCGTAATTGTGAATGGGCGTAATGTACCTGCCTTCTAAGAAAGCAGTTTAGCAGTTCAGAGAAAAATAAACTGATCCCGACGTTTCCAAACATCTCAAGAAGCTTCCAGAAGGAGAACATTAGACTATAAACAGAAGAGACGATCGTCGAAGAGTTATAAATTCAGAAATAAATCGAAACGCAGTGAAAAGTAATAAAGTGTAAACAGATAGTGTAGTTAGTAATATAAGTTTAGTAATAATTCGATAGTGTTTTTCAAGTTTCATTAATAAAATTAGTGTAAATAAATTGTTATTGCTGTCATAAGTCTTAAGGTTTAATTAGTTAAACCCACGAACTTTACAGTATTTATAATGTACACTTTTCGCTTAGCATTTACTTCATTTCAGTCCCTGAAGAAGATAACTTTATTATAGAAAAGTGCTTCGGACATTTTTAATCTAAGTTTTGGCGTTGGGGTTTGAGCTATTTAGTACGTTTTACAAAACCGCCAAAGTTTCTCTCGTATTGCTGATATGTAGTCGATTGTTCTGAAAATTGAGAGGTTTGAGTAGGAGACAGAGGGTGAAAGTGGTGTGGGGAGTGGGCCTGTTATTAGGAGTGGAGGTTGAGTTTAGGTAGGGATGGGGTAGACTTTGGGTCTAAGATAAACGTTAAGAATAGGTTAAAAGTTTGCGGCGGCTTCGTGAATGGAATTGGTGTTAGGCAAGGGGCGGTATAGAAGGCGAGGTGGTGATGAATGTTATGGTTGGTATTGGGGGTGAGGTAAATGTAAAGAATAGGGTAAAAGTCTGCGGTGGCTTCAGAGATGGAGGTGGTGTCGAGCAATTGAGCGGTGGTGGTTGTCAGGGTTGGTATTGGTGATGAGGTAGATGTTGGAGGTTGATATTTTTATTCTTAACGTTCGGTTCATTTATAAAAACGAAATTCAGTTACTACCCCTCAGTTTGGTTTAAGGAAGAATTTGGAGGCTAACATTCCATTTTCGTTCTACAAAGCAACCCAGCTAGTGTTAGTTGACATTGAGTCATTTTAGGTCTATAGGGGTCTATATTTGGCCATATTTGACAACTGATTTTCGTTCTCATTTGTTTTTATAGCTTATTTACTAGGAAATTCCACTACAACCGCTCAGCGGAAGTTGTTGTAGTTTTAATGGAAAACCGTTACGTTACCTTTCCGTTTTTGTTATCTACTTGGTGTAAGCTACCTTTTAGTGATGTTTTTGGTCGAAATTTTAAAGTTTTTAAAAGCATATTTGGATTTTTATTAGATAATTTGGCTCATTCCTATTGGCATTGTTTTTAACGAATAAAGGTGATTTCAATTCCATTACAATCTCCCAATGGAGTATTTAACGAATTGTTGTTGACAGTTTTAAAAGAGGATTTTGGTTTTTACCAGATAATTTGGCTCATTTACAAAAAGAAAATTCAATTCAACACTCTCGGCTCAGTTTTTCATAAATAACGGTGACTTTGAAGATTCATTTGTACGCTAATATTCCATATTTGTTCTAAAAAGATACTACTTATTGTAAACTACACAACTTTATGCAATAACTCCAAAGCATGTATTTTTTTTATTTTATATTTATATATTATGTCTATCGACGCCACTGAATTCTGCGTAAGAAAGTGCCAAGGTATGGATATATGTATTTCGAAAACTCAAAAATTCCAACTTTTATCTATAACTCGAAAACAAAAGACGAGAGCAACTTTTTGAAAACACTGGTAATTTTATATCAAAAAGGTAGAATAATGTTTTTTTGTATCGCTTACAGTTTCCCCTATAGAAACACCGAAATTGGCCCGCTCTATTACAAGTGGTTCGAATAATTTATAAAATTTGTTACAATATTTTGATTTATAAGCTTATTAACGAAAAAATAGAAAAATACAACCGTTCATTTAGTATATCGCCTAATTGTAAGTTATAAATCATGTTTCGCAGTAAATACACTGGAACAAGTATCAACACAGTTTTATTTATAGCTAATGGACCATGTTTTAATATATACTTACATAAGTTTATATTTAATTATTTTAAAGATTAACCGACAATAAATTATAACTAGTACATTTCAATAGAATCTAAAATATTTTAAAATTCATTATTCAGTGTTTAAAAATACATCTCAAATATAAAAACGAAAGCTTTTGAAAATACACAATTAATTAATAAAAAATTCTGATCGTTAAGTAACCGATCTACTCGTAATGGGAATGGTAAGTTTATGTATGATACCCATTTTTTTCATGTAATAATCTGAGAATATTATTAGATATTCAAAATATTGTGCATAATTATAAAATGCTTCTTTTTTTAAGTTTATTTATTTGCTGTGTATTGCCCTCCTCGTAGAAGTTATAAATAGTGAGGTATCAAGTGGTACAGGTAACATATTTTTAGTTAAAAATGATTTTAATTAATGATATTCCTACAAAATTTGTATATCATTTAAAATTTATACGACTTTAGAAGAATTACATTCAATAAGGAAGAAACGTGCCGATGCTTCCGATGATTCATTAAAAAGGGAATTACACAATGGCGTATACCAATACTGTATGAAGAGATTTGAAACGTTGAAAAGAGAAGTAATAGGTAAGCAATACGTTCATCATAGTGGTGATTGGTATGAATTAATTCATAAATGTATATCCATAAAATTTTAAATAATAATTTACCTTTTGGTATTAAAGAATTTTTCAATCTTAAACAATATACCATAATTTCCTAAATTAGTTGTATATATTATATATATTCGTATAATAATTCTTCAATTACCTAAGAGTTATATAGTGATGCTACGAGTGATACTCAAAACACTTTATTGAAGAAAATATACATATATTTTATATAAGTACAAAGATGAATGACGTATATAAAACCACTAGTGTCACGCTCTCGAGTTGGATGTTGGTCTACTAGTACGCGCCACTACGTATTTGCTACTATTACTATACTACCTAAAAAAAATGGAGTAACATAGACCGTGTTCCGATTACACTGTGAGCACTGTGACACGTTACGTCACACAGTATACTGTAAACACCGTTCCGGTTTAGATTTTTGCACTGAATCTACTACTGGCTGTTATATATCGGAACGTATTTCAGTACTGTTTCAGTACTTTTGTCAAAAATAATTAAGACACTATCCGATAGAGGCGCTAGATATATTGATGCACGATATTAACATTTAATATGGCATAAATATTGCAATTTTTGGCAAATAAATCTTTTAAACTATTTGAGAATAAAAAAATGTTTATAACGGTATAGGTACCTAATAAAATTTCATGATCTTAACTAATAAAAATTACTAACAAGAAAACGTTCCTAGCGACCAATATGTTGTGCTTAGAAGAAAAAAAAATAAATAAACCACTTTTAAATGTTTCAAAAAGGAGTATTTATTTAACTCTACAATTTCTCAAGAGTAACAGGATTTTACTAAATTTAATGCGGTGCTTATCATCTATTTATACCTTATCGTCTATTTATACCTAAATCCTGTTACTCTTGAGAAAGGTATTATAATACCGAAATAATTGTAGAGTTAAATAAATACTCGTTTTGAAACATTTAAAAGTGGTTTATTTATTTTATTTTCTTCTATTTAAAAAATGTTTCATAAAGAACCGACCAAAACTACTGTTAATAGTATATGTTGTGCTTAGGTATATGCATGCTAATTAATATTAAAAAGTTAAAATAAAAATATGCATATTTTTGCAGAGAAACCTTAAGAGTAAATATCACTTCAAAATTTCTATTTTAGTTTTTCACAATTTTCTAATTCATCCAGACCTAGTGGATTGAACACAATGTAAAAGAATGATTAAAAGTTCCTTCTCTTACATGATTGAACAGGTCCGCCTTTAGAATAAGTTTAAGTAAAAACGGTGTTTAGTGGTTTAAGTAACAAACAAATTACAAAAACCGTAAAACAGAGCAATAAGAATGTTTCAATTTCTTTCATTTTAAACCTTTTAATGAATTGTAGCTTTTTATAAGTTTGAAGAAAAATATTGGTCCATGTTGTGGTGTGGTCTGTGTTCTTGCTATGTCTGCCATTTTTATCTAATGGAAACTACTGGAAGCGCCTTACCTCCCAGAGGTAATACGCTCCCAGTACAAAGATGGTGGCAAATATGACGTCATTAGTTTCTTTCTGTCACTGTCACAGTGCACTGGAAGCCTATATCGGAACGCATTTCAGTATACTGGCATTACTGTCCAGTGCTCACAGTCTATATCGGAACATGCCCCTCATAAAAAGAAACGGATCAATATATTCATAGATAAAACACAGAGAGATTCCATAGAACAATATTGCAGCTGGCATGCTTATGGTTTCACTTAACATTTCTTTGCAATAATATTTTTCAAAATAGATTTTACTCCTAATTTAAAACCAAATTATACCTCGTTAAATTGAACTATAATAATTGCTGTAGGTGTACAAAAAATGATAGCATTTCTGTATGACGTCAATAATATGGCGTTTTCAGAATACCTGGACGGTGGACGTTAATAATGGGTACATTATAACAACAGAAAACCGCAGATGAGATGTGAACGCCACCTGCGGGAGCTAGCCGTAATTTATGTTCAACACCAACAGCGATCCTTTGGTATAAGATTATGCATTGCCGGATAGAACCACAAAAGCGGCTATCAGTGAATAAACGCAATAAACCATGAAAGTGGTCATACAGCGAAAAAACGCAATAAACAATAATGTTAAGAAATATTATTTTTGGTCGGCATCTTTATATTGAACTGGTCCTGGCGAGGTTTCACTTGCTTTGGTCGTTATTCTGCCGAAGTCACCTATTACGTACTGGTGAGAGCTAATGAGCTCGAATTCGCGATCTACGTCTGGTGATGATACGACGGAATGCCAATCAAACATAATGTTTCTTAATATTATTGTTTATTGGTACATTATAACTGTTGTTGTAACTTCGTTTACTTTAGTTCAATCGCTTTCTGATTAGGGAGTAAATTATATAAAACTAGTGCGTGAAGCTCATTTATCCTGACTTAAAACATAATATTCATGCTGATAAATTCACTGGAGTCTTCCGCAAACTATGACTATCATACTGTAACAAATGGATCAAGCCATAATTGAATATCTTATTTGTTTTTACTTTTTTGCAGACAATGTGGACGACTTTCTTGTCAGACATGGAAACACCCTTAACGAATAATTATTCCAGTTATATAATATACATTTAATTATTTATATATACATACATGAGTAGGAAAATAACGAGATGAAATATTAGCAAAAAAAATTATGTTTGTCCCCTATTCTTGTAATTTGTAATGCCATTTGTTAATAATTATACAGGCTAAGACATGGTGGATGGGACGATGCCAAATTGACTCCCAAAGCTAATTAATCCGATATTTAGGTGGTCGAATTCGCTCCCGTGTCTACCTGTTGTGGTAATTACTTTGTAGGCGATTAATTAAAATCTCGAATTAATAAGCAATATGTAGAGCACATCTTATTATTTCCAATAAACTCACCCCTAAATATCATAACGATTTTTATACAACGCATTGACCATTCTATTGCTTCAAAAATGTAGTTATTATTTAATTATTTCCGCAAAATTTTATAATATTTAACATTTTACTGCTTACACCTATATTGTTTGATCTACATATGTATTGTAAACTTTAAATTAAATACTTCTTTAATGAATATAATAATTTATGTGTATAGTAGGCCAAATATAGGAAATATCTAATAACAGCTATAATAACGACTGTTATGCAAGGAGTCCCGGCACCAAGTGCCCCTTCTGGCCTCTCCAGTACTTCCGTTCGTTAGTACTCGATGACGTATCGCTATCCATAACCCAAACAATTCTTAAATACATTTAGACCATTGAAACCTGTTGTTAATATTCCTATATTTGGCCTATTATACACATAAATTATTATATTCATTAAAGAAGTATTTAATTTAAAGTTTACATCAGGAGTGAGATATGAATCCCCACGTGTTAGGAAAAATAAAAGTTTAAAACGAAAGAAATGGTTTGTAAAAACGTTCGATTAGACAGTATGTCACATTGATTTGAACTATATATTTGTAAGCTTATATATCTAAATTAAACATGGTCTATATTCTTAAGTATAAACGTTGTGAATAATTCGGATATGGTTCCATGTAATAATAAGAATATCAAAAGGAATGTGATGACGTAGGTCACGTTTCTGAGTATGAGTGTATAAAGAAAAGTACGAAAGAAAACGGAGTTAGTTACGATTTACCATGGAATGTATAAAGAAGCTAAATAAAACGTTTTCTAGATCAAGACTATTTTCTATATTCTAACATATCAGGAGTGGGATATATATCATACAGCCCACAAGTGAAGTATTTGTGACCAAATCACAATGCCTAAAGTTTCGCGAAAAAGTTCAAGCCGACATTCTCGGGACAGTACAACCCCTCCTGGTGAACCACCAAATAGACAAAGAAAAGAAAGTACATCGAGTTCATCATCAGAATCCAGTGATTCCAGTGACCAGGGTCAAAGAAAGCGGAAAAGGCAGCGATTTGAACCTGAATTTTTAAGTGTTGGCCAGTGACGAAAAAATGATCCCGTTGTTTGATCCTCAAAAACCGGAGCAATCCATAGAGACATGGATCAGCCGTGTTGATGAACTCGCTGTTCGGTACCATTGGAATGATTTGACCATAAACAAGTTGATCGCAAATAGATTAACATGTATGGCAAGGCGATGGTACGACGTGTAGGTACAAACCAACGGGAATTGGAACAAAATGAAAAAGCTTTTGGTGAAACAATTTTCAAGACTCTTACCGTTTGTGAAATTGCTCCGCGACGCAGCAACATACGAAACACACAGTAGTCAAAACTTGAGTGAATATTGTTTCAACAAACTGGACAAAGTTATTGGGGGCATTACCGATGAAAATATTGCAAGATCCGCAAGAGCATCGCGTTTCCGCGATACTAACGAACTATACGGTTACTTAAGTACTCTTGGAAAATTACCCAAAAGTGGAAGAATTGAAAGCAAAATAAGAGAGTTTGGTGAAAGTTCAAAACATTTAGCCATGAGCAAAGATATAATTCCTAGAAACTCTAACTCCATCGTCGGACGCAAAGATGATTTTTCTAGGTTCACCTTCCAACCTAATTTTTGCAGGATCGAAATTGGCTCTGAAGAATCGACGGGTTCTGGTGAGCAAATAGGAAGTCGTCCAGGTATACTAGAACCCTCATTCCTTTTCGGCGAAACACACTTGCCAACCAATTGCTGATCCTGGAGAAAGCTAGGGGGGCTGTTGATAGGCCGAACGGGAGGCAAGTCATGTTGTAAAGCTGACTTTTGTAAGCTAGACAAAGGTACCTCCGGTGACTTCTTTTTATAGGAATATGAAAATATGCCTGTGACAAATTTAACTTGCCCAGATGATCGTTCTTCTGAAGAAATTTTGGGACATCTCGCTGATTGATTAATCGAAAATTCTTTGGTTCTAGGTACTCGTTGAGTTGACGCAGATTGAAGATCTGACGAAAAGTGCCGTCTGGTTTTGGTATCAGAAACATAGGGGACAAGAATCCCGATATTGTTTCTGACTTTTCCAATACTCCCAAACGTCGTAATTCTTCTAGTTCTCTTGTCATCTGCTCTGATTCCTTTAACCCAAATTTTCGAATGAACTGTCTTGTAAAAGGAATCGTTGGGGGTTTTCTTATAAATGGGATTACATAACCTTTTAGCATGCTGAGGTCCGGAGCACCCAGATTCTGCCAGACTGGAACATAATGCCTCAGTTGGCCACCTTGAAACGGGTAGTCATGACTTTCCGAATTTACGATCGCGCGTAGCGAACAATCTCTTTCTTGAATTTGAATCAGTTCTGGATCTGGAGCCTTTTGGATTTGAACGGCGAAAGGAAGAAGAGTTAGCGGGTCTATTCAACCTGTCACTAAAGCTATGACTAGAAATCTCCCCGCGGATCGGGCGACGATGTTTTGCTCTCCAGGCGGACGAACTTTTGCTATTGAAAAACTTCTCCGTGTGAGGGAAAACCTTGTGGAGACCACCCTGTTGGTCAATAAAGGCCGCCAGGTCTTTTTCGTCAAATAAATGCGATTCAGAGGGAGGAATCTCTGCCAGTTTTGTGGCTTGAAAAGTCTGTTTGGTTTTGAACGTTTTTCGTCTCATCTCGATCACTTCCGCTCTCTTTGCGCATGTAAAGTGCAGTAGATCATCTGAGAAGCTCTTAAAGGATTCCTCTCCTAGAAACAGGTCCTTAATATCTTTATATGCATCGGGGAACTTTTGAGCTAATTTTATCATTGCTTGTGACAGTTTTCTCTCTCTTTTAGCAAGCCATGGCAAACCGTTCCTAACGTGGCATCCATCCTGACAAGTAAGGATTGGCCAAAAGATTTTTGGACTAGCCCGGATAAATGGGCATTTACTTTTAAGGCATCAAAAACAGGAGAGGCATGGAGTTTCTTTTGCACTTCCTTATATCGAATGGAGTTCCAGAAAGGTGATCCTAGTTTCTGACAAGCCAGGCCCTGGGTCTTGATCGCTGGATCTGGTGGTGGGACCGACGGCTCGTCCTCTTTTACTTCAGGGAGAAGAGACAAATCCTCCAAAACATCCCCGTGCTTCAAAGAAGGGTCCCTGAGCGTCGGTGGTTCCCACCGTGGAGTGCTCAGGGGTCCAGTTTCCGAAGCGACTGAAGAAGCATCATCCTCTGACAAACTGTTCTCCTTGTCCGAGCTACACTCATCTCTATTCTTCTGATGACGAACCATGGGTTTTGTTAGTTCACCAATTTTGTTCGACAGATTCTCAAACATTAAGTACATTCGATCCTCTAGGACATCATATTTGGACCTTTTTGCGGGAGGCCCACTAAATTCCCGATTTTCTTGGGAAACTCTGCTGGCCGTGACCAAAGACTCTTCGTCACTGGGAGATCCACCAAACCCGCAGCTCGCCTGAGTTCAAAATCTGCTTCTTTTCGCGTAACGCGGAGCTTCTTGATGGAATTTACTGCCTGTAGGAACAGATCTGTTCGACCAATAGAACCTTTTATTCTGTTCGTAATTGCAGGAGGGCTCATAATCAGTGCTCTGCAGAATGCCCACTCAAGCATTTGAATCTTAATGTCTCTGTACAGCTTCTCTGGGAGGCTAACTGCAGAAGGATTGAAGGCCCTAACTATTCCAACTGTTGGCAGGGCGAATCTTAGTTTATTTAGCACCTGGGAGTCAACACCCTCCTCACCAAAAAGATCCTCTTTGGAAAGGCTCACCGATTGCCAGTTTGTCCAACCCTCTGGCAAACTCTCCTGAGCTAACAATTTAAGCCGGTCCAGAATTCGATCACCTTCCTCTGTTTTGGCCGACTCCTCTAGTAGCTCATAGAATGTCGTAAAAGTCGAGGCCATCGCCATCTATGAAGATAAAACAGCCATTAGTAATGGTGAAAAACTCAGGATCCAAAATAAAATAAAGAGCTAGAGAGTTCGAGGTAAGCATGCCTGCGAACAATTAATTGAGTTTCTCTTTTAACAGTAACAAATGCGTTGAGAAACGGCCGTGTCAAGCTACTTGGTTCGGCTCGTCAGTCGAGACGACTCAACAACCATCAGCCTCAACGGCTGGTTAGATATGACGGCTCGTCGGCAGTTACAGCTCGTCAGCCGCTACGGCTCAAAAACTCCACGGCGTGACGGCTCGTCAGCCGCGACGCCTCAAAAACTCGACGGCTCGTCAGCCGTCACGGCTCAACGACCAGGACGGCTCGAAGAAATAAGCCGCCCCGTCTGAGGCGGTAACCAAGTTGTTCCCTAAGCTAAAACAGATTAAAAACGAATCTCAAACAAAACTTACCTATAAAAGGGTTCACTTAAGAACAAAAACACTGGTCAAGGAAAGGACACAAAAATCTCTAACGAACGTTACACAACGTTAAGACGACGAAGGGCGGAAACGCACTACTCGACAAATGATAGCGTACTGAGGAATTTGCGCGTTTGACCGCACTAGCCGGCATGACTCATTCTAGGGAAAGGGAAGGGGAGAGGTTTTCTGTCCTTTATTTCAGGTCTCAGTGACGGCGACGGGTCGGTTCGCGTGAAAGAACATGATGGGTAATCTCCGATAGGTCAAGCCGAAGGCACAGACCTTAAATAACTTGTTTTTAATACTGCCATCAAAGAAAATGTAATTAACAACAATTTTTTGTAAAACTGTTCCAAAATAAACAAAATCACAATAATAACTTTTTATATTAACAATGAAATATAATTAAACAAGCAGTGTTTTTAATATTAACTTTTTATTATAACATATTGGTATCATTTACCAGTCTCAATATAGTTTTAAATTATATCTGTTTGAAGTGCAATTAAAATTTTCATAAAAAGGCGCCTTAAGCCTCCGTCTCGCTTGTTGGTTGTGGAGCTTGACACTCCCCTACCTTTCTAACACATTGTGACAATCCCGTTTCGACTGTCTAACTTGTAACGTCGTTTTTCAGTTTTACAAATAAAATTTATAAAAAACTTCAAAAAGGACTAAAATTATTCCACCCTTTAACCTAAATTTAACTATATCTTTCGCAGAAATAATTACCTTAACAAAATAACCAAACATTCATACAGATGACATTATTATTAATGTTTGTAATAATCAGTCTTTATTAACTTTTATTAAAACTATTAACTAACTTCTAATCAATCTCTGATCAGTCTCAAAATTATTTTTATCGAAAGTACCTATTAATTAACTTCTAATCAACTTTTGATCAATCTCAAAATTATTTTTAATCAAATAGGCATGTTTAATATTGCACAGAAAACTATTTCTGATCACATTCGTGACAAATAAAATGATCGATATCTTTTGTAAGCCCTACACATAACTCATGAACATATCTACCACATAAAAGACAAAGACGCATAGTCATAACATCTTCCGTTTGACAAACAAAGCAGTACCAACGATCTTCCATGTCAGGATTCTCTCCAAAATTATCATCAGACGAACTATCAGCGTACGGCAAACATCTTCATTATCAGATTCCGTGTCGCTGTCATATCTCTTCTTATCTTTTTTACTTTTTATTATGGTTTTATTTGTTTTAGTTTTCTTATGGACGGAATGACTTTTAAGTATAATTTCCCTGCAAAGAGAGATATGAACCACTGAGCAAGTCTCCCGCAACCACCCTGGTGCAACTCTCCCGCTCACACTAATTCCCCATTTAGGTTATGACAAAGAAAAACCTCCGATCGTAGAGAAAAAACACAGCACACGTCAAACTACATTTATCTGGTAATATAATAATAGCAACACACAATACGTACCTCAATGAATACGAGAGCAATCATTTTTGAAAAACCGCTTTGTTTCGATGATACAGGGCGAAAACTATTTTCGACAATAACATTTTATTCTGAAAGATTACAAGTAATTGTTTTTAATCTACAAAAATTGTTGGAAATTATTACCACCAGCTTGTATACAAGAATCTATTCTTCTCCTCATTGATTGTCGGGCTCGTTCAAACACACCTGGGTCGTTTCGTATTGTGTTACACCCAGCAATTATCCGATTTCTCAAATCGTCGACATTTTCCACTGGAGTAGTGTAAACTAATGACTTTAGGTGTCCCCATAAGAAATAATCCAGAGGGTTTAAGTCCGGGGAACGAGCAGGCCATAAGTGAGGTCCACCTCGACCAATCCAGCGATCTCCGTATGTTGTGACGACGAAAAAGTGACGAGCAACTATACTAAAATGCGCTGGTGCACCATCGTGCATAAACCACATTTTATTTCTTGTTGCCAATGGTACATCTTCCAAAAACTCAGGGAGCATGTGTTCCAAAAAGTTGCGATACACATCACCGGTAAGTCTTGCTGGTAGAAATAGCGGTCCAATTAGCCAGTCACCCACAATTCCAACCCAAACGTTCAACGAGAACTGAAGTTGAAAACGATCCTCAAGTATATCATGTCTCATGTGGGTTTTCTTCAGCCCACACATGGTTATTATGAAAATTCCGTATTGCATTTCTTGAGAAATTCGCTTCATCAGTAAAAAGAATTACAGACAACAGTTGAGGGATTAGAACTAATGTGTGCAACAACCATTGAAAAAATTCAATACGTGGACGAAAATCAACAGGAAGAAGTGGTATGGGTACAACAGATAGTACCTAAGAATGTTCCAAATAGTCCCCTTACTTACATTCAAAGTATTTACAATTCTTCGAGTGGACGTACCTGGATCTTCAGCTACCATATTCAGCACATTCTCTTCCACTTCTACCGTTCTGACTGTCATTGGCCTTCCTGATCCTCCACTTCGTCTCAATGAGCCTGTTTCATGAAGACGTTGATGGATATGTTGGAAGGTTTTTCTATCAAGAACATTACGATTAGGAAATCTTTCCAGGTACAACCGCCTACCTTCTCGCGAATCGCCTTCAGCAAGGCCATAAATAAAATGCATGTCGGTCATCTCAGCATTCGTATAACGATTCATGGTAAAGACTTCACTCACACAAGTTAAATTCTTGAAGACAGAAAATACACGTGCTGACGGCTAATTTCAATGATAGCAATAAAATGAATAATAAAAAACCTGCAGTTTTTGCATCGTACAATGTTTTTGCATTCGATAAAATTTATCAACATTGATTTTCTCGAAAATGGTTTTCGCTCTGTATCATCGAAACAAAGCGGTTTTTCAAAAATCATCAAAGGACAAAATATTCTTAAAATAGTCCAAGGAATAACCCCTTAAATTTTGGCCGCATCTTTAGTGGACACCCTGTATACAGGGTGTTAGGTCTATAAGTACAAAAAAAAGAATCATGGATTCCTTGCACAATAAATAACAAAAGTCTAAAAGCATTTTTCAATCGAGTGACAATTAAGTACGCAATTCGTGTTAGAAAGTTTGACCCTGAAATTCGGTTTAATACGGGCCTGGCGAAATACGAATTCTCGTAACTGATAGTTTGCAACGAGCAGCGCCACTTACGAAACAGCGTTATCTATCACCGGCGACTATTCTCTAGGGAATAAGCGCGCTAAACCAGGGCCGGCCTCAGAAATCAAAATAATTTTTAATTTTTTTTTTTTTTTTCAAAAGTCAAAAAGTGTATAAATTCATGTTTGAAATGCAACAGGGAACATGTGGTTCTTTTTTTTGTACTTATAGACCAAACACCCTGTATACAGCTAAGGGTGATTCGCCATTTGCCACCATGTTTTGCAACCTATAATTGACAAGATGTCAAAACCTAGAATGAAGTTTAACGATACAGTAGTAAATAGGTATTTAGTGATGTCCAAAAACTTACTTTGTACAAGCCAGACCTCAAAGACTAATAAAACAATGGGGATGTTCCGATATAGACTGTGAGCACTGGACAGTAATGCCAGTATACTGAAATGCGTTCCGATATAGGCTTCCAGTGCACTGTGACAGTGACAGATAGAAACTAATGACGTCATATTTGCCACCATCTTTGTACTGGGAGCGTATTACCTCTGGGAGGTAAGGCGCTTCCAGTAGTTTCCACTAGATAAAAATGGTAGACATAGCAAGAACACAGACCACACCACAACATGGACCAATATTTTTCTTCAAACTTATAAAAAGCTACAATTCATTAAAAGGTTTAAAATGAAAGAAATTGAAACATTCTTATTGCTCTGTTTTACGGTTTTTGTAATTTGTTTGTTACTTAAACCACTAAACACCGTTTTTACTTAAAATTATTCTAAAAGTAGACCTGTTCAATCATGTAAGAGAAGGAACTTTTCATCATTCTTTTACATTGTGTTCAATCCACTAGGTCTGGATGAATTAGAAAATTGTGAAAAACTGAAATAGAAATTTTGAAGTGATATTTACTCTTAAGGTTTCTCTGCAAAAATATGTATATTTTTATTTTAACTTTTTAATATTAATTAGCATGCATATACCTACCTAAGCACAACATATACTATTAACAGTAGTTTTGGTCGGTTCTTTATGAAACATTTTTTAAATAGAAGAAAATAAAATAAATAAACCACTTTTAAATGTTTCAAAACGAGTATTTATTTAACTCTACAATTATTTCGGTATTATAATACCTTTCTCAAGAGTAACAGGATTTAGGTATAAATAGACGATAAGGTATAAATAGATGATAAGCACCGCATTAAATTTAGTAAAATCCTGTTACTCTTGAGAAATTGTAGGGTTAAATAAAAACTCCTTTTTGAAACATTTAAAAGTGGTTTGTTTATTTTATTTTCTTCTAAGCACAACATATTGGTCACTAGGAACGTTTTCTTGTTAGTAATTTTCATTAGTTAAGATCATGAAATTTTATTAGGTACCTATACCGTGATAAACATTTTTTTATTCTCAAGTAGTTTAAAAGATTTATTTGCCAAAAATTGCAATATTTATGCCATATTAAATGTTAATATCGTGCATCAATACATCTAGCGCCTCTACCGGATAGTGTCTTAATTATTTTTGACAAAAGTACTGAAACAGTACTGAAATACGTTCTAATATATAACAGCCAGTAGCAGATTCAGTACAAAAATCTAATCAGGAACGGAATTTGCAGTATACTGTGTGACGTAACGTGTCACAGTGCTTACAGTGTATATCGGAACACGGTCCAAGTCACTGCGCACCCTCCAACCATAGAGCGCACAACCTATTCATTCCGATATACACTGGGCATGTTCCGATATAGACTGTAAGCACTCTGGACAGTAATGCCAGTATACAGAAATGCGTTCCGATATAGGCTTTCAGTGTACCGTGACAGTGACAGAGATAAAGACCGTGTTCCGATATACACTGTGAGCACTGTGACACGTTACGTCACATAGTATACTGTAAACACCGTTCCGGTTGAGATTTTTGCACTGAATCTACTACTGGCTGTTATATATCGTAACGGGCTTTGGTGGCCGAGACCTATGTGGTCATTATCTACGGGCTTTGGTGGCCGAGACCTGTGTGGTCATTATCTACGGGCTTTGGTGGCCGAGACCTGTGTGGTCATTATCTACGGGCTTTGGTGGCCGAGACCTATGTGGTCATTATCTACGGGCTTTGGTGGCCGAGACCTGTGTGGTCATTATCTACGGGCTTTGGTGGCCGAGACCTGTGTGGTCATTATCTACGGGCTTTGGTGGCCGAGACCTGTGTGGTCATTATCTACGGGCTTTGGTGGCCGAGACCTGTGTGGTCATTATCTACGGGCTTTGGTGACCGAGACCTATGTGGTCATTATCTACGGGCTTTGGTGGCCGAGACCTGTGTGGTCATTATCTACGGGCTTTGGTGGCCGAGACCTGTGTGGTCATTATCTACGGGATTTGGTGGCCGAGACCTGTGTGGTCATTATCTACGGGCTTTGGTGGCCGAGACCTGTGTGGTCATTATCTACGGGATTTGATGGCCGAGACCTGTGTGGTCATTATCTACGGGCTTTGGTGGCCGAGACCTATGTGGTCATTATCTACGGGCTTTGGTGGCCGAGACCTGTGTGGTCATTATCTACGGGCTTTGGTGGCCGAGACCTGTGTGGTCATTATCTACGGGCTTTGGTGGCCGAGACCTGTGTGGTCATTATCTACGGGCTTTGGTGGCCGAGACCTGTGTGGTCATTATCTACGGGCTTTGGTGACCGAGACCTGTGTGGTCATTATCTACGGGCTTTGGTGGCCGAGACCTGTGCGGTCATTATCTACGGGATTTGGTGGCCGAGACCTGTGTGGTCATTATCTACGGGCTTTGGTGGCCGAGACCTGTGTGGTCATTATCTACGGGATTTGGTGGCCGAGACCTGTGTGGTCATTATCTACGGGCTTTGGTGGCCGAGACCTGTGTGGTCATTATCTACGGGCTTTGGTGGCCGAGACCTGTGTGGTCATTATCTACGGGCTTTGGTGGCCGAGACCTCTGTGGTCATTATCTACGGGATTTGGTGGCCGAGACCTGTGTGGTCATTATCTACGGGCTTTGGTGGCCAAGACCTATATGGTCAGATTTATTTAATTAATTATTTTGGCTTAATGAATTCTTTGTAATGATATTTCGACCAGTACTAGTTGACATACATGGCCAATTAGAGAATTTGTGCAATGTTGCTTCTTTACAATAGAGTGTTTTGTAAACTCCGTGCTATGTTGGCAGTTCCCGACAACGGAATATTCATGTGTATCTTTCTTTACTTTGCAGACGCCGTTCCAGCCCTGCTCGTCCTTAACGCTCACCACATGTCCGCAACTAAGCCAAACTGACATAGTTTCGTATATCCATTTTAAATTAATACGTTCTTTTTTTATATTTCTCATTTTATATTTTGTTTTTTAATAAATCCCGGCCTTACAGGTAGATAAATAATATTAAAAATACTAATAAATAATGCAGCAATTTTCGCATTATACCTAATGTTGGTTTTTATAGTTAAAATGTTCCAAAAATTCTGTTTGTTTATTGTTTCACTTTAATGGACCTAGACTTAAGTTTAGGAAATCAAGAAGGGTACGATATCGAGGCGTGCCGATTGACAGAAACATACAAAAAGTATAATTAATGTGTTTAGTCTGATGGTCCCCTTTTAAAGAGCTTTGACTCTAAAATATACACACATGTAGTTTTTAGTTTTATTTTGACTCTAAAAGAATACGTTTGCATCTTCCGAGTGCGCTTTAAATAAAAGATATAAAACATTTTTCACTGTGTTAATTATTTAATTATCCCATAATCCTAATAGGTTATGAGCCCAGTTACGTGCAGTGTTTTAAAATTAAAATTCAGTTGTTTAAATAAATAACCTAGTGCGTTTAAATTCTTATTGTGTTAAGTTTGAACTTCATATACTGATTAATATTTTTGTGTAAGTGTAAAAAGAATTAGTGATAAAAATGGAGAAAGCAAAAATGAAGAGACACATTAAAATTTTCAATGGTGAAAAATATACTATATGGAAATATAGAATTCGTTCCATGCTAACTGATTTAAATATTATAAATGTAATCGATGAAGAAACTCCAGTGGAAAGAACAATTGAATGGACACAGGCAAATATTAGTGCAAAAGACATTATAACGAACTATTTATCCGACTCACTTTTAATTACGTATGGGAAACCAGAATAAACCGCGAGGGATATGTTTCGAAATCTGGATGCTCAATACGAACGTGAAAGCATTGCAACTCAAGTTTCAATACGAAGAAAATTAAATGGATTGAAACTACAAAGTGATACATCTCTGTCAAAACATTTTTCGTTGTTTGATGAATTAATTGAGGAATTATTAGGAGCTGGCGCAAAAGTTGACGAATCTGATAAGATAACTCAGCTACTGTTAACTCTTCCGAAATCGTACGATGGTGTGGCTACAGCAATTGAGACTTTGACGAAAAATGAATTAAGTTTGGCATTCGTAAAGTTGAGACTATTAGAACATGAAGTGAAATTAGCAACAGAAAATAGTGACACGAGTACAAAAGTTTTACACGTAGAGAAAATAAATGATCACAGAAATAAATATATCTTTAAGTCATCAAAACCTACAAAGTTTGTTTCTAACAAATTTGCAGGAAAACGTTTTAATAAATTTAAGTCGAATGGAAAATCGTTTGGAGGAAAATGTCATCATTGCGGACGAAAAGGACATAGAAGAAACGAGTGCTACTACTACAACAGAGACCATCAACGCAAAGAAAATGTACAAAAGAGAACCTTACAAACAATAAAGTTAAGCGGAGATTCAGAATCATCAGGTTTTGCATTCATGACTGGAGACTACAGCGCAGCTAATGACGAAAGACAGAAGATTACATTTTTACTGGATTCCGGAGCATCTGATCATATAATTAATCGAGTAGACCTTACCAGCAAATTCGAGCAGTTGACGAATCCGATAAAAATATCCGTTGCGAAGAATGGGACTTACATCACGGCGACAAAGAAGGGAACATTAAAAGTGATGAGCGATCTAGGTGTAATAGGAGAACTGCACAACGTACTTTACTCACCTGAGTGCCGTACAACCTGCTGTCAGTATCAAAAATGCAAAGTACTGGATTGACGGTAATATTCAGTCCAGGGGGTGTTGAAATTTGCAAAGATGGTAAGATGATGATGAAGGGTAAATCAATAAACAATTTAATAACCATCGATTTTAAAACTGACATGAGCCAAATAGGAATGTTTAACGTTATCAAAACCGATTATGAATTATGGCATAAACGCTTAGGACATATTAGCAAAAATAAATTCTTAGAATTGAAAAACAAGGAAATGATAAATGAAGTAAAATTATTTAAAAATTTAAATCCAAATGACAGTTTATGTGAGACATGTATTAAGGGTAAACAAACAAGGCTGCCGTTTAATAAAGAAAAACGTAAAAGTAATGTACAAAGGCCGTTATTTAGAGTGCATTCAGACGTAAATGGTCCGATCACTCCGTCTACAATTACGAGTAAAAATTATTTTGTTTCGTTTATCGACCAATTCACTCATTATTGTGTAATATATTTAATGACAAACAAATCAGAAGTATTTTCAAAATTTCAAGATTATGTAGGTAAAGCAGAAGCTCATTTTAATTTGAAAGTCGTTAATTTATATTGTGATAATGGTCGAGAGTACCTATCAAATGAAATGAAAGATTTTTGTAAAGGAAAAGGTATTAGTTACCATTTAACTGTTCCACGAACCCCACAACTAAATGGTGTAGCTGAGCGTATGAATAGGACTATTGTCGAGAAAGCTCGAGCAATGGTAATAGGTGCAGGTTTAGATAAGGCTTTTTGGGGTGATGCAGTGCTCACCGCCACGTATTTAATAAATATGACACCAAAAAAAGCCATAAAAGAAAATAAAACACCATACGAAATGTGGCACAATATGAAACCACAAATAAAATATTTAAGAGTTTTTGGTTTTACTGTTTATGTGCACAGTAAAACCAGTAAATCAAAATTTGACAATAAATCGTGGAAAGGAATACTGGTAGGATATGAACCAAATGGGTATAGGGTGTGGGACGTGGAAACAGAAAAATATTTTATAGTTAGGGATGTAATAGTAGATGAAGGGAATTTTATAGTGTCAAGACCTGTAGTAAGAAAGGAAGGGGTTATTGTAAAACCTCAAAGTAAAACTGATGTTTCTGATTCTAACTGTGAATCAAAATCAGTAAAAGTGCAAAAATCTGGTGATGAAAAATCAGATGAAACAAGTAATGATGAAAGATATAAAACTGATACGTTAGACAGTCTGTCAAAATCAGTTACCTGGGAAAGTAAATCTGATAATAAATCTGATAAAAATAAATCAGATAGTAATAAATCAGATAAAATGGGTCTGAGGGACTCACGATCAGGCACTAAAGATGCAGTAGGTAAACAAACAAATAGGTCCTCGTCTTTTGACACAAGTAATAACAAACGTCTTTGTTTAGAACCAAGACGTAGTGAAAGAATTAAAACATGTCCACCAGTTTATTATAATGAAGATAACGATTCGATCGATTATCTTTTGTGTGCTCAATCAGTTGTTTGTAAAATTCCTAATTCATATCAAGAAATAAAAGGTAGAGAAGATAGGGAAAAATGGGAACGTGCTATTAATGAAGAAATTAATTCCTTGATAATAAATAAAACTTGGACATTAGTTGATAAACCTGTAGGTAAAAATGTTGTTGATTATAAATGGGTATTTACTATCAAAAATGATGAATTTGGGAACCCATTAAAGTATAAAGCACGACTTGTAGCAAGAGGTTTTAGTCAAAAATATCTTGCGGATTATAACGAAACGTTTGCACCAGTAGCCAGAATTACAAGTTTTAGATTGTTAATAGCTTTTGCTAATCAATTTAATTTATTAATCCATCATATGGATGTTAAAACAGCATTTTTGAATGGTCAGTTAAAAGAGGAAATATATATGAAAGTACCTGAGGGAATTCAAAATAGCAAAAATAAAGTTTGCAAGCTAAACAAAGCTTTGTATGGTCTTAAACAAGCAGCTAGGAGTAGTGTAAGATGACCGGTTCTAATTCAGAGGAGGAGAGGTTACTTAAGGTCAAATTGATGGATGGCCATTAACTTTAAACTTGTGTGTATGTAGTGGTCGAATGCTTCACAATGAATTGAAACATATGTACATGTATCGGTAACGTAAAATTAAATACGTCGCTTCACAATGAATTCAAACATATGTGCATGTATCGGTAATGTAAAATTAAATACGTCTGCAGTCGTCTGTTTAAACTTGTGTGTATGTAGTGGTCGAATGCTTCACAATGAATTGAAACATATGTACATGTATCGGTAACGTGAAATTAAATACTTCTGCAGTCGTCTGAAGTTTACGATTTTTATGATGGAATGTTTTAAATACGTCTACAGCCGTTGAAGTGTCATTGCAACGTTATTCGAGGAATGATGTTAGGTATTTAGTTACACTTACACTGATTATTGCAATTGCAATTGTACGTGATTCATGTAGATATTGTGATGGGGAAGGATGGGAAAGAAGTGCAGTTGTAAGCAGGTAGACAATCGTTAATGTAGTGAAAAGGAAGAGAAGGCAGAAGTAGTTGAGAAGATTGGTTTGAGAATGGATGTAAGAAGCAGTAGTAGAGGTCGTAGTATCGATGAAGTTTGTGGTGGTACAAAAGAAGTAGAGTATTGGAATAATGCGGACCACATGGAAAGATTGAATGATGCGCAGCGTAACACTGTCTTACATAGAGGAGATTACGTAGACACAGAGGAGTATACTGTAAATAAAGCAAAGAAGTATGTAAGTGATGTTAGCTCAATGAAAGGGTGGAACGTAGCTCGAAAACTCTTCAAATGTGAAACGAACTTCTCAGCATGTTCTGCGTATGTGCTGTACTGTGATAGGAATAATCTTCGCTACCTACCAATGTGTTGGAGCTGTCGATATGGAGGAAGCAATGGAGGAATTGTGTCATTATATACACGAGTTCCGAATTTATGGATGTTGGAAGTGTATATCCATGACGAAGTTCACATTCATTGCGGATGGTGTGGTGAGATATGCAGGTACGAGTTTGTTTGCAGTGAGAACCACCGTATCACAAATAAGACCGTATTTGAAGAAGGATATGTAATAGAAATAAGTAATAATCTTGGTTATGTAGAAGGAGCGTAGAACGTGTACATGTATATATTTATGTTAAGAAATAAATAAAGAAGCAAAAGGTAGTAGACGTTTGAGATATAAGATTAAGGTAGAGTTTGGGGATAATAAGAAGTTATATTGAAAGTGTGTCAAGGTCACAAGTCTTTAAAAAGGAAAAGGAAGGTGTAGGAGAGGGAGCTATTGAAAGGTAGGTTTATGAAAACATAATGGATTGGAAGAGTTGACGCCTTTGCTCGTAAGTATTGCAAAGAATACAGTACAGCGTGTGCGTATCATCGATCTCGTAAACAAAGCCCGACTTTTCGCAGAGGTACGATTGAGTCCCCTGACGACAAGGTCGGCAGCACAGGTTTACGATATCGCAATGATAAAATGTGCAGCTGTGGCAGAAAAGCAGAGGTCTGTTGTCAAAACATTCTTGAAAGGACAATAGATACACGAGAAAGGTCCATGTTAATTCATAAGACCCTTCTGGTGAAGTGATGCTCTCTCAGGTTGACAAGGGTTTAAATAGGAAGGTATGTGGTGGGGAAAGAGTGGGGAAGTAGTGGGGGAATAGTGGGGATGTAAAGGAAGTGGTATAGAGTAGTGTGGTAGCGAAGGTGCTGGTGTAGCAATATTTTTTATAATGAGGTTGCATCGCTAGGTAGTAGTAATTTTTTTAATTGATGAAGGAGTGGGTAATTAAAAAAGTATATAAGGCGTAATATGTGTTATTGAACCTGTTGTATTTGTTTATGAATTTTAATAGACAGTTGTCGGAGGAAAAATTTTAAAAAATATATTTTGAGGGCAGGAAAAGAGTGGTATGAAAAATTAGTACATGAAAATATGGATAATGAGGTGTAGTATAAGAAGACAATGAAGTATTTAATGAAATACTTCAGCGTAAGAAATGATAGGGGTAAAAGTGTAAAAATGAAGCTTTAGAAATTTTTTTGAAGCAGAAGAAGTTGAAATCGGGTAATAACTTATGGTGTGGGAAGAAGGTCCCCAAGTGGAAGTACCCGAATCTGAAAAAATTTTTGAAAAAAAAAAATAAAGTTGACAAAAAGTTGACACCTTTAAGCTTAAAAAAAAATAGAAGCAGTTAAAAAAAAAAAAGTGTTCCTCTTGGAAAATGTAAGCTGAACAGTGGGCTAAATGATCCCACCCTGAAAAGTCGAGAAATATTTTTTTAACGTGTTTCACCCTCATACTTTGACCCCCGAAAAGTGTATGAAGGGTAGATGATAGGGAAAAAATGTCTGAGTAAAAAATGTTTAGTGTTCCATGGAGAACAATTTGCTTCCAACGAAACTTGGAGGACGTCTGTAATGGAGGAAGTAATTTCTACCCTAAATTTCAAGAATTAATTAAAGGTATAAGGAGCGGTGCTAAAAAAAAAAGGTGCCTCTTAAACTATTGATGTCGAAGACTGAAGGTACCACTTGGCAATGTCAGAAGTATCAAATTCAGACAACTACCCCTCTCGGACTTAATGCCTCCCGACCTCCCCCCACCAGCCCACCTCGGCGCCCTGCCCCCCCCCCCTGTACCCATTTCCCTATGATGTTTTTCAGCGGTTTTTCTTCTCAACCCCTTTTCCACCCCATTTTTCATCCCTTGCATACCTATACACAACTTCTCCTAGGAGACATAAATTCATCAAATTTCACATATATGTCTTATTCACAATTTAGAACAACAATGGTCTCTTTACCATTTCCTGTATGGGGCCGACCAACACCACCTAACCTAACCTGTTTTTTTTTTCCAAAATATTTTTGGGACCATTTTGGTTGGTGTTTTTTTTTTTTTTGTTTTTTTTGTTTTTTTTTTTTCCAAAACAACTTACAAACTAACTCTAACAAACTATTTACTTGACTTATTTACACACTTACATACTAACCCTTATTTACAACACTTACATACTAACCCTTATTTACTAATTAACTTATTTACAACACTTACATACTAACCCTTATTTACTAAGACTACATAATACATTTACACTATTTACAATATACTACTATACACTCCACTCTCTACCTATTGGTAACCGACGTCAACTGCTGCTTCGCGGTGTCAAGCAACGTTTTCAGTCGCTCCAACTTCGGACGCTTTGCTTCCTTCGCGCGCTTTAAGACGTCCACTTCCTGATCGATCTGGTGGTCCTCCTCAACCAGTTCGACCCGTTTCGTCAACAAAGCTTCCTTGTTACAGGCAGACTTCGCCACTTTTGCTTCAAGCTGAGCAATCTCAGCTTTCCACTTAGCGACGTCGTCGTCCTGTTGCAAGATAGCCTTGTCGACTTGGGCAATTTCAGCGCGCACCTTCTGCTGCGCAGCGCGCCTTCCTTCCCAAGCGGACGTCAAATACGCCATCTTTTCCAACACTTTCGGAATTATCCCAAAGGCGCTTTCCAGACTGTCTATGTCCTGTGATACACTTGTCTGAGAAGGCGTCGTTGGAGTTTCCGGAAGTGGAGAAACAGGCGATGGAATCGGCGTGAGCGTCGGAAGTGGAGAACCGCAGTCACTTGACATCGATGCAGCAGCAGTTGTCATCGTCGTCGCCGTTGTCCAGGTACACGTCGTTGCCGCCGTCGTGGACGTGGACAACGGCGTCGGTACCGTGTTCCTCCTCGCTGTCGTGGTCGCCGTCGTGGTCGCTGTCGTGGTCGCTGTCATGGTTGAAACGCCCTTCCTCTTCGACATCCCTAGAGTCCGCTTTCCACCTGCGGAACATCTAGGTGGCGTCACAACCGCAGCGATCGCCGCCATCGTGGTCACGGCGACCACAAACTCGCACTGTAAAACAAAATTATTAATTAACAATTAAACAATTAATCATTTTGAATATTAATTAAAAACACTATGTTTCAATAACTTTATTTTTTTAGACACTACAATATTGTTTCGCCAAACATTGGCTTCATCAGGTGATGATTTTACAAACTTCGGTATTTACAAACTATCTATATATATACAAGTCAAGATGTGAAACGAATGGGAGGGGGAAAGAATAAAATGAAAGTTAAAGAAAAATATTAAGTAGCGGTGAATTTTTAATCTCTATTTGATCGTTTAGGGCTAGGTCTTTTTTATGGTATCTGTTGATTTCCAGGCTTTCTAATAAATTTAATTTTAAACTTTTGTTTTGGAAATGTAAAATTTTGTAATCTGAATTAAAATTATGATTTTCATTAATCAAGTGTTCTGCATAAGTAGAATCCATTTTTTTTATTATTAAAACTATACCAGTGTTCTTTAATGCGAGTTTTAAATGACCTACCCGTTTGACCTAAGTAAACTTTGTCACAATTTGAACAACTTAAGCAATAAACTCCTGATTTCAATTCTCTAGGAGTTTTACATTTATTAATACATTTTAATTTAATTTTAATTACATATTAATTGGCCTAATGAATTATTGGTTTTAAAAGCAATATTAGTGTTATTTATTTTTCTAATATGTTTACTTATCTTCATAGAAATATTACCTAAATAAGTGAAACTATTGTATTTTTCATGTTTAATTTTTACATATGGATAAATTTTGTTCAAAGTTTGTTGTTTCAATTTTTTGTTTAAAATGCTATCGACTAAAGTTGGCGAATAACCATTGTTTTGCGCTATAGTGTAAATTCTTTTTAATTCTAAGTTGAAATTGTCTGAATTTAAAGGAGTATTAATTAGTCTATGGACAAAGGCATAAAAAGCAGCTAATTTATGTGACATAGGGTGGAATGAATTGGCGTGTATTACGGTGTCCGTATGAGTTGGTTTGTGGAATATATTAAATTCGTGTTTGGTTCCGTTGCGTGTAATAGTTAAATCTAAGAAATTTAAAGAACGATTTACTTCTAATTCAATGGTGAATTTGATATTTGCGTGCAAACTATTTATAAATTCATGAAACATATTTAATTGTCTTATTGAACCATTAAAACAGATCAAAATGTCGTCTACATACCTTACATAATAGATACAATATTTGAAAAGGGGGTGTGTTTTAATTTTATTTTCGAGATTGTTCATAAAAATTTCGGCCAACAACGGACTTAAAGGGTTAAATAATAAATGTAAAACTCCTAGAGAATTGAAATCAGGAGTTTATTGCTTAAGTTGTTCAAATTGTGACAAAGTTTACTTAGGTCAAACGGGTAGGTCATTTAAAACTCGCATTAAAGAACACTGGTATAGTTTTAATAATAAAAAAATGGATTCTACTTATGCAGAACACTTGATTAATGAAAATCATAATTTTAATTCAGATTACAAAATTTTACATTTCCAAAACAAAAGTTTAAAATTAAATTTATTAGAAAGCCTGGAAATCAACAGATACCATAAAAAAGACCTAGCCCTAAACGATCAAATAGAGATTAAAAATTCACCGCTACTTAATATTTTTCTTTAACTTTCATTTTATTCTTTCCCCCTCCCATTCGTTTCACATCTTGACTTGTATATATATACATAGTTTGTAAATACCGAAGTTTGTAAAATCATCACCTGATGAAGCCAATGTTTGGCGAAACAATATTGTAGTGTCTACAAAAATAAAGTTATTGAAACATAGTGTTTTTAATTAATATTCAAAATGATTAATAATTCGTTTCAACATGTAAAAGCATCTGTCATTGATAAATTAAACAATTACTTCAACAATATTAATTAATACTTACACCACTTGTCCTCGATTTTCCGTACCGGCTTTTCGGTACGGCAGGTTTTCGTACTTGTTTATTTTCCATTTTAATTGTAATTTTTAAATGTACTTTATTAATTTTTTATAATTACTGGAACGTCTGTTCACAAGAAGAGTCGAGAGAAGAATGAGACGACGCTCCGCTTGCTACCTTCCCTCCACACTTCTTGCATATTTCTATTTGCTGAATAAGCAATGGTTCACACGCTCGATGAGCCATGTATCACAACTTTTATGTATGTGTGAGATGATACCAAACACCATGTCTACCCGTAGGTTCATGACATTACTATACATGTAACCTATTTCTATTTGCTGAATAAGCAATGGTCACACGCTAGATGAGCCATGTATCAGAACTTGTATGTATGTATGAGATGATACCAAGCACCATGTCTATCCGTAGGTTCATGACATTACTAAACATATAACCTATTTCTATTTGCTGAATAAGCAATGGTTCATACCCTACATGAGCCATGTATCAGAATTTTTATGTATGTGCTGCTGGTATACAGGTGTTAATCAGAAAGTATCCACACCTCACTCTAACTTACATTGTCATTTATAGCTCAAACAACTTCTCTTTCTAGTTTTTCCTTCTTCGCACAAACACTTGTGCTGATCTTAACTTTACCCCACTCATATCCTCCTCCTCCAAATTGTATAAATACTTAAGTTTTCACAACGTTCAGCACAGATCGCTAACACTGTCTTAGCAATAATACAACATCAAGTACAACACCAACAAAATGGTGCACTACACAGTATTGTTTCTTGGTTCCATGCCAACTGGAACCAATATAAGGGTGGACACCATCATTTTTGAGAGTACCACTCCTGGAGGGTTGACGATGTGGAAGGTGTCCGACAGAAGGCCGGTCGGAGCCTTCAGCGAACACCTGGAAGCCCAGCTGGCGTGGACCTATTTTCAGGGGACACTGGTCATCTGTGCCATGGACCACGGGGCGGCGGTCTATATTAAAACATTTTGTTGAATTTGTTTTTTTATTATGTACCTAGCTGTATTGTTTTATATATTAAAATAAATAAAATGTTTTTATTTATAATTTATATTCTCTTTTATTTCTTTAATTACAAAATATAAAACGATACAATATAAAACAATTTTATTGAATATAATACAATATAATATAAAACATCATTGAATTTTAGTCATTAAATTTACTCAGTAAAGCAGACTTAAGATTAGCTAGCTTATGTTCGATTTCTTGTACCTCCTTTCTCGTTTCAACTACCGATCTGTTCAACTCCTCCAGCTCCTTCTCTTTCCGCTTCATGTACTCAGTCAATGAAGCGGCCTTTGTCTCTCTTTCATTCAGTACCATTTCTCGTCGCCGCTTTTCCTCCTTAACACTATTTATGGCTTCTCCTACTTGGTCCACTATCTTGGAATAATCGAATGGAGCAGCCGACAACCTTCGTGTGTACGATCGCTTCTTCGGCTTCATCGATATCGACTTCGATCCCGCCACCGCCATCGTAGAGGTGCTAGCCACAGGCTCCGCCATCGTTACCGTGGTAGCACCTCCAACACACCTCTCACCTTTAGCGGATGATGTGAAGGAATCGTTTGGAAAGAAGTTTTCCAATATATCAGCCAGCTCGGTTTCGTTCATATTTAGCTCAGCAGCTAAATCAACACCGTTACCCTGTTCTCTAGCACTCATCTTACCACACCGTACCCACTACAGTTTCAGTATATATTCCTTTCGCCCCTCTCCTTATGCCATCTCCACCTTACACATCCCTCCCCTTTTCCTATAGCTATTTATTGTCCCTCGCGTTCAGTATTCCTCAGTCGTTGTCGAGATATACCTCTTACCGCTAGCCGCTATGATCCCTTGTCCGGACTGTGATGCTTCCTTTACGCGATCTGATAATTTAAAAAGACATCGATTAACTTCTTGTCGGAAACGAGCACAGCTCCAACGTACATCGCCTCTACCGAAGAAAAAACTTAAAATTGCTACGCCTGCTGGTTCTTCTTACCGCTGGTGTGATACTTGTAACATTTACGTTCCACAACATTCCTACAACGGTCACCTTCGCAGCCTCAAGCATAAACAAACTTGCTGCTCTCCTCTTGAGGAAGGAATTACTTTCCTTTCGTCCGCGTTCGCTAACAGAATTGTGTCCTTTCGTATTTCATCCGCCAAGTTCTTCCTGTCGTATACCGACTTTTTCACCGAAGTTTTCGACAAATGCTTGCGTGTTATTCGTAATCAGATACAACTGCATGACACGCTTAAACTAAATCTTGAACTTTTCGGACGATATGTGCACGATGCTAAACAATTGGTTGACGTGAAATTCTTCAACACCAATAACAAAGTTGTCACTCAGTCGACGGATCTTTCCAATATTCTCCAAAGCTTCTTCGACGTTCTTGAGGGTAAAGCTTCTGAGTTTCAAGAACGAGAGTCAGGTAATTTATCATTCTCTCTTTATATATATTTTACTTGTGTTTAATATTATTTCATTTTTACAGGATGGGCTTTGGAAAGAGTTCTTTTCCTAGAACTCAATTGCAACAAGTACAATCCTCTTAGAGCTTCATCTTACATTCCTCTACCTAAACAAATTGTACTTAAGAGAGCTGTTGTGAACGTACGAAACGATGACCAAGCCTGCTTTGCGTGGGTAATAACCTCAGCTTTGTATCCCGCCCAAGCCAACCCGCACAGAACGACTTCCTATCCGCATTACTCCCGCACAATGGACTATGACGGTATCAATTTTCCTATTAAATTAAACGACATTCCCAAGTTTGAAACGAAGAACCATTGCTCTGTGAATGTTTACGGGACTGAATACGTTTTGAAGGATGGAAAATGGATCTGGGAAATTGTTGGTCCCCTCTACTACTCGTCCGTCAAACGAAGGCTGCACATCAATTTACTCTTGCTACACGATGATCGAGGAAATAATCATTACTGTTGGATTAAGGACATGTCTCGTTTGCTCTCTCAACAACTCTCCAAAACAGAACATCGCAAATTCCTATGTGACGGCTGCTTGCAATACTTCAGCTCTGTGACTCACCTGCACCGTCATCAGCGGAATTATTGCAACCACGTTTACACGACGCTGCCAACTGCTGATCTCAAATTGGATAAGATGGGTAGGCTCATCCCTAATAACGTTTTAAAATTTCAAAACTACCACAAACGTATCAAAGTACCTTTTGTTGTTTATGCAGACTTCGAAACCATATTGCGACCTATTCATACATGCTTTTCCGATCCTAACAAAACCTCCACCACACCTACCCACGAACATCAACCGCACTCGTTTGCTTACTTGATTCAGTGCTCTTTTGACGATTCCCTTTCAATATTCGGAACTTATAGAGGACCTGATTGTGCTAATCAATTTGTTAAAACTCTTGATCAAGACGTTTCTGATATTTATGACCGATTTTTAAAGACCCCGGTTCCTATGATACCCTTGACTGATGAAGAAATGCGACTTTTCTCTGAAACGTCGTCTTGTAATATTTGCGAAGAGCCCTTCCTAATCGATGATGTAAAGGTTCGCGATCATTGTCATTTGACTGGTAAAGTTGGATTAGGGGCCGCTCATTCCAGATGTAACTTAAACTACAAACTACCCAACTTTGTGCCTGTATTCTTCCACAACCTCTCCAGTTACGATTGTCATTTATTTTTAAAAGAAATGGCTGTCAACGATGTTAAATTTAGCGTAATTGCTCAAAATAAAGAAAAATGCGTTTCCTTTACCAAATTATTGCGAGTTGATACTGTTCCCGGTGTTTCAGATAACTCTACTCAAAACGTATTTGTTAAGATTCGATTTCTCGATTCCTTTCGTTTTATGGCTTCCTCCCTCGATAAACTGTCTGAAGAACTCGATCCTTCTCAATGCTTCCAAGTGAAGAAGTATTTTTCTGATCCTACACAATTTCAACTTGTGCAACGGAAAGGGATTTTCCCTTACTCCTACGTCGACGATATTACTAAACTTGACCAATCAACGTTCCCTCTCAAAGACGATTTTTTCGATAAATTAACATCTCTACCCATTTCCGATGAAGATTATGAAAGAGCTGCCACCGTTTGGAAAACCTTTAACTGCTCCACTCTCGGAGAATATTCTGACCTCTACTTGAAAACCGATGTCCTACTGTTAGCTGACGTGTTCGAGAAATTTCGTGAAATATGTATTTCCACTTACGCCTTGGACCCCGCTCAGTATTACACCGCTCCCGGGTTAGCGTGGGATAGCATGTTAAAATTCACTCGCGTTAATTTAGAACTTCTAACTGACATCGATATGTTAAAGTTTTTTCAAAAAGGGGTACGCAGAGGAATAAGTCAGTGTGTTCAAAGAATGCATTTCGCCAATAACCCACACCTTCCTGATTATTACGCATCTGCTCCCACTTCCTACATTATGTATTTGGATGTTACCAATTTGTATGGACACAGCATGAGTCAATACCTTCCCATATCTCATTTTCGTTCGCTCACCGATGCTGAAATTGATGAATTAAATGTTCTCGATTTACATGCTTCTTCTGAATACGGTTATGTACTTGAAGTTGACGTTCAATATCCCCAAAACCTACACGATTTACATGCTGATTTTCCCTTTTTAGTTGAAAATATTATTTCTCCTGGTAATGCTAATGGTAGAGTCAAAAAATTGATTCCGAACCTTATGACTAAGACAAAGTATATTGTTCATTACCTACCGCTTAAACAAGCTCTCCAGAGCGGATTAAAATTACTTAAAGTGCATAGAGCTATTCAGTTTAAACAGTCACAATGGTTGAAACCTTTCATAGATTTGAATACTAGAAAACGTAATATGTGTAATAATAAGTTTGGGAAATCTTTCTTTAAATTGATGAACAACAGTACTTTCGGAAAAACGATGGAGAACGTTGATAAACGAGTTGACGTCAAGTTAGTTACTCATTGGCAAAACGTTGGACGGTACCTTGGTGCTGAAAGTTTAATTGCTAAACCCAATTTCAGAAATTCAAAAATTTTCACCCCCCATTTCGTAGCTATTCAGATGAATAAATTACACATTGTTTACGATAAACCGCTCTATGTAGGTTTCACTATTTTGGATTTATCAAAAGTTGTTATGTATGACTTCTACTACGGCTTTCTTAAGCAAAAATATCAAGAAAATATTTCTTTGATGTATATGGATACTGATTCATTCATTCTTAAAGTTTTCACGGAAAATTTCTACAGAGATATGATTGAAAATATTCATCACTTCGACACTTCCAATTATCCCCATGATAATAGTTTCAATATCCCTATTACCTCTTCTGTTATTGGCAAATTTAAAGACCAATTCCCTAATAATCCCATTAAAGCATTCTGTGGAACCGGAGCAAAAGCTTACTGCGTTGAAGCCGTTGATCAAATTGTTAAAAAAGCAAAAGGTGTCAAGAAAAATGTCATTAAATTACATCTTCAAATCGATGATTACCTACGCGTCATTAGAGATGACGCCACCATTCTTAAATGTATGAATGTTTTCGTTTCCGATCTGCATACTATGTCTACCCATATGAAAACGAAAGTCGCCCTCTCTCCCAAAGATGATAAACGTTTCTTAATTCCGAAAACAACGAATACTCTTCCTTGGGGACATTACAATATAAAAAACTCAAACAGTTCCCTTTCAAAGTTCGACGGTGCCGTTGATCGATTTATACAAAATTTTCATCAACCGTATACCGACGACTTAACGGTTGGAGAATACTTTATTAAAAGACTTTTCGAAGCTTCGTCACTTCCACAGGAAGCCATTGATAATATTTATGAACACCTACTGTAATACCTACTTGGAGTTCTGTTTCAGTATAGCTTACGCTGAAATGTCACTCAATGTAAATATTTTATCCTTAATGTTGGTTGTATTGTATAAATAATAATAAAACGTTACTACACAACTTGTTTGTTTACTATTTTTATTCTGCGAAATATATTCCTCAACTTCACAAATAACATGTGTACGATTTCTACTGTTACAATTTATTGTTTCAATAACATTAACAATGAATAAATTTTCTTATAATCTTCAATATTACTTGATGGCCATTTGCCTGAGTCAGGACCGCTCTGCCAGCCTGCAGCTTTTTCCGTTCCTTCTCTTAAAATATTTTCTTCTATCCATTGCAGCACTGTTTGATGACGACCGTTGATATTTGGACTTAATGTATACGGAAGCCGAAACAAGTTGATCAGTTTAATACACTTTTCCAAATTTTTCGGTTGTGCGTAGTATGCTACATCCAGTATTAAGTCATCCACACACTTTAACAATGTAACATACTTTTTCTTGACATTCATTACGGAGAACTTCTTATCCCGCATTAGAACTGATCCGTTTGTTAACATTTCCTTTAAAAAATATACGTCGTGTCGCATGAAATTATACTTGTTTTATTTAAAATCATTTCGACATCATCAACCGTTATTTCCACTGTTTCACAGCAACCTTTTAGAAATTTATCCACCAATTCGTCACACCTTTGCTTTCTTTCGAATATGAGGTATATAATATCGAACGATGTCTCTTGTGTTACAGTTAACCATTGGAATGCTTCCTTTGGTACTGCAACTCCCAACTTCGACAACACAACTTTAACTCTATCTAAATCGTTTGATAGTATTGCTCTTCGAAGGTTGAGAATGAGGACTTGCTTTTCTGCTTGATACAACTCGTACGATAATGAATCCATTTTTATGAAAATTATACTTCAAAATCGTCAGGATCGCTCTCATCAACCACTAAGTAGCCTCCTATTACGATTTTATCGTATTCACCTTTTAATTCGAATTCTTCTGTCACGCTATCCAACTCTGACGCTACCAAATATCTTTTCAAAGATAATAAACCCTCTTTGAAAAATTTAACTTCAATTACGTAACTTTCAACCATTACTACGTGTTAAACGTTCAATGCAGCAACTAACGATTACAACTGATTAAACTCGTCACGTTTTATCTTATTTATAATCATACTTTGGGGAAGGGGTTAGAAAATCGTTAGTAACATTGCAGACTTTATTATCACAAAAAAAACTGGGGATACATTACAAAACGTTCGTTTTATGAATCCAGCTGTTATGAGATTGGTTAAGCCCCAACCATTTGACGTAAACCATGTCACCTTTTCATCTTAGTACACGTTCCACCAAATAAACATCTGGATATTTCGCTTTCTGTAGTTCCATACCATAAAATCCTCCTTTTATGTCTTCCCCTTTATCATCCTTTAAGTAATACATAATTGGATGTGACAATTTTATGTAGCTAATCGTAAATAATTCGTTAGACCAATTCGGGGTATAACCTTTGCTAAACAATTCACGATGTTTGCTTATTCGTACCCGGTCTCCAACTTTAAACTTAATTTCTCGTAAATCCACCTTCTTTGGATTGTTGTAAATACTTTTCAAAAGTGTTTCTTCGTTTCGTTTATTAACTTTGCTTGGTCTCATTCCGATAGTTCTGTGAACTGAATTGTTATATTCCTGTACTATATCTGGTAATAACTTCAACCATTTGTAGGATCCTTGCGAACTAAAGCGTTGCCACATTTTTGATTTTAGTGTTCGATTTACCCGCTCCACAACTGACGCTTTCTTGGTGCTATACGTTGAGTAATGGTTAATTTTATATTTTTGCATAACTCGTTTCACTTGTTCGTTGTAAAATTCTTTTCCCAAGTCAGTTTGCATATTCTTAGGAATACTTTTACTTCTTTTGAAAATTAACTGTAAAGCCCTTCCAACATATTCATCTGTTTTGCGTTTTACTGCTTGAGCCCACACAAATTTTGAAAAAACGTCTATTACAACCAAAATGTATCTGACACCTTTATTTTCTCTCGAATACGGAATCATTTCCACTAAATCGGCTTGATGAAGATCATCTAATCTTTTCACTATCACTTTACGACGTGTAAAATTAATTCTCACAGGTTTATGCAGTTCTTTCACTAGTTCTTCTTTCAGATTTAACATTTTTCTTATAATGAAGAACTACATGGACGGAACTGTTGTTGTTATTTTAGAACTGCTCGATTTCGCACTACCTGTTCCTCTTTGTTGTTGCAGAGTATCTAGCCTTACTTTCAGCTCCTTTGCTTCCTTTGTTAGTGATTCCACCATTACCACTAATTCGTTTTTCAGATCATCTTTCTTTTTATTGCTTCGTTGAATTTCTTTCTCTGCAAATTCCTTAACTTTTTTACACTCATCCTGAATCGTGATTTTAATTAATTCAAAACTCGCGTCTATATCATTTTTCATATCTTGCACAATTTCCGTCTACAATTTCTTCGATACTTCTTCATCCCCTTTCCTAACAAACGCTTCTACATCTTTACGCTCTAGTTTTACTTTGGTTGAAAAGACGTCCATGATTCCGACAGCATTCTTTTCTATTATATCGTTCACCTTGTTTGTTATTTCTTTATCCCTGTCAGTATTATATTTTTCAAGTTCTCTTTCAAAATTTTTAATCGCTAACTCTATATTATCACTAAAAGTTTTCATCATCATTTCACCACTTTTGGAGACAGCTGTTTTCAATTCTTCTCGTAAATCCTTCATCCTTCTGACACCTTCACTGACAGCACGATCCTTTACCTTTTCACACTCGATTCTGATATGCTCTTTTGTTAACCGATCTTTCTCATCTACATACATTTTAGTAGCTGCATGAAACCCAGCGGTAGGCTCGTTCAAATGTGTAATACGCTTATTAGCCACATCAACGAAATACAACACTTTATCGAATGCTTGTCTGATATCGGTTACATCATCTTGCGATAACAGACGTTGCACCTTCTTCTCCAAAAATCGCACATTCACAGCATCATGCTCCTGCTGAGGATCACCGATTCTTGTTAAGCGGTTATGATTGAAATCATGAACATTGCTGAATGCTTGCGAAAACAATCGTTTTTTTTTCTAACGGACGTCCGAACTTATCAACCGTCATTGTCTAACTAATAAGCTTAATAATTTGTTTATACGATTATATTGCACTCACGCAACTCTTCTAAAATTGATAGAATTTCTTTTTCATGATTTGTGTTGCCTGCTTGTTGAGAAGCAACTAATAACCTTAAACGATCACACAACTCATTAACGTCATCAAAATATTTGTATTCGATCGGTTTTTCGTTGTATGTCAACAACGACAATCCTCCACCTTTAGAAAATTTCGATGTTTGCTGTCTTAACTTGTAAACTGCTCCCGTACGTTTTAATATATCAGCGTAGTCTTTCCTTTCTTTCATCGATGTCGGATATTCAGAACGTAATTTGAAGAGTAGCTCGTATAATCCCACAGTACCTATGTATTTAAATTTTCCATCGATTACAACGTTTGGTCCGTTAAAATCCAGTTCAGAATCACCAATAAAAAATTTATTTGTGTTCCATTCGTATCGAACTTTATCAAGACGAGGATTCAGAACGTCAGCGTTAAATGTGTTACCATCATAGTCTTTAATAATTCCTTCTATATAGTCTCGAGGTAGAGGATCGAATTCTTCCAAATATTGAGCAAATCGAGAGCTATTAAAATAGTCTATGTACGCTTTCTTCAATTGTTCAAAGTCATCATTATCCTGGTCTGTGTTTTCATGACCCGTTGTTGGGGCTCTTTCGTAAACACTTTCTTCCCTTAAGAATGAAGGAGCACCTGGTAGTAAGGTACCTGGAGCATTCGAAGGGTCAAGCTTTCTAATTTTTATTGGTGTTGACGAAGCTGGAACGTCACCTTTCGACCAATTACTCACTTCTGGCTTTAATTCTTTTTTAATCTCTTCACCCAGCTCTGATTTCAAGTTAAGAAGCGATTTTGTAAGTGGTTGATATGCTTGCTGCAACAGGAGATTCTGTCCTGCTGTCGATTCCTTTAACATTTGTAATTTCCTCTTTACCGCTTTCCTAACTTTGATTAGTTCTTTCTTTGCTTTTACATCCATGCTCTTGTCAAGGTTGTCTTTTAACAACTGATTGACTTTATATCACTTATATTAATATATATTTATCGAATCCTAAGCGATATCTTCCCTCATTTATACCACAATCCTTGTTTATCACTAGAAATCCAAACTTCTCTTTCCAACACTCTGCACAAATATTTTTAAATTGGTCAAAAGTCATGTCTGTAGTGACATGGTCTGCGAAGACGTGTTTGAGATTTAATTCATCCTGTTTAAACAGTATTATTAAATTTGCGTTATCTCTAATTAAATGTTTGGGAATCTGTGCATATGTTTGATTTAAATAAAAAGTGTCGATTGAGTTATGTCTTCCCATACTAAAGTATTCCCTTATCTTATTTTGATTTTCATTCGCAACATCGTCAAAGATGAATACAGAATTAGGTCTTGCCTGTGATGGAGCAATTACATCGTCTGAGTCTCTATAGGGAAAATAACCAATTTCAGCAATTGGTTTCAATAATTCGGCTAAATACTTATATTTTGGTTGATACAATGACTTGGAATAAACGTATACGTTTGCGAACCGTAAACCGTTCGGTTGCTCCAAAAGTCCTATAATCACATTTGTTTTTCCACAATTCGAAGGTCCGGCGATAATGGCTCTTATTGTGGATGGTAGTAATGGACCCTGTCGATTTATTTTCCTGGCAATATCGAAGTCACGATTGGTTATGGGTAGAACAGATGGATGTTGTACTATCCGCATGTTTATTGATAATTAAACGGTTTGTGCATGTGCTTTCGGATATATAAATTTAGAGTTAACAGTGTTTATGTAGTCAGTTCGTTCAGTATGGTGAGAGAGTTAACACTACACATGTCCCATGACACGAGGTTTTCTGAATAGGTTTATAGATAAATTACCTATTGAATTACACCTCCCAGGGTATAACTTTTGCGGTCCAGGGACTCGACTAAACAAACGATTAGCTCGAGGTGATATTGGTATAAATCCCCTTGACGAATCTTGTAAATTACACGATATTGCTTACGAAACTTTTCCAGACATTTCCCATCG
Organism: Agrilus cyanescens; assembly: GCA_947389935.1. Classification (NCBI taxonomy): domain Eukaryota; kingdom Metazoa; phylum Arthropoda; class Insecta; order Coleoptera; family Buprestidae; genus Agrilus; species Agrilus cyanescens. Next base: position 23,376,229 of record OX376704.1, read on the forward strand.
TCGAATTGCTGATAAGGTTTTGGCGCAACAATCATTACAAAGACTAAAGTCGCCGGACGCGTCTTTTGGTGAACGCTTGGCAGCTCTCACAATTGCTTCAGCTATGAAGGGTAAAGAGAAACTTGGAATGGGACACAAAAAGCGACGTCGTAAAGTTGGTGGTTCAATTCTGTTGCGGAAAATAAAGAAGAGAAGACGAACAAGAAAAGGAGGAGCTCTACCGTTTCGTAAGCTAGTGACATCTGCGAAAATTTCTCTTAAGAAAACGAAACCTCTCCAGCTGATACATGCTGCTAAAATAGCACTAAATACAATTCGTAAATTTGGAAAGCGATTTAAATCTCCCAGAATCATTCCTATTCCAAAGACAGGTGGTTTTCTACCGTTAATTCCGATTTTCGCTGGACTATCAGCACTTGGAGCTCTCTCTGGCGGTGCTGCTGGGATAGCTAAAGCTGTACGCGATGCGAAAACAGCACAACAGCAGCTAGAAGAAGATAAACGTCATAACGCTTCAATGGAAGCTATTGCTCTTGGAAAAAATATTTCAGTACAACCTTTTCGTAAAGGTTTCGGTTTATACCTTAGACCTTATCAGCAAAAAAAAAACGTAAAATTTTTCGTAAAGTTACCTAACCGTCCTTTGACAGATTTGGATTTAGTCAATTACATTAACTATTTGCAAATTCCACATTTTCGGGGAATCTTTATGCGTAACGAATTACCCAGAAAAGTTAAAAGGTGTGAAAGTGGAATTGTTAATTTAGATTTAGACACAGGAACTGGTACACATTGGACAGCGTATGTAAAACGAAATAACAAAGCTATGTACTTTGACAGTTTTGGAGATCTCCGTCCACCTAAAGAATTGGTTCAATATTTATAATCTTCCGGACCTTGTGCTATCACTTATAACTACAATCGTGTTCAGAACCCCTCAGATTTTAACTGCGGCCATTTAGTTGTCCAATTCCTTAATGAGACTACGCAAACCTTTTCTTAAAAACAAACCCTCAAACTAACTTCGTTGTAGTAGACAGAACGTCAAACCGAAAACATGTCTTACACATTTACCTTGACTAATACAAAGTCGGAGCTGCAAATGATAATAAGTCCACCAATTTTTTTAAGCGATGATGATGAATATCAAATTGCTTTATTAAATTTTGAAGCATATAACAGTATTCCGAATATCGATGAAACTAACAATAAATTCTATTTTGAAGGTTCTACACCACCAGTCGTTGTTCTTCCGGAAGGATCCTATGAAATCGATGATATTAATCATTATCTTCGCGAGAAATTGCGAGATATTGATGATGCTATTGAATTGTTTGGAGACAATACTACCTTAAAAAGCCATATAAAAAGCACCAAAAAAGTCAACTTCGCTCCTACAGATTCTCCCGCAAAGATATTGGGTTTTGAAAATAAGCTTCTACCATCACTTAAAGAGGTGTCTGATCATGTAGCTGACATTTTCAAAGTAAACACGATTTCAGTGATGTGTAACCTCGTAACTAACTCTTACATACATACCAGTGATGGTGTTAAAGGACTAGATGGACATATACTACATCAATTCTTTCCCAATGTACCCCCCGGATTTAAAATTGTTGAGAATCCTACGAATCTTATTTATTTATCAATCAACACTCGTGTCATCGACTACATTTCCCTTAAAATAGTTGATCAAGACGGTAATCTAGTTAATTTCCGTGGAGAGCGTGTCACAATAAGACTGCACTTACGAAAAGCATAACATGGTAGTGCAATATAGCTGTCCCCAACGATATTCAAAGAAGAATAGTACTATAAAACTACTACCACAATCCCGAGTGCTTATTTCGCCTACAACCATTAAGCGATTAACACCGCTCAATAAACAGTTCCTTAAATCTTTGGGGTTGCGATTGAAAAAGAGGAAACGGTAAAATGGTAGCAGAAATACTGAATGTTACCGAAAAAGCAGTCTTCGATAACGCTATAGTTAACGCTGATAAACATACTCATCAACCTTATACGAACTCAACTTTCAAAAATAATGATACGATACGTATTCCAATAGAAAATGAAGATGTTTACACTTTGCCTTCTAGTAGTTTCCTATACATAGAAGGTCGTTTGCTTCTTAAAAAGGATGGAAAGGCAACTGCGAACACTTCTTTTATCCATAATGGAATTTTACACCTGTTTTATGAAATTCGTTATGAATTAGGCGGAAAAGTTATTGATCGAGTCCGTAATCCTGGCATGGTTACAACAATGAAAGGTTACGCATCTTACAACGAGAATGAAAGTAAACGTCTCAGCAACAGTGGATGGTTGCCTCCTGCTTTAAGCGATCTACAAGGAATTAAGCTTAATTCTGTAAAACTAGTAGATTCCAACGGTTACTTCAACGTTTGTATTCCACTACGTATGATTTTTGGATTTGCAGAAGACTTCCGAAAAATAATATTAAACGTTCGACAAGAATTAGTTCTAGTTCGCAGCAGCACTGACAATAATGCTTTATATTGCTCAGCAACGCCACTTGAAGATGTACTTGTACATTTGGATCAGATTTCTTGGAAAATTCCTCATGTATCTGTAGCAGATGCTGAACGTTTGAAATTGTTGCGTTATGTTGATCGAAATTTAAATATGGAACTTTCATTTCGGAGTTGGGAACTACATGAATATCCGCTACTTCCCAAATCGTATTCTCACAACTGGAATGTGAAAACAACGTCACAATTGGAAAAGCCTCGCTTCATTATTTTCGGATTTCAAACAGATAAAAGTAATAATCTTGCAAAAAATATGAGTGTCTTCGATAACTGCAAACTAACCAATTTTAAAGTTCACCTAGGATCTACTATGTACCCGTATGATAATTTGAATTTAGATTTTGATACTTCTAGATTTGCCGTTTTATATGAAATGTATGCCAACTTTCAACAATCGTATCATGGTCATGTAAGTGAACCCTTATTCGATCCTAAACAATTTCTAGTCATTGCTCCTCTTGTAATAGTAGACTGTTCTTATCAGAATGAAACTGTTAAATCTGGTAGTATAGATATCCGTCTAGAGTTTCAAACTAAAGAAAATATACCAGACAAAACGGCAGCTTTCTGTTTAATAATACATGATCGTGTGATACGTTACAATCCGTCCACAAACTTAGTTCAAGAAGTATAAAACACAACGATTACTTCCACAATTTAGTTTTCTTACCGGTACTGAACAGTGAGCACGATGACTTTCTTATTGGACGTACAAGGTTTTCAGTGTAGTGAGAATCGATTTGTTTTTAAAGAAGTAGCTGTTGTTGCTCTAAAAGAAGAACCAGTTTATCATTTCACATTTGAACCACCATTTCCATGGGACGCTCTCCCCGTTCGTTACAGAAGTCAAAATCGTTGGTTAACAAGAAATTTTCATGGGTTATATTGGGATAACGGCGATCTTCCGTACTCTACACCTTATGATAGAATTTACTCCATATTGATGGAGTCAACAATTGTATATGTTAAAGGATTACAAAAGATGATGTGGTTGCAGAAATCCTTTCCTACTGTTAACTTTGTTAACATTGAAGATATCGGATGTCCAGCTCTCTCCAAACTCCCAACTTATTTTAAAGTTAAAGTGTGTTCTTATCATTTATTTACAACCGCTGTTGAACAGAATTGTGCTTATAAAAATGTTCTTTTATTAAAATATTGGTTGTCTTTACACTCATAAATTGACTGTATTTTTTTCCTTTAAACAAATAAAACACGTTCATAATATAAATTAGATTTTTATTTTTTATATTCTTATACAATGTTATACATTTTACATATGTATTTCTAAATCAGCCGCTTTTCCAACAAATCCTTTAAGGCGAATTGATGGATGACCCACTTTATTAACAATTTTTTCGTTTATGTCCTCGATTTCTGCATCCGTAAAAGCTTCTGCGTGTCTGCACGAAGAAATATGATAAAGCTGTATAAATCAGCTAATAGACGAGGTCCCCATTTTGTATTCACCTTTTTGAAGCGTTGCACGGGATAAGTTTGATTCACTTCCAGTGATTTCAGAGCACGTATTTCTTTCTCTTCATAACCCACCCGCACATTATTAAACTTTTCGATAAAGGTTTCCATGTTATACTGACTTAAATACACTCAACTCTGTTATGCATCTACCGCTCCTTCACTCGTTCGCGTAACTTATGTAAAATCCCCTTCCACTACATAAGCTTCAGTGGAGGGGAACTTATTATACAAACCACGTTGCTCGTTTTAAATGTCTTAGTTGTTATGGAAAAAAGCAATCATGATCAGTGTGTCGTCGTTACTGATTTTAACATATTTGTATAACAATACCCTCTACATTTCCCGACCTGACAATACTATTGGAGATGAAGCCTATGTTTGTAAAAATTTTAATAAGGATATTGATATGTCTTGTACATGGAAGAAAAATTGGGATACTATTATTTTAAGAAATGTTAATGGAACAAATGTTTTAACAGTTGAGAACGTGCAGAACCTTCACTCTGTAAAACTAGCATTTATTGATAAACATGGACAGTTTCGAAGATATATTGAAAGCCGATGGATTCAGCTTAAGGATGATGAAAACAGAGACGTTATAACTAAGGGCTATATCACCGACTCTTTCGCATTTCTACAAGTTGTTAGTACTATTAATGTAATCTTATTGTTCAATATTTTGATTGTATCACTTACATACTTCATTTATATCAAAATAAAGAATCGTTAACCATAACGACTTCACTTTTATTTCATATGTCTATACCCTACACTTTTCTCCACTTCCTCTACATTATCATGTAAACGTATTTAAGATTCGTAAACTTCAGACGACTGCAGACGTATTTAATTTTACATTACCGATACATGTACATATGTTTCAATTCATTGTGAAGCATTTGACCACTACATACACTCAAGTTTAAAGTCAATGACCTTCCATCAATTTGACCTTAAGTAACCTCTCCTCCTCTGAATTAGAACCGGTCACCTTACACTACTGCTAGGTGTTGGTTTGAAGTTTTTGATAAAGCTTTAAAAGGTATGGGTTTCAAAAATTCTGAAGTTGATTCATGTATTTATATTTTAAATAGAAATGACGTTAATAAAAACATTTATTTAGTATTATATGTTGATGATTTAGTAATAATTACAGCTGATGTTGAACAGCTTAATAATTTTAAAATTTATTTAATGAACAAATTTGCTATGGTTGATTTAAAAGAAATTAAAGTTTTTCTTGGAATTAAAGTCATAAGAAATAATGGAACAATAACTTTGGACCAAAGTGCATATATAAACACAATTCTACTTAAATTCAAAATGCACGAGTGTAAGCCATGTTTAATATCTCTTGAAAATAAAATAAATTATGAAGCATTAAATTCAGATATAAAATATGACGCACCCTGTAGAAATCTTATTGGGTGTTTAATGTACCTAATGGTATGTACAAGACCAGATTTGAGTGCAGCTGTTAATATTTTGAGTAGGTATACAAATAAAAACAATGAAGAACTTTGGAAATGTTTGAAAAGGGTTCTTAGGTATTTGAAAGGCTCCATAGACTTAAAACTAACTAACCTACACAAAAACTGATTACAATAATATTTTGATAAGTTATGTAGATTCAGACTGGGGAAGTAACGAAAATGACAGGAAAAGTACAACAGGTTATATTTTTAAATTATTTGAAAATAAGACTATTTCTTGGAATACAAAAAGACAGTTATCAGTAGCTGCTTCATCAACTGAAGCTGAATATATGGCATTATATGAAGCCGTTAAGGAAGCATTATGGTTAAAATCTTTGTTAAATAGTATAAATGTAGATATTTTAGAACCAATTATTATTTATGAAAATAATAATGGATGTATCAGCATTGCAAATAATCCAAGTAATCACAAGAAAACTAAGCATATTGATATAAAATATCATTTCTCTAGAGAACAAGTAGTTAAAAATGTAATAAAATTAATGTATATTCCGACAGGTGAGCAATTAGCAGATGCACTTACAAAGTCATTACCGGCACCTAAATTCAAGGAACTGCGAGACAACATCTTGAAATAAGAGTATTGATACTGTTTATGTACATATATAAAATATCCTAAAATGGTCTGATCAAGGTTTTTGTTTTCTGGTTTTTTCCTTGATCCTTGCAACGAATGTTGGACCATCTGTATATATGTTCCAGAAAGCACAAGGAAGATGCATAATAAGGTTTAGTTTAAAAAAATTTATGATATGTAAATGTTTTATTTAAGTTTGAACTTGATTTAGTAAATTAATTTTTGAGGGGGTGTGTTGGTTTTTATAGTTAAAATGTTCCAAAAATTCTGTTTGTTTATTGTTTCACTTTAATGGACCTAGACTTAAGTTTAGGAAATCAAGAAGGGTACGATATCGAGGCGTGCCGATTGACAGAAACATACAAAAAGTATAATTAATGTGTTTAGTCTGATGGTCTCCTTTTAAAGGGCTTTGACTCTAAAATATACACACATGTAGTTTTTAGTTTTATTTTGACTCAAAAGAATACGTTTGCATCTTCCGAGTGCGCTTTAAATCTTCTTCTTCTTCTTCGCCATTCTCCTTATGCCTTTTCAGGCGTCGGAGTTTGGGTTGCTTTCAACCCATTTTTTCCATATTTTCCTGTCTTGTGCTATTCTTCTCATTTCTTCTTGTGTTTTTCCTCGATGTTTTCCCAGTTCTACTATTTGTTCTATCCATGTTCGTCTTGGTCTTCCTTTCTTCCTCTTCCTACTGGTTTTTGTTTCTAATATTTTTCTAGTTATTCTTTCTGTGTCCATTCTCTCGATATGTCCATACCATTTCAATTGTTTCTTTTCTATTTTCTTAATTATTGATTCTTGTTCTACCATTTCTCTTATTTCGTCATTTCGTACTCTATCCCATTTTGTTTTGCCTGCTATTTTACGTAGGTGTTTCATTTCAATTGATTCTATTTTCTTTTGGTGTTCTTTTTGTATCGTCCAGTTTTCGCTTGCATATGTTATGGTTGGTACCGTTATTATGTTGTGAATTCGTATTTTTGTTTCTTTCTCTATGTCTTTATTACTTAGTATGGTTTTATTTATTGTATAATATATTCTTGTTCCCTTTCTTGCTCTGTTTGTTATTTCCGCGTCTATCTTTCCATCTTGTGTTATTATAGTTCCTAGATATTCATATACTTTTACTCTCTCTAATTTATTTCCCTTACATTTTATCTCTCTTTCTGTTTTGATATTTTTGTTCTCGTTTATTATCATCATTTTTTTAAATAAAAGATATAAAACATTTTTCACTGTGTTAATTATTTAATTATCCCATAATCCTAATACCTAATCTGAAGAACCCAATGAGCGAAATAACCACAACCACTACGAAGCGATCCAGATGAAAAATTCGGGTACAACATTCAGAAAATACAGATGTTATCTAATAATACTTTTACCTATTACAAATTTGATAAAACTTCAATTCTTAAAATTGTTTAAGGTTGCGATATACCTACGGTAGGTTACGTACCTGTTATACCTACTTTATACCCAATATTTTTTATTATTTTCTTTATTCTTGCCAAGTACCCACTGAATTTGCACTGAATGATAGCTTAAAAATCCTGTTCTTATTTTTATCGCTGCATTACTCATATTTCATATACAATTCACAATCGTAATTACTAACGATAAGAAAGAATCGCTTATTTGACTACGCCTTCAATTTTGAATAGGAAGGGATTTGGAGCTATTGTGGGGGTTTCGGATTCCCTACGTCATCGACCGACCAACGCCGGCGCGAGTAGTTTGCCCAGGCGAAGCCAGCGGAAGCAGGCGCTGGTGCCTCGCACGGAAGTGGTGAGAGAATTCTGACAGAGTGAGAGAGGTTATGATTATCTCCGGGACACGACACGTGTGGCCAACGCGGCCACTTATTACTTGCCAAAGTTAGTTTGTTTACCAATAAAATTTCATTACCAATAAAGTGTTACTATTGTTCAACGTGACATCATTATTATTATTATTATTATTATTAGTGGTTGAGTACCCCAACAATATACCCACACTATTCTTGATTGACCTGCTATCTATCGGGCACTATTGTAACTAAAACTTTTGCGGTCAACTGCTCCCATAAGCATTGTTCTTCTATATGTATAAGTCTCTCTTCTCTGGTAAATAGAATATTGTAAACAGGTTATTCCTTTAAAAAAAGATTTGGACATGATAAATATTTTCAGGTGAATCCCTTCATATGCATTCAGATTTTTAAAGAGTAATTTCGATAAGAAAGGTAAATAAACAAACAATGAATTAATTTTGCAGAGCTACACTTGCAAAGGAATACCTGCTTAGGTACATACATACATACATAAAACATCTAAAATTAGCACATAGCGATTGATTAATTTCCTGAATAATTGTTGTAGACATCACAATCAGAAACTCAAATGAAAAGAAAAAAAGCTAAACATTCCTACAAATAAAAGAAAATAATTTTAGAATGTGTGTATATTGATTTCTTTATAAATTGTAAAATTGGAATTTCGCTAATGAAATGCAATTACACATTTATTTGATGAATTTACTGCTATCATTTACAATATTTTTCACAAGGGTTCTCTTGCAATCATTACCCAATCACACAGGAAGTTGATTGTCGCTAATTAGTCATTACCTCCTTGCGAGTAAGCCATCTGCAAACACCGCCAAGTCATTTTGGAAATACTTTTGTTAAAATGCATTCCCTCCTTCTTCAATGATTCGACCAGATTTTAACTGAATAAAACTTTATTGAAGAACTTAGAATAAATAAAAAATACAATTTGTGAACAGCGTTTCATGAACAAATCACACATTTTGCAATACCTATACAAGTCTGCAGAAAGTCCAAATAATAACCCGACAATAATTCTGCGAAATATCGATAAGTAATCTCGCCGACCTGTACATTGCTCACATCTTATACATGTGTGTACCAAAAACAACCTTAACAATAATATATAATATAAAAGAGATACAGTTCGTTACATAGAAAAATATAACACTTTACTTAGTCACAATAAACTTTCTAATTTTTCTATTAAAATAGCATTCCGTTTCCTAAATATTACAATGCAAATGAACGATTAAGTATATATTTATAAACATATCTGCGGGGGTATTCCTGTAGGTATATACTTTTTTTAGTAAATAAATAAATAAATAAATAAATATCAGTAGTACCTATTTTCCGGGCTGGTTGGCCGTGGTCGATTATTTTGAAGTTTTAGATGTTTCGTCTCTAACTGCGAAGACAACATTAGTTGACACCGGCCGTGAAAGCCTAAATTCCACAAAATAAATAGCAGCAGAGAAGAGAGACTTATCTAGAAGAACAATGCCCATGTTTATTTTTAACCGCTTTTGCTGGGATACTTGGGTTAGTTCTGTATCCCAGCGGTCAGGTAGCGCTGGCGATCCAGACATCAAGCTCCGCCCTTTTTGGCATAGTGGGGGTCATTCTCGCAAAAGAGAGCGTCGAGAGCATTTAACGCAATTTAGCGCCTATTTAGCGGCCGAGAACTTAACATAGAACGGAGTATGAGCTTGGGAAGAATGTGTAGTGCAAAAAAGCGTAATTCAAATTTTCCAAATTAGTCATAAAAGATTTTTGTAGTTAAAATGGGTGTTGTGAAGTAATTTCATTTTTTTTTTTGACAATGGCTACCGATTACTTTCTTTCATTCTTATTCCGAAATACTCGTTTTAACCGTACATTGGTCGAATCAAATTTTAATATTAACATCACAACATCAGTCAGTGGTCGCAGACGGTTTGAGAAATCAGCCAATAAAATTCCATCAGAAATAAAAGAATCAGAATAATGCTGAGAGAAACACAAAACTGTATATAGAAATAACATACATAGGTATTTGAGATATTTTCAAAATTTTTGTCCTAAAGACGATACCATTTTCAACATAGACAAATAAAGAATAATATAAAAAAAATTTGCGAATTACAAAAACTAAAACTCTTAAAACCTCAACCAAATGTAGTAAGTCTTCTAAAAATATGTGGTACCTAACATATTTCTGTCAGATGTGTCTGGTTTTATTATCATTATCACAAATGACATGTGAGCAATGTTCCCTCTAATTTTTATGTTGACTGCGCGGAACAAAACTGTATAGTAGCAAAAATTTTCGAAACGTATATAAGTGTGCAAGTGAGAGGGTGGTCCGGTGCCATAGTTCTTTTAATAATTACTTTTTGAAGTATTTTAATTAATACATGAACAACAAAAGAATTTCTACATTATTGTTAAATCTTGTCCATATTTTTGTAATAGTTTAATTTTCGTTTAGACATTTTTATCTAAAATAAATAATGCTCATATGCAGATATGTGCCTAATTAGGGCGAGCTATTATAAAATTTACTTTTATAACAACGAAAAAATAGAAAATAAAAAACAGGAACTTTCACTAAACTTTATTCGATAACCTCGACAAATTTCTGTATTCGTCTTTAAATTACCGTTTGGGTCAAAGCAAATTTGTCGATGTTCTCGAATAAATTTTAGTGAAACTTCCTATGTTCTTTATTTTCTGTTTTTTTATTTTTAAAATGCAGTTTCACAAATAGTGCTCTCTTCTATGTTTATGTTTTATAAACACAACTATAATAGTAATAATATACTATTATATGTATTTAAGTAACAATAATACAGAAATTCAACAAATTTTACAACAGTTTACCTTAATTCTTCAATATTTGCACTTTTGAATCAAACTACAAAACTTGGGATGCATACAAAAAAGCAATGCTCTTTAACGTTATTGGGGAGCCTTAAGAAATATTCTTTTTTTTGAAAGTTTATAGGGTAATATACTTTAAACTTTTTCAGTATTTATGGTTTAACATAGTTTTAGGTCGACGCTATCCCAGTTTGTTTTTAAAAAGAAACAAATTCTTTTTATTTAGGCACAAATTAGCTTTATTTATTTAATTAACCTTCCACAATTTGTTAAATAATAAAATGTTATAAAATGGCCTTTTGGGATAGGAGTTACTATCTTACCGCATTTACTAATACACTATGTGCGTTAAGTATATTTGGATAAAGATGACGACCCGTTCCCGTTGAAGAGAACTTAGTAAATAACTTTATTAATTTATTTAATGAAACAAGAAGTATAATGGAATTTGCAAAATAAGCATATCGGTGGTTGGCGTGAGTTATGTCTACCGTCAACTGCCGATAAGGCACGTTACTTCTTAAAACGTTGACAATTTAGTTTTGTTAACTACATCTGGTAACTGACCGCTCTCTCTCAAAACAAAATTTTTTGCAGAATTCGAATTCCGTTCCTGTTAGGCTGGGTAGCTGCTACCTGCACGAGATTTTTAAAACCCTCTTGTAACATTTGGACGTATTATCATCAATCTTTTTTAAAAGTCAGACAAATTTCAAAATATTTCAACATTTCTTTTGTGAAATTTGGATTTTTGTCTTTTTTAGTTACAATTATGTCATAAAATGATTAAAAAAATTGTGCGCAAAATACAGAAATGGCTTTGCAACTTTCAGAAAGTTAGTGCGCGGCCGCGCAGCCGCGCAGCTTAGAGGGAACTATGCATGTGAGTCATAAAATTACTTTATGCCTCTTATTACTAGTTATTGTTATTATGTAATAAGTAGATAAGAGCTGCAGGTATACAAATGTACATGTTATATCTCGATTTAAAGGTGTTGAAGATAAAATGCATTTATGATGGCGAACTAATTCAAAAATTGCAGTAGGTCGATTCGTCGCAAGACTTTTATTTTAATAAACACTTTATTTTTACACAACTATCGTCTTGGAGAGTGTTTCCTTATTAAATTGGTATTGACTTATTTAAGTTAATTTTATCAACTTCTGAATGACACAACCATCCTGAACCATGAGAAAGCTAATAATATGGAATTACTCGGACACCCAAAAATTTTCCGTTTTTTTTTTCACCAACTAATGAAAGAAAATTAATGTTCAAATGTTTTTTTCTCAGAGAAATGAGCCATTCATGGTGTTTTTGAGGTTGCATTATTTGAAAAATGTCGAAGAATCGTTTAAGTGTGAATGCGATAAAGAAATAATTATTACTTGATTTTGATTTATTTTAATATTGTGTACGTTTATTTTGTAGATTAGATAAGGTAGCGGTGTGCGTCTCAATGTACAGATCTACACCTAGTACGCTAATATAAATATAAACAAAAAATACAAGTGCTAATGAATAATGATATAAGTATCGCGTTGATACAGACACACACACTTATACATTGACTAGAGATTTCTCAAATTTAAGAACCTCAAAAACACCATTTCTCGAAGAAGAAAAAAACATTTGAACATTACGTTTGATGATTTTCTCGTTATTTGGTGAAAAAAGAACCGGAAAATTTAGGGGTGTTCGAACCGAATGAGGGAAGGCGAACATATTGTTTTTTTTTTTTGTTTTCGCGGAGGAGAGGAAATCTTCAAAAGACACTCAGTCGCCCGTACGACTGAGACCGTTGCAATATTTATAAACATAATGTAAAACATACATTTTGTTTCCAGGGCGTTGATAACTAATCTCACGGATTCTTTTCCCCAACAGATCTTGACTGCACTTGATATGGACAAACATATACTCCGGTAGACCCAAAAATAGATAACAGTTACTGACAACCAATAATAAGCATGAATGTACTCACCGGGGGGCTTGCCTTCCCCCTAGCTCAACTAAACCATCAATATTGTACAGACACCCATTACATCATTTACCAGTTTTGTATGTACGTGTTTTATTCTTCGACAACTAGCTAGAGTCTCCCTAAAATAAGTAAGGCTTCCCTAGACGCCCAGTTCCCTTTGGAACTAGTATCTCAATGATCAGATGTGGGGCACTTACATGAAGCTACCCCTCCACCAGAATCATGTCATTCGAGTAGCCCGCAACACCCCCTATTGCGAGTAGCCCCACTCGAAGGAACCACGGCCGTAATGACCGGGCAACAGTGCACCAGGGGTGAAAGCATGCTATCTCTTTAATTATTATTTCTGTATCATTTTTGATACACACACAATTGAACCACACTCGAGGCCGGCCAACACAGACTGACTCATGTGTTTCTTATTCTCCGGCCGTCTGCTTATCGTCTTTATGTTATTACCTATGGGTCTACCCAATCATTAAACAAATGACTTCATTCACTCGAAACCAACAGCCTTTTCAAACGATAAATATAATGTTTAGATATAAGCTTTATTATACAACAATATCAAATGAAATATATATAAAAAAAAAATGCTATGTTATTGAATCAGTTTTACATTTGGCCATCCTACAACGAGTCGCGTCCTCGCGACACTAATTATTAGCATCGGAGTCACTGCTGGAGACTTCTTGCAGGGGAACTCCATCTTCCCCACTATCACTGTCTGTCGTGTCCGATACTCCCCCAATTGGAACCCAAGGCTTCATTCTATCGACGGCTACTATGTTATCATATTTGACGGTGGAACTTCGATTAGAGTTGGGCATATCTTTCACTCTATATCTATCATTGGGTAACTCCTGTGTCACAACCATTGGTCCTCCATATTTCGGTGTCAGCTTTTTGCTTTTGCCGTCGGCGGATTTATTCATTTGGATTAAGACCAAATCTCCCGGTCTGTATATCTTTGGACTTTTCCGATTCTTATCAAATCGCCGTTTAGACTTGTTTTGGTTAATTTGGATTCTATCTGACATTTCGTTCCTAATTTCACTGATATCTCTTAATACTGCTGGTAGATCTAATTCTGCGGTTACAATACTGTCATTTTTCGGTCGTGGTTGATAACCCATAAGTGCTTGATTAGGAGTCGTTTTGGTTACTTGGTGGACTGTATTGTTGAGGGCAAATTGCACGTCTTCGACTTGTTTGTCCCAAGAATCTTCGGATTTCGAACTAGTGGATAAGGCAGATAGAATTGAACGATTTATTCGCTCCACCTGGCCGTTCGCTCTCGGAGTGGCGACCGCGTTGAGTATGTGTTGGATATTATAATTCTGACAGAATAATTTGAATTTCTTGGAAGTGAAAGCCGTCCCTCTATCAGAAATGATGCGGTTTGGTACGCCAAAAGTGATTAAAATATTCCCCAAAAACTTAATTACTGGACCGGCTTTGGTGTTTCTGGTTGCCTTTAGAAGAACATATTTCGTAAAGGCGTCAACTAATACTATAAGATATTGATATCCAGAAGAGGTTTTCTGGAAAGGTCCCAGGTGATCAATATGAATTGTATGAAATGGGAGGGCAGGGAATGCAGCTGGCGATATATATATATAGTGTCTTTTCACAGGCAAAATGTCCTTTTTCATCGTGTGCCCATCGTACGACTTGATTCCTGAATCCTTTGGGTACTACCCACTGAATACCTCTGAGTGTGATTCTATATATACGATTATTCCGGAGCGCATAATTTTTATAAATCCCCCTCTCATAATCGTTGGTGGGTGGTTTTGATAGGATCTCATGTATCAACTTTATCTTCTCGTCCGATAGTTGAGCTGATAATATCCAGTCTGATTCGGTTATTTTCAAAATAAACTCTTCTGATGATGTAACTGTGGAATTCCGACTTAGAGCATCTACGTGCTGCATCTGTTTACCAGGTCTATATTCTACTGTGAATGTATGCTCTAGAAGTTGTAACCACCACCTTGCTATTCTAGGTATCAGGTCGCGTTTTGTTTGTGCTGTCCTTAGTGCATTACAATCTGTTATTACTTTGAAGTTCTTTCCTAACAAATAAATTCTGAATTTTAGTAAGGTTTCCACGACCGCTAGTGTTTCTAGCTCGTAACTATGGTATTTACTTTCTGCTTTATTCGTATGTCTACTATAATATGCTACCGGTAGAAGTTTTTCTTCACATTTTTGTAATAACATTCCTGCAATGCCTTCTTGGCTTGCGTCTGTGTGAACTTCAGTTGGTGCATCAGGATTATATATGGCTAGAATGGGTCTTTTAATCAGGCGTTCTTTTAATTCGTTAAACGCGGCATTTTCTGTATCTCCCCATTGCCAACTGCTATTCTTTCGGGTAAGGAGAGTTAGTGGTTTGACTATGGATGCATATTTGTATATGAATTTACGGAAGTATCCAGTCAATCCCAGAAATTGCCGGATTTGTGTAACCGTTTTCGGAGTAGGAAAAAGTTTGATAGCTTCGGTTTTGGATGAACCTGGACGAACACCTTTCTCGTCAATCTCGAAACCCAAATAATTAATTGATGTGCACAGAAAGTAACACTTCTTCAAGTTGAGTGTAAGTCCTTCATTACGAATGGCCTGTAGAATAGTGGAGAGATTTTGGATGTTTTCTTCTATAGTCTTACTCGGAATTACAATATCGTCTAAATATACAGCCGCTATATTCCTGTATGGGTCTAAGATTTTATTCATTAATCGCTGGAAGACAGCGGGTGCATTACATAGACCGAAAGGCATACGGTTATATTCGTACTGCCCGTCCGCTGTTACAAATGCTGTTAAAGGTTTACTGCTCTCAGCGACACGAATTTGATGATAACCACTGCTGAGATCCAGTGTTGAAAAGATTTTGCAGTTCCGCAGTTGATCAATTTGTTCATCAATTCTGGGTAGTGGATATCTACATTTGATTGTCTTCGAGTTCAGTTTCCGATAATCAATACACATTCGATCTTCTCCGTTCTTTTTTTTGACTAAGAGTATTGGTGACGCATATGGAGAATCGGATTCACGAATTATACTGGCACCCAATAACTCCGCAATTATAGTTCTCATTTTATTTTTCTCGGAATCCGACATTCGATACGGACGATAACGAAACGGAGTTTCATCATTCAATTTAATTTCAATTTCGGTGGATTTTGAAACTCCCAGTTGTCCTGGAGTCTCGGCAAAACAATCCTCGTATTTTTGAAGAAGCTCCATCATTTCTCTTCGAGCTCCTTCCTCGCCAGATCCTATATTTATGTCAGTATGTTGTAGAATTTTAGGCTTTTCGCTACTCTTTCGTTGTAAGCGTAGAACTGTTTCTTCAGGTATATTGTTTTCCGCAATACAAGGGTACGCGCGCACTATAGTATTCTTATTTTTCAAAATAAGATCTTGTCCAGAAAGGTTCATGATGGGTAATATAGGATTAGAATTTTCCCCGAAATGTAACATTACTCGCGGAATAGCATGTTCTTTTCCCGGTTCACAACGTACAGAGGCATCTATAACATAATCTCCTTCTAAGGGCGTCTTACATCGGACTGTTGTATTCCCGACATGGTCTGGTGGTATAACAATCGTATTTGTTAGGTACAGTGACACTTTGGGCATCTTTCTATTTACCTCATTATTGATTTTTCTTGTATTCCGGAACTCCAGTTTATCGCTGGTCTTGGTTACCAATACATCAGGTTGCTCGGTGAACTTTTGGCCAACGATCAACGCTACTTCTTGCACTTCGTCAGGAACTACCAAAATATCTGACTCTTTGTGTACATCGTCTATTTTTATGTCACAAGTTATTTTTCCTAGGGTGGTAATCAATCCGGATCCGTAACCCTTGATGCTAGTGATTACGCTCTTGTCAATGGGTACTAATGGCGTCGGAAAGACGTATCAAATTGCAACTAGCGCCAAAATCTATAAATGCATGCATTATTTTTCCAGCTACTGTGACATCCTTAAAATATTTTTTGTTGTCCTCCGTTACTAGTCATAAGACTTTCTCAAATTTGTTGGAAGTGGAGGTTTTAGTTTGTTTTCCAACACTTCGGCAATCTTCCGTTTTGTGGCCCCATCGTCTGCATTTGGTACATGAAGGTACTCTACACTCGGATGCTTTATGTCCTATCTTCTTGCAGTTATAGCAGCTAATTTGATTACGTCGTTCAAAGGTTCTACGAGTATAAGGGTTCTTATTACTTCGTACCTTCTCTTGCGGTTGTCGGACCTGAAGATTTTCTTCACAGCCTTTTAGATACTGCAGAAGTGCTTCAGGGCTTTGATAGTCATTTGCCCTAGCTGCGGTCTTAATAATATTGTCGTGGATGCCCCCAATTAAACACGATACGGCATCTGAACCAGTTATTTTTAACTCATTGAGCAGCGCAGATTTCTCATAGAAATATACAATGAATGATTCATCCCGTTTCTTTGTTCTTTGCATCATATTTACGAGAGTTTTAAAAAAATCTCTTTTTGGTGGAAAAGCATTTATAAGTATCTGCTTCCATTCCTGCCAGTTGTGTTGGATTGTTGGTAGACTGTGGTACCAAGTTTGAGCAAGGCCATTAAGCTTGGGTATGGCATTAAAAACAGTTACTTCTTCGCTCCAGTTACACAGTTCCTTTAATTCGTCTACACGTTGGCACCATCGAATTATAGACTGATTTTCGTCTTCTGGATTAAATTCTGGTACTATAGTACTTTTGGGTGTTAGTATTTTATTGGCAGAACTGTTCGATTGCGTTTCCATAACACGAACCATGTTTTGAACTATATTCATTAGATCTTTTATTCGGGTGTCAGTGGTTGATGTGGACGCCACTGTGTTGTCTTCCGATGATGTGGATGGTAAAGGAGAACTTGTCCTTGTTCTTTTACGAGCTATTTGTCTCGGCATTCTGTACCGGTCACTCACTGATTTGCACTATGAATAGCAGAAATTTTAAGTTGTCTATGAGTTTGTCTACTTTTTTTTTATATTATTTATATCATACTGTATTATAAGAACAATAACATCTAAGTATTATTATTTTTTTGAACAGAATTAAATCACTTTCATTAAAATTATTCACTTCTTCCTTACTATAATAGCACAAAACACACCTTTGCACAACTGTACACAATCGTTTTGAATTCAAAGTTTTAATATGACGTCAATATTCTGACGATACAATCATGAATTATTCGTAGAAGTAATATATTTTTTTAATCACAACGTCATTCCAGGTATTTAAGTAACATAAACACAGTTGTTCGGAGCAAGTTATCAATTTGTTTGTTTATTTTAAGAATGACTTGGTTCGCATATCGTGAAATATTTCATACTTCCTTAAGAAGTCAAATTCACATACAGAGTGTTTACTACTAACCACACAAGAAAGGCTGGTGATAACGAGTTTTTTTTTAAACAAAAATTCACGTAGTGCAGTCAAGAGAGCTGTGTAGGTAAAATCCCCCTTCTGAACTGTAAAACATACATTTTGTTTCCAGGGCGTTGATAACTAATCTCACGGATTCTTTTCCCCAACAGATCTTGACTGCACTTGATATGGACAAACATATACTCCGGTAGACCCAAAAATAGATAACAGTTACTGACAACCAATAATAAGCATGAATGTACTCACCGGGGGGCTTGCCTTCCCCCTAGCTCAACTAAACCATCAATATTGTACAGACACCCATTACATCATTTACCAGTTTTGTATGTACGTGTTTTATTCTTCGACAACTAGCTAGAGTCTCCCTAAAATAAGTAAGGCTTCCCTAGACGCCCAGTTCCCTTTGGAACTAGTATCTCAATGATCAGATGTGGGGCACTTACATGAAGCTACCCCTCCACCAGAATCATGTCATTCGAGTAGCCCGCAACACCCCCTATTGCGAGTAGCCCCACTCGAAGGAACCACGGCCGTAATGACCGGGCAACAGTGCACCAGGGGTGAAAGCATGCTATCTCTTTAATTATTATTTCTGTATCATTTTTGATACACACACAATTGAACCACACTCGAGGCCGGCCAACACAGACTGACTCATGTGTTTCTTATTCTCCGGCCGTCTGCTTATCGTCTTTATGTTATTACCTATGGGTCTACCCAATCATTAAACAAATGACTTCATTCACTCGAAACCAACAGCCTTTTCAAACGATAAATATAATGTTTAGATATAAGCTTTATTATACAACAATATCAAATGAAATATATATATAAAAAAAAATGCTATGTTATTGAATCAGTTTTATAATAACATCCGTTGGTGAGGGTAATCTTTAAAATGACCAACCTGATAACAGGAAACATACGTGATAACTAATGGTATAATAAATACATACTACCTTACGATCAAATGTAATCTAAATCGTTACCCAGAAATAAAATTGTAACATGAAACTGTACAATACAAAATTTAAAAGAGCGATCGACACTTGTCTTATAAAAAATATTTCGAACGAATCTTAGCGCCAAAATGCGTGGTTTGACCGCAGGTCCACATTTTTTTAATGCAATTTAGAAGTAGGTTTGGGAAATTTCATTGCGAAATGAGGCGTCTCTGGAAAATGTTTTTATTTATAAGTATGTTTTGTAGGTTGATATGAATATACACCACCAACATACATCCATCATCATACAGGTGGTGTACCTATACCAAGTACGTATGTATAACTTTTTGCAGCGGATGCTCGCAACGTCAAAGGTGCCGACAATTGATTTATACGCGTATCTAGTTATGCATACAGAAAGACATAACAATATATGAATAATGCCAACTCAACTAGTAGATAAGGATTAGCAGTAAGTTGACTTCGCAGAATAATTATAAATAGAATACATACCTATAACAAGTTAGCAAGTAAGAGATTATAAATATGACTGTTTTAATTAATATTGTTAGATTTACCACTCCATGTTCTAACGAGAACTTCCGTGCATCGCATATTGTAATCGGTAGGAATTAGTTGTGTGTAATTCTCCGTATTTGTACTTTGGGAATAAAAGCTAATAAATGAAATAATTAATAATTTTTGGGTTATTTAATTATTTTTAAAAAGCTATTTCCCAAAGACGAAACGTTAACTGGCGCAGTCAGAACGGATTTTTCATAGACTTTTCCCCAAAAAGTGCAAGCACCCCGTCGCTTAAACCCGGTATGTGGAGTGCGCTATAGGAAAACCCTAAATAAGTGCAATTGGCGGAAAGAGAGAAAAATCATCGAACCCACGCGTCCCAACATTCAGGAGGTCTCCCAACGAAAAAATCGATCTGAGGAGCAACCACCTAACCGCAGGACAACGAGACGACAGAACCACACCCCAAGGAAGGCAAGGTCTCCCGACGAGTCATCGCACCGAGGAGCAACCACACCAAAATTTGGATAGCCGACACTTCAAAGTAAGTGGAAAAATAGTGCTTGTGTGTGTTTTGTGCAACAATTTTGGGACGCAGTGGCCGTTCCCAAAATTTTAGTTTTAAGGAGGAAATTTTGAAGCAGTAAAATTAACTGATAATTGAAAGAATAAAAATAATATTAAAGTAATAAGTTTAATTAAAAATTGAATGAACAAAAGTAACATTAACGTAATCAAAGTAAGTGAAGGTTAGTATACAGTTCATCGTTTCCTTCACTCGCGTTGTATTTTACACTAAATTAGATTAATTTTACTGTATTTTTATGTATTTATGTTTAATTTATAAGCCTACAGAACGCTTATGATTTAATTTGTCAAAATCGTACTTGGAAAACTAAAATAATAAATATTAATGACTAATCCGCAAAATCAGGTGGAGATCGTTGACGTTGAAACACTAAATAGATCATTAAATTCGATTAGGTTGGACGATTTATTGTTAGAAAACGGACAAAATATGCCGAACGCAAGCAATAATACTGAACAGCTTATATCAGCAGCTCGTAATTACGGTGAAATTTTGCCAAAATTCGAGGGAAAACCTAACACGGTAGAAACATTTATTCTAAGAGTAGATAGTTATTATCAAAAATACGGTAATACAACAGACGAAACCTTAAATAATTACGTATTCTGTCTAATTACTTCCAAATTGATAGGTGAGGTTAGTGACCTTATTAACTGCAGACCAGATGTTACAAGCTGGCCATCTTTAAAGGAAGTCCTAAGAAACAAATTTAGTGATCATGTTGATAGAAAAATATTAGCCCATAAATTCAAAAACTTAACGTTAAAACCAGGTGAAAGTTTGCCAAATTTCATAGAAAGGATAAAAATGGTCCAAACGCAATTAGATATGAAAATTACATTAGATGAAAATTTAAGTGAGGCACAAAAGAAGGTACATCAAGAAATAAACGAACAAACTTCCTTAGAAATATTATATTCAAATTCGCCAGTTATGCTACAAACTATTTTAGACGTTAAAGACTTTTCGACAATTGCGGAAGCAACTTCAACTGTACTAAATTTTGTAAGTAAACACCATAACGACAAAAATTTAGGTAATAGAAATAGTTCATTACCCAAAATACGAAATAATTCGGGCAATGCTCAATTTAGACCAAGAAACACGTTCACTAAATTTCAGGAACCAACATATTCTAATAACTTTGCACAACGGAAATATTTACCTAGATTATCGAATGTTGGTCAGTCATTTAGGCAACTATCTCTTGGCAATAATTATCAAAACTATAGAAATCCTCCTCCTAATAATCCAAATAATCCTAATAATCCAAATAGACCATCCACAAGTAACCAAAATATGCAAAATGGTCCGAATAATGATAATGCCGACAATAGAAATAATAATAATAGTACGAGATTTCGTACATCAGCATTTAAACGTTGGAGACAACCAAATGTTCTTATGACAGAAATACAGGACAACGAACAAACGTGTGCCAATGAAGAAACTGAACAACAACAATTAATGTTTAAAAACCCTAATACGGGAAATTTGGAAGAAATTCCCCATGAATTATTTTTGTTGAAATGTTAAAAGTAAACTGAGAAATTATAAAGAATAGCCTTATCTTTTGGTTTCTCGGAATATTAATCAGTTCACCGTGTTTTGTATTTTGTTTAGTCTAAGCTTTGGCGACAGGCCGATTGATTGTATGATATAATAAACTAAAAGGAAAAACTGATTGAGTCAGTCGGTCACAAGGTTTTGTATTGTAAACGTTAAAATATAATACTAAAATTAAATTGTTCTGTAGTCCCGAGATTATTATTTTCAACCCTTTCTCACGACATCCACTTAAAAACAACTAACAACTTCAACAGGTTATGGGCCCAGAACACCGGGTCAGTGAGAAAAATTAATTTTTCGGCGTAGCGAACAGTCCAAGTGCAACTAAACCAAAACGGGGTGATTTGTGGCTTAGTATCGTTAGTCATAATTTTCAAGTTTTCTAAAATGGAAATTGATAAACCGAAAATAGATAAACTTCGTGATGCAGATAATTGGTCGCAGTGGCGGTTTGTAGTACAAACGCTATTGGACAGTGACGACGCACTGGAAATTTGTGAAGGAACAGAACAACGACCTACTTCAGATGGTGCAGAAAATGAAGCGAAACTCAGAAAATGGATCAAGAGAGAGAAACTTGCCCGAAAATTGATTGTAACAACGGTTGAATCCGGACCCCTACGGTTACTGGTAAATTGCACAACGGCTCGGGAGATGTGGTCTAAACTACACAGTGTTTATGACCTGAAATCAGAAGAGACCTTGGCCTTGGTGCAAAAACAATTTTTTGAGTTCAAATGGAGTTCTGATGGCAATGTTACGCAACATATATCTAGTCTGGAACAGCTACCAAATAAGATGGATAAGTTGGGCGGAAAAATTCCGAATTCCATGTTGATCACCAGAATACTATCTACGTTACCGTCGGAATTTAATTATTTCCATAGCGCCTGGGACTCAACGGATCAATCTAGACGTACATTGGAAAACCTTACCACACGATTACTAACTGAGGAGATGCGTATTGGAAAACAAAAAGAAGACGAAGAAGGGTCCAAGGTAGCCTTAGTATCGAAGTTCGGTGGAAAGAAAAACGCCAAAAGACAATTCGGGAAGTTCTCGTCGGATACGTCCGTGTTACGCTGTTCGTTGTGTCATAAAACTAATCATTCATTCAAAGACTGCAAAGGTTGTTTCTCGTGCGGTTCGAAACAACATTTGCTAAAAGACTGTCCAAATAAAAGTGGAAGTGCCTCAAACAAGAAGAAGGAAGCTTTCATCGGGGATGTTATCGCTAGTGAAAATGATCATTGGCTCATTGACTCCGGAGCATCACAACACATGACAAATAGACGCGATTGGTTCATGAAATTTGAAGAATTTACGAAGCCACTTCTGGTCTATGTTGGGAACGGTGCAACTGTGGAAGCATTCGGTAGTGGTGACATTGACATTGAAACTCTAGTAAACGGGCGGTGGTGTCCAGCAACTTTACATAACGTACTGTATACTCCACAAATGTCGAGGAATTTGTTTTCGGTTCGCGTTGTCGCTAAAAAGGGTATCAATTTCACTGTGACTCACAACGGTTCGCGTTGTAAGTTTCTCAGGGGTGATAAGCTGGTAGCCGTCGGAACTGAAACGGGCAACTTGTATCGAATTTTGTTGCGAGTGATCTTGCCGCATAAAGTTTTTACATCATCAACAAACAGTCAATTACAACTCTGGCATGAGCGTTTATGTCACCAGAATAAGCGACACGTGCAGATGTTCATGAAAAATCTCGGTATTGAACTGACCCTAGACAACGAATTGTGCGGTCCAATGCAAGTGGAAAGTCCAGGAAAGAAAAGATACTATGTGTTGTTTAAAGATGATTACAGCAGTTATCGTAAGGTTTATTTTCTTCGTGAAAAATCGGAGGTTGCGGACAAAATTAAACAATTTTGTAATGAAGTTAAGACTCGCTTTGGTAGTGACATCACTGAATTACGTACGGATGGTGGGAAGGAGTATGTTAACAAGAATGTTACAGATTTTCTAAACAAACGTGGTATAAAGCATACAACTACTACTCCTTATTGCCCTGAACAAAATGGAAGTGCAGAACGAGAAAATCGTAGACTAATGGAAGCTGCACGTTCCATGTTACACGCACAGCCACATTTGCCGCAGTTTCTTTGGGCTGAGGTAGTCAACACGGCTGCATTCATCCTAAATAGAACGGGCCCAACAAAAATAAAGGACAAAACCCCTTACGAGCTTTGGTTTGATGAAAAGGCCAGGGTAAATAACCTAAGGGTGTTTGGCACGGATTGTTTTGTCCACATACCTCAACAAAAAAGGAGAAAACTTGACAAAAAAGCCCAAAAGGGTTTGTTTGTGGGTTACTTGGAAGATGTTGATGGTTACCGCGTGTGGGTTCTAGAAAAGCATGATATTGTGTTGAGTCATGACGTGATTTTTAAGGAGGAGAAGGTAACTTTTGAATCAGTAGAACTTGAACACACTACAAGAAAAACTCAAGATGACGAAAAAGATGAGTTACAGGAGAAACCAAGTTCGGAAGGCCCAATTGAAGAAGAGACTTCAAAAATTACATCACGTGAGTTACGACCAAGAAGTCAGTTGAATCCTCCAGATTTCTATGGGGTTCCTGTTGCGTGGGTCGCTGAGAGTGAACCAGTGAATTTTGAAGAGGCAATGTCTTCAAAGCACTCACGAATGGATGGATGCCATGCAGGAAGAAATGAATTCACTTCAGAAAAATAATACGTGGTTATTGGTGGAAATACCACCAGACAAGAAGATATTACCCAACCGCTGGGTTTATAGAATCAAATACAAAGATGATGGCGAAGAAATTGAACGATTTAAGGCTCGCCTTGTGGTAAAAGGCTGTGCGCAAAAAAGCACGGTTTTTGGAGAAACGTTCAGTCCGGTGGCTCGTTTTGAAACGATTCGCATGGTGTTAAGTTTTACAGATACAGAAAAGTTGCATCTACGACAGTTCGACATAAAGACGGCTTTTCTATACGGACATCTTGAGGAAGAAATCTACATGAATCAACCAAAAGGTTTCGAGGATGGTTCATCTTAAGTTTGCAAGCTCCAAAAGAGTCTTTATGGTCTCAAGCAGGCACCACGGTGCTGGAACAAAAAGTTCACCGATTTTTTGACAGCCTATGGATTCAGGGAGAGTTCTGTAGATCCCTCTTTATATATACGTGGCAGAGGTAACAACTCTTTGCTACTGCTACTATACGTTGATGACGGATTGGTAGTCTCCAACGATCCAGAACAGTCAGAGCAGTTACTAAATAAAATCAAATGCAAGTTCGAAACGAGAATAACCACCAACGTGCGAAATTTTGTTGGTTTCGAAATTAAAAGATTTGCTGATGGCTCAATATTTATCACCCAGAAAAATTACATTAAAAGATTTTTAATGGAATATGGAATGACAGAATCAAAACCAGTGTCTACTCCTATGGAACTAGGATGGAATCCAATGGATTCTCCTAAAGCAAAGGAGACTTTTCCTTATCGTGAAATAGTGGAAAGTCTTATGTTCTTGCAAGTAGTCACCAGACCGGACATCGGTTACGCGATAAATATTGCATCCAGAGCGCTTGAAAACCCTACTGAAGTGCATTGTCATCTTGTGAAGAGGATACTTAGATATGTCAATGGAACACAAGATGCTGGACTACTTTACAACACCAAGGAGCAGCTACTTAAAGTGTTTTGTGACGCGGATTTCGCGGGTGACGTTAAAACGCGGAAATCAACGTCGGGTGTAGTTTGCATGTTCGGGGGTGCGACTGTAATTTGGTCAAGTAGAAAACAACAGTGCATCGCGCAGTCCACAACTGAATCCGAATACGTGAGTGCGGCGACTGCAGCAAAAGACTTAGTGTGGTCAAAACGTATTCTAAGTGAAATGGGCGTAGCAGTGAAGAAGCCTATTTTATGTATTGATAATCAGAGCGCACTAAAGTTAATCAAAAACCCAGAATATCACGCGCGTACTAAGCATATAGACATAAAGTATCATTTTGTACGACAATTGTATGAAGAAGGGGAGTTTGATTTACTTTATGTGCCTAGTGATGATCAAATTGCAGATATCATGACCAAACCTTTAGCGAAACCCAGGTTTCAATTTTTCTTCTCTAAAATTGGTTTAATAAATATGAAAGATATGTAGTTATTGGTCAGATTTACTTTTAGGGAGAATATTAAAAGTAAACTGAGAAATTATAAAGAATAGCCTTATCTTTTGGTTTCTCGGAATATTAATCAATTCACCGTGTTTTGTATTTTGTTTAGTCTAAGCTTTGGCGACAGGCCGATTGATTGTATGATATAATAAACTAAAAGGAAAAGCTGACTGAGTCAGTCGGTCACAAGGTTTTGTATTGTAAACGTTAAAATATAATACTAAAATTAAATTGTTTTGTAGTCCCGAGATTATTATTTTCAACCCTTTCTCACGACATCCACTTAAAAACAACTAACAACTTCAACAATTTTATAGTGACGAAAATTATGAAGATTATCCGAATGCCGAAAATTTTCCATTCGATGCCTCGGAAAACTAACACGAAATTCTTTACCCTGTATATTTTTAAACGATCCACCCCTCAGAGTTTTAATCGATACCGGAGCGACAAATTCTTTGATAAATCCTAAAATTGCTAATTTATATTTTAGTTCTTACGAAATTAATGAACCATTTTTATTAAAAACAATAACTTCACAAACTAAGCACGAAAAGGCAATAGTAGTAGATCTTTTTGAAGAGAGTCAAAATTTAAAATTCTTTTCAGTTAAATTTCATAGCGAATTTGACATATTATTGTGTTCCCAAAGTTTAGAACAAATGAATGCACAAATTGACTATTTAAATGGTAAAATTATATTAAACGGAGTGTGTCATGAACTAATCAGATACGAACCGAAACCAATTCCAGAAATAAACAAAATTGAGGTCAAAATACCCATTAAGAAAGGAACAGTGCTTATCCCCGAGCAATTAGTAGACAACGTTTTGATCCCTGAGACCATCACTACAGCATTTAATCATCATTGTGACGTACCGGCTGTGGGAAAGGTTGAAAAGAATTTCATACCTAAAATTAGAGCCAAACATATAGATAGTACCCAAATTAACGTGTGTAACATCCAAACAAGTACAAGGACACCGAAACCACCCTCGTTCGACTTATCTCATCTAGACGGTAAGAAAGAAGAGAAGAGGAAAATAGAACAAATTTTACATGAATATCAAAATGTATTCTATCAGGAAGGAGATGTGTTAACTTTTTCCAACGCAACCAAACACAAAATACCTTTAGAGTCAAACACCCCGATATTTGCTAAACCGTACCGTTTCCCTTACGTACAAAAGCAAGAAATAGATAGACAGATAGAAGAATTGAGGCAGCAAAACATAATTACCAAAAGTGATTCACCATATAACGCACCTATATTTTTGGTTCCAAAGAAACCAGATAAGAACGGTAAGAAAAGTTGGCGCATGGTCGTTGACTTTAGGAAATTGAACCAGAAGACAATCGAGGACAAATACCCGATTCCAAACATCACATCCATCTTGGATTTGCTAGGAAAGGCAAATCATTTTTCTAAAATCGACCTGAAAAGTGGCTACCACCAAATAGAGATTTCGCCAGAGGATCGCCATAAGACGGCCTTCTCAACGGAAAATGGACACTGGCATTTTCTTAGAATGCCCGTTGGATTGAGGAATGCCCCAGCCTGTTTCGCCAGGGTTATGAACTATATACTACGAGGACTGATCAACAAGGTATGTCTTGTCTACCTTGATGACATAATAATAATGGGAAGGACAATAGAAGAACATTGCCAAAATCTCCGTGCAGTTTTAGACAGGCTACGAAAATATAAATTTAAGGCACAAGCCGAAAAATCAGAATTTTTATTAGAAGAAATTGAATATTTAGGACACTTAATTACAACGTCAGGAGTTAAGCCAAATCCCAAATTAGTTGAGAAATTGCAAAACATCCCGTTACCGAAGACAATCAGACAGTAAAATCGTTCCTAGGATTATCAGGATACTACAGAAAGTTTGTAAAAGGTTATGCAACCCTAACAAAACCACTAACAGCATCTACGAAAAAAGGAGCAAAGGTCGAACACACTCAAACATTTATAGACGCGTTCAATTCAATAAAAAGGATATTAAGTAATCCTCCAATTTTAATTTATCCGGACTTTACCAAAAAATTAAATGTTACAACAGACGCATCCAACGTGGGACTCGGAGCAGTTCTTTCACAAGGAGAAATTGGGAAGGACAAACCAATTATGTATGCCAGCAGGACCCTAAACGAACATGAGAAAAATTATTCCACAATTGAGAAAGAATGCTTAGCGATTGTGTGGGCTACCAAAATTTTTAGACCATATATTTACGGAAGAAAATTTAACATCATAAGCGACCATCAACCTTTACAGTGGCTATTTAATTTGAAAGAACCTAACTCAAAATTGATAAGATGGAGATTAAAATTGGAAGAATTCGACTATAACATCATTTATAAAAAAGGGAAAGCCAATACGAACGCAGGCTATTTGTCAAGATTACAGGCGAACCCGATTTCAATTGGAACAACCAAAGATGACCTTTTAAGTATGTTTAACCATCCAGGAGATGTGGGTGAAAGAAAACTATTGGACCCGGACGAATTAACCGAGATATTACAAGAAGAGGTGCCGGAAGTGAAACCGAAAAAGGGTAAAATTAAAATAATTTCGGACATCCAAATTAAACCTCAAAATTTGGAAACATCTGTTACGCAGCACTCACAAGACGAAAACGTGAATGCAACTCTGCCGATTGTCGATAAACCGATTAATTATTTTAAAAAACAATTCGTATTTAGCTTTTATACCAAACCAAGCATGGACAAAATTATTTTATTTAACAAAACTAGATATTGGACACATTTAACAAAGTCAAATTATATTAACGAAATTACTAATATTTTAAAAGAATATACGGACCCGAATGTAATTAACGGTATTTATTGTAATGACCGTACAATTTACGAAGAAATGGCAGTTATAGTAAATGAAAATTTTGAAAATACAGTTAAGTTCAATTTCACTACCAAATTTTTAAAGGACGTTATTCAGGAAGAACAAGATAAAATTTTGAAAGATCTACATGAAACTAGTCATCGTGGAGCATTGGAACTTTTAGCGGAAGTACAACGAAAATTTTACTGGCCAAACATTAGTGCATCGTGCCAGACATTCGTGAACAATTGTCAAATTTGTCAAACCGCCAAATATGAAAGGAACCCAAGGGACTATAAGTTGAAAATTACCCGCTACAACCATTAAGGGAGGAAGTAGTTAAAGTCGAAAAGAGTGTTGAGGCAATTTATCCCATAGTTTCCGATAAACAATTAATTAAAATAAAAACGGAGGTAAAATTCTTACAACACGAATGTAAACGTTTGAAGAGTCGATTAGCGACTGTTCACCCCGATATTTTTGGTAATATCCCGCAACGGAAGCGTAACAAACGAGGTTTGGTGAACGTTCTGGGATTAGTGTTTAAATTCATATCTGGCAATCTGGACGCGAAGGACGGAGAAAGGTACGATAAGGCCATCAGGAAATTGAGTACTAATCAACAAAATATCATTAACCACTTTAATAAACAGATTTCGATAAATAAAAAAATTATTCAAAATTACGAGAACACCATTAAAAATATTTCGAGTAACTTTGTAAATATAGAACAGATAATCAATACCGCACGAGAGGCGGAAAGCTTGTATAACGCTATAGGTATAATTAAGGTTAGAATAGTTGAGTTAATTGAGGAATTGCAAACGGCGATTGGCTTTGCATCGCTTGGTCATTTGCATCTAAGTATTATTAACGAAGACCAAATTTTAGAAATGAAACAAAATTTGGCAAATTTTCATGAGGAAAACGAATATTACTCCTCCGATAATGTTTTATTTACACAAACAATTTCAGTAGAGTTTTATATAACTTCGGAACACATTGTATTCTTGTTGCATGTACCTATTATTGATAAAATTGAATTTAATCTATATCACCTATATCCAAGACCTACAAAAATAAACACTACCGTAATACCGCCAACATGTAACGCTTGCAGACGAAAGTATATATTATTTAAAGACCAAATGCAAATATTTCCAACAACAATATTTTTGTGCAATTAATGACATACAACGAAATTATCAACAGGACACCTGTGTTAAAGAATTATTACAGGTGAAACAACATCCAAAATGTAAACAGATACCCGTGAATATCAATGATTCATTAGTGGAGACAATCAGTAGTGAAAAATATCTTGTAATAATGCCAGAATATACGTTGGTTCATGTAAAATGTGGAACGGAAGAGGTACATATTTGAAGGGAACATTTTTGGTAATCTTGCCTTAGGTACTCTTGTTCATTTGTAACTAAGGATTTCACTTATATTAATTTGGAAGAAAGTATTACAGAGGAACCAGTTTATTTACCACCTTTAATCGATGAAATTGCTAGCGTTAAACCAATCGAATTAAATTTGAAGTCAATTGATTTAGAACAACTCTCAAAATTAACGCTGCAGGATAATGATCCCATCGTGTATTTGGCGGATGAGTCTCCAGGTTACAATGTTGCATATATGATAGGCATTGTAATTTTAAACTTGTTGATTATTGTAATGATTGTTGTATATAGAAATAGAATAAGTACATGTATAAATAAAATTAAAGAACGATGAAATTCAAAAGGAAGTAGAGCAGGGGAATTGACGGAAATAGAGGCCTTTCCTACCCCACAAAAACGACAGGTTAATTAAAATATTCAAAATTAAACCAAAATCATTGTTGAAATTTTAACTTTTGGGAACGTTAAAGTTCCATCTTAAGGAGGGAGGAGTTATGCATACAGAAAGACATAACAATATATGAATAATGCCAACTCAACTAGTAGATAAGGATTAGCAGTAAGTTGACTTCGCAGAATAATTATAAATAGAATACATACCTATAACAAGTTAGCAAGTAAGAGATTATAAATATGACTGTTTTAATTAATATTGTTAGATTTACCACTCCATGTTCTAACGAGAACTTCCGTGCATCGCATATTGTAATCGGTAGGAATTAGTTGTGTGTAATTCTCCGTATTTGTACTTTGGGAATAAAAGCTAATAAATGAAATAATTAATAATTTTTGGGTTATTTAATTATTTTTAAAAAGCTATTTCCCAAAGACGAAACGTTAACTATCTCTAGCAAATACTTCGTCCTTCCCTTATTTACTTCTACCCACACATCCAATAAGTACTCATCCCAGATTGCTTCTTTTGCGGTAAACCCCATTGTTTCTATTTATTTTATTTTTCTTTGCTAAGAATTTATGAAAAAAGAAAATAATATTAAAAAGATGCTGCTCTACTGCTTACCAATTTTATTTTTAATTTATCAAAACAGAATAATCCTAAACAAATCATAATTCGTACATAAATATAAAAGCATTGAAGATACTTATACAGGCGCGGATTTAGAAAAAAACTATAGGAGGGAGTCACGGACAAAACCAATTTTTCTAAATTTGAAATTAGACACTAATGTGAAGCATTCGAATTCAGAGATAAATTACCTAGTACATATCTTGAAAATTATTACTTGTGTAATATTAATGAATTAGGTATATAAACCAAAGAAATTGTAAAATAAGTTTATTAATCAACAGTTAAAAATGTAAATCTTTAACAAAACCTACTTACTAATTTCATCTACATGTATTTTTGTAGTAAGTAATGAGTTTAATTTGATAGATTTACAAAAATCATTATAAATTACTGCACTGTTAATATGTATTTAATATATTTAATGGAAGATTTTTTATAGTTTTTCTTCTTCAAAATTTGATTAAAAAAGTAAAAAAATATTATTCATAAGCACGTTTCTGTTTTTTCCTTAAGAGGGTTCATGACTCCTATGACACCTCTTTAAATCCGCGCGCCTGAAGATACATTAACCATTCTTAAACAAATTAGAATTTCACATATTAGTTGAATTTGTTGTAAAAAGCGTACATACCTACTATTCTATTAAATAAGGTTGTCGTCAACTTCCGGTATAACCGGAAAAGCTACAAAATTGAGCATATTTTAAAAATGTAGATCATGTGTCACAGGTAGGTATGTAACTAATATTATAAGTAGGTACTAATAAATAATGCAGCAATTTTCGCATTATACTACCTCATCTTAAGAACCCAATGAGCGAAATAACCACAACCACTACGAAGCGGTCCAGATAAAAAATTCGGTTACTGTTAGTGCAAATTATGGAGATGTGGCAAACCTGCTTTTATACCATATCTGTTTGCTTCTATGGTATTCTGTAAGGGGATTGCGCGCTCTTTTTGTCGAGAGAGAGAGGTTAAGCGTCATGTTATGTGTGGTTGTAATAGCGTGTATGAAACGTTTACTTTTTACTTTTTACTTTCTACTTTCTACTTTCTACTTTCTACTTTCTGCTTTCTGCCTTCTGCCTTCTGCCTTCTGCCTTCTGCCTTCTGCCTTCTGCCTTCTGCCTTCTGCCTTCTGCCTTCTGCCTTCTGCCTTCTGCCTTCTGCCTTCTGCCTTCTGCCTTCTGCCTTCTGCCTTCTGCCTTCTGCCTTTTTTGTTTGTGTAATATGTATTAAAATAGTATTAAATTTGTTTTCAAGTACACTGTAGTGTTTTTGTATAACATTGGTTATGGGCCCAGACAACGTGGGATGTGCAGGCTACAGTGTAAAAGAAACAAATTAAAAGGCTAGTAAAAGCACGTTTATGAGGCAGACGAAATAAAATAGAAATATTGAAAAATGGCTACAACTGGTGAAAATAGGCATGGCATTGTACCCTTCAAGGGAACTGGGTTTGATAATTGGAAGTTTCGGTTAAATTCAGTTCTGAATGCTCTTAAAGAAATTCCTGCATCGTCTTGTGATACAGATTGGACGAAGAAAAACAGTAAAGCCTGTATGGTGATTATTCAGAGTGTTGCAGACTCACACTTGGAGTACATAAAAGAAATAGAAGAGGCTCATCAGATGATTGAAAAGTTAGAAAGTATATTTAGTAAAAAGGGTACCTGTTCTAAGTTTTACCTGCTAAAAGAATTAATAAGCATGAAATATAATAGTGTAAGTGACATTCAGGATCATTTTTCTGCGTGTGATCGAGTATTTAGAGAGCTAAAGAATTTAGGCAGTAAATTTGATGAGTCTTTCGGAGAAAGATCTAAAACTGGAATTTGTCAAAAGCAGATTATTGGAATTTCATATAAATCGAGGTGCAAGTAAAAATACATTTTTAACAAGGCCATCTTCGTTTGGTGCTACTGAGAAGGGACCAATTAAATGTTTTAAATGTGGCAAATTGGGCCACATGAAGAGCATGTGTGGAGTGAAATGTTTTAATTGCCATAGATATGGACATAAGTCGGCTCAATGCACACAGAAGAAAATAGAAGGAAGAAATACTGATCGAAAGGCAAATTGTGCTATTGGTAATAAGAAGATGATGGAGGATCCTGGGAAGTCTGATTAAGGACAGAATATGTCTTTCTATGCTGGTGAGAAGAAAGATCAACTAGAAATGGTGTGGTATGCTGATTCAGGTGCCACTCATCATTATGTTAACAACGAGAATATCTTAATTAGGAAGAGGATATTTGTTGAACCTAGAGAAATACAATTGGCAGAAGAAGGAAAGTTTATGAAGGCTACATGTTCAGGAGATGTCCAGGTTGTAAGCAAAGTAGGAAATAAGCAGGTAAATGTAACTTTAAAAAATGTATTGTGTGTACCTGGCTTAAGGGTAAATTTGTTATCAGTTTCAACTATTGAAAAAGTTGGTTTTGAGATTATTTTTTCTAATTGCAAAATGTTAATCAGACAGGGAGACAATGTATTTGTAGAGGGTATAAGAGTTGGTAGTTTGTACAAAATATTTTTTTGAATATTCTGAAGGTTTTACTGATACTTCTGCAAATTTGCTGTCAATAATGATATTGAGTTATGGCATAAACGGTATGGACACTTAAACTATGATTCTTTGTTAAAATAAAAAAGTAAGAACTTGGTTAATGGCTTAGACATAATGAATAGGGCTCATGAAAAAATATGTGAGGTATGTGTTAGAGCTAAACAAAAATGTTTTCCTTATCGTTCAAAGTCATTGAGATCATCTAGGGTCTTAGAGATGATTCATACGGATGTTTGCGGACCTACAACACCTACTTCACGTAATGGTAATAAGTATTTTGTCACTTTTGTAGATGATTACTCAAGATTCGTTATGGTTTATGTTATTAAAAATAAAAGTGATGTTTTAGAATGTGTCAAAGATTATGCAGCGAAAGTAACATCGACATTTTGTAATAAAAAGATTTCAAAAATAAAGTGTGATAATGGTGGGGAATACTGTTCAAAGTCGTTTTTAGAATTTTGTTCAAAATGGGGAATTCAGGTTGTTTATACTCCTCCGTATACTCCTCAACTTAACGGGGTTGCAGAAAGAATGAACCAGACTCTCATGGACAAGGCGAGGTCAATGATAATGCAAGCTTCAATGAGTAAAATCTTTTGGGAAGACGCAGTGCTGATGGCTGCTTATATTACTAATAGAACACAGTCTTATCATGAAAAACACAAAACTCCTTATGAATTGTGGTCGGGTAAAAAACCCAATGTGTCAAATATGAAAGTTTTTGGTTGTATTGCTTATTCTCGAGTGCCAGACTCTTTAAGGTTGAAGTTAGATGATAAAGGTTTGAAGTGTAGGTTTATTGGATATTCAGAGACGGGTTATAAGTTATGGAAAGAAGACGAAGACAAAGTTATGTATAGCAGAAATGTTATATTTGATGAAAATAATTTTGGTTATGTGTCATCAAATTTTATAAACGAGTGTATAGAGGAACAAGGAAACTGTTTTGAAGAAAGGAAATTAGAAGAAGAGATTGAAAAAGAAAATAATGAAGTTGACAATCAAAAATTTGAAAATACAGAACCCGTAGAAAAGATGACAGAGAGAAATGACACAAAAAATAATGAAGAAACAAACAAAAGTTTAAGACCAACAAGAGAGAAAAGATTACCAAAGAGACTAGATGATTATGAAATTGAAATGAGCTGCCTGGCATTGATAAGTGAATATACAGATACTCCAAAGTCTTATACTGAGGCAAAAGAAAGTGGAAACTGGGACATGTGGAATCAGGCCATAGAGGAAGAATTGAAAGCTTTGAAGAAAATAAAACATGGGAAATTGTGAATAGAACAACTGATCAAGAAGTTATTACTAACAGATGGGTTTTTAAAGTTAAAGAAAATGATATGGGTAAACATATTTACAAAGCTAGGCTAGTGGCAAGAGGGTTCGAACAAAGTTTTGGTGAAAATTCCCAAATTCATGCTCCGGTTGCTCGGCTCTCAACGTTAAGAATATTATTGTCCATTTGTAATCATTATGGATTGTTTTTGGAACAATATGATGTAAAAAATGCTTTTTTAAATAGTCATCTTAATGATAAAGTTTTTATGAAAATCCCAGAGGGTTTAGAAGATTTTAAAAAATATAAAAACAAAGTTTGTTTGCTAAAAAAGGCAATATATGGATTGAAGCAAGCACCAAAGGCGTGGAATGACAGATTTAATGATTTTATGATGGATTTCGGCTTCATACGTTCTAGGTCGGATTATTGCTTATATTTTGCTGCAAAGCTGAATGTTCGTTGTTACTTACTGCTGTATGTCGATGATATTCTTGTTGCTTGTAATAACAAAAATTTTTTAAATGATTTAAAATTGAAATTAACTGAGAATTTTAAGGTCAGAAGATTGAGTGACAATTACAATTTCTTAGGTATAAAAATAGTTAGAGATGTAGATAAAAAGATAATTACTTTAGATCAGAAAACACTTATTGAAAATTTGGTAAATAAATTTAATGTACGTAACTGTAAGTCCTACAGGACTCCTATTGA
Source organism: Agrilus cyanescens (assembly GCA_947389935.1). NCBI lineage: Eukaryota > Metazoa > Arthropoda > Insecta > Coleoptera > Buprestidae > Agrilus > Agrilus cyanescens. The sequence continues at coordinate 23,412,066 of OX376704.1, forward strand.
AAAAGGTTTAAATCTTAAAAAGAATACAGACACTAATACAGAAACTAAATTACCCTACAAGGAATTATTGGGTAGTTTGATGTATATCATGATGGGCACTAGGCCTGATATATGTTTCAGTGTTGGTTATTTTGGCAGATTTCAGGATTGTGCTTCAGAAACACACTTTAGACATCTTCTAAGAGTATTGAAATATCTTAAAACGACTAGTGACTATAAGTTAAGATTTTGTTATTCTGATAAAGAATTTGAGGGCTATGCAGATTCAGATTTTGCTAATGATTCGGAAAGTAGGAAATCGGTTAGTGGATATTGTTTTAAGCTTTTTAATAATGTAATATCTTGGGCATCAAAGAAGCAAGGCATTGTTACATTGTCTAGTACGGAGTCAGAGTTCGTAGCTGTTTGTGTCGCTTCTTGTGAACTAGTTTATCTTAAAAATTTACTAGAAGGCTTAAATATTAAAATTAAGTTACCTATTACTTTGTATGAAGATAACCAGAGCACCATTAAATTACTTCAGAATTTTGAAAACAATTGACGTTGTAAGCACATTGATATAAAATTGCACTTTGTATTGGATCTCATAAATCAAGATGTTATTAAGATTAAGTATATTTGTACAACTGAACAATTGGCTGATATATTCACGAAATCTCTAGGAAATGTAAAATTTAATCGGTACTTGGAAATGTTAAATATCAGATGTTAATAATAAATTATTAATTTGATTTAAGTTAATTTAAAGTCAGGTTTGAGGGAGGGTGTTAGTGCAAATTATGGAGATGTGGCAAACCTGCTTTTATACCATATCTGTTTGCTTCTATGGTATTCTGTAAGGGGATTGCGCGCTCTTTTTGTCGAGAGAGAGAGGTTAAGCGTCATGTTATGTGTGGTTGTAATAGCGTGTATGAAACGTTTACTTTTTACTTTTTACTTTCTGCCTTTTTGTTTGTGTAATATGTATTAAAATGGTATTAAATTTGTTTTCAAGTACACTGTAGTGTTTTTGTATAACAGTTACAACATTCAGAAAATACAGATGTTATCTAATAATATTTTAGAAATTTGATAAAATTTCAATTCTGAAAATATTTTAAGGTTGCGATATACAGGGTGTTTGGTCTATAAGTACAGAAAAAAGAACCACATGTTCCCTGTTGCATTTCAAACATGAATTTATACACTTTTTGACTTTTGAAATAAAAAAAAAATTTAAAAATTATTTTGATTTCTGAGGCCGGCCCTGGTTTAGCGCGCCTTAATTATTATTTGAGGTTACAAATGCTACTGTTAGGTGTATCGATTGAACGAGAAGTTCATAATTCAGGGTCAGTGTGTCAGTATCGGTAGATTCGTGTGCTTCTGGCAATTGATGCGGTGTAATTGTGTGTAGTTTTCATATTGTTTTAATTATTGTTATTGACGTTATTGAAGTTTTGTTGACAGTGAAAAGTATTTTTTTAAAGAGTAGGTGTGAATTGCAATATTGTCGAGTAATTTATTAAATTATTTCGCTGGAACATTTTACTATTTTATTTTTTACGATTTTTAAACATGTTCATCATCACAACACAAAGCACACATTAGTTTTAGATAATTACTTATTTGTGAAATTGTGTAATTACCCGTGAAAGTGATGGAAAATAGACGTGCAATTGGCTTATTCCCTAGAGAATAGTCGCCGGTGATAGATAACGCTGTTTCGTAAGTGGCGCTGCTCGTTGCAAACTATCAGTTACGAGAATTCGTATTTCGCCAGGCCCGTATTAAACCGAATTTCAGGGTCAAATTTTCGAACACGAATTGCGTACTTAATTGTCACTCGATTGAAAAATGCTTTTAGACTTTTGTTATTTATTGTGCAATGAATCTATGATTCTTTTTTTTGTACTTATAGACCTAACACCCTGTATGTACCTATTATATGTACCTACTTTATACCTAATATTTTTTATTATTTTTTTTTATTCTTGTCAAGTACTGAATGAGCCTTAAAATCCTGTTCTCATTTTTATCGCTGCATTACTCATATTTCATATATATATATATATATATATATACATATGTAATTGGTCCAAGTGGCACCAAAAATAAGCATATATAGCCGTTGTGGCACCTATATATACGTTGTGGCACCATTTTCGGGTGCCAGAACGTTTGACACTGTATTATGGAGCCTGAAGGTGCAAGTACCTCAAATACGAAGTTTCACGATGGTGCCTCTTGAACCATATATACCAAAAATCACAGTTTTAGTCGAGCTATAGATCTTCAGAGGGCGTGCTAGACGCAGCAATGTATAGGTAGTTCTGGCACCATAAGAAGCAACATAAACGGTCCTTGTGGCATCATAACATAAGCTTACTGGCATCACTTGTTTATATGAAACAAGAGGAATATTTTACTGTTCCACACCATCGTACAAGGCTGACTGATATCGCTGTTTATATAGGGCCACTTGGTATTTATATGAAATACAATAATATTAAGTGTAAATTCTCGATCTCCTTTTTCGGAATAAATCTACTTAACTGGTTCTTTCAAAAATTACACAGATGCCCGAATATATTGAAAACTACCGAAAATAGTCCGCACAATACCTCTACAAAATCGATTTATATTTAAATTTTACACCTAATTATGCAAAAATTTGTATATCGTTCCATTTACAAAAATCAAATTGTCCTTCATTTAAGTTGTCAAAAATCACATCATTTTTTTATTAGTTGATTTTTCGAAAAACTAATGAAAATTTTCGAATCATGTGAAAACATTATCCCTTCTTAAGCTCATTCAAAAAGCCTGGCTTTCTATTTAATTTGGTTTTGAAGATACAGAGGATTTTAGAGCGCCGCAAGCATAATATTTTTTCAAAATGACGAAGTAACTCCCAAACGGCAAGAGTAGGAAATAATGTATGGTCATCAAACTACCCTTTAAATATATCGCTTAATTTAAAAACTCAAAAATATACAGTGTTCCATTTAAAAAAACAAAGTTTGGTATCCCCCAGCCGTAATGGAACATCCTGTATAAATAAAAATAATTTTATGAAGTGAAAATACAAATTGGATGAAGGTTTGGTAATCATGTACTTTTTGACCTCATCCCCCTAGGAGTTGGAGTTGCAGGGGGCTCTTCCGAAAATAATTCCGTTGGAATTAGCGGTTGGTCACCCCTAGAAAAAAATTTATGAGGGGTTGAAGTTTTATAAAAATATCATATTTATGAATATTTAGTGCATCAAATGCATTTTAGAGGTGGGGGATATATTTTATATTAAAAAAATAAATAAAAAAACCGTCGTAATAATTCTTTGTCTTGAAATACGTTATGGTAGTTAATTTGGTATTTGGTTAGGTTAGGGTACGGGGTGTGGGGTATGTATATGTAAATACATCCACCCTCTACCAAAACCTATTGCAAGACACAGGGAATTATTACGACGGTTTGTTTTTTATAAAAAATATATCTCCCCCACCTCTAAAATGCATTTGATGCACAAAAAATTAATATACAAGAAATTTTTGGGAGCAATTTTTTTTTAAATATAATTTTTAAAATTTTTGAATTTTTGATATTTGATATGATATTTTTATAAAACTTCAACACACCCCTGCAACCCCAACCCCCTAAGGTGATGGGGTCATTAAGTACATAATTACCGAAACTTTTATTAAAACATTTTTTCCGTATTTATACTATTAAGCCAGCTATGAAAGAAACATACTTAAGTGGAACACCCTGTATATGCAAATACCCCATCCGAAAAGAAGAAAAAATAGCTGTGTTTTGCTTGACGATTACCGAGGCAGAAATGACGTCTAGTAAGAAAAAATAAAAAAGCTACTTTTGAAAAAAAATTGTCTTTTCAACTAAGGTTTAGTCAACTATCACTCCCATTCAATGACTATGGTTTTTTAAATTTCTTACTACATTACCGTGATACGCAACCAATAAATTTCGTTCATTGTTTCACCTGCCAAAATTTACGAACCAATCAAATTTAAATAATATAAAACGGTCGTCATTCAAACCTGCACTCTTATCTTTTAAAAACATTCTCTACCCGTAATCTCAAACATCCTACCACTAATTATCTCCTATATTACTGATAGGTACATTAAAAGTTTAACTTTATTTTTTTAACGGTTACAGATATTGGCAAGAAGTTTTAAAATGTAAAATATAGGGTTGGTATTTTAAATTGATGAATTTATTTCATACTCGAATTTTTTTGTTAAATTTCGCATCTATTGTGTAACGAAATTGAAGTGATAGGAATAGGTTTTGCCAATTACAAAAAAAAATAATGCCAATTTTGACTTTGATACTTTCTTAAAATGCCCTGTGATTTACGTTTCAAAGTTTATGTTTTATATGGGATCCTTGTTTCGGTATTTAGTATGCGATCCTTTAGGAAATGAATATAAGAAATACATCAAATTTTGTGGTTTATTCAAACTTAGCAATAAAACATTTAAAATAAAAGAGGTAAACTTTTCCAATATCAATGAATATCAAAACTTTATACGTCATAATAAGCGAGTTCCATAAGGACCTTATACCGATTGGTCCATTTAATTTGAGACAGGCCTGTATCTCAAGAACGGTACCTTTTATAAAGAAACAGTTTGCATGAAAATTGTTTAGTATTTAGGGGGAAAGAAGATGATAGCATTGTTATTTCAGTGTGACACCTCTTTGATGGTTATTTAAAAGCCATTTCTCTTTTATTATGGAAACGTATATTTTTCATTAGGAAAAACATTGTTCGTTCATAATTCTGATGAATAGTGGGCAGAAAATTGGATACACCCTAACAATTATTTTCAATATATATACGCTTCCTTCAAAATTCTAGTGCTGTTATTAAATAATATTTACAAGCAGATATGTATAATTTTTACAACCAAATAATGATATCAGTTTCTATCAAGGCAGAGAAATATAAACTTGCTTAACATTGCAAAGTAGTGAATGCAGTGGACCAAATAATCAATAGTTTATATTGTGATTATCTCATATATAAGGTGCCACAAAGCATATACGTATATCCTAAAAATAAGGTGCCACTTAGTCAAACTGTATGTACAAAAACCTGGGTGCGAGAACGTCAAAATAGTTCTTGGTGCCACATCGTCGTTTTTTGCGTATATATATATATATATATAATATTGAATAAGAAGAGATTTGGGGCATGTTCCGATATAGACTGTGAGCACTGGACAGTAATGCCAGTATACAGAAATGCGTTCCGATATAGGCTTCCAGTGCACCGTGACAGTGACAGAGAGAAACTAATGACGTCATATTTGCCACCGTCTTTGACCGTGTTCCGATATACACTGTGACACGTTACGTCACACAGTATACTGTAAATTCCGTTCCTGATTAGATTTTTGTACTGAATCTGCTACTGGCTGTTATATATTAGAACGTATTTCAGTACTTTTGTCAAAAATAATTAAGACACTATCCGGTAGAGGCGCTAGATGTATTGATGCACGATATTAACATTTAATATGGCATAAATATTGCAATTTTTGGCAAATAAATCTTTTAAACTACTTGAGAATAAAAAAATGTTTATCACGGTATAGGTACCTAATAAAATTTCATGATCTTAACTAATGAAAATTACTAACAAGAAAACGTTCCTAGTGACCAATATGTTGTGCTTAGAAGAAAATAAAATAAACAAACCACTTTTAAATGTTTCAAAAAGGAGTTTTTATTTAACCCTACAATTTCTCAAGAGTAACAGGATTTTACTAAATTTAATGCGGTGCTTATCATCTATTTATACCTTATCGTCTATTTATACCTAAATCCTGTTACTCTTGAGAAAGGTATTATAATACCGAAATAATTGTAGAGTTAAATAAATACTCGTTTTGAAACATTTAAAAGTGGTTTATTTATTTTATTTTCTTCTATTCAAAAAATGTTTCATAAAGAACCGACCAAAACTACTGTTAATAGTATATGTTGTGCTTAGGTAGGTATATGCATGCTAATTAATGTTAAAAAGTTAAAATAAAAATATGCATATTTTTTGCAGAAAAACCTTAAGAGTAAATATCACTTCAAAATTTCTATTTCAGTTTTTCACAATTTTCTAATTCATCCAGACCTAGTGGATTGAACACAATGTAAAAGAATGATGAAAAGTTCCTTCTCTTACATGATTGAACAGGTCCGCCTTTAGAATAAGTTTAAGTAAAAACGGTGTTTAGTGGTTTAAGTAACAAACAAATTACAAAAACCGTAAAATAGAGCAATAAGAATGTTTCAATTTCTTTCATTTTAAACCTTTAAATGAATTGTAGCTTTTTATAAGTTTGAAGAAAAATATTGGTCCATGTTGTGGTGTGGTCTGTGTTCTTGCCAGTGAACTCTATACTAATCGTAACTGGAAGGGTGGCGCATTGAACAACCAGTGAGGCAAAACCAATGCATAGGCAACCCACGATAGTTACGGATATCTATCTCTTTCTAACCAATGATAGATAGTGGAAGGATCGTACTTTCTTTCAAATAGTTTATTAATGTTTAATTTATTTTGTACCTATCCGTGATTATTTTAAATAGTTATTTAGAAAAAAGGGTAATAATGCAATCATGATACACAAAATGATTTAAGTTAGTTGGGTGAAGGTTGGTAAATAAAATAAAAACAAAATTAGAAATACATGTTTTTAATACTTTGAGATATTTACAAAAACTTATAAAATAAATCTAACAATTTTTAAATAAAACAAACTTTGTTAGTTTTTGCCTAACTGTGGCACTTTTACCATGTAATTCTAAATTTATTAATTTCGCATGGTGAAACATGCGGCATTTTAAATATATAGAAAGCACTTTTCGTATTATGTATTTGAATTTCATGGCAGTCTTCACCTATAAATTCTTGGGTTACAGGGTGATAAGGCTTAAAAAGGGTTATTTTATCAGCAAAATGTTTTATCGTTATGTTTATAATTTTTTGTTTTAAATTTATTTTGCTTTTTAAATCAAATTTGGTGCTTAAATGCAAAGAAATTTGCTTTTCTGCAAAGAGTACAATTTTATATACATCGGAAGCATAAACAAGACCTCCTCGAGTTACACAATATATCACCATTGTTTATGTTCTTAATTAAAACTATGAACATTAACTACAACAAACAATACAATAAATTACACAAACACAATTTAGTTTTTAAACACACAATCAAAGTGAAACTATTTTAACAACACAACAACACACGACATACGAAACGAAATTAACAGAATACCAGAGCAGATTGAATGTAAATCTTCAGTAAAATCATAGTAAAATTGTTGGTTTTGAAAAGCACATAAACGCACAAACTACCTGAAAGGGATTTTATTGTAATTTTATGGTAATTTGTGCCCCGAACCGTTGATAAATTCAACTTGTTTGCAAGCCTGTCATGAGTATGACAAAGACAGGTTACCGTAACATCAGGCCATCCTTGTTTCACTTGCTCCTGACACACTCGGCGCTACCTCAGCCAACGGTCGTGGCCCTTCCAGTTACGATTAGTATAGAGTTCACTGGTTCTTGCTATGTCTGCCATTTTTATCTACTGGAAACTACTGGAAGCGCCTTACCTCCCAGAGGTAATACGCTCCCAGTACAAAGATGGTGGCAAACATGACGTCATTAGTTTCTTTCTGTCACTGTCACAGTGCACTGGAAGCCTATATCGGAACGCATTTCTGTATACTGGCATTACTGTCCAGTGCTCACAGTCTATATCGGAACATGCCCTTTGTACTGGGAGCGTATAACCTCTGGGAGGTAAGGCGCTTCCAGTAGTTTCCACTAGATAAAAATGGCAGACATAGGGCATGTTCCGATATAGACTGTGAGCACTGGACAGTAATGCCAGTATACAGAAATGCGTTCCGATATAAGCTTCCAGTGCACTGTGACAGTGACAGAAAGAAACTAATGACGTCATATTTGCCACCATCTTTGTACTGGGAGCGTATTACCTCTGGGAGGTAAGGCGCTTCCAGTAGTTTCCATTAGATAAAAATGGCAGACATAGCAAGAACACAGACCACACCACAACATGGACCAATATTTTTCTTAAAACTTATAAAAAGCTACAATTCATTAAAAGGATTAAAATGAAAGAAATTGAAACATTGTTATTGCTCTGTTTTACGGTTTTTGTAATTTGTTTGTTACTTAAACCACTAAACACCGTTTTTACTTAAACTTATTCTAAAAGCAGACCTGTTCAATCATGTAAGAGAAGGAACTTTTCCTCATTCTTTTACATTGTGTTCAATCCACTAGGTCTGGATGAATTACAAAATTGTGAAAAACGGAAATAGTAATTTTGAGGTGATTTCTACTCTTAACGTTTCACTGCAAAAAATATGCATATTCTTATTTTGACATAAATTAACATATACCTAAGCACAACATATACTATTAACAGAGTTTTGGTCGGTTCTGTATGAAACATTTTTTGAATAGAAGAAAATAAAATAAATAAACCACTTGTTTCAAAACGAGTATTTATTTAACTCTACAATTGTTTCGGTATTATAATACCTTTCTCAAGAGTAACAGGATTTAGGTATAAATAGATGATAAGCACCGCATTAAATTTAGTAAAATCCTGTTACTCTTGAGAAAGGTATTATTATACCGAAACAATTGTAGAGTTAAATAAATACTCGTTTTGAAACATTTAAAAGTGGTTTATTTATTTTATTTTCTTCTAAGCACAACATATTGGTCACTCGGAACGTTTTCTTGTTAGTAATTTTCATTAGTTAAGATCATGAAATTTTATTAGGTATACCGTTATAAACATTTTTTTATTCTCAAATAAGTACATAGTTTAAAAAATTTATTTCCCAAAAATTGCAATATTAAGCCTCATTAAATGTTAAAATCGTGCATTAATACATCTAGTGCCTCTATCGGATAGTGTCTTAATTATTTTTGACAAAAGTACTGAAACAGTACTGAAATACGTTCCGATATATAACAGCCAGTAGTAGATTCAGTGCAAAAATCTCAACCGGAACGGTGTTTACAGTATACTGTGTGACGTAACGTGTCACAGTGCTCACAGTGTATATCGGAACACGGACATGGCAAAAACACAGACCACACCACAACATGGACCAATATTTTTCTTCAAACTTATAAAAAGCTACAATTCATTTAAAGGTTTAAAATGAAAGAAATTGAAACATTCTTATTGCTCTGTTTTACGGTTTTTGTAATTTGTTTGTTACTTAAACCACTAAACACCGTTTTTACTTAAACTTATTCTAAAGGCGGACCTGTTCAATCATGTAAGAGAAGGAACTTTTAATCATTCTTTTACATTGTGTTCAATCCACTAGGTCTGGATGAATTAGAAAATTGTGAAAAACTGAAAAAGAAATTTTGAAGTGATATTTACTCTTAAGGTTTCTCTGCAAAAAATTTGCATATTTTTATTTTAACTTTTTAACATTAATTAGCATGCATATACCTAAGCACAACATATACTATTAACAGAGTTTTGGTCGGTTCTGTATGAAACATTTTTTGAATAGAAGAAAATAAAATAAATAAACCACTTTTAAATGTTTCAAAACGAGTATTTATTTAACTCTACAATTGTTTCGGTATTATAATACCTTTCTCAAGAGTAACAGGATTTAGGTATAAATAGATGATAAGCACCGCATTAAATTTAGTAAAATCCTGTTACTCTTGAGAAAGGTATTATTATACCGAAACAATTGTAGAGTTAAATAAATACTCGTTTTGAAACATTTAAAAGTGGTTTATTTATTTTATTTTCTTCTAAGCACAACATATTGGTCACTCGGAACGTTTTCTTGTTAGTAATTTTCATTAGTTAAGATCATGAAATTTTATTAGGTATACCGTTATAAACATTTTTTTATTCTCAAATACATAGTTTAAAAAATTTATTTCCCAAAAATTGCAATATTAAGCCTCATTAAATGTTAAAATCGTGCATTAATACATCTAGCGCCTCTATCGGATAGTGTCTTAATTATTTTTGACAAAAGTACTGAAACAGTACTGAAAGTAGATTCAGTGCAAAAATCTCAACCGGAACGGTGTTTACAGTATACTGTGTGACGTAACGTGTCACAGTGCTCGCAGTGTATATCGGAACACGGTTTCAGTAGAAAAATCTAAACTGGAACGGTGTTTACAGTCATTTACAGTATACTGTGTGACGTAACGTCACAGTGCTTACAGTGTATATCGGAACACGGTCAAAGTTAATTATAAAGGTGGGCAAAGCACGTGTCGTTCTTAAGAAAACTGGTACCTTTTAATTTATTAATTCAGGTGAGCGGTATTTGAGTTTTATTTAAAATGTAAAATTGTATTAATTTTGAATTACAAAGTGGCATGAGAAATAGGTGAAAATCTGTTTTGTAATCTAGAGTTTTATTTTTACCTAAACAATGGAAAATATTTGGAATTCCTCAGTGGGTCAGGTCAGAGCAGTTTACCTACGGCATCGTTCGAATTAATGCAACCGGACAGACGAAAATTAAATATATGTAACAAAGAACAAAAATTACTGTTCTCTTAATTTTACCAATTACGTAAGGTACTCACCGGGGGTCCTCTGCCCCCTCACAATATTCATATGACTGGATCGTGATATCCAGTTATCATATCTACATCAACTAGGTTTTAAAGTTAATAATTGCATATTCTACATAATATCATGGTTATCTTCAATCTTCAACTACTAGCTAGAGTCCCCTGAAAAAGTAGAGGCTTCCCCGGACGCCTTAACATAGCATCCCAATGCATCGTAACCCGAGGGTTCCGAATACATATCATTGAGGATCTCATAACGCCCTTATTATGAGTCTGATCTCTCGAGGAACCATGGCACTTTTGCCAGGCACGTGTGCACCAGAGAGCTCATTCAATAACTTCACAAACTTATACAATTACATTCACTTATATGATCATTGAATACTTATCACTTTTACTGATCATTTAAATATTTGTACACATTATTAACATGCATATTTTACAACTTACTTCTTTCTGTCACATGTCACAACTGTCTACTTGATCTAATAAAAATCAAAGGTTACAGTTTGATGCCCTTTTCTTTGAAAACCAATCAAATTGAAATTTTTTACCTCTTTTGACACGGATATTCAAAAACTAATTTATAAGTAAATCTGAGAGGAATTCAATGAGAACAGAACTTGGCATACTCTTCTATGCCCAAAGGCTGGAGGTATCATTGTCAGTCATCAGTATACTTATGATTATTTAATCTATAATAGTAAACTATGTAGTTGGGTGCTGTTTTATTGAAATGTTAGGGTTTTCTTATGATTTCCTGCAATAGTCATGAGTTTAATGATTTAGAATGTTATAACGATAATTTATTTCTTGTCGCCAAAGTTATCGTATTCTTGTGTGGACTTGGCGTAAATTTTTACACAAATGTCTGTTTTATGCGGATAAACAATATACACAATTTAACTTGTATAATATTATTTGACTTACAACACCTCAGTTAATTGAAGTCATTGATTCCTTTGTTAAATAACATATTTGCCCTATGTATGATATTAATAAATACTGATATGTACCTTGGTTTCAGATTGCAGATGTTCAAGCTATTTTTCAAAACATCTTTAAAACTGGAAGCAGTTGGAACATAATTAATGGAAAATAAATGCAGATTGGCTGGGCTGTATATTAGTTGTTAATTAATTAAAAGTCGTTTTTCATAGTAAGTATACCTACAATTTCTGTTAAATAATTGTACTAAAATTGTTATGATATAAAAATTCTATATTACTTGCAACGTTTATCAAAATGTAGACACATTCACGTTATTGTATGTTGGTATGTTGCATATCATATATTGCATTAGAAGTTTTGAGTTCTTGAATGTATTACTTTCTTGAAAGCAGCTTAATCAATCTGATAATATTAAATCAAAATAATGTGTGGTGTCAAAAGCGTACATTAATAATTTTGCATTCTTCAATTGATGTATTTCAACATCAACCATACATTAAAATAATATGTTACTTATATGGTGACTTAAGACTTGGATGTCAAACCATTAAGGCTTCAAGTGATAAAATTATATTCTAATTTCTTAAATTACTGTTTACTTAAACTTGGATGTCAAACTATTAAGGCTCCAAGTGATATGATTATTATCTAACTTCCTATGTTTGTTAAAGATTTCTAGTAATACACCAACGTTTACTATATCTTGTATGTAGAACTGTTAAGGCTACGTTGTACGACTATATTCTAATTTCTTACTGAAGAAGTGTTTGTGAAGGGTGTTAACGTTCAAGTCGTTGTTTATTAAAACTTGGATGTCAAACTAGTAAGGCTCCAAGTGGTAGGAATATATTTTAATTTAACGCGGAAGAAATGTGTGTGAAGGGAGGTAACGTTTAAATCACTGTTTACTTAAACTTGGATGTCAAACTATTAAGGCTCCAAGTGATGATCATTATCTAACTTCCTATGTTTGTTAAAAATTTCTAGTAATACACCAACGTTTACTATATCTTGTATGTCGAACTATTAAGGCTACGTTGTACGACTATATTCTAATTTCTTACTGAAGAAGTGTTTGTGAAGGGTGTTAACGTTTAAGTCGTTGTTTATTAAAACTTGGATGTCAAACTAGTAAGGCTCCAAGTGGTAGGATTATATTTTAATTTAACGTGGAAGAAATGTGTGTGAAGGGAGGTAACGTTTAAATCACTGTTTACTTAAACTTGGATGTCAAACTATTAAGGCTCCAAGTGATGATCATTATCTAACTTCCTATGTTTGTTAAAAATTTCTAGTAATACACCAACGTTTACTATATCTTGTATGTCGAACTATTAAGGCTACGTTGTACGACTATATTCTAATTTCTTACTGAAGAAGTGTTTGTGAAGGGTGTTAACGTTTAAGTCGTTGTTTATTAAAACTTGGATGTCAAACTAGTAAGGCTCCAAGTGGTAGGATTATATTTTAATTTAACGCGGAAGAAATGTGTGTGAAGGGAGGTAACGTTTAAATCACTGTTTACTTAAACTTGGATGTCAAACTATTAAGGCTCCAAGTGATGATCATTATCTAACTTCCTATGTTTGTTAAAAATTTCTAGTAATACACCAACGTTTACTATATCTTGTATGTCGAACTATTAAGGCTACGTTGTATGACTATATTCTAATTTCTTACTGAAGAAGTGTTTGTGAAGGGTGTTAACGTTTAAGTCGTTGTTTATTAAAACTTGGATGTCAAACTAGTAAGGCTCCAAGTGGTAGGATTATATTTTAATTTAACGCGGAAGAAATGTGTGTGAAGGGAGGTAACGTTTAAATCACTGTTTACTTAAACTTGGATGTCAAACTATTAAGGCTCCAAGTGATGATCATTATCTAACTTCCTATGTTTGTTAAAAATTTCTAGTAATACACCAACGTTTACTATATCTTGTATGTCGAACTATTAAGGCTACGTTGTATGACTATATTCTAATTTCTTACTGAAGAAGTGTTTGTGAAGGGTGTTAACGTTGTGGCGGTAAACGCCACTTACATGAGTTAAACAAACTTTCCTTCAAAATTACCGTGTTCTATTGTGTACATATTGTTTATTTTATTGTGCTGCATTCTTTTGTATTATATTTATTTGTTCTCTAAGGTATCTGGGTAAATATTTCTTCAAACTTCTATTCAAAATCTTTTGTGCTTCGCCTATCCCTGTAAACAACTTTATTACTTGTACTTTCCAATAATCCCTTTAACATTTCATCTTTCGTGTACTAACCGCATGACGTCTGTACCTCTCATTCCTTCCTAATTACATTTTTACGATGGGTTTCTTCGGTGTTTGGGTCTCCCTTCTAATTCTCAGTATTTCCTAGCTAAATAATTTTCCAACTTTGTTTCCACCCTATTGGTACCCTACTTTAATCTATCAACTGTTAGCTCCTCCTTCATACTTTTCAAAATAATTTCTTTCTCAAAATACGCCAGTCTGAAAAACGCTTCCAACTTCCAACTACTCAGTATTGATTCCTCTTCGTTCTTCGCTAAGTTTTGTAAATATAGTTATTCGTTGTTTTATTCGTCGTTTTATTGCTACTTCATTTTATTTATTAGTCAACCCGAAAAAGGCTAAAACGTTTAAGTCGTTGTTTATTAAAACTTGGATGTCAAACCATTAAGACTCCAAGTGATAAGATCAAACCAAAATTCTTAAGTTTCTTAAAGAAGATTTGCAATGTTTAATCAACATTTACTACACCTTGGATGTCAAAATATTAAGGCTCCAGGTGAGGCCGAAATTTCACTCAGTTTCTAGACCTTAGTTGCACATAAAAGTACAGTTATAAATCAAACGAAAAGGTTTCAACAAAAGAATTTTTTATTCAAACTCTACAATTGTTTCGGCCAACGGGCCATTTTCAAGAGTACATAAATTGTTACTAAAATTAAGACTGTATAGTAATCTCTATATATAGGGTTGAGGACACGGAAATTCCAAAGGTTGATGATGTAGCGGCATTCAGGTAAAACCAATTACAAATTATACAGCAATAAGGGTGAATTACTGGTTTCTAGTTCTAGCTGATTATTTACAATTAATTTATTATTCTTTACGGCTTTTTTAATTCCAAGGTTTTCTAGAAGTGTTAGTTTTTTACTTTTTGTACAATTGTGTAATAATTTTGAGTTATTTTCATCTAAATAATGATTATTTTTTATGCAATGTTCCGAAAAACCAGTTGACTCAATATAATATGTAATTGATCTTTTATGTTCACTTGAAACGATTTTTTAAAGCCCGGCCTGTTTGCCCTATATATATGGCCTCACAACTATTGCAATGTAGTTTATATATGCCGTTTTTTTGAAAACTTATCCGGTTTTTGTTTATTATTTACTAAAAGCGATTTAAGATTCTTTTTATTAACTTCTATAACTTTTGTATTGTATTTGGTCAGGCGATTTTTTATTTTACAGCTATTGTTTTTTATGTAGTTTATCATGCAAAATAATTGATTGTTGTCTATTGAGGGAGTTTTGAATAGTAACGAACGGACATTATTTTTGAGTTTTTTATTTAAAAGGTTGGAATTTCCGTGTCCTCAACCCTATATATAGAGATTACTATACAGTCTTAATTTTAGTAACAATTTATGTACTCTTGAAAATGGCCCGTTGGCCGAAACAATTGTAAAGTTTGAATAAAAAATTCTTTTGTTGAAACCTTTTCGTTTGATTTATATATTAATATGTTTCATCAGATGTGCACCTTAGACAGTTTAAAGTAAAGTTGTTATGAAATGATTGACTGGTACAGTAGAAACGTTTGTAAGTGTCAAAGGCCCCAATAAATTATCTGTAAGAAGAGGTATATCTTACCTCTCGTTCCCGCTTTAGAGTAACCTTCCCTTTCTTGTTCCTGAACACGCCTTTTCTAAGTTAAGAAACACTTTACGAGTCATACAGATACAGTCAAACGAGATGACCGAAAAATAACATGAACAATAGCTGTAACAAGTTGTTTAAATACTTAAATGACCAGAGCCGGCTTTGAAATGATTTTAGAGTCTGCTATTTTACTTATAAGTTTAAACATTTAGTTAATTTAAAAAATAAAGCAATAAAGAATACATATTGTAACGGATCTCGGTCAAAGGGGTTGAAGATTTGTTTGTTGACTTAAGTTGAGTAGTTTTAAAGATATTTTGTAGAATAAAGTAATTGATGCACTTCACACAGTATTTATTAAAAAATTAGCCTAAATCTCTACATAATTACACTTAATAAAAAAAAAACTTACAACATTCAGTTCAAATAAAAAACAAACATATATGGAACAGAAGCTACAGAATCGAGTATCAAAATGGTTCTATTTTAACATTGCAGTTTCAGTTTTTATACAAAAACAAACCACTGTTTTGCAAATTATGAAAATAAATTCAGTAATATTTCATCTTTTTATCGTTGCATGTCCGACCTTGATAATATCCTCGAACTATTTGTGTTTGTAGCTCTTTCTGTCTTAACGTTTGGTGGTATACCGGTTTCCTTTTTCATCTAAGTGTCTGCTGCAATTCCTACGCTACTTCTCTTTCTTATTCTTACAATATTTTCAGTTACGTCTGTTGAGACCTAAAGAAGGTGTTGCTCACTCTGCATCTGTAAGGTTAAAGAAGAAGGAAGACGCCACACTTTTATAGGGGACTGTGCCGCTTATAATCGTCTCTACTATAGCAGTGATTTATGAGGGATACAAACTACTGCAATTTTTAGTTTTAACCCAGATTGGGTATTTTTTTACAAATAATGTTTTTATTTGTGCATGATTATTCCGCAAGGTCTTAGCTATCATATTGTTTGTAAATACGATGGTTATTCAAATATTGTGTCAATTTTGATTGATAATCGCACAATCGACTGCTGTACCAAGTCTATATGTTCACAAGCAAACAAAAAGTCGATGTAAGATAACATAGCACTTCCAGCATTTGAACTGTGTTTTCTATGATCCAAAACACGTTTAGTTCAATTTGAAGTCATGATATGTTACTAAATGATTTAATCTGCCAATGCGAAATTTGTCATGACATGATCGAACAGGTTTTGAACGCACATATCCAAGCAATGATAAATTATTGGAAAATAATTCTCTAGATGTTATCATAAAAAAACTAGACTCGAATTATTTTTTACTTCGGTGACTACTAGTTCAGTACCTCAACACCTTTGCGTCCTCTTGCCACAGGTTTCTTAACAATGCTTTTAAATAAAATAGCGTTCTTTGCATTTATGCCCAGCTTATGACAATTCTTGAACATTACAATTCGTATATTCCTTTCTAAAGCGGGAACTACAGTGCAGCCTACGTTTCTTCCGACGGAGAAATATTTCCTTTTGGTTCATTTTTCGGAACCAATATATTTTTGTAACACATAGATTCTACCTTTCTCCATAGCTGGAGCTGCAGATCCTTTCTGGGTCACATTTTCGCTTTTTTAAATTATGTATTTTTGTATAGGAGAAACGTACCTTTGCTTTGTTTTTTTTTTCTTCTGATGTGATTAATTTGTTCTGATCCTTTAACAAAATGAACGTTAATTTCTCAGTACTTTTGTCAGATTTCTCACAATATTCATCGAAATCTATGCCAAGTTAACGTTTCTGTTTACTTATTTCGGAAAAGTATCTTAGTTCTGCAATATTGGAAACGTCTTTTTCATCACTTTTGTTGTATAGGTCGTCAAAATTTGGAACATATTTATCGCTGTTGCTACTCGAGAAGTCTGATTTCGATGACGGCTTGTAGATAAACATTGTTGAAAATTATTTCTGGTAATACGTTCCTGACTATATAGTGGCACTTCCACGTTGCTTAGGTTCCATCAATCGCATTATCTTTTATCACGTGGTATACACTGTCTGATATTTGAGTTGTCTTGTGTTCCATTAATTATGTTCATCGTATTGCTGCGTGTCTGACAACACCTGCGTTGTTGGTTGAACATTTGTAAAAAAAGAACATAAAATAGCCTACTGTAAAAATGTCATTATCAAAGCTTGTTTTTTTTCTGCTACACCATCTACGATTCTTCTTTTGAAAGGGTTGAGGTGCATTGCTGGCAAATGGAAACGCTGGGTGAAATAACGGGGCTGCTCCATTTTTCAAGATTCGTGGGAAATCGCAAAAAAAATTGGTTTACATTTTCTACGATGAAAGTATGCAATATTGGAAGCATTTGTTTTTGTAAATAATATCAAAATCTATTTTTAACATTTAAAACACTAGACCTGCTTGGCCACATCTGCCTCCTATCTCTACCCCCCGGCGTTGATTTCTACACTTCACTACCGCTTACAATTTAGCTATTCTTCTGGTTGTAGCGTATTCCGGATTTCTCCTGTGTTGTCAGGTAAGGCGAAAGTCAGTCTTTTCATTGACTCTAATACCCAGGAGTAGGGGTAGGTAGCCGTTTCTAAAACAAGGACGGGAGAGGAAGGTCGATACCCTAACCTAACCCGTCGGGTAACGACCTTCCTCCCCCGTCCTTGTTTTAGAAACGGCTACCTTCTCAAAGTATCATACCCTGCAGTGCTGGAAGCGTTCTATAGGCAGATGTGCATACATGATATTTAGAAAATACAACAGCATACTCCCCCCTCCCCTCTCCCTCCCAACCATTCGCTTCAGTTTACTGTATGTAGGATATTGTATTATCTGTATTTACCTCTCGAGACGTTAAAATTTAATGGAAACGTAAAATTTAAATTTAGGTATGAATCAGTCACCACACCAGTTTATGACATCATTGTGATACTCTGTGAAAAAAAAACAGGTGTGTGTTAGTAATATATTCAATGCAACAGTATCATATCTTAGCCATACAGCTTTCACGAAGACGTCAACCATACCCACTTTGCAACCGGTTAAAGTTTAAGGAACTTGTCTGCCTGAAAGGATTAACGACAAGTGAAACATGAGAAAGGTTAATGTTGAACGAGTGAACCGTATTCAAGCAGTGATGTGTGCTACACAGTTGCAACAGCTTAAATAGGAAGAAGGAAGAGAGGGGATGAGTGGGGATGACCTAAGAAGTGGGGTAAGAGTGGCGTAGGATTGAAAAAAGTAGAGTATACAAGCCGATGTTTCGAATGTGTTACAGTCGAAAAAGGTCGGAAAGGATGAGAAAGAAATAAGACAATTACGAAAGTGTGAACTCTTCGGTAGAATAACTTTCTAGGTCGTTGCGGACTTGTTCCCTATCACACCATGAAGCGCAAATGTAGCACTGCAAGGTATGATACTGTGAGGACTCATAAAACAAACCGGTCTTATCGCAGAGGTACCCTGATCTGCAATTAGGACAAGTTCGGTTTACAACATCCTCCGAGTAAGTTTTGCAGCTAGTACAAAACTCAGAGGGTTCCATAAACCGACATGAAAGGCAAACGAAGCCTTTCGTGCTAGGACATAGCTGAAGACATTGCTGACACTGCAACTTAGTGGTAACCTTCAAGGTGATAGAGGATTTAACCACCTGTCGGAACGGTTGTACAGCAATGATAGCATGTCCAGGTAATGGGTAATTGTTTGGGAGGAGAGTACCTTGTACTTGGTTCATAGACATGATGTTGCTATGAAGAAGGTTGGAGAAGGAATAGTGTTGCGAACAGAGAGTGAATGATTTAAATAGGGAGAAGGAGGGTTGGTAGAATGGTGAGGATGGAGGTGGGGGTATGTAGTGTATATGAAAGAGGAAGATAATGTTGGTTCGATGTAAAAAGTGTAAGAGTAAAAAATTTATTTATATATTTACCCCAGTTTTCAACCCCGCCTTACCTATATACAACCTGTCCCAGGAAAGATAAATTCACCAAAAGTAAAATGCGATCATTATGATTTATTTAGAACAATGTTCTCTTACAGTTTTCTGAAGCGTTGCAACTTATACTACCCATTAACATAACCCGGTTTTTAGTTTTACCACAGACAATTTCTCGGTTCAAACTTGCACCATTATTATTCGAATGTCGCGCTTTACGGGTCTGCCTTAACCGAATTCTTTTACATTCATTGCGATCTTCACTTTCCTGGGCAGTACGATTTCGGGCTGTTGTCTGCTTGCAACCGCACATTTTTTTCGTATTTTATTACCAATATTTTCACGCTGTTTTCGCATGTCTCGTCGTTAACTGATAAAAATAATGTCGCCAATAATTACACCTGATCGTCAAGATTGTGACCGACCATTCCTTTACACACACGTCTGCTCCGGTACAAAGCAGGTAACCTACCCACTCCTCTATCTTTAAACAATCTCGATAATGAACGGTTATTGAACCATGATATTCTACAAACGAATCCCATGTTGTCTGCTTAGGTACTGATGGAATCGCATATTTTTTCGTATTTTTTATTACTAATATTCTCTCGCTGTTTTCGCATGTCTCGTCGTTAACTGATAAAAATAATGTCGCCAATAATTACACCTGATCGTCAAGATTGTGATTGCGATCTTCATGTTCCTAGGCAGTCGTTTAGATTGATAATTAATTTGATTCGTTGCATTTCGGGTTGTTGTCTGCTTACATACTGATGGAATCACACATTTTTTCGTATTTTATTACCAATATTTTCACGCTGTTTTCGCATATTTCGTAGTTAACTGATAAAAATAATGTCACCAATAATTACACCTGATCGTCAAGATTATGACCGACCACCCCTCTGCTTCGAAGTTTGCGATACAAAACAAATAACCTACCCACTCCGCTATCACTAAACAATCTCGATAATGAACGGTTATCGAACCACGATATTCTACAAACGAATCCAATGTTGTTTGCTTATTTCCTCCTCCGAATCATATAAATACCCTCAGATTTCGTTCGTTCGGCAGAAGATTTCTTCTTGTTGACGAAACAAGTGCAACTTCAACAAGCAGAATTACAACATGCATTATTTTATCGTATTCACCGGGACACCTGTGGAGATAAACCCCAACAAGTTTTTTGTGTTGCTACACCGAGAGTGGGAGACATCGGAAGGGACGGTCACCACTTTCACTATCAAGGACAAGATGCCTCCCGTGGATTTCATTTTGGAACTGGAGAAGCATCTCCGGTTGTTGGAGGTTAAGGGTTCCGGTATAGCACAATATGTTACATACGGAATATGCGTAGCGTCACATTTTAATTTTTAAAAATATATAAATATTCAATAGAGGAAGCTTTTAATTGTTGTAACTCTATATTCACAAATACAAACTTTGTAACTTAAAAACTTTTTATTTGTATTTGTATATTGTAGGAAATTATTTAAATAATATATATTAAATCTTACTGTAACCATCGACTCTTGAGCGGGGTACGGAAGAGCAGGTAACTCAGCGGCAGTGGGAAGACGGAAATTAAAAGCAACATGAAAAGAATTAACCCACATTAGTTCGTTAAATAAATTTGCAATGATTAGTAACTTACAGGGGTGGCCGCCCCTGGTGGGGCCACCCTGCCTCATTCCCTGGTACATGGATCAACTGCAATCTCAGAGCCTCTTGGGTTAGCTGGCCGGCTTTTCCTGTAACATATAGGTGTTTGCCACACCCAGGCGCCGGCTAAATAACCGAGCAGTTCCATGTACTGGCCTAGTACATGGATCGCCTATATTGCTTAACCTCGCACTATAAGGCTATTGTAGGGCTTTATCCCCCTACGGGACGCCTTCCATGCCGATAACCCCGCAGTTTTACCGTCATGGTCAGCCAATGCCGTATACAGCAGGTCAAGGGGAGGCACCCTCTATCTATACTAGTATTCTGTACCTCTACCCCCAGGAATATCTAGCTAGATCCACGGGGGGGAGCTTCCTACTGTCACCGGCGTAACTCACGGACAATGGAGTCTCTCTCTCTTTAGACTACACTTAGTTATCCAGGCCTAACTTCGAACACTAGAAAAATGAGCTTAGCGCGTCGTACCACTGAATGGAGATACTACTGGGGTGAAACAATTTATTTACATAGATTTTTAAGGAATAAACATATATACAAATACTTAAACTAAAACTAAAGATTGTCACTTCAGGGGGGGGGGGGGAATGAACGGAGAACTTCCTTGGTCACACTTTCTCACCTATTGTCAATGTCCTTATGAGTTTATCTACACTACTATCACTACTCCGACGGGAAATCACTTGGTACGGTGCACAAAAGCCTGGGGTCGAAGCGTACCCCTAGGTTCGGTTGGTACACGACGGCCAACAAGGCGAAGAGCTCGTCGAGGGGGGCCCGATCGGCGGGAACCGTGGTATGTTTCTCGTGGTACGGTGCTGGCTGTCGTTGGCGGCGTCCGGCACGTTTTCCTCGCTTCATGGGTGGTGGTAGGGTTATTGCACGTCTGGATATTCGGAGATCTTACGAGACGTTAGGGCTTCGGTCTCGACCTGGGTGGCTGGTACGCTGGGATGGCGCAAGCACCGGCTAAGAACGACACTAGGGATGCAGCTCGCACAAGCGCGATCCTTAGGTCAGAGGAGATGCTGCTTGGTCAAGCGCAATCTGCCATTCCGTGGTTGTGCGGCGCCTTTTATTCCAATCCCGGGGTGCGAACTTGGAAGGGGTTGTGTGTAGGAGGGTTGATGCACGGAAGGACAGTAGTGGGGTTGTTGCTGTGGTCGCTGCTTGCGCCGAACTTACTGAGTGGTGGTGGTAGCGCGCCGCTAACCGCTCGGGCTCCGCGGCGATGACCGCGCGGTGGTAGCGTGCTGATCTGCACGGCCCGTCATATGAAATAAATTTACTTCTTGAGTATGTACAGTGCCATGCGGAATTGACATGTACAGTACTATACACAAGAAGTGAGATCGGCGATAACGACGACACTACCTACACCGCAGCATAGGCGCCCATCATAATGTCACTCACAATGTATATACACATGATATAAATGATAACAATCAATATAACCATCAATACGCTCTATTAGTATTACGTCACGCGATCAAGGTCATTTTTGCGGGATCCAAACAAAACATCGGTCCGTGTATTAGCTTATGGACGAAACTTGTAGGGTGAATTTTTCGATTTTTTTGAGCGTTGCTGAACATTTGGAAGCATTTGTATGAAAGTTCATGTAAGTTAAATTAAGTACTGTATTACGTAACATTTTCTGCAATACAGATTACTTTCATCGAGAAATTTTAGTGAACATAACCTATAACATGGTGATGTGATGTGTTGGGCGCCTGGTTATTACCATTACAATCAAAGAGAAACCTGCCAATTCTTCAAATTTCCGAAGAATGAAAATCTTAGGTGTAACGTTTGATCTTTTTAAAAAATGTTTTATCCTTCATATAATGTATTTTACGGTTTATTAAGCAAAATAATACAAAACCTTATTCGATAGAGTTGATATTTATAGCTGCGTTTGTTTATTATTGAGTCAGAGTTGTTCTTATTTTGTTTATAAAAGAATGTTCACACTATTGCGGGGTGTGAGAAAGGGAGAGAGTACTAAAACATACGAGTACACAGTGCCACAGTGGTGACATGTGATTCAAAGAAGAAAGTTGTGTAGTATGCAGGTTAATAATGTGTAAACAGTAATTTTTGTTCTTTATTACATGTAATTAATGTTCGTCTGACTGATTGCATTAAATCTAACACTGCCGGAGGTAAACTGCTCTGACCTGACCCACGGAGGATTTTCAAAATAATTTCCATCGATTAGGTAAAATAAAAGTCTAGTTTACATAGGAAAAAGTGGATTTTATTAGTTAAAAACAGTTTGATAAGTTAGGAGTACGCACTCTTATAGGTTATGTTTGTTACATTTATTCTGTATAGTTTTTTCTTTTGAATAAAATGCCAAGCAATACTAACAGCACTTAGCCTATAACTTATGAACTTTCACAAAAATGCTTTAAAATAATACAAAAACACTGTAAAAAGTCCACAAACTCGCACACAAAATTTCCGCCGTAAGCCAATACACGTACCTCAGCTTTGTTTGGATCCCTGACCGTGATCTACGTCAACAAAAATGGCGGGCTGACGTCATCACTAATAGAGTGTATATAGTCATTCCTTCGCTTCGTCTAATATAGACTTACCCAATCATTTAATTACCCATTCGGGTGGTAGCAGCACTAACTCAAAAATGTAACCAGTATATTACCTTTACCAATAATACCACCGTCCTCTCGCACTGCCACATCAACTCTTACTTCCACTTGTCGGTGCGTTCTCACGCACTCTCCTTGTTTCAAACACAAACAACGTTCAGACAAAATATAAACATCGTTCCTTTGACGGTTATCCTGTATACTCGACCGTTTTTAAGAGTATAGTTTTTATATATTTCTTTTTCGTAATTTGTTAGTGGAGGTTTTGTAAGAATATCCTGAATCGCTTTTAACTTTTCGTCTGTTAATTGTGCCGAAAGAACCCACTCAGACTGGTCTATTTGTAAAATACTTTCACCAGTGTTCTCCTTGTCTGCGTTTATTTGTGGATTCCGACTTAAACTGTCTACATGATTCATTCTTTTACCCGGCCGATAGTCAACAGTAAAGTTATACTCCGATAATAATAACCACCACCTGGCGATACGCGGCACTAGTTCTTTCTTAGTTTGACAAGACTTTATGGCGATACAGTCTGTTATTACCTTAAATTCTATCCCTAATAAATAAACTCTAAACTTTTTTAAAGTCTCAACCACGGCTAACGTCTCTAGTTCGTATGAATGGTAGTTACATTCGGTACTGTTCGTTTGGCGACTGTAATAGGCGACTGGGTGTAATTTTCCTTCAACTTCTTGAAGTAGCATTCCGGCTACTCCGTCTTTACTAGCGTCGCAATGCACTTCTGTTCTTGCTACTGGGTTGTATATGGAAAGAAGAGGACGTTTCGTCAGTGCCCTTTTAAGTGCTTGAAAAGCAGACTCAACCTTTGTCGTCCAGTCCCATATTACTTTCTTATGTGTTAACTGTGTCAGGGGTTTTGCAATCTCCGCAAACTTATGCACAAATTGTCTAAAGTAACTTACTAGGCCAACAAATTGTCTTACCAGATGTGGTGATGTTGGGCGCGGAAAGTTTTCCACAGCTGATATTTTGTCAGCTCCAGGACGTACTCCTTCGCGGGAAATTTCGAATCCTAAATACGTCACACTTGTAGCTAGGAAAACACATTTCTTATGATTGTGAGTAATTCCTTCTTTTTTGATTAATTGTAACACCTTTTCAATGTTTTCTAAATGTTCATCCATTGTTTTGGAAATAATTATAATGTCATCCAGATATACTGTAGCGATACTTTTTTGAAGTAATAGAACTTTATTCATAAGCCTCTGGAAAACACTAGGAGCGTTACTGAGCCCAAAAGGCAAACGATTGTACTCATATTGACCGGAAGGGGTTACGAAAGATGTGTATCGCTTGGAGGATTTTCCTCCATTTGTATCTGATGATACCCCGATGTCAGATCGAGGGTACTAAAATACTTGGCGCCTTGTAAGAAATCTATCTGGTCATCGATTCGTGGAAGCGGGTACCTTTCTTTGATGGTCATAGAATTCAATTTACGGAAGTCCACACACATTCGATATTCACCGTTCTTTTTTCGCACTAGTAGGATAGGAGACGCATAACTGGATTGAGATTCGCGAATTATATTCCATTCACCTTAGCTTTTTCAAGAGGACTCATTCGATAAGGTCTGTACATAAACGGCTTCTCACTTTCAAGATTTATCTTCATTTCTACAGTTTTGGCTGACCCTAATTCCGAAAAATTCACTGCAAAGCACTCGCGATACTTTTGTAATAATTGTATAAGTTTTTCTCGAACGATCGTATCATCTACACCTATCTTGATTTCGGTGCTCGGTAAGGGCTCTAATGTCGCTTGGTTTTCAATTCGTAATACGGTAGTATCATCTTCGTTGTCTTTCACACATCGCCATGCTCTGGCTAAGGGATATTTTTCATTAAATTGTATTTCATTGTCTGATAGATTCATTACAGGTACTACAGTCTCATTTTGATTATCTAAGCACAGAATAACACCGGGTATTAAGTGCTCCTTGCCACGTTCCCGTCGCTCACTGTTTTCAATGTATAATTCACTATTACACTTATTTGGACTGTCAACTTTAATTAATCCTATATAACCAGGGGGAAGCACTGTTGCCGTTTTTACCCACAATGGAACTTTATTGTTAGCATTAGTTTTTGATTTATGCAAGTCGGTGTCCGATAATATATTTAAATTGTGCTGGTTCTTAATAATGATAATGTGCGGTTGCTCTGTAAAAGGCTGCCCGACTAATAACGGAATATCTTGACAGGTATCGTCAACAACATGGGCTGTCGTTTCACTTTCAACTTCGTCAATCTTCAGGATAAAGTTTGTAGTGCCCAAACTATATACGCGCCCGCCACCGTAGCCTTTTAATGTAGTTTTATTGTCACAATCAATTTTTAAATGAAGATTATCGGCATGATTATGAGTTATGATATTACACGCGCTTCCAAGATCGATGTAAGCCTTGATATGGCCTCCATTAATCGAAGCGTCCTTAAAGAATTTCATATTTTCTCCATCAGTTCGTAGTCATAATACCCTTTTACTGTTCTTATCTGCAGAGCTGCCCTTTTCCGTACACTGATATGCTTTATGTCCACTCTTACCGCACGTGAAGCACTTAATCGTTGTGGAATTACAGTTTCTACTGGTATGTCCAGGCTTTTTGCAAACAAAACATTCAAGTACATCTCGTCTCTTTCCCAATGTCAATTTTGTTTTTGTATGTACATGTCTGAAGTACCGATATCGTTCTTTGCTGTTATTTTTATTAAAACTGATATGGGAGTCTACACGTTTTCAGAAAACTAAGTAAGCTTTCCGGAGTTTTGTGATCTCCAGCTCGTGCTGTTGCTTCGACGAAACTATCCGTCAAGCCCCCGATGATGCACGACACTGCATATTCATTCTTTATTTCTAGCTTCTGTAAGAGTGCCAGTTTGTCATAATAATATTTAATGTAGGTTTCATCTGATATTTTCTTTCTGCTTATCATCTCACATAGGATAGTACAATAATCCTCACGCGTCGGGAAAGCATTCAACAGAATTTGTTTCCATTCTTCCCACGAATATTTTACCGTTGATAAAGATTCATACCACTTTAAAGCCAATCCGGAGAATTTGGATATTGCTTGTAAGATAGTCGCTCGTTCGGACCAATTAAATAAATCTTTCAATTGATCAACTTTTTGGATCCATCGAAGAGTATCATGAGTGGGCTTCTCTGGGTCAAATTTAGGTATCACATCGTCTCGAAGTATCTGCGGTCCGCTCGACATGCCCGATACCATTGTTGATGAAGAGTGTGTTGGACTATTCAAAGTAGAGACGTGTCTCGTTAAATCATAAACAATTTGTGTCAGTTGATTTAACTGTTCTGAAGGGTTTTGTACTGGTAATGGTAGCTCTATACTACGAAGAGGAGGTGTTGGTTGTACATCACTAGTTTGCTCGTCCTCAGACGACGACGAAATTTGTCGAACACGTCTTCTATTAATATTAGACATTTTATTTAATTATTAATTTCACACACAACTTAACAAAATTGTTCGTACTATTAAGTTGACACTATTTTTACGGTCCGTAAACTTACGTTTCACTAATGCAAAGACCGACATCCAACTGCTCTTCGAACTATTGAATTATATTATAGTTCGTTTTGTTTTCTTTTTGTTTCAAGCTAATTTAGGCCTTAAAATTCGATACTCTAAATACCTCATAAACACAACGGTTTGTTTATCCATCAAGTCCCGAGTTATCGCCACATCGGTGACTCAATATTTCCTTCTACGCGCCGGCTGCTTAAGATAAACAAACGATTCTAAGATATCACGGGTGTATATAAATTCCGCACCACGATATCACGTAATAATTTCGGATTAATGTTAATAAATTATTTACTGTACAAAGGTAGACGTATGTCGATGTATATACATACACAAAAGAATCATATGATTTTGTTCTTCCGTACCTCACACCTGACAATTGTAGGAAATTATTTAAATAATATATATTAAATTTTACTGTAACCATCGACTCTTGAGCGGGGTACGGAAGAGCAGGTAACTCAGCGGCAGTGCGAAGACGAAAATTAAAAGCAACATGAAAAGAATGGGAAGATTTCACATTTTTCAATTTCATAAAAAAATCAAAGTTTTGATGATGCAGAACAACGTGACTGCTAAAAATTAAAAAAAAATAATAATTACCGAATTATAAGCATTTTACTATTCGCCGAAGTAGCGAGACTATAAAACGGTACCCAGCAGCAAGGCTAGCGCTGTGACGTCACAGGTGCTCTCCGCACTAGCGGCACTGCTCGTCGAAGCGTGTGGATACGGCGGGAGTCTGTAAATAATCGTTGAGTACTCTTTGCGGAATTCGGCTTTCTACGAAAATGCCTAGGAAGAAGTGGTGTTTTGTACCAATGTGTATAAGTACAACTTATAGAACTCCTAATAAAATATTTGTGACAGTGCCAAAGGACAAGAAGAGAAAAAAACAGTGGTTTGCGGCTGCAAGACGTTCGCTAGCGGATGTCTCTGATAAAACTGTTTTTTACTGTTGCGAGGATCATTTTAACGTAAGTTATCCAGTTACTGCTAAATCTACTTCATGTCTTTATTTGGTAATTACAGCTTGAAGAAGACATGGAAAATTACTTAGAATATAAATTAAGTGATGTGAGAGCGCGAATGAAGTCAGACGTGGTGCCGCACTTTTTCACATGTCAAACTGATAAGCCACAGTCGTCTACTCGCTCGTATAGCGAAAAAAGATTTAGAAGAAAAACAATAACTGAATTGCTACATGGGCACCCTACTTTATTAGAAGATGTTGCAGAGCCAACGGCAATAGTCATCGAGAAAACTGTAGATCGAGCAACTTGCAGCACTACGAAAAAAATGGACGTCGCTTGCCAAGCCCACGTTTCTCATTTTCGAAGTAAAGCAGTACAAGTTAAAATTACACCGAGTAAAACACATGCTACCACATCTTCAATAAAATTTGCGGTCTCCAGACGAGCCACAGAATCCCCTAGAAAACGGTTGCGACTACATTCAGAACATTCATCTGATAAATTTGTAGACAGTCCAACCCCTGCAGATGAAAGAGATGTTGATAACGGCCAATATCAGCCAAATCAAAGTAGTCTCAGCACTAGTAGCGAGACTAGCCCAAGACGCCAAAAATATCAGCAGGAACAATTTAGAAGTACATTCTTAAACATAATGGAAAAGAAACTTCGGATGTATACAGGTATTCCCAAAATTCACATGGATTTAATAGAAAAACTCCAGAAACGAACCACGCTAAAGAAACATCTCATTTACTTGATTTTATATAAAATTAAAAGTAACGATTCGTTTACAAAAATTGGTGACCTGTTCGGGATTTCCACAAGTACTGCCAGTCGAACATTTTCGCAAGGATTGGGAACTCTCGCCTTTTTAATGAAAACATTAATTTTTTGGCCAGACGCCAAATCTATTAGACGCAATTTGCCTATACAGTTCAGGATGACATTTTCTCGAGTTCAATCTATAATTGACTGTTTGGAAATTGAAATTCAAAAACCAACAAAAGCATATCATCAGTCATTAACCTGGTCGGATTATAAGAAGTGTAATACAATTAAATATTTAATTTCTTCAACACCAGATGGATTTATAAACTTTATTTCTTGTGGATACGGTGGCCGAGTGAGTGATGTTGCGTTACTTGAAGATTGTGGCTATTTAGATGTACTTCCAGAAAATAGTATTGTGATGGCGGACAGAGGTTTCAAACAAATCGAGTTATTATTACATAGAAAACAGTGTACGTTGATTAGACCACCCAGTGTAGTAACAAATGTGAAAATGACCAAGGAAGACGTGATTTTAACAAAACGAATTGCTAGTGTAAGAATTCATATTGAACGCATTATTAAACGTATTAGAGACTTCAAATTTTTAAGTCCACATGCAACTGTGAATTCCGAACTGGTCCAAAAACTTGACGGTGCGATCGTTATTGCATGTGCAATAGTTAATTTACAGAAACCAAAAAATACGACAGTAATAAGATTAGTTACAATTTGTTTATATGTAGATATAAATATGTCTGCTTTTTAAAGTTCTTTGTTACTTATGTATAATTATTTTTTATTTCATAGCTAAATAGATTGTTAATTTGTTTTCTAACTCTAGTACGTAGCTTTAGGTGCATTTTACTTCTTTCTCTGCTTGTTTCTCTTTAATTAGGGTGGGTGATGATTGTATTGTTGTTATTTACGCTTTTCTAGATATTATAACGTTCTTAATTTTATAGGTAGGTATTATTAGTATTAGTATTCGCTATTATTACTTTTAATTTCTACTTTTGTTTATTATAGTTACGGTTTACCGTAAATAAAACCAAAACCATAAACCTGTTATTTGTGTGAAATTTTTGCATTTTATGGGATCAACATTCTGGACCATAATAGCTGTTAACGTGGGTTTGAGACAAGTATCTACCTATCTGTTTTATGTTTTGCTTAAGTGGTTGATAAGGGGGCTGTTTAAAAGTCAAATAAAATGCGAAGGATGCTAAAACTATTGTCTTTGTTCTGTCCATAACGTATCTGATTAAAAAGCTTTATTGGAGAGATTAGTTATTAATTTGCTTATGTTATAAAAAATAAATCTCATGTATATGTGTTAATTTTGTCTTCAACATACATGCATTGGGTTCTCACGGATTACCTGCATAAATTCTGTTAAAAGAGAGGCAATAAATTTCAAAATTCATTATGTAAGGCAAGAACATCCAAGAATACTCAAGTGGACGTAATTTGAAACGAAGGAATGTATGGAAAGGAACCGTGGTAAAACCACTTGTGCACACGTAAGCAAAAATATAACGAAAAAGCAAAAACATGCCTGTGGAAGACCTCTATAATAAAAAAAGAATAATAATTGCTTAAATAATTGTACATATATTTTACATTAAACCTATCCTAACTCTAATAATCAACAATGGCGGTACCTAGCAGAGAAAGTAAAGACTGAATAATAAAAATAAATACCCTATAAGCATAACAATAACTACAAAATTAAATTTTTATAACTGAAAACTATAACTATTTAGATAATATGAATACCTACATATTTTTATACGACTTATATCACTATAACTATCATAACGCATACTTAATAGTAACAATAAAAACTTAAGAAGGCTGCTGCATTCGGGCAAACATTTTTTGTGTCACTTACAACTCTCTAACAACAAAGGAAACACATTAACCTTCCAAAACGTCACCGCACAGTTAATGACGTGTTCTGTAAATTCACTATCGTATGTAGCATGAACGATCGTAATTTTTTTTGAATTTTCAAAATCAGGTGCAGCCACGCAAAAAATTCCTTTTGTAACATTCCTTGCTAACATCTGTAGATTGATTTGCGCTAAAAATTTTTTGGTTATTTTTCCTTCAGAATCTATATAACGCAAACTTGTTTTGTCTGAGATCGGACATTTGATTTCAATGACAGAATCTGAAGTTACACCATCAGGTGAAGCACCCAGAATTCCATATTCCCTTAAAATTGTAAAGCCAGTAGTTTGTACAGTAACATTTAACTCCCTCTGTAGCTGTGCTATAACGGATTTTTCTAAATTGATTCCTCTCGTCATGTTTTGGGATTGAAACTGTTTCGTAACACCTACTATTTGACTTGTTAGGACCACTGGGTGTTTTACAAATTGCTGCGTCGTATATTTTTGAAGCAGTTATGCGACCGTAACGAAGTTCGTACCATAATGAAGTTTCACGTTGGTTGTGACTTAATGCACATGCATTTTCAATATTCTCTTTGGTGAGATTATGACAACAGAAACTTATAAAATTGTCTGCAGTCTGTTGTAATCCGCTATCACAGAAGTCCATCATCATTTGGTGAATTGAAAGTTTTGTAACATCATTTGGTTCTTGGTTGTGTACTAATAATGGGCAGATATAAGAATGGTGTTTTTTTGTCAATTCGACTACTTCTTCAAGGAAACCCTCTGATTTTACGGAAGTACTGCGAAATGGTTTCGTTTGTTTTCCGATTTCCACAGATTTTATAAATTTAATTGTGCTTCCAATCCGAGACAAAACCGGTTTCTTCCAGTAGCATTCAACTGTTGTGGGTGCAGGTTCCTCAGATCTTCGGTGGATCCACATTAGAAATGCTATTGCATGTTTACAACCTCCCGCCGACGCTGCACAATCAAGACATTTAATTTCGACAATTTCTTGCCTTCTTTCATTAATTTTGCACACCACACAGTAAGGCTTTGTTCGAACTCTGTGTTCTGGACAAATCCTTCCACGGATAGTGCAGGTATCATTTTCTCTCGCAACTTGCACGTAGCCTACAGCCGTATCTCCGTAAGATTCTCTACCAGACCTTTAACGAAATTAAAACTTCCAATCATGTGAGTAAATAATAACCTAAATACAATTTTCAAAATTTTCCGTTTCTATTTTATAATTAGAAGTGGCCCAGAATATCGTTTACGTTTCCTAGCACATGCAACAATGCCACTTAAACAAACATTTGAAATGCGCTGGGAGGAAGAGGTTGCAGGTGTGGTTTTTGAGAGAGACTCTAGTAGGTAACGTGTTTATTTGGAAGAAATTTTAATTGCATTATTTACAAGCGAAAACCTATATTTCTAAGAAAGTCACAGTCTTACGAGTGCAGTAATGCTCATGTACTAATGCAGGCAATAAAATTTAAGAAACTTACCTCTCTACTTTGACACCGGTAAAATTCGGATTTTCAGCAAGAAAATCCCACACCATTTCCACATCTACACGAGGTAGATTATGCGTGTCGGCTTTTTGAAAACCTGGTTCCATTTTTAAAAATCGTTGTAATGTATAACAGATATAACACAACCGATGGTGCGTAACAGTCTTGCATTAATGAGTTTCCAATTAGCGTCAGTGAGAGGCGGAGTTTCGGGAGCGCTACTGACGTCAATCCAATCAGAAAACGTTCTGCCACGTGGTCAAAATATTCAAACTTCTTCGGCGGATTTTGAAGAAAGCGCTAAGAATTTTTTAAAGTTTCTTTCACTTTCACGTTTTGTAGTTAGTATTGCACAATATTAGATAAAAATTTATATGTGTTACATTTTTTGCAACCTCCCCATTAACCCACATTAGTTCGTTAAATAAATGTGCAATGATTAGTAACTTACAGGGGTGGCCGCCCCTGATGGGGCCACCCTGCCTCATTCCCTGGTACATGGATCAACTGCAATCTCAGAGCCTCTTGGGTTAGCTGGCTGGCTTTTCCTGTAACATATAGGTGTTTGCCACACCCAGGCGCCGGCTAAATAACCGAGCAGTTCCATGTACTGGCCTAGTACATGGATCGCCTATATTGCTTAACCTCGCACTATAAGGCTATTGTAGGGCTTTATCCCCCTACGGGACGCCTTCCATGCCGATAACCCCGCAGTTTTACCGTCATGGTCAGCCAATGCCGTATACAGCAGGTCAAGGGGAGGCACCCTCTATCTATACTAGTATTCTGTACCTCTACCCCCAGGAATATCTAGCTAGATCCACGGTGGGGAGCTTCCTACCTACACCGCAGCATAGGCGCCCACCAAAATGTCACTCACAATGTATATACACATGATATAAATGATAACAATCAATATAACCATCAATATAGTCATTCCTTCGCTTCGTCTAATATAGACTTACCCAATCATTTAATTACCCATTCGGGTGGTAGCAGCACTAACTCAAAAATGTAACCAGTATATTACCTTTACCAATAATACCACCGTCCTCTCGCACTGCCACATCAACTCTTACTTCCACTTGTCGGTGCGTTCTCACGTACCCTCCTTGTTTCAAACACAAACAACGTTCAGACAAAATATAAACATATGCGTAAGCGTAGTTAGCTCGAGCTCTCTACTACAATATTTACATACATGTAATTAATAAAGTAATAAATTCGATTTTAGCGATGTTTTATGTGTATTATTTATCAATTTAAAATAAAACTAGTTGAACCCGTCCAGAATTGGACGATGGTGCATAGCATTTAAGAAATCATAATCAGGTTGACAATTCAGTATCAAGACCTCAGTTACTTTCTGCAAACTTTTTTCTAAATTGTCTATATAACAATCATGCTGTTTTAAGAAAAGTTACACATCTCTGAAAATTGTTGTAAAAGATTCCATTTAAACTAATTGCTTCCCTACACCACACATCCAAATTTTTACTGTTATGAATACCATCCGTCAAAGCTTGGACGGTGGTGCATAGCACTGTAACAAATTTAATCAGAGAGGCCGCTTTGTACCATAACCTAACGGTGGTGCGCAGCACTTACCCTAATGGTGCATAGCATTAACCTTACTGGTGCATAGCACTTCTCCCATTAGTGAATAGCACCTATCGGCGGTTTATGGCGAACTTCTAGCAGGATTAAAGAGGATGAAGGTGGTGTCAGAGGCGTGGCTGCTGTAGGAGGTATGTGATTGGGGTTTGGGGGTTGTGTAGGGAGTGGTACGGGAACGAGGTGGAAAATATTACGGATAAAAAAAAGTTTGGGATTGGTTCGAGGGTGTTGTAGGGGGAGTTCTACCCCCTTTAAACCCCCAACAACTGCAACCACCACCCTTTGTAACTACCACCTAAAACGCACTCACTACTACCCTAACACCCACCACAACAGTTTTCTTAAACGTTTTCCAGATGATTATCAATTTTCAGTGTCTGGAATTTGAATTCTCAAAGCGGAATAACATGTGAAATTGTGATTTCTGCGCCCAGCATACATGTATACTCTTGCTAGGGGCGATAAATACTATAACATACTAATATTTAAATCGAATCGGGGAGGTGGGAGTAAAGGCGTACAATTACCATAACCTGATCGATAAACTTAATAACACACCCCATATTTTACTGTTATAGTACTACCCATCAAAACTTGGAAGGTGGTGCATAGCATTTAATGAATTTACCGTAACGTATCGCCGGTTGACAATTTAGTATCATGACCTCAGTTGCTTCTTGCAAACTTTTTTCTAAATAGTCTATACAGGGTGTCCCCTCTCAATTGGAAAAAACTTCTAGGGCATATTGAGAAACCATAGACAAGCAGTTTGAGATATTAGACTGATGTTCGGAAGTGCATGGTTTTCAAAATACAGGGTGTCAAAGTTTTTTTCAAAAAACTTTTTTTTTATCAATGACACACAAAGGCACGTTGACCGATTTTCTTGAAATTCGCTGGTGATGTAAGCTTTAATAAGACGCTCAGTTAGCACTAATTAAATGGTAATTATTACTTCCAGTGGCGCCCCGGGGGACAGTGTCACGAATAAAAATGACAAAAAAATGTACGCCACTGACTTTTTTTGAAAATTTTATATTTTTTAGAAAGCTCAGTTAAAAGTACAACTTTTTTGTCACTTGATATTTTTTCGTATCTCTCTCCGTTTTCGAGAAAAAATTTTTATTAAAAACTCTATTAAAAGGTTCATTATCTGTTAGGAAAATAACTTTACTTTAACTTAGTATTAGTGAAGCAAATGCTCAAAGTGTTCACCATGCATTTCGATGCATTTTCTGCACCTGTAGACCCAGGATTCGCGCACCCGAGCAAACACGCCTGGATCGTTCGCGATAAATTCCGCTGCCACAACAACTCTAGCAACTAGGTCCTCAATGGTCGGCACAGGAGTTGCATAGATCAACCGTTCCATTTCGCCCCAAAGAAAAAAGTCCAGGGGGGCCAAGTCCGGCGACCTTGCTGGCCAAGGGACGGGACCACCTATACCAATCCACCTGTTGTTGTAGGTTTGGTCGAGGTAACCTCTCACCGTGCGCGCAAAATGCGCTGGACAACCATCGTGTTGGAACCAGGCCTCTCTACGCAACTGGAGGGGTACATCTTCTAGCAGCCCGGGCAGAACATCTCGCAAAAAAACTAGATAGCTATTCCCGTTGAGGTGATGAGGTAGAATGTACGGCCCAATCAAATGTTCGCCAAGAATACCTGCCCAAACATTAACACCAAACTTCTGCTGATATCCTCTGATGTGCGTAGCATGGGGATTTTGTTCGCTCCAATCGTGGTTATTACGAGGATTGAATCTCCTTTGAATCGCCTTTGAGATATTGATAAAAAAAAAGTTTTTTGAAAAAAACTTTGACACCCTGTATTTTGAAAACCATGCACTTCCGGACATCAGTCTAATATCTCAAACTGCTTGTCTATGGTTCCTCAATATGCCCTAGAAGTTTTTTCCAATTGAGAGGGGACACCCTGTATAATAATGATGTTGTTTTGAGAAAAGTTACATATCTGAAAATTAAGTGAAAAGGAGTTTAATGTTTCAATGGTTATGATGATAAATAAGTTGATAACCGATCTAAACCATTCATTTATTGAAGATCATAATAAATTAATTACATACAGACGTTTCGATCACTAAGCTTTGTGATCCTTTTCAATGTGAGGCATGATAAATCTAAAAAATAATAATTTAACAATACTTAATTTTTAATTTCAGATAACCTAATGAATTTGATATAAACATTAAAAGTACCTACCTAGGGGATGAAGAACATGTGGTGATATCAATACACCTTTACAAATTAATCATTAAAATACCATGAGGTTTGCATTTAAAGGAAGTTTTTATAAACTACACTATTTTAAAACTTTAACAAATAAAAATGAAGAGTGGAATTATATTGATGGTTTAGAAAATTTGAAATAATTAAGGATATTAAACCATATTGAATAAATTATAAAACAAGTTAAGTGGATGTTAACTTGAGCAGTTAACATCCAAGAATGAGGAAAAATTACACTTTTGAGTGATAGTAAAAGGTGACACAAATGAGGCCAATAAAAAAAACAAATTATCAAAGAAGTAAGTTTCAGTTCATATGTTGGATCAGAACAAAAGACAGTCAGAAAAGAATTTTAAATCGCTTTAAGTAATTTATCATAAATTTTATTAAGTTGGTCTGAATCTTTTTGATCATTAAGAGTATTAGGATGTTTTTTTATGTGTCATTTCGGAGATGAGTCGTTTATAGTACTGGGGTTCATTGTCAAGTATTGAAGTTCCTTCCCAGTCCATTTCATGGTTGAGATCAATGACATGTTTAGATATAACTGAATCAGGCTTTTCTGTAATATTACGTTTATGTTCTTTTAATCTGGTTTTTAGGTGTCTTTTGGTCTGTCCAACATATGCACTGTTGCAGTTATTGCTCTTACAATCTATCCAGTATACTACATTAGTTCTATCAAATTTGTTAAGCTCATCTTTCCCAGTTTTAATGATCGTGTTAAGTTTCTTGGTGGATTTGAAAATAGTGTGAATGTTGTATTTATTTAAGATATTTTTAAGTTTCATTGATAGAGGGCCGACATAAGGAAGGAATGACAATAGATTGTTCTAGATTTATTTTATCTGTAGTGGTTTTGTTAGTAATAAAGTTGTTGGTTTTAATTTTCTGTAGACGTTTGTTTATGTGTTTATTTATAAAGTTTAAAGGAAAATAGTTATTTACAAGTATATTTCTAACTGAGTTGATATTGATCATAAAGCTTAGTGATCGAAACGTCTGTATGTAATTAATTTATTATGATCTTCAATAAATGAATGGTTTAGATCGGTTATCAACTTATTTATATCTGAAAATTGTTGCAAACGTTTCTATTTAAACTGATTGCTTTCCTTCACCATACATCCAATTTTTTACTGTTATGAATACTATCCGTCAAAGCTTGGACGATGGTGCATAGCACTGTAACAAATTTAATCAGAGGGGCCGCTTTGTACCGTAACCTCACGGTGGTGCATAGCACACCTTATTGGTGCATAGCACTTCTCCTATTAGTGCATTTCACTTACCCTATTAGTGCATAGCACCTATCGGCGGTTCATGGCGAAAATCATATGTGTTTTTTAAATTTTGTTTTATCTAAAAATCGTAAAATACTTCAACTTAACTTTTAGTATTTATGACGTAGAGCACATCTTATTATTTCAAAGAGGCCCTTAGATACCAAACCGTATTCTACATACGCATTTACCATTCTATTACTTCAAATATTTATTATTATTCAATTATTTGGGCAAAAGTTAATAATATTTAGCATTTTACTGTATATATTATTTGATTTACATATTTATGTTTTTATGTCTAGCATGAAAGCTATATTGAATACTACGTATATTTACGCGTACACCTACTAACTTCCGTAGCTTCCTTCAACCCTTACATAATTTGATTCCCATCTTTGACAATATCCCCGCCTCTCAAAAAACATGCTCGGAGACACATACACACATACACACCCTATCATAACCGTCTATATCTTGGAGTCTATATTTATTTGCTTTTATATTAACCATGAAAACTGCAATGAATTGTATTGCATGATTATTTATAAATTACATTTATTTTCTCATTTCCTATCTTTTTTAAACGTTCTTTGATAAACGTCAAACTTCCAAGGTTAGAATCTACACGTATACAAGACAAATAATAACAACATAAGCCCCGCCCATCCCTCTGAGCAGTTGTTTCCTTAGAATCCGGACATGTCAAAATTAACGATTTTTAATTACAAATTTTGATTAAACGAACACATAATGGATGATGAAAACAGGCCTATGTAACCCTTTGGTCCTTAGATTAGATGTTTTAATAGTCGGCAAATTCGAGGTTATTCGATATTCGGAGGAGATTGATGCACAAGATATCACTTCTAACCGAAAACGCGTTTCTTCCCGTTTTCATTTGCTAATATCTTTTAAACCGCTTAATAAATCGTAATGAAATTTTGCAAAACCCTATTTCGTTTTAATCTTAATCGGTATCGTTTATGGCATTTCGCGCGTCTTTTGCAGTTTTTCGACAATCTGTTACCGAAAAGTGCAATTTTCGATGCTTTTTTTCATGGCTAACTGAGTGGTCCTCAAACAAACATCCGGACACTAGAACATTATTATATGTGATTTATACTACATAAAATACATTTATTTCATGTTTCTTTTGTCAATTTTCATTCAAATATATCCAATAAATGTGTGCGTCAACTAACTAACTGCTGCTCCACCTCTTCTACTCGCTTTCTACCTTCCACCACCAGTTTGCTGCTGCTTTCACAACTTTTCTTCAGGTCCTCCAACTCCTCTTTCTGCATCTGCTCCAACAGTAGAGCGTCCTTCGTGTGGTGCTCCTTTATTTCTCCTTCACGTTTACGTTTTTCACGTTGAAGAGTCTTTCACTGCTTCCCTAACTTGGTCCACAAGCTTTAAATAATCCAATGGACCGCTCGAAATTCTTCTGTTGTACGTCCGTTTCTTCGGTTTCATAGCTATGGATTTAACGCCCCCTGCCACCGTTCGCGATGTTCTAGCGACAGGCTTTTCCGTGACCACATCTTCTACACTCGTCTCTCCTCCACCGGACGATGACGTCTTACAATCAACTCATTTTTGGGGAAGAACTGCTCCAACATCGCCGACAGCTCTGACTCGTCTAGGGTAACGACTGGTACTTCGGCAACACCACACTACCTTTTCAGTCATTTCAGTTACCTAACCTCAACTTCTACATTTCTCTTAAATATCTTCTATCCCCTCTCTTAAGATCCTCACCCTTTTTCAAATTCCCCTTCTCCCTCCAATTTTCTTATACTATTAAATTCACCTCTCCCAAACAAACTTGCTGCTCACCTCTGGAGGAAGGAATCTGTTTCCTCTCCTCTGCTTTTGCTAACAGGACAGCTTCGTTTCGTATTACGACAGCGAAGTACTTCCTGTTTTATACAGACTCTTTTAGTGATGTCCCCGAGAAATGTTTGCGTGCTATACGTAATCACATCCATCTCCACGATGCGGTTAAAATTAATCTCGAAGTTCTTGGACGTTATGTACCTACACGAAACTAAACAAATATTAGAAATTAAATCGTTTAATACAAATAACAAAGTTGTGACTCAGTCGACCGATGTTTCCAATATTTTCCAAAACTTTTTTGAGATACTCGACACCAAAGCTTCCGAGTTTCAAGAACGAGAGTCAGGTGATTATTCTTTTTTAAATCTATTACCTTTCTATTAATAACACGGTTACAAACAATCTACCTAATTTTTTTCTTATCTATAGGATGGATTTTAGAAAGGGTTCTATTCCTCCAAGTCAATTTCAACAAGTACAATCCGTTGAACGCCTTCGTATATTCCTTTACCTAAACAAATTCTACTGAAGAAGGCCGTTGTAAATGTGCAAAACGATGATCAAGCCTGCTTTGCGTGGGCAATAACGTCAGCTTTATACCCCGCGCAAGCAAACCCACACAGAACAACTTCCTACCCACACTACTATCGTACTTTGGACTATGATGGTATCGAATTTCCTATAAAATTAAGAGATATTCCCACATTTGAATCCAAGAACCACTGTTCCGTGAATGTCTACGGTACTGAATCCGTTTTTAAAGACGGGAGATGCATCTGGGAGATATTTGGTCCCCTATACTACACACCCATTAAACGGAGGTTGCATTTCAATCTACTGCTACTCAATGATGATTACGGCAAAACTCATTACTGTTGGGTCAAGAACATGTCTCGTTTGCTTTCTCAACAGCTTTCCAAGGTAGGACATCGCAAATTCTTATGTGACGGTTGCTTACAATACTTCTCCACTTTAGTCCAGCTACATCGTCATCAACAGCATGGCTGCAACCACGTCTACACCACCCTTCCTAACGTAGATTTCAAGATGGATAAGATTGGTTGGTTCGTCCCCAACCACGTTTTAAAATTTGAAAACTATCACAAACGTATCAAAGTACCCTTTGTTGTATATGCAGACTTTGAAACCGTATTGCAACCAATTCATACATGCTTACCTGATCCTTACAAGCACTCTACCACATCTACCCATAAACATCAACCTCATTCGTTCGCTTACTTGATGAAGTGCTCCTTTGATGATTCCCTCTCCAAATTTAGATCATATCGGGGACCCGATTGTGTTAATCGATTTGTTTCCACTTTTTCACCACAAGCTTTTAAAAAATCATCGACGAATGTGTCACACAGACGTTTTATTTCGAATATGAAATACAAAACATCAAACGATGGGTCTTGCAACATTGTTAAACATTTGAACACCTCCTTTGGGACTTCTACTCCCAACTTCGAACACACCACTTTAATTCGATCTAAATCATTGGATAATATTGCTCTGCGGAAATTGATAACGAGGACTTGCCTTTCCGCTTGATACAAATCATATGATAAGGAATCCATTTTTCAGACAAAATTCGATTTCTAAGTCGTCTGGGTCGCTATCCTCGCTTACTAAATAGCCTGATATTACAAGTTTATCGTGTGTACCTTTCAACTCAAATTCTTGCACTAGGTTTTCTAACTCTGATTTGTAACCAAATTACAAAACGTTTTTTTTATGATTCCAGCTATTATGAGATTTGTCCAGCTATAACCATTTCACGTAAACCATGTCACCTTTACGTCTTAATACTCGCTCCAACATATTCACCTGTTTTGCGTTTTACTGCTTGAGCCCACAGTACCTATGTATTTAAATATCTCATTGATTACTACGTTTGGTCCGTCAAAATCCAGTTCAGAATCACCAACAAAAAATTTATTTGTGTCCCATTCGTATCGAACTTTACCACCTAAATAGTCTTCAATAATTCCTTCTATGTAGTCTCGAGGTAGAGGATCGAATTCTTCCAAATATTCAGCAAATCAAGAGCTATTAATATAGTCTATTTACGCTTTCTTTAATTCTTCAAACTCATCATTATCCATTTGATCTCATCACCCAGCTCAGATTTAAAGTTAAGAAGCGATTTTTAAGTGGCT
The DNA here is from genome assembly GCA_947389935.1 of Agrilus cyanescens. Taxonomy (NCBI): domain Eukaryota; kingdom Metazoa; phylum Arthropoda; class Insecta; order Coleoptera; family Buprestidae; genus Agrilus; species Agrilus cyanescens. The sequence continues at coordinate 23,453,645 of OX376704.1, forward strand.
GATATGCTTGCTGTAACAGGAGATTCTGTCCTGCTGTCGATTCCTTTAACATTTGCAATTTCCTCTTTACCGCTTTCCTAACTTTGATTAGTTCTTTCTTTGCTTTTACATCCATGCGCTTGGCATGGTTGTCTTTTAACAACTGATTTCATTTATTTCACTTACATTAATATATTTTTATCAAATCCTAAGCGATATCTCCCCTCATTTATACCACAATCCTTGTTTATCACTAGAAATCCGAACTTCTCTTTCCAGCATTCTCCACACATTCTTTTAAATTAAATATATTATATATTTTGGTTGATACAATGACTTTGAATAAACATATACATTTTCAAACCGTGAACCGTTTGCTTGCTCAAAAAGTCCCATAATCACATTTGTTTTTCCGCAATTTGAAGGTCCTGGAACGATACATCTTATTGTTGATAGTAATAAAGGACCATGACGATTTATTTTCGAAGGGATGTTGAAGTCACGATTGGTTATCGGCAGAGCAGATGGATGCTGTACTATCCGCATGTTTATTTATTATTAAACGATTTCGCTGTGTGTTCACGGATATATAAATTTAGCGTTACCGTTATTTATATAGTCAGTTGGTTCGTAATAGTGAAAGCACTCACACCAGACCTGTTACATGAAACGTAGCGTTCTGAATAGTGTTATAGATATATTACCTTTTGAATTACATCTACCAGGCTATAACTTTTGTGGTCCAGGGACACGATTAAACAAACGATTAGCTCGAGGTGATATTGGTATAAATCCTCTCGACGAACATTGTAAATTACACGATATTGCATACACAATTTCGCCCGACATTCCGCAACGTCGAAGAACAGACAAGGTTTTAGTGCAACAATCTTTACAAAGACTGAAGTCATCGGACGCGTTTATAGGTGAACCTTTAGCAGCTTTAACAATCGCTTCCGCTATGAAGGTTAAGACGAAACTTGGAATGGGACATAAAGGAAAGCATCTACTAAGTAACCATAAAAAGGGTGGTTCGATTCCGTTTAAGAGAATAAATAAGAGAAAACGAATAAGAAAAGGAGGAGTTCTACCGTTTAGTATATATATATATATATATAATCAACTTCCCATCTACCGTATGGTGTAGGGATTTTCATTTTAGAGTTTTATGTATTAGGTATATACAAATGAACTCCACATTTTTTTGTCACTTGTCATTTCTTTTGCTTCGGACCACGTTTTTCCTTTTCTATTTAATATTTTTCCTATTGTCTTATCCCATGTTTCATGCGGTCGACCCCTTCTTCTTGTTCCTAACACTTTTGCTTGCCATATTCTTTTAACTGTTCTGTCATTCTTCATCCTATGTAGATGTCCCCACCAGCTGAGTTGTCTCTTTTCTATGAAGTCAGTCAGTCGGTTTATTTCCAGTTCTTCTCTTATTTGGCTACTACGGATTCGGCCTTTCAGCGTAATACCTTTTACTCTTCTTAGGTATTTCATTTCCATTGCTTCTAGTCTTCTTTTCATTTTATTTGTTAATACCCAAGTTTCGCAGCCATATGTCAGTACAGGTCTATAAATTACCTTATATATCTTTATTTTGGTACTCTGGGATATTTCTTTCTTATTGATGAAGGTCTTATTTATTGAGTAATATAATTTATTGCTTTTTTCTATTCTTTCTGTTATATCGATTTCTTGTTTTCCCATTTCGTCTATTGTTACACCTAAATAATTGAACTGTTGCACCTGCTCAACCAATATTCCATCAAGTTCTATTTGTATTTGCTGTTTTTCATTACCTACTACCATTACTTTGGTTTTGTCCACATTTATTTTCATGCCAAATTCTTGTAGTGCTTCATTCCAAATTTTCAGGTTAGTTTGTAAGCCACTTTCACTTCCAGCCATAATTACAACATCATCAGCAAAAGCACATTCGGAAATGAACACTGGTTGTAGATGTCTATAACCCATATGTAACTTTTTAATTCCGTTTTGACATTTTTTCATTATATCATCCATGAATATTGTGAAAAGTACTGGACTCATAACTCCTCCTTGTCTTAATCCTTCTGTTGTTATAAATTCTTCTGATTGGCTATTATGACTTATTACGTAGTTTCTGTTGTGTTTATATAAGCTTTCTATTGCTTTTCTTAATTTTGGATCTACTCCTCTATTTTCCAAGCTTTTCCATATTCTCCCTCGTGGTACTTTGTCGAACGCTTTCTCTAAATAAATAAATGCCAAAAATGCTTTCTTATTTACTTCTTGTAATTTGGCCGTTATTTGTTTAATCGTAAATATATGATCTTGTACGCTACGCCCTTTACGAAATCCACACTGTGCTTCTGATAATGTCGGTTCTACAATTTTTCTTAATTTGTTTTCCAGGATTTGTTCGTAAATTTTTAGTGGTACACTTAGCAGTGTTATTCCTCTGTAGTTATTACATTGCTTGCTGTCCCCTTTTTATATATATTGGTATTATTTGGCCTATTTCCCAGTCTTTCGGTATTTTTTCTTCTTGCCAGATCTTGTTGTACAACATCAGTAACATTTCTTTACCATCTTCTCCCATTTTCTTAATCATTTCCGCTGTTATTTTGTCGTGTCCTGGTGCTTTACCGTTCTTCAATTTTCTAATAGCTTCATTCATCTCTTCTTCTGTTATATTTATTTCCTGTTCATTCATTTGATTCTTCCTCATTTCTCTTTTCGTTTGCATTGTCATCTTGATTTCCTATATTGTCGATTTCTTGTCCACCTAATAGTTCTTGAAAGTGTTCTTTCCATCTTCGCAGTATATCATTTGTGCTGGTAAGTATTTTTCCTGTACTACTCTTTATTGTCTGTGTTGCTTTCGGTTTGTTATTTCTCAGCTTTTTTAACACATTGTAAAAGAGTTTCTGATTTTCTTTACTGCTAGTTTCTAATTTTTCACCAAATTCTTTCCATGATTTTTCTTTCGCTTCATTTATCAATTGTTTACCTTTATTCTTTGGAGTTTATATTCTTCATATTTATTTTGTGTTTTATTTGTTAAATATTTCTGCCACAATTTTTTTTTCAGTTTCACTTCTTCTCTTATTGTTTCGTTCCACCATGCTGTTCTTTTATTACTTTTACCTATTATATTGGTTCCACAACTTCTTTCGTCGCATTTATTATTAATGCCTTTACATTTTCCCACATTTCTTCTGCTGTCATTTTAGTCCATTGCCATTTTATATGTTGTATTTTATTTCTTACTATTATTTCATATTTCCTGGTTACTTTTTCATCTTGTAGTCTGTATGTTTTTATAACTTCTTTTTTAGTTGTTCTTTCTGTATTTCTTTCTTCTTGGACTGTATTTATTGTTTTTATTTTACCCGGGAGTAAAAAATGATCACTGTAGATTTCGGCACCTCTTCTCACTCTAACGTTCTTAACTGCTTTTCTATCTTCTTTTTCAACTAATATGTAGTCTATTATTGATCTTTCTTCTCTACTTGGCACTACTCTGGTATACTTGTGTATGTCTTTATGCTTATAGAATGTATTGGTTACTATAAGATTATTTACTGTACAGTAGTCGATTAGTCTGTCACCGTTGTTATTTCTCTCTACTTCTCCATATTTTCCTATTACTGATTCCCCTATGTTTTTTCGTATACCCACTCTACTGTTGAAGTCTCCAGCCACAATAATTTTCCCTTTACTTATTTCTGTAACTAATGAAAGATCGTTCCAGAATTTATCTTTCATTTCTTTTGTCTCATTTTCGTTTGGTCCATAAACAGCTATCAGCGTGATCATTTCAGTGTTAATCATCAATTCTAGCGTTAGTATTCTGTCTGTCCATCCCTTCCAATTTGTGATATTTCTTATATGTTTCCTGTTTATTATACATCCTACCCCCTCTGCTGCTCTACTATTTTCGAATACCCCAGTATATATTAGTAAATGGCCCTCACTTAATTCCACTTCCCCTTGTCCTCTTTTCTTTGTTTCCACTATTACCAATACGTCTATTCCTATATTGTTTATTTCATAATGATTTAATTTTCTTTTCCATTTAAGCTCCTAATATTCCATACCCCTAGTTTCCATATATTGTCATCTTTTTTCTTTTTTCCTGTATCTAATTTCCAAAGTCTCGCGAGCTCCTTTTCGTTCCTTTTCGTCATCTGTTTTCCGTTCAGCGTATTTAACAAATTTAGTTTTTTGATTCTTCTTGTGAAGTTGCTTTTTTTAAATCTTGAGATTCGTTGCACCACGTCCATTTTTCATTATCGATTAATAAGTATTTGTAACCAATTTTCGTTTTTCTTCCGTTTTTCCGTTCTTCCTTCGATCTTTCGCTTATTTTCTTTTGAACGGTTCTCTCTCTGAAGGTGAGATCGCTGGGGATGTATACTTTTCTATCTTTAATATTGTTTAGGATGGATTTTCATTATGTTAATTTTTTGTTCTAGCGTTTCTAGGGTTGCCATACATAAGTTGTTGTTGATTTTTTTGGCCATTGTAAGTTTCACGTTTAGTTTTAAATGCGTTTTTAAAAATTCTTCAACCTTTATTTTGATATTCTTTTCGTTGATTATTTATAGATTTAGTCCAGCCACAATGATATTATTATTTTTTTTTGCTTTCTCTTCATTTTCTAATCTCCATTCAATGTTTTCTAGCGCTTTAATTTTATTTCCCATGGTAGCAATTTCTGCTTTTAAATTGTAATTTTCTTGTCTCAGAGCTTTTAGTTCGTTCCTGTACTCGGTGTTTTCTTTCCTTAATTCTTTTATGTCCCCCATCACTTCTAACAGCATTTTATGCAATTCTTCCATTTCCGTTGGAATCCTACTCTTCTTCTTGCTTCTCTTAATGGGCGATTCTTCCTCACTTCTTTTCCTCTTTGTATCGTCTGTAGAGTATCCGTCCGCAATTGTATAGCTCATTCATACAGTTTTTAAAAGTACAATAGGTAATTAGGTCAATTGTCTATATTTTCGCCGTGTCGTTATTTGCACAAAACTCACGTGTTACTCGGGTCAATAACTCGCGGAAACTACACGTGGCTATTTACTGTGTCTCAACTGGTTTTGTATTCATGTATTCATTTAATTAATTTTATCAAATAACTTCGGTTTTATCGGAACTGTTTTAATTGTCACTTTGGCTTTGAATTTTGTAATTTGTCGATAGTGTATGTTTTACTCGTGTTGATCCAAATTTGGATTTTCAATACGGAGCTACTTCACACACGTCTATACCGTACCACAGTCACGCTTGAACTCCTCACCGTTTAGTAAACTAGTAAAAACTGCGAAACTTGCTCTTAAGAAAAATAAGCCGCTCCCTTTGTTGGATGCTGCTAAAATTGCGTTAAATCAAATTCGGAAACTTGGAAAGCAATCTAAATATCCTAGAATCATTCCTATTCCGAAAACAGGCGGTTTTCTACCGCTAATTCCTATTTTTGCTGGATTATCGGCACTTGGAGCGCTCTCTGGTGGTGCCGCTGGGATATCTAAAGCTGTAAAAGACGCTAAATAAGCGCAGCAGCAACTAGAAGAAGCTAAGCGTCATAACGCTTCCATGGAAAAAACACCAAATTTTTGATGAAGCTACCTAATCATCCTCTAACAGATTTAGATTTGTATAATTATATTCATCATTTACATATTCCACATTTCCGTGAAATTTTCATGCGTAATAAATTACCAAGAAAAGTTAAAAGGTGTGAATGTAGAATCGTTAATTTAGACACGGGTAGTGGTTTACATTGGACAGCGTATGTTAAACGAAACAGCAAAGCTATTTACTTTGATAGTTTTGGTGATCTCCGTCCACCGAAAGAACTAGTTCAATATTTACAATCTACTGGACCTTGTGCTATCACTTATAACTACAATCGTGTTCAGAATCCCGCCAATTTTAACTGTGGTCATTTAGTTCTACAATTCCTACAAGGATTACGAAAACCCTTTTTTAAAAGGAAACATCAAACTTGTTTCTCTGTGTTAAACAGAACGTTAAAACGAAAACATGTCTTGTACATTCGCCTTGACTAGTACAAAGTCCGAGCTACAAATAATAATAAGTCCACCGATTGTTTTAAGCGATGATGAAGAATATCAAATAGCGTTATTAAATTTTGAGGCGTATAACAGTATTCCTAATATAGATGAAAACAACAACAAGTTCTATTTTGAAGGTTCCACGAAACCAGTCGTAGTTCTTCCAGAAGGATCCTATGAAATCAACGATATTAATGATTATCTTCAAGAGAAATTGGGAGGTACTACTGATAGTATTCTCTTGTCTGGAGATAACACTACATTAAAAAGTCGTATAAAGAGCACTAAAAAAGTTGACTTTACTCCGACAGATTCTCCCGCAAAGATATTGGGTTTTAAAAATAAGCTTCCAACGTTTCAAGAGGTGTCCGATCATGTAGCTGACATTTTCAAGGTAAACGCGATATCAGTAATGTGTAACCTTGTATCCAACTCTTATATACATACTAATGATGGTGCTAAAGGACAAGATGGACATATACTACATCAATTCTTTCCCAATGTACCTCCCGAATTTAAAATTGTTGAGAGTCCTACAAGTCTTATATATTTATCTATCAACACTCGTGTCATCGATTACATTTTTCTTAAAATAGTTGATCAATACGGTATTCTTGTTAATTTCCGTGGAGAGCGTGTTATAGTAGGGCTTCCTTGGGATTGCGATTGAAAGAGGCGAAAAGTTAAAATGGTTGCAGAAATGCTTAATGTCACCGAGAAAGCGGTATTCAATAACGCTATTGTTAACGCTGATAAACATACTCATCAGCCTTATGCGAATTCAACTTTCAAAAACAACGACGCCATACGCATTCCCCATAGAAAATGAAGACGTTTACACCTTACCTTGCAACAGTTTCGTATACATAGAAGGGCGTTTGTTGAAAAAAAGATGGAACTGTACCTACCAGTACTAATTTTATAAATAATGGAATTTTATACCTTTTTGATGAAATTCGATATGAATTGGGTGGAAAAGTTATTGACCGAGTCCGTAATCCTGGTATGACTACAACAATGAAAGGTTACACGTCTTACAATGAAAATGAAAGTAAACGTCTCATTAATAGTGGATGGTTGCCTCCTACTTTAGGCGCTGTACAAGGAGTTGCCCTTGATAGCAGAAAGCTAATTGATGCAAACGGTTACTTCAACTTTTGTATTCCTCTTCGTATCATTTTGGGATATAACATATTTTCGCCGATATGATTAAAAAAGAGTCAAAAAATGTCAAAAACTTAAATCGTTTATCCAATGAGAGATTAAAAATCATAAAATCCATACAAAACAAATGTGAACTACACAAACTTATTATAACAAAAGCCGATAAAGGAAATACAGTGGTCATTTTAGATCATGAAACTTACACTAACAAATTATTATCTTTACTAGACACTTCTTTCTCTCAATTAAACGGCGACCCTACGAATGATTTCCAAAAAACAGTTTACAAAACTTTTTCAACGAACACCTGGCTGGATCCAAAACTTAACTTTAATTTAAAAAATTTAAACCCATCGGCATCTGTTTTATATGGTTTGCCTAAAATTCATACTTCGACCTGTTGTATCATATGTAAATGCACCCTGTTACAATTTATGCCGTTTTGTTAATAAAATTCTACTAAATAACTTCAACTGTTCTTCTATCCATTCGGTTAAAAACTCTCAAGATTTTGCTGTCCAAATAAAAAAATCTCACAATACCAGCCAATTGTACAATGGTATCGTTTGATGTAAAAAGCCTATTTACATCTATACCTGTTAAAAACCTTATACCTATTTTAAAAACAAAAATTAACAGTAATATCAATTTGAATAAAACGCAATGTAACGACTTAATATCATTATTAGAATTATGTATTTCTCAAAATTACTTCAGATTTAACAACAAATTCTACAAACAAAATGGTGGACTTCGCATGGGGTCCCCATTATCTCCAATATTATCAGAAATCTATTTGTCTTATTTTGAAGAAATATTACTATTTAGTTCAAATAACAACCTTATATCTAATATATTTTCTTGGAAGAGATATGTAGATGATGTGTTTTGTATATGGAAGGATACTCAGAGACAATTAGATAGGTTTTTGTCATTTTTGAACTCTTTAGACAGTAATATACAATTTACTATAGAAAAGGAAATTAAAAAAAGCATTAACTTTTTAGATTTAAAAATTATAAATTCAAACAATAGTTTATCTTTCCAAATTTTTAGAAAAAGCACTTATACAGACACCATAATTCCGGCAAACTCTAATCATCCTAACCAAACCAAATTTGCCGTTTTTCACTCTTTAATAAATAGATTATTAACAATACCATTATGTCATATTGATTTCAACAAAGAACTTAACATTATAAGACACATTGCAAAGAACAACGGCTTTGAAATTTCTTTTGGCCACAAAACAAAATAGAATTACGAGTAAGTTATTATATAATAACACTTTAAAAAACAATGTAACACATTCTAAAAATCAAGATATTTTTGTCTGTATAAGTCTCTCTCGTAGAGACTTAACAAATAAAGGGATTGAGGTAGATTGAAATAAACCAACAAGTGTTGTTGCAGTGAAATACTGTAATACAAAAAATAATCAATCCTAACTACACAAAACTGTTACACAGGTATTACCTGAATCAACACAAATTGTCGGTATTCACTGTTAAATTATAATCATATTAATATACTTAGTAGAATAATAAATAAAAGACAATGTTACTCTAATATTGAGTAGGACTATGGCGCAGCATAGTTTATTAACGACTGGCCTTCCTCTTGAAATACCTCAGCCGGCCACAGCTATCAGTGATGTGATAACCGCTTGAAGACGGTTAAGTTTGAGGGTCAAACTTACATCTGTATAAAATTTATTAATAACTTTAGCCTTAAATTCAAACATGTACTACAAAAATTTAATGTAACAGTGGTAGAAAATAATAATTGTAGCTTAAAATCTCTGTTATCAAAATATAAACCTACAGTAGACAAACTAGATAAGAGTGGTATTTACAAAATTCACTGTAATACGTGTGATGCTTTTTATATCGGAAAAAGCTCCAGAGCAATTAATGTCAGAATTAAAGAGCATGAGTATGATATCAACAAAAAAGATAATAAAACAGGCTTTTCCGAACATTGTGTCTTTTTGAACTACGATATAGATAAAAATAACATTGAAATTCTTCATAGCGGCATTCAAAAAAGTAACAAACTCCCTTCTGGAAAGTTTGGAAATTAAAAAAGTCCTCACACGTAAGTCGAACATTGTAAATAACCAGTTAGAATTAAGCTTTATGGACTCCCCACTCATTTTATATCTGTACCATTAATATAAATAGCTGCATTTCATTTTTTGTATAATTATTACTCTAATCCTTTGATAATGATGGTGTACATCGAAACTGGTTAGGAAGTTCAATAAAATTTGGTGAAACTATCCATTTGTTTATTTTATCCTTTGATTGTAAAATGTTTCACAATAAATGCACCCCCCACAGTGTTAAGTTTATGAAGAGGTAATTATACATTTGGATCAGATATGTTGGAAAATTCCTCATGTATCTGTTGCTGATACCGAACGTTTGAAATTATTACGTTACGTTGATCGCAATTTAAATATAGAACTTTCGTTTCGTATTTGGGAACTACATGAATATCCCTTACTTAATAAATCGCATTCTCACAACTGGACTGTGAAAACTACATCACAATTAGAAAAACCTCGCTTCATTATTTTCGGTTTTCAAACCGACAAAAGTAATGATATTACAAAAAATATGAGCGTTTTCGATCACTGCAACTTAACCAATTTTAAAGTTCATTTAGGATCAACTATGTACCCATATGATAATTTGAATTTAGATTTCGATGTTTCCAGATTGGCTGTTTTATATGAAATGTATGTTAACTTCCAACAATCGTACTACGGTAATGTAACTGAACCCTTATTCGATCCTAAGGAATTTCTAACGATTGCTCCTCTTGTAATAGTAGACAGTTCTTATCGGAATGAAATTGTAAAATCTGGTAGTATCGATATTCGTTTAGAATTTCAAACAAAGCAGAATGTACCAGATAAAACAGCAGTTTACTGTTTAATTATTCATGACCGAATGATACGTTACAATCCCTCTACAAATTTGGTTGAAGAAGTATAAAACCCAATTACCACTTCCCCACTTTACTTTCTTTATCGATGGTGAACGGTCAGCACTATGACTTTCATGCTAGACGTCCAAGGTTTCGAGTGTAGTGAGAATCGATTTGTTTTCAAAGAGGTAGCTGTTGTTGCGCTCAAGGAAGAACCACTTCATCATTTCACATTTGAACCAGCATTTCCGTGGCACGCTCTCCCTGTTCGTTATAGGAGTCAAAATCGTAGGTTAACCAGAAATTTACATGGGTTATATTGGGATAATGGTGATTTTCCGTACTCTACTATTTATGATACTATTTATCCCATATTAATGGAGTCAACGGTTGTGTATGTTAAGGGATTCCAAAAGAAAGTGTGGTTGATGGAATACTTTCCTAATATCAACTTTGTAAACATCGAAGACATCGGTTGCCCATCTCTCTGAAATTTAGCAACTGATTTTAAAGTTAAGGTGTGTTCCTATCATTTATTTAAAACAGATCTTGAACTGACTTGTGCTTATAAAAATGTTCTACTATTAAAATATTGGCTATCTTTACACTCATAAATGCGCTGTATTTTTTTATTCAAACAAATAAAACATATTCAACATAAAAATTGTTTTTATTCTCTTAAAACAGCATTATAGATTTTACAGTTATATTTTAATATCAGCTGATTTTCCCACAAATCCTTTGAGACGAACCGATGGTTGACCGACCCACTTGTTTATCAATTTTATCATTTATATCCTCGATCTCTGTATCTGTGAAGGCTTCTGCATGTCTACATGGAAGAAATACAACGAAGCTGTACAAATCGGTTAACAGGCGTGGTTCCCATTTTGTATGCACCTTTTTGAAGCTTTGCACGGGATATGTTTGATTCAGTTCTAATGATTTTAGAGAACGTATTTCTTTTTCTTCATAACCCACCCGTACACTATTAAACTTTTCAATAAAGGTTTTCATGTTCTACTGACTAAAACGCATCCAACTCTGCTAAACAAACATCCACCGCTCCTTCGCTCATTCGCATAACTTATGCAGAATCCCCTTCCACTAAAACAAGTAACTGTGGAGAGGGGGTTGTGTAATAAAAATACGCTACCTGTATTGATCATCTCAGTTGTAATGGAAAAGCTGATGATGATCAGTGTATCATCGTTACTGATTTTAACATATTTCTATAACAATACTCTCTACATTTCGCGACCGGACAATACGGTTGGTGACCAAGCCTACGTATGTAAAAATTCTAATAGAGATGTTGATGTGTCCTGTGTGTGGATGAAAAATTGAGAATTAATTATTTTAAAAACTGTTAATGGAACAAATCTCTTCACAGTTGAAAACGTGGAAAATCTTCACTCCGTAAAATTTATGTTTGTCGAAAAAGATGGACAATCACGAAAATACATCGAAAGCCGATGGATTCATCTTCGTGGTGATCAAAACAGAAAAGACATTGTTACAAAGGGTTACTTGACAGATTCTTTCCTATTTCTACAAGTTGTTAGCACTATTAATGTAATCCTATTGTTCAATATTTTGATTGTAGTACTTACATACTTTATTTATATCAAAATAAAGAATCTTTAAATCTAACAACGTTTCCATTAAATTCTAACGTCTCGAGAGGTAAATACAGATAATGCTATACCCCACATACCTACAGTAAACTGGAGCGAATGGTTGGGTGGGAGAGGGGAGGGAGGAGTATGCTTTTGTATTTTCTAAATATCATGTATGCACATCTGCCTATAGAACGCTTCCAGCACTGCAAGATATGATACTTTGAGAAGGTAGCCGTTTCTAAAACAAGGACGGGGGAGGAAGGTCGTTACCCGACGGGTTAGGTTAGGGTATCGACCTTCCCACTATCAATATAGCGCCACACACACACACACACACACACACAAGTATTTAGTTTTGGGAGTATCGTTTCGGCTGTTAAGCTATTATCAAAGTGAATAAATACTACAAAGTTAAGACCATTTAAATACAAGGGATGAAAAGTAAACATCCTTACAGTCATAAATATAGAACATGCATCAAATACTCCGTCTAGTCATTTGTAACCTGTCTTTTCTGGTCTTTCTTCGTTATTAAAACTAAGCATCGGGTCACACCGATAATTTTATGCATAGTGTTATATTGCGAATCCGGTAGGACGAAAATAAAAAATCTTTTGGGATGCAATATGGTTATTCTTAGTGGTGTAAATTGATATTAACCCCGTGAACCCGGAAACCATCTAACACAGCACTTAATATAATAATGAAGAATAATTGTAGCAATGTTTTGAGAAAAGCGTAAGTTACCAGCAAGAACATTATTCTAATAATAATTAACATTTTAGGGCGTAGGCCCTTTTTATAAGTTCGTACAAAATGAGTCTTACATAAAAGTGTCGTTAAGATGCCTGTCTGGCAATGAGTGATTTATAATTATATGTCTGAAATTAATATTATAACAATAGGCATGTTCTATATTTATGACTAGAAGGATGTTTACTATTCATCCCTTGTATTTAAATGTACTTAATTTTGTGTTTTGTTTTCTTATTATTAAACATGTTTCACCAAGAGCCAAGCCAGATATCTGTTTCATTAATTAATTGTAAGTAATTATATTATATATTTATTTCCTGTATTTTTTAAACTAAAAATTAACAGGATTCAATTTCTGTTATTATGTTTTTACATACCAAAGCAACATGCCATAGTAAACTAACCGCTAATTTCTTGGGAATCTATTCTTATACTTTAATTCTCACTGCGTTTATAATAATTAAATCATTTGAAAGTATTTGACACCAATAAGAAGTATTATTTTTAACGGTTTCGCATTCATCTGTCTGTGTTCTACGAGATTACATAATATCCATTAAAAAGACTCATTTCCCAAATGGTAATAAATGTAATGCTTGTAGTTCAAAGAAATGGCAACATTGCTGGACGCCTTACAATTACTGAAGTAAACGTAACTGTATATTACGGACGACACAAATGCGGCCAGAAATAAGTAAATTGTATATTGAGGACGCGTCGCTGTAGGTGAAAAGGAATGACGCCTCAATGACGGTACAGTGAAACAAAATTTTTTTATTTTGTCACTAATGCCACCTTGTTGCCTTTACATCGAAGTAACTAGGAGTATAAATTGGTTTCTATATATATGCAAGCACGCTTTCCATGTTATTTATTGGATGTGGCTATTTATACATACAGTATGTATATGCAATTGGCTATTTATACATACAGTATGTATAAGAAATTGGCTATTTATACATACTGTATGTATAAGAAATTAAAAAAATAAAAAAACCGTCGTAATAATTCAATGTGTCTTGAAATAGGTTATGGTAGAGGGTGGGTGTGTTTACATACACATACCCCACACCCCGTACCCTAACCTAACCAAATACCAAATTAACTATTAAATTATAATTTTGGGGTGTGGGGTATGTACATGCAAACACACCCACCCTCTACCATAACGTATTTCAAGACAAAGAATTATTACGACGGTTTTTTTATTTTTTTAATTTCTTATACATACAGTATGTATAAATAGCCAATTTCTTATACATACTGTATGTATAAATAGCCAATTGCATATACATACTGTATGTATAAATAGCCAATTGCATATACATACTGTATGTATAAATAGCCACATCCTTATTTATTGCTATTTATCGTACGGACGCCCGACCACCGCTTTTTGTAATGACGCCGTAATGATAGCGGGATGTATATATATTGTCATGATATAGGGATGGTCACAATACAATTTTAAAAATATTAACAAATTTAGAAATTGAAACAAAAGTTCCAAAATATTTTAAAAAAAAAATATTAAAAAAAAAAAGAAATGTATTATTATTATTAGTTATGTATTATAATTGTTTATTTATAGTTTAAAATTGTAACAAAGAAAATTTAATTTTAAAATGTTTTGAAATGTCTGTTGCATTTCAAAATTATTATATCATTCTTGATTGTTTAAAAAATAAAATTAAATTTTATTTGAAAGATCAAGACACTAGAGAATTTGTTATGGTTACTAAGGGTTGAGACTTAAAATGATTATAGAGAACAGAAATTTAGAAATTAAAAAAAAAAAAATTAAACCAAAAGTACATTATTAATTTAAATTGAAGATATTTGAAATGACTGAAGTATTACATGTGTTAATATGAAGAAAATCAAGGTTTAATGCAAGATAGAAATTTTAAGAAGAGCAGCTTAAATGTAATCATAATAATACAAGAAGAAGAATAAGTAGAAGATGAAGATAAAGTGAATTAAAAAGAAAAAATAGAAAGATTAACGTGGATGTGGAATTGTTTTGATAAAAGCTGATTTTCGATTGACATTGTGACAGTGAGTCAATAATATGTTTCCATAATATAATAGAAAAACTTTTGACTTCGTTAATTTAAAATTTTCATTTTTAATAATTGTTTATAGTGTAATGAGCGTATGTGTGCGAGAGCGGGCAGTGTAGCGAGCGTATATGTGTACGAGAGCGAGCAGTGCGGCGAGCGTGTGTGTGTGCGATAGCGGCGACGAGAACCGACAGCAGATAAGCGGAGCTCAAAGAATGCCGGCGTCGGTCGGCGCTTTGATGACGATAAACAAGGCCATAAATTAGATGAACACAATAGGCACTCCAGTAATGTCTAGTATGTAATTCTGGAACTTTCTGGATTGTTCCTAATCAGTATAAATACCTGTTGACGTGGCCAGTAGTCAGTCAGTTTACAGTGAGCTTCCGAACGAGTGATATAAATACCGAACTACGATATACCGAGTGATATAAATACGCATTTTCCTTGTGATATAAATAAGTCGTTGAATTGATATTAGTGTTTAAGTATTCCATTAGTGTTTAAGTGTTAAATAAATAGTTGTAAAATAAATATCCGTTAAATAAATAAGTTCTACTAGAAAAGTCGTTACAATAGTTATTAATTAGTTTTAGTTATATAGTAGTATTTGAATTTAATTTCGTTTATAAAGGTATTTGTAATTTTTATATTTTGGAACTTACTCCGAGTTAAGGGTTATTCATGTTCTTGAATTCACTAAATTAAATTAAAATTTTATTTAAAAAATTGTTTTCTTATCATCAGATCATTACTTATTTTATTAGCCCCACATCTCATATCATAACAATATATATATAGCATTTCTCGTAACATAAGAAAGTTCGGAGAATGTTTAAAAGTTTTTATCAAAATAAGCAAGTAGTTTGCATTCTAGTAAAAATAAAATCAAGCATGAAACTCTGCAGAATAATTCATTAAGCAGCAAAAATAGCTGTAACCTAATTTTTTAATTTTTCGATGCATGGGTTACATGTTTTCTTTACATGTTCCAAGCAGATGGGTTTTTCACATTCTCTGCATATATAAAAAGTTTTCTTTTTCAATCTGACAGGACAAAGATAGCATGTCTTTTTAATATTTTACCGTTCGTCGCGTGTGTTTCCTTGTTGACGTCGTGTAGTATTTTTCGTAACGTTTAGAATGCCGCAAATGCGTGGCCGAAGTTCTTTTGGTAGCCTATTATTGGAAAGTCTGTTTTGCATATATGGTTCGATTAGCTCCTTAGCTCGTTTTTAAGAAATCCACGCGTTCTATTTTTTCCGAATTTTTAAAACTTTGGTGTAATACTGTAGCGTGTTGCAGCTAACATGTGTAGGGGTCCGTGCAGTGATGTTGTTCTGAAAAGAACCGTTTGAGATGCAGATGCCTATTCCAGCTTCCGTGATGAGAAGGAAGAGCGAGTCAGAGTTAGACAAATTTATTCGAATATTTACAACATATTTATAGTTATAATAAATACATAGGTCTTATGGAGAGTGTGCCGTCAGCGGTGTACGCTGGTGTGTGTATTTGTTCTGACCTACTTTGTGGCCAGAACTGCCGATGTTCTCTGTAAGCAGAATTTAGATTCCGCAGTACAGGGTGTACTACTTTTTGTATTTTGATAGGTACTGAGTGTTCCCACAATACGAATGAATTTACGCTACACATGTATTGAAAAGAAAATTGCCATAGGCCTCTTCCTGGTTCTCTTACTGGGAGAATAGTTTGCACACTTTTGTTTCAAACTATCTACCCCTTCTTTTGTCAAATTATAGTCTGCAATAATTTCGGGTTTCTTGGTTTATGGATCGTGCTTTGGGGAATGGTGCATTGATGAAATGAAAATAACTGCCTTATTTCTTCGGGTCATGCAAGATATCAAAGTAATATTCTCCCGAAATCTGTATAAACAGACGAATTTGGATTCGGTAGTCGCTCCATTTTCCTTTGATTAGACCAGCCTTGTCTTGTTGCAGAACAGGATCTATTAATGATTTACGATAATCCTCTCTTTCAGATATTTCTGATTCAGTTTCGTGATCACTTTCCACCACAAATTCATGATCTTCATCACTGTCGCTAACTTTTAATATATAAAATATAAGATTAAGGTAGAGTTTGGGTATAATAAGAAGTTATATGGCAAGTGTGTCAAGGTCACAAGTCTTTAAAAAGGAAAAGGAAGGTGTAGGAGAGGGGACAGGTAATGACATAGTAATTGAAAGGTAGGTTTATGAAAACATAATGGATCGGAAGAGTTGACGCCTTTGCTCGTAAGTATTGCAAAGAATACAGTACAGCGTGTGCGTATCTTTGATCTCGTATAAACAAAGCCCGACTTTTCGCAGAGGTACGATTGAATCCCCTGACGACAAGGTCGGCAGCACAAGTTTACGACATCGCAATGATAAAATCTGCAGCTGTGGCAGAAAAGCAGAGGTCCGCTACATTGTAACATACATGACGTGATTGCTACCAAAAAGGTGCGCGTAGAGCCAGGGTGGTCCTGATAAGGACCGATGAATTGTAAACTTTGTATAAAAAGCAAATACGCACACTAGCGTAAATGGCTGACGGTGCATTCTACCACAAGACATATGTAAATAAACTTTGTATAAAAAGCAAATACGCACACTAGCGTAACTAGCTGACGGTGCATTCTACCATAAGACATATGTAAATAAACTTTGTATAAATAGCTGTAATTTATTGTAATAAAGTCAGTCAGGATTAGACCCGACTCGCTTATAATTGGATCCTGAAACACGCTTCCAATTCATCGGTCCTTATCAGGACCACCCTGGCTCTACGCGCACCTTTTTGGTAGCAATCACGTCATGTATGTTACAATGTAGCGGACCTCTGCTTTTCTGCCACAGCTGCAGATTTTATCATTGCGATGTCGTAAACTTGTGCTGCCGACCTTGTCGTCAGGGGATTCAATCGTACCTCTGCGAAAAGTCGG
The DNA here is from genome assembly GCA_947389935.1 of Agrilus cyanescens. Taxonomy (NCBI): domain Eukaryota; kingdom Metazoa; phylum Arthropoda; class Insecta; order Coleoptera; family Buprestidae; genus Agrilus; species Agrilus cyanescens. Next base: position 23,471,178 of record OX376704.1, read on the forward strand.
GCTTTGTTTATACGAGATCAAAGATACGCACACGCTGTACTGTATTCTTTGCAATACTTACGAGCAAAGGCGTCAACTCTTCCGATCCATTATGTTTTCATAAACCTACCTTTCAATTACTATGTCATTACCTGTCCCCTCTCGTCCACCTTCCTTTTCCTTTTTAAAGACTTGTGACCTTGACACACTTGCCATATAACTTCTTATTATCCCCAAACTCTACCTTAATCTTATATCTCAAACGTCTACTACCTTTTGTTTCTATATTTAGTTCTTAACACAAATATATACATGTACACGTACTACGCTCCTTCTACATAACCAAGATTATTACTTATTTCTATTACATATCGTTCTTCAAATACTGTCTTCATTTATATCAAAATTGAGTGGGGTAAAGTTAAGATCATCACAAGTGTTTGTGCGAAGGAGGTAAACTAGAAAGAGAAGTTGTTTGAGTTATAAATGACAATGTAAGTTACAGTGAAGTGTGGATACTTTCTGATTAACACCTGTATACCAGCAACACTTTGCTGACCAAACTGTGCATATTTCAATAACAATCATAATAGGTATTGATTTTGCTGATATTTTATAAATTAAAAATAATTAGTATTATAAGAAATTGTAGCAAGAAAATTCCGAGTTCCCAGGAAATTGATGGTATTCGAGGGTATCCTATAGCGCCTTCAGACATTTACGCTAGTGTGTGTATTTGTTATTTATACAAAGTTTATTTACATATGTCTTATGGTAGAATGCATCGTCAGCCATTTACGCTAGTATGCGTATTTGTGTTCTGACCTAGTTTAATAAATTACAGCTATTTATACAAAATTTATTTACATGTCTTATGGTAGAATGCGCCTTCAGACATTTATGCTAGTGTGTGTATTTGCTATTTATACAAAGTTTATTTACATATGTCTTATGGTAGAATGCGCCGTCAGCCATGTACGCTAATATGCGTATTTGTCGGACTTAGTTTAGCGGCTAGAACTGTTACAATTCTCTGTCAGCAGAATTTAGATTCTGCTGTACAGAGTGTGATTCTTTCCGAATTGTACATAATACAAAGTGTTCCCACAACTTCCCCCATTACAGACATCCTCTAAGTTTCGTTGGAAGCAAATTGTTCTTCATGGAAGACTAAACATTTTTTTTATTCAGAAATTTTCTCCCTATCATCTACCCTTCATACACTTTTCGAGGGTTAAAGTATGAGGGTGAAACATGTTAAAAAAATATTTCTCGACTTTTCAGCAGCGGATTCTCTTCTCAACCCCTTTTTCACCTCAGTTTTCATCCCTTGCATACCTATACACAAACTTGTGACCTTGACACTTTTTCCATATAACTTCTTATTATCCCCAACACGCTGTACTGTATTCTTTACAATACTTACGAGCAAAGGCTTCAACTCTTCCGATCCATTATGTTTTCATAAACCTACCTTTCAATTACTATGTATACTTTCTGATTAACACCTGTATACCAGCAGCACTTTGCTGACCAAACTGTGACTGTGCATATTTCAATAACAATAAGAGAATTGTAACAGTTCTACCTGCCAAACTAAGTCGGAACACAAATACACATACTAGCGTAAATGGTTGACGGCGCATTCTACCATAAGATATATGTAAATATACTTTGTATAAAAAACTAATACGCACAAATGGCTGACGACGCATTCCACCACAAGACATGCAAATAAACTTTGTATAAAAAGCAAATACGCATACTAGCGTAAATGGCTGTAGAGTGAGGTGTGGATACTTTCTGATTAACACCTGTATACCAGCAGCACTTTGCTGACCAAACTGTGCATATTTCAATAACAATCGTAATAGGTAATAAACTTTGTATAAGAAGCAAATACGCACACTATCGTAAATTGTTGACGACGCATTCTACCACAAGACATATGCAAATAAACTTTGTATAAAAAGCAAATACGCATACTAGCGTAAATGGCTGTAGTGAGGTGTGGATACTTTCTGATTAACACCTGTATACCAGCAGCACTTTGCTGACCAAACTGTGCATATTTCAATAACAATCGTAATAGGTAATAAACTTTGTATAAGAAGCAAATACGCACACTATCGCAAATTGTTGACGACGCATTCTACCACAAGACATATGCAAATAAACTTTGTATAAAAAGCAAATACGTACACTAGCGTAAATGGCTGACGGCGCATTCTACCATAAGACATATGTAAATAAACTTTGTATAAATAGCTGTAATTTATTGTAATAAAGTCAGTCAGGATTAGACCCGACTCGCTTATAATTGGATCGTGAAACACGCTTCCAATTCATCGGTCCTTATCAGGACCACCCTGGCTCTACGCGCACCTTTTTGGTAGCAATCACGTCATGTATTTTACAATGTAGCGAACCTCTGCTTTTCTGCCACAGCTGCAGATTTTATCATTGCGATGTCGTAAACTTGTGCTGCCGACCTTGTCGTCAGGGGATTTAATCGTACCTCTGCGAAAAGTCGGGCTTTGTTTACGAGATCGATGATACGCACACGCTGTACTGTATTCTTTGCAAAACTTACGAGCAAAGGCGTCAACTCTTCCAATCCATTATGTTTTCATAAACCTACCTTTCAATTACGATGCCATTACCTGTCCCCTCTCTTACACCTTCCTTTTGCTTTTTAAAGACTTGTGACCTTGACACACTTTCCATACTACTTTCTTATTATCCCCAAACTCTACCTTAATCTTATATCTCAAACGTCTACTACCTTTTGCTTCTTTATCTATTTCTTAACACAAATATATACATGTACACGTACTACGCTCCTTCTACATAACCAAGATTATTACTGATTCTCCACTTCCTCTACATTATCATGTAAACGTATTTAAGAATCGTAAACTTCAGACGGTTGCAGACGTATTTAATTTTACATTACCGACACATGTACATATGTTTCAATTCATTGTGAAGCATTCGACCACTACATACACACAAGTTTAAAGTCAATGACCTTCCGTCAATTTGACCTTAAGTAACCTCTCCTCCTCTGAATTAGAACCGGTCATCTTACACTACTCACTAACTTTCGTTACGCTTAGACTACGAAGCGGTATCATGTACCGCGTGAACTAAAAACTTCTAAAAATATTGTAATGTTCACAATCGTTTATTGTACTCGACACCTTTGTTTCGATCTATGAGATCATTATCAAGAGTATAAAATAATTTACAAAAATGAAATCCAAACAAATCATATATTTATAATCTACTTAAAATAAGAGGGAGGAGTAAGCTACTAATTCTAGTTGGTTGTTCATAAGTTGTTCTTTTTTTTAGAAAGCTTTGTTTATTTCTAGGGATTCTCGGAGTTATAACTTTTTGCCTTTAGTTATATGTATTCATATGTAGGATTTTTGTGTTTTCTATATCTAACTTATGTCCTAGACTTAAACAATGTTCTGAACAGCCAGTTTTGTTGTCAGATTTTTTGATACTATTTAAATGTTCATTAATCCGCTTTTCTACTGCACTCCCTGTTTGTCCTAAATAACTTGCATTGCAATCTATACAAATTAATTTATAAATTCCACTTTTTTGCTTAATGTTGGTTTTAGGTTTTACATTCACTAACATGTTCTTTAATGTCCTACTGTTACATTCTATTGTGGTAATTCCTATTTTCTTTAGTCGTGACTTAAATTTTGAACTGACATTATTGAGAATGTAAAGAACAATAATGTTATTGTCTGGTTTTATACTTAAATTATCATTAAACAGTAATTTTTGGACTTTTTGATTGAGTTTTCGATTGATCAGTGTCAACAATTTTAATTATTAATACTCCTTTTTTGAAATTTAAGACGGATAAAGATAGGTTTGTTAGTCTGTCTATTAATGAATTAAAAACTGCTACTTTCGTTTTTTTTTTGGGATATTGGAATCTACAGGTATAATGTCTGTGGTAGTAGGCTTACGGTATATATCAAATTCTAATGTATCGTTAGACCTAGAAATATTTCAATGCTAAAAATTTATGTTTGCTTCTTTTTCTTTTTCAAGTGTGGAATTAATTTTTGAGTAAAGAATTTATGAAATTAAGGAATAAGTCCAATTGTCTATTAGACCGAGTCCAAATACATAGAATGTCGTCTACATATCGGTGCCAGGAAAATACAAATTGAATAAGCTTGTTGGTAGAAGCGAATAATGTGTTTTCAAAATAGCTCATGTTTATTTTCGCTATTATGGGATATAGAGGTGACCCCATAGAGAGACCTTCCTTCTGTTTATAAAATTTATCAAATACTTGGAAGCAATTTTGGTTAATGCATAGGTTGATAATTTTCAGTAAATCATTACCCTGTTGTTGATCTATATCACTTCTTGAAATTTTATTTTTTAATATATTTAATAGAGTTGTTCAAGGTACCGAGGTAAACAAACTGGTTACGTCGAAAGATACTAATTGAGCTTTTCTCGGAATTTTTGGACTTTTTACTTTATTTACTGACTTTGACGCTGAATTTTGAAAAACAATTGATCGATTGGATAAGAATTGAATTCGTAAGCCTACAAAGTTTAAATCAAGGGGCTTGCAAGAATGATACTACGGGTCTTAGCGGAATGTTGTCTTTGTGTATTTTTGGCAAACCGTACAAAACGGGAGCAGCAGCCGGGTTCATATTTTTTAGTTAATATTTTAACTTATTATCTATCTAAACAGTGTTGGAATTAAGAATAGTGTAAACATCTTTTTGGAAGCTTTTTGTGTGGTCTTTATCAAGAGGTATGTATTAATCAACTAATAATGCGTTTAGCTTGGTATTGTATGTTTGTTTATTTAAGACGACTAAGGCATTACCTTTATCCGCCTTGGTAAGTATTAGTTGGTTATTATCTTGTGAATTGACACGATTTATAGCTAATTCTAAATCTACACCTAAATATTCAGTCTTTGAAATTAGGGGCATATTTTAGTCCCTTATTTAGAAGATTCGTTTCACCTACGTTGAAAGTTGTGTCGCTCAAGTTCGTCACTCGAGGATGGGATTTGAATTGGTTGTGTAGAGAAGTTGGCTGAGCTACCTGCGGGATTCGTTCCACTTGTGAAGATATTAACTTTCTTAGCTTGTGTACCTACTTATACTGCTTCCTAATCTGACTTAATGTATCTTCTATGATGGATGATTGTAATGTGTCAAACTCGATGAAATGAAGTTGGTGTGTTAATTCTGAGTGGGTAAATTTTAGGTGTTCTCCTAAATGTTGCCTGCAAAGATTCCACTTTCTTACTTCTCGTTGGAGCCATGCCTTCCTGGCAATGTTGGGAACCACTTTTGCACTTAATATTAATGTAAACCGGAGTGACACGATGTTTTAAACACTGAATATTAAACTATATGTGATTTGCATTATGCGACTTAAATTTGAGCAATTTGTTTTGATATAGCAGCACCAACTTTGTTAAACCAACGGTTTGAATAAATTTTAAACTTTCTAGGGTGCATTTAAACATGATGACTACAAACGAACAGGGCAATGATTTACTGGAAATTATCAACCTCTGCATTAAACAAAATTACTTTCAAGTATTTGATAAATTTTGTAAATAGAAAGTCCAAAAATTACTGTTTAATGATAATTTAAGTGTAAAACCAGACAATAACATTTATTGTTCTTTACAATTTCTCAATAATGTCAGTTCAAAATTTAAGTCACGACTAAAGAAAATAGGAATTACCACAATAGAATGTAACAGTAGGACATTAAAGAACATGTTAGTGAATGTAAAACCTAAAACCAACATTAAGCAAAAAAGTGGAATTTATAAATTAATTTGTATAGATTGCAATGCAAGTTATTTAGGACAAACAGGGAGTGCAGTAGAAAAGCGGATTAATGAACATTTAAATAGTATCAAAAAATCTGACAACAAAACTGGCTGTTCAGAACATTGTTTAAGTCTAGGACATAAGTTAGATATAGAAAACACAAAAATCCTACATATGAATACATATAACTAAAGGCAAAAAGTTATAACTCCGAGAATCCCTAGAAATAAACAAAGCTTTCTAAAAAAAAGAACAACTTATGAACAACCAACTAGAATTAGTAGCTTACTCCTCCCCCTTATTTTAAGTAGATTATAAATATATGATTTGTTTGGATTTCATTTTAGTAAATTATTTTATACTCTTGATAATGATCTCATAGATCGAAACAAAGGTGTCGAGTACAATAAGCAAGTGATGAAACAGTCCATTCTTCACCCTAGAAAGTTTAAAATTTATTGTAATTTTTTCAAATAAAAGAAAATGCTATCTGGATCAATACACTCAGGAGTGCGTTCAGAAAGGCAGGGTGTGGGTAGAGTGTTTTTTTACCCAGGGGAAAAAGGTCACGTGACAGAGTGTATCTGGGGTGTAAAAACATTTCTGAACGGTTTGGGGTGTTTTTGATCGAAAACAGTCGAAGTTGGGTCGAAGTTTGTCGAAGCTGATTCGTAAATCTAACCTAATTTAGATTTGACATAGTACGTATTATGTGCATTGTGTGAATAAAGTGAATATTTATATCAATATTAATTACTATTGAGAGTGAGTGTCTACTAGTCGTGTCCACAAACATTACAGGTAGTGTGAAGAAGTGGGCTTACTTGAAAATGCGATAAAAGGCCTTTCCTTTTTCAGACTTTTCCGAATATTTGTGGCACCACCCGGAGCAGGCGTCAGAAACGTTTGCTTGCTGTTGCAATTAGCGCTGTTTGCAATGAATTTATAGCGGCAGTGTTTAATGAGGATTCAGAAAATGATTATGATAGTGAAGAGGAAAACAGTTCCACTGCGATAGTGTTTCATTTGACAAGAAAGACAAAAACATAAATCATTAGGATAAAGAAGTATGTAGATGAAGTTGTGCCTAGTTTGACAGGCAGTCAATTCCAACAACATTTTCGCCTAACAATCACATCGTATGAATGGTTACTTCGTTTAATTGCTCCTACCATAAACCGAAGAAGTGTAATAGGTCGTACAGTAATCGACCTAGAAAAACAACTTCTTTCTGTCCTATGGTTATTGGCAACGCCAGACTCGTATAGGTCAGTAGGTTTATGTTTAATTACTATGTTTAATTACTGACCGATCTGGAACATAAATAAAATTTATTTATCTGCTAGAATTGAACATGTAAGACATCGCTTCCTGCGTTTTCTATCATATAAGCTTCATTGTCCGATGGATAAACTGTCACACAGTTATACGAATATAGCGCGGAGGGCGAATGTGTGCTCATTGGAATCGCGAAGAATATTTGACGATGCTATGCTGCTGTATAAGCTCCTCAGGGGGTACGTGGACTGTCCTGACCTGCTGGGTCGCATCAGCTTCTACCTGCCCTCTAGTATGCTGCGTAATAGGTCGCAGGATTTTGTTATTCCGTGTGGCTTTCTGTATTTTTCGTCTGTTGATCGATTGATGATGATTGGTAATAAACTGTCCGAGACAGTAGACTGGTTTGCCGATTGATTTAATGCGTTTAAAACAAAGGCCAGAGAGGCTTTACTCGAATTTGATTAAATACTTTTTTATTTATTTTTTTTGTAAAAGGGTGATTTATTGTAATATGTAATATACTTAAATGGGCTATCCCGTGTGCTTTGATGAATAAATAATAATAATTATTATTTTTATTAAAGATCAGTAGGAGAAAGGTTCGATTTGGGAAAGTCATCCCTTTCTACCTGCTTTATCAGAGTTGTGGAAAGTCTATGTACATTGGCTCCTCAATTTATCACATGGCCGACTCAAGAAAGTATCAATGAAATTAAAGAAAGTTTTTGGAGGCTGGGTGGACTTGGGAATGTTATAGGAGCCATTGATGGAACATTTATTGAAATTAAGGCACCCAAAGATGATGCTGTGTCCTATGTTACAAGAAAATGTAATAATGCAATAACATTACAGGCCATCTGTAATGACAAGTTGCAATTCTTAGATGTTTTTGTGGGCTATCCTGGCTCTGTGAGCGATATACGAATTTTTAGGAATTCACCCATATATCAGAGGATAGAAGAGGACACACGTCATTATTTTCCAAATAATGAGTATATTATTGGAGATAAGGCATACCCTATACTGCCCTGGTGTATTACACCATTTATTAATAGAGGAAATATTACTCCACAACAGCACCTCTTCAACAGAAGACATGCTCAAAGTCGCCAAGTTATTGAGAGAGCATTTGCCCTATTTTTTGGACGATGGAGAAGATTCAAATTCTTAGACATGAATAGAACTGATTGGGTTCCAAGGACTGTGCTTGCAGCAACAGTCCTTCACAATCTCTGTTTGAGAAATGGTGATCCATATGTGGAAGACTATATACATGAAGGTATGTATATATTGTATTAACGATAGTCTTACCTTCTCCTTTTTGTATATTATAATTTAATATAAATGTTTTTTTTTTTTTTAATGTAGGTCGCAACAATGTCGCCGGAAATGAAGAAATAGATGGCTTCAGAGGCATTGTATCAGGACATGAGCGCAGAGATCAAATATGTGAAGAATTGTATAATGCAGAAAATTAACAATATAATAAAACAGTTATGATTACAAAAACTTTTTATTGAAATAAAATCCGCAATGATTGTTTCTGATAAAGATACAGAAAGCTAAATAGAATTAACCAGCTGGCTCACAAAATTGCTTATAAACAATAATTAGTCATGAATATTGTGAATGAAGTTCGATTAATGGGGCAATAATTTTGTCATATTTACTTTACTATTCGCCATACTACAACTTCATTTGACTTAAGTTGTAAATATTGACGTTATTAGAACAATTAGAAATAAAAAGAGCTCTAATTCAGAAATTAAATATAACAAACGACCAGCTAGATTTTAAAGACACCCCTATATTAGACATGTATTTGGGTATTTCCCATATTAATAACCCTCCGTAGATATATAAGACTTGAACATATTTGTAAATTTTAGTATCATATTATCATGTACTCTTGATAAAGGTGTTACCCACCGAAACATATGTAGAGTTTTTTAATATACTTTTGAAACATTTAAAGGCGTTTAGCAATGTTATATTTCACAAGCAATAAATATGCTAAAAGGATTGTTTGAAATGCTTTTTTACAGAAAAAATTGTGACTTTTGAATATTGTTTAAAAATTATATATACAGTGTACTCTTTTTAGCAGTTTTTGTTTCTAAATAATTACAATGCGATTAAGATCTTTAACAAGCTAGATAATGATCTCAAATCACTAGATATATCAAAATACACGAGTAAAGTAAAATTAAAAAATTGGATTAGAGATAATGTAGGTGAGGAAATGTGATATGAAAACAGATCTCAAATGTAAAGAACTTGTATAAATGTATCTCTGAGGTGAATTATATTTTTATGTTTATTTTTATTTTTTGTTAGATGTAGTTTACTCTTCTTATTTTTTATTTAAGGATGAATTTTGCTCAGTTTTTTTTGAAAAAGATTTTTGCCTCTGTAGGAATTACTAGTGTAAACAGTATGTAATTAATAGCTGAAAAATAAATAAATTCATAAAATATATAGAACGTAAACCTTACCATATAAAAATTTGAGTGCAAGAACGATTACGCTGTATGCGTACTCCTTTAATTATTTTGCAGAAATGTTAGTTTTCTTTTTATATGTATTGTTCAAGTAAAGGAGTGTATTATTTTAGATTTAATTCGCATTTTGTTATATAAATTTTTTCGTAATATTAATCAAGTTTCATTCCGTCTGCAAAAGACCCTTCTACCTGTTTTTGTGACCATCCTTCTCCTTAACCATCTGTCTCTGCAACCACCCTCCGCTTCCCTTCAGTTTACACATTTCTTACACAAACAAGATGTAAAGTTATTAAATTTGTAACAGCATTTTTTTTTCCTACCATTCAATTCGTTCAGTATCGTGTCTCTTTTTCTTATTGACATTGTTTTGTAATGACTTACAATACGTAATTTATCTTTGTTTTCATATATTTATTTAACATTTCAATATAAAATAAAAATTTCTAATATTCTTGTTGTGCTTTTAGGGGTATTTATTAACACTAATAATTACGAACACGAAATAATGTTTAATAAGCAGCAAAATAATGAAACGATATAAAGCAATATAATACAGCGGAAAATAAAACATAAATATAACTGTCCGTAAAGTACAATAAAAGAACCGCGCACCGCACACCCCTTCACTTGCACTGCGTACGAACTACTACTTCTAATAATGACAATTAAAATAAAACATTAAGGGTAGTTTCACCAAATTTTATTGAAAACTCCTGACAAGTTTCGGTCACGCGACCATTTTCAGAGGAATAGAGTAAATCTTATACTAAAGCTTAAAACTAATACAACTCTATTTATAGTTAAACATTTACAAGAAGTAGTGGGGAGTCATTAAAACTTAATTCTAATTGGTTATTAACAATATTCTTATTTTGTGAAACAGCTTTTTTAATTTCAAGATTCTCTAAAAGGGACAATTTATTACTTTTGTTTATACTACTATGAAGGACTTTGATGTTATTCAAATCTAAATTATGATTAAGAGAGGTACAGTGTTCGGAGAAACCTGTTTTTTTGTCTTTTTTATTGATGTTGTACATATGTTCTTTGATTCTTAAGCTTATGGCTCTACTGCTTTTACCAATGTAAAAAGCATCACAAGTGTTACATTGAATCCTATAAATACCACTTTTTTGTAGAACATCTACCTTAGGTTTATACTTAGATAAAAGATATTTTAAACTATAACAGTTATTTTCGATCAGAATTACATTCATTTTCTTCAAAACATGTTTAAATTTGTTACTAAGCGAGTGAATAAATTTGACGGAAGCGTAAATAGTATTCTGTGTGTCGACAATGTTAATGGATGGGGTATATAGTAACTTACAAGTGATATTTTTTTGTTTAGAAAGTAAGAGTTTGTCTACGACTGAGGGGAGAAAACCATTATTTACGGCAATATGTTTTATGGTGTTCAGTTCTATCCATTAACATTGTCGACACACAGAATACTATTTACGCTTCCGTCAAATTTATTCACTCGCTTAGTAACAAATTTAAACATGTTTTGAAGAAAATGAATGTAATTCTGATCGAAAATAACTGTTATAGTTTAAAATATCTTTTATCTAAGTATAAACCTAAGGTAGATGTTCTACAAAAAAGTGGTATTTATAGGATTCAATGTAACACTTGTGATGCTTTTTACATTGGTAAAAGCAGTAGAGCCATAAGCTTAAGAATCAAAGAACATATGTACAACATCAATAAAAAAAGACAAAAAAACAGGTTTCTCCGAACACTGTACCTCTCTTAATCATAATTTAGATTTGAATAACATCAAAGTCCTTCATAGTAGTATAAACAAAAGTAATAAATTGTCCCTTTTAGAGAATCTTGAAATTAAAAAAGCTGTTTCACAAAATAAGAATATTGTTAATAACCAATTAGAATTAAGTTTTAATGACTCCCCACTACTTCTTGTAAATGTTTAACTATAAATAGAGTTGTATTAGTTTTAAGCTTTAGTATAAGATTTACTCTATTCCTCTGAAAATGGTCGCGTGACCGAAACTTGTCAGGAGTTTTCAATAAAATTTGGTGAAACTACCCTTAATGTTTTATTTTAATTGTCATTATTAAAATATGTTTCACAATAAGTGCACCCCCCCGCAGTGTAGAGTGTATTACTACTTCTAAGAATGATATTGATTCATCACCAGCGCGGCGCACGCACAAATAACCCTTCATGTCAACGCGTATACGCGGGTGAACTAAATATAATATCTAAAAATTCTGTTTTGAAATATTTTATTGCACATGCACAGTATATAAAAAAGGTGATACAAAAAAAAATTAAAACACAGGTATATATATACAGGGTGAGCCACGGTAGATGGAGTGTATTAGAAGTACGAAAATTTCATTTCATTCATGTCGCAAGTAGTACCAACATGATTTATTTATTTCACAATTTTCGTAGCATCACTTTTTCAAATGTATCTAAATACACTCCACCCACTGTGGCTCACATTGTTTATAGTAATACAAAAAAAAACCAAGTTACATGTGGCTTATTCAATTAAAGTTTCTCGATTAATTTGTCCATTTTGGAGGCAAATACTTCAATGGCTAATTTCTTGGCCTCCATGGCTTCTTCGTGTCGTACTTGTCTCTGTCTTTCACGTTCGTCAGAGTTGTTTTGCATTATTTTGAAGCACTCCAACAGTTTGTCATCTTTTTTCTCTTTTCGTTTTGCAGGCCCCGGTCCATGACTTGAACTTAGGGTTCTCTGCCTAGAAGGTCCAGGTTTACAGGCCATTAAATCTTCTTCCAATATTTGGTCATTGTCTTTAAAATCTAAAAAAATATCACGTATAGAAATGGAACACAAAGAAGTAACAAAAGAGGTACTTACCATTCCCACCTCCTTCTATTGAAGATGCTAATGCCATAGGTGAAATGGTATGTTTTCGGGATAAAAATTCGTCCATTTCATCGAAATAGTCGAATTTTAATACCTCCTGCCCTGTTTGCTTCGACCCCATATTGTCCTTTTTCTGAGTATACTTCAATTTTAAATATTTCCACTTATCTTTGCATTGACGCGCAGTGAAATTAAAATTGAACTTTATCATTTCCGTTGCTAACTCCTTCCATACGACATCATTTTTCACCGTTGTAGAGAGAAATCGGCTGTTGAGTTTTTTTTTTAAGGTCTATTAAAAGCAAAATGGAATGGCGGGACCATTTCCTTCTTTGGTCTTTGCTTTCTTCCTCATTCGTACATTCTTCTGCGACAGCGGAGGATTGAAATAATTTTATTATTTCTTCATCGTATTCGGACACTACTAATTCCCCATCTAAAACAATACAAAAATCTTCTACATTATATGACTGTTGCAAACAGATCATTTTGTATAAGTTACTTACTGCAATTGTTATGTAAATACAGTTTTCCACTTTCGATGAATGCTGAGCCATCGGCATTTACTACTAAACTAAAGTCTTCGGTGTTTATGTCCATATCAAAATTTAAAAAAATTAACGCTTGAAACAAATAATACACAAACAACCTGCTACTACTAACTTCAAAATAAAAAAAAATTGGATTTATATAGAAAATTTGGATGTTGGAGGTACGATTCAATACAACCTTCAGTGGGGGGAGAGTCGGTGTTACTTTCAATTACATATTTACAAATACCACCTAGACTTCTTGCAGATACATAGTAGTATGTGGAAAAACCAAAGACCACCAAGTAGATGAAGTACCCCAACGCAGGAAGTAGATAATGGCATGTGCCTATTTACGGTACTTTTTCATAAGATTTTCATTCATATTTTAAAAGGTCTCACCTCACAAGTAGGTGGGTTTTACCTGATTGTAATAGATCGGTCCCTTTTCAAACAAACTGTAGCAAGTACGAATACATTTTATTAAGGGATTTTCCTAATTGTGTAGTTTCTCTTTCATCGGGCTACATTTATACCGGTTGGCGACCCCACCACGGACAATGCATAATATTGTTAGTAAAGTGTATTTATTGTACTTAACTAATCAATATTTTGCATTTTGAAATGACGCAAGAATAAAGACAAATATCACGCTCATAAGAACACATATTATATTGCTAAAATTTCCACTCCTAAATAATTTCAGAATCTCCATCGGTCAAAGTGCATTTTAAATTTTTAACAATGGTCACGTTATTTCCGTCCCCGTAACTGAAACCTCTTAAGCTTGATACTTCTCAGTATGGTGTCACCATGCGCTCATCTAGTTTGTGACCTGACATAGCAAAACCCATCGGTTAATATGAATGGCACAGATGTACCTGCCCTAACAAAAGAGAACCTCATTATATGGCTTAACACCTACAGTCAAAATGCTATATTACATAGTGTTACATATACAATAAAGGTTTCTGAGATACTTTGATTTATAAAAAATTAAATGGTTACCGCAACCCAACTATAACAAGTAATAAGTACTACAAAATACCACTGACTGTTTTACTAGTACTCAAAGGTAATGCTGTTTAAAATCTTTATAAACGAATAACTTGGTTTTTTTTTAATGAGACGTACCATACTTTATTTATTTATTGGATTACTTTGTTATCCTCTTTTGATACATATGGATACTTCATATTGTTTTATTCGTAAAATTTTCCGTTTTTATTAAAATATCTAAATAAGTGTGTCTTCAACAAGTGACAATTACTTTGTAATGTACTCCGATGATTATAAATTAAAAATCCTATTAACAATACTAATTTTGCCTTATTTGTGGGAGCTAAATGAGGATAAACTTCGTTAAATTATTTACATTTTTATTGTACAACTTTATTGCATTTTCCGTAAACATAGATTGTACAAAAACAATATTTTTGTATTTGTAAAGACGTGTCCTTGTAACTGGTGGTGCTGGGATAGGGTAGGTAGTTTTCATGACTAACTTTTACGATTGACAACGGCAACACATGCCTGTTTTTGACCTGGTGTGTCTCGCCTCTCGCAGCAGATACAAAGTTGTTTGCATCACCCAAACAGCAAAAGGCCATACAGAAAAAAGGAATTTATCTTGAATGACCGTTTGTTTGATTTATAATTTAATATTTTTTAAATAGTGGCGGAGTGGCCGAAAACAGTTGTACTTAACAAATTACAAATTTTTTGGTACAATATTTTAGTTTGATAATGGTTGAATAAACCGAAACGTTACAAAAATCATACATTTTTATATTTTTTTGGCATTACACTTGAACAAAAAGGCATTCTGAAGAGTTGTATAAATTCGTAATGTCATAATAGTCCGGTCTACGCGCCAAATAATGTGGAGCTTTTTATATTTTTAAATCGGGTTTCTTTCTATAGTCGTCATGCAACCCACCTAGCTCCTTCTTGCTTTATTTTAACATTATTACAAATTTAGGCTAGGCAACCAATAAAGCTTCACGTTTCACAATAGCTCTTACTGCTCTCTTTCAGCCTCACCCTTTACCATTATATATACTTGCTCCAATAAGACCCACGATTATGGGACTGTTTGGAACTTCAATTTCATTATTAATATCAACATTAATATAAATTAAATTAATATTAAAATATTAACATTAATAATTAATTATATTAATATCATATAATACATATATTATATCATAATTCTGTATTATTTTTTTTTATTCCATCATTTTCTTTTTATTTTACAATATATATTGTCATGATAGAAGGATGCTTACAAAACAATTTTAAAATAATTAACAGATTTAGAAAATGAAACAAGTGTTCCAAAATATTAAAAAAAAAGTATATTAAAAAAAAAAGTATTATTATTAGTTACGTTTAGTTGTTTATTAAAATATTAAAGATGTAACAAATAAAATTTAATTATGTAATGTTTTGAAATGACAGTAGCATTTCAAAAATATAATACTAATCATGATTGCATAAAAAAAGAAATTAAATTTTATTTGAAAGATCCAGAGAGAGTTCATACTCTTAAATATTTAAAAATTAATATTTGAATTGAGTAAAGTAAATTAAAATTTAAATAAAAAATTGTTTTGTATTAACACTTGTTTCATTTTCTAAATCTGTTTATTATTTTACCTGGACAATTTTATTTTCTATACATTAATTATATTAACCAACACTGTAAAAACCACTAAACTCCTAAATTGTTTCATCTCAATCAAAAAGTACATATGTATTATTGTTTCAATTGGTTTCAATTGTTTATTAATTTTAAGTACATATAACTATATAATAAAAACCGGTCATTTTTACTTTAAAATTTAAAACAAAGGCTAGTGCGCAAAATTGCTTCTTTATTATTTTATCTAAATCAATAAATAAATTATTATTTTAATTGTTTATTAATTATAAGTACAAATTTCATAACAAAAAAACGGTAACTATTAATTTATAATTCTGACCACTTTCGTTTTTTTTACAGTATATAATTAAAATTACTGGTCAATTTTATGTTCTATTTATATGAAATTGATAAACGGGACTTTTTACTAGGTTTTTTTCTAGTCTACGCTAGGTTAAGTTAACGTGAAATGACTTAAAACATCAAACAAATTTCAAACAACCACGCTAGTGCGCAAGACGGGCGTTTTTTAACCATCTCATCGAGGTAGGTAAAATTTTAACACTCCGGATACACTCTGGGTAAATTTTTTTTCATTTCTGAACGGACACCCCAGCGACACCCCAGATGTCACTTGCATTTCTGAACGCATTTGGGCGTTTAGAGGTATATCTTTTACCCCACACCCTGCCTTTCTGAACGCACTCCTGTGAACGCAACCAAGAACGAAGTTCCAGAGTAACTTTGATTCGTGCATCTTTGCGCGCTTGGGTTCACGAGATGGTCGGCGTCATTTTGTTTCCGAGCCTACGAGCGAATACAAGTGTGTGATTAATTAAAGCGGGTCCTTATTCTCATAATTTTAGTTATTTGGTATCTTCTGTACTCCTGGTTTCTTCGTTTTTGTTGAAATAAGTTCTTAAGTTTTGTGTTTGATGTTTTTAGGCTCATTTTTGTACCAATTTTGTGGTCTTTTTCTTTAGTTTCAGGCTATAGCCCTTTTGAGTTCCCTCTTGTTAGTTTTTATCCCGAGAAAAGGTTATTAGTCTGGATCTGTATGATTTAGTTGTACACAATGTTTTCTAATATTTGTGTTTTAGCATATTTACCGGTCTAAATTCTTCAATGTTTTGGGTTTTACTTATTTTTCGGAATTGGTACTATTGTAAATATATTCATGTTCTTTGAAACTACATCCGTATCTAAAGAGAAATTATAATAAATATTATAGATATAAGAAATAATAATACGGTTCCTATTTCAGCAAATATCGTTTTAGCTATCTTTATTGATATATCATCCGGGCTACTTTTGATTGGTAGTGAGGAAACCACTTTTCTTTATTTATTAATAATCAACACAAAATAAATCACTTACATAATTGAAATATATTCTTAGTTAACTAAAAAACCACATTCTCGAAAAAAAAAAAGCTAAAACTTCATTTCCTCTTTTCCTAACCTCTTTTTTTATCATGTGAATAACGACGACCAACTATTCAATTTTTTTTTTTTTTAAATCTGTCAGATATAATAATCGCAATCCACAGCATAATCATAAGTATACAGGGTGCCTCGAGGAAGTCCTTAATTAGAAATTTAATTTTGCATTCGTAGTAATTTGATATGATTTTTTTATCTAAAAAATTTTCAAGTAAATTTCACTTCCGGTTATACGGGAAATACTCACTAACTTTGTTATTTTAAATGGAAGATTAGATAGATAAATTTCCAAATAGTCGAACCAGAATAGTTTCTGGATTTTACTCTATCACCTACGCGAAAAGTTCTCACTTAGTTATTTACCGCCTCTCTTGGATTTGTTATGTCATAGTTTCATAAGATGAAGTTGTGTACGAATTTCTCTGTTAATATGTAACTCAGCAGGTGTCTTTCCATTATTAAGAGGGGTAGTCCTATATTTGAGAAGAAATAAGTTCAGCTTGGTCATTAGTGTTATTGATTCATTTACCATTGCCCTAAGAAAAATCTACCTGATCGTTAGTAATGTTGAGTTGTTTATTTTTAGCTTTTAGAATTTTAGTCTAAAAAAAATTGTTGTACGAATTCATATTCGCGCGTAAACTTAATGAGCCATGCGTGGTCAGTGCGTTCGATCATCAGCTACCTCGTGGTAGCGCGATAACCCCAATCGGAATTGGCGATCGATAAACGGGCGTGAACCTGACTTTGTTCGTATCGTCCGTTGGGTGGTTATTTTTAACAGTACAACGTGATCTCCCGGTATTAGCGGGTGTGTGTCGCTCTGCGTATTATCCATTAATATTAATAAATGTTTTCTTGATATGATTAAAAACTCTTACGTTTAATTTCGTTTTTCGTTATTCTACATGTAACCTCTTTTGTTATTTTATATAAACTATCTTATTAATGTAACGCAATGCAATTAATAAACGCTTCGATTCACCAAAACCTCTAACAGGTTATGGGCCCAGGCCGCCCCAAATTGCAAGTGCGTTGAGTTCGCGATATATAAAAGTAGTGCAAAAACGAAAGTATTACTACCAAGTGAGTAGCGCGAGTGAATTAACTAAAATAATAAAAATAAAAGTAGTGCGACGGGAATATAAAATTGTACGTGTGTCGTATCGAAAAATTCCAAACAACAGAAGACCAAAATGAGTTCTCAAGGGTACGCGCGAATAGAGTTACTTTCAAAAGATAACTTCGACACTTGGAAATTGCAAGTCAAAGCTATACTCATCAAAAACGATTTATGGGAATATGTAAATGGATCCCTAGAGAGACCAGTAGTTGACGAAGAACGATCCGAATCACTAGAAGAAGCAGAGGAATGGGATGCTGCTGACAGAAAAGCTCATTCAGAATTAATTTTGGCTATCAGTACTTCGGAATTAAAACAAATAAAGAACTGCGTAACATCAAATGAAGTTTGGCTAAAATTACAAGAGATTTACCAATCTCAAGGTCCTGCTAGAAAGGCTACTTTATTAAAAAGACTAACGTTACACAAGATGGCCGAAGAGGACGATGTTCGCGAGCACATTCGAAACTTTTTCGATACTGTGGATAAACTACAAGAAATGGAGATCGACATAAACAAAGATCTACTGGCAATAATGTTGCTGTATAGTTTACCAAGTAGCTATGAAAACTTTCGATGCGCTATTGAATCGAGGGATGATCTTCCATCACCTGAGGCGTTGAAAATTAAAATAATTGAGGAAAATGACGCACGAAGATCAACATGGAAAGAAAAATCACATGAAGCCGTGATAGTTCATAAATACAGAAGACAATCAGATGAAAGTTCACCCAAACAGAAAGAGACGAAGAAAAGAAACACTAAATTCAAATTCAATTGCTACAGATGTCGTAAGCCAGGGCACAAAGCATCCGAATGTAGAACAAAAATTTCACCGACGGAGCATGTTGCGAGTAAGGCTAAAGAAACAACACTCTTATCAGCAGAGGGTGCTTCCTTTGCCAGTAACACAAACAGATGGGTTCTCGACAGCGGATCAACAGCTCACATGTCCGGAAACTCCACTAAATTTACACGATTGATGGACACACCGCATCGACAACTAAATTTAGCCAGTATCGCAAGTACATCAATAGATGGCAGTGGTTCTATGAAACTGTGTTTACAAAATAAGAAGAAATCAACGAATGTGAATCTAAGAGATGTTTTGTACGTTCCCGAGTTAAGAACCGATTTACTTTCTGTAAGTAAAATCACGGAAAACGGATACAACGTAAACTTTAACCGCGATGGTGCCGAAATTCGAAACTGGAAAGGACACGTCATCCTTAGTGCCGAAAGAAAAGACGGTCTTTACTTTATAAAAGAAAGTTCAGCGACAGCCAATGTTGTGTACACGCGAAAATCGAACGAATCTTTAAAGTTATGGCACGCTCGTCTCGGACACGTAAATGAAAAACATTTAAAATCGCTAATAACACGTCAAATCATAAAGTGCGTTCCAAATAAAAACGAAACAGTGAATCCGTGTGAAACATGTCTAAAAGGCAAGATAACCAAACTACCGTTTCCGAAGGCATCAACTCGATCTTCAAAACTACTGGAGATAGTGCACACCGATATTTGTGGACCAATGCGAGTTAATTCAGTCGGGGGTGCGCGTTATTTCGCGACATTCATTGACGACTACAGCCGATGGTGCGAAGTAAGATTCTTAAAAGGTAAAAGTGAACTTACCGGTGCATTTAAAGAATATAAATCGTTCGTCGAAAAACAAACGGGAGAAAAGATAAAAGCCATTCAATCAGACAACGGTACTGAATACTGCAACCGCGAGTTTGATACATTTCTACGTGAACAAGGTATCAAAAGACGCTTAACAAATACTTATACCCCGGAACAAAACGGTATCGCAGAACGGAAAAATCGGACTATGTGAAACCGCGAGATGTGTAATGATTGATTCCAAGGTTCCTCAAAGATTATGGGCCGAAGCGATATCGACGTCCAACTACATACGTAACAGATGTCCGTCAAATTCAATCGATGGGAAAACACCATTCGAACTGTGGACCGGTCGTATTCCGAAATTAAACTATCTAAAAGTTTTTGGTTGCAAAGCGATAGCTCTGAACAAAAGTCCTACAAAAGGCAAGTTCGAACCGCGAGGGCGCGAGTGCATTTTCGTCGGGTATTCCGATACAACAAAAGGTTACAGGGTCTGGTTCCCTAAAGAGCAAAAAGTCGAGATAACAAGAGACTTAGTGTTTATCGAGAATAGTTCAAATGACGCGAAATTCGATGATTTCGTAGACGAAAGTATTTTTCGCGACAGAGACGCTAACGAGCATATTAAACCGTGGACATGCGTAGAAGTTAATACGAATATTCGCGAAACCGAAAAAGTAATTCTCGAACCGAGTATCGACAGAACGAGTGAAACCGAACAACGTGAAGATCCCGTGACTATGGAACGAAGATGCCCCGGGCGACCACGAATCATACGAACCGGACGTCCCGGACGACCTTCGAAAGCACCAGCCAGGCCGCGTATTCAAGAACGAAATGATAATAGTGAAACAACCGAAGATACAAGTAATTACGCGAGTGATTACGAAGCCTCAGATTTTGCATGTGTTGCCGAAATTCCAATTTCAGAAGCCATGGAAGGACCAAACACTTTAGAATGGCGGGAGGCGATTAAGGAAGAATTTCATAACCATTTGAAGAATGGAACATGGGATATTGTAAGTCGACCTGATAACAAAAATACAATTGGTTGTAGAATGGTTTTACGAAATAAATATAACACAAATGGTGACATTCAAAGAAGAAAGGCACGCCTAGTGGCGCGAGGATTCAGTCAGAGGCCAGGAATAGATTTTAGAGAAACATTCGCTCCTGTTGCCCGAATGGATTCGATCAGAATGGTAACAGCCTTATCAGTTCAATATGGGATGGATATGCATCAATTGGATGTAACTGCGGCATATTTGAATGGCGAGATAGATAAAGATATCTATATGGATATACCGGAATTTTTCGAAGATATGTTACCTGAACTAATTAAAGAAATAAGATCCCCTACACAACGTAAAGCCACAGAAGAGATGTTGGAAAGTCTTAAATCAGGAAACAAAGTATGTAAGGTAATAAGGCAATTTACGGACTAAAACAAGCCGGACGCCAATGGCATTTAAAACTTCGAGAAGCATTATTGAAATTAGAGCTAAATCCAACAAATGGAGATTCATGTGTTTACCAAGCCAAGAATGAAGAAAAATTAATGATAATTGCCGCTTACGTAGACGATCTTATCATTTCGTCGAACGACCAAGAATGGATCTGTAAAATTAAAATAGAGTTGGGGAATGTTTCAAGTACGAAATCTTGGAAGAGTAA
Organism: Agrilus cyanescens; assembly: GCA_947389935.1. NCBI lineage: Eukaryota > Metazoa > Arthropoda > Insecta > Coleoptera > Buprestidae > Agrilus > Agrilus cyanescens. The sequence continues at coordinate 23,492,705 of OX376704.1, forward strand.
ACCAGTGCCTTGGACTACAATTTAAGCAAACCAATGAGGGAATCTTCATCAGTCAGGAGGCTTATACGAGGAGTTTATTGAAAAGGTTCAAAATGGAGAACTGTAATCCAGTTTCCACTCCAGTTGATCCATCTCAAAAACTTACTGAACCGAATATACCTTTGGCTGACAAAGATTACCCTTTCCGTGAGTTGATAGGATGTCTGATGTACCTATCTACATGCACAAGACCAGACATATCCTATGCGGTCAATTCGTTGAGCCAGTTCAACAATAAATATGGGAAAGAACACTGGACCGCAGCGAAACGTATCCTACGTTATTTAAAAGGCACTGAAGAACTAGGCATAATGTACTCAAGTGACGATAAGCCCATCGAAGGTTTTGTCGACGCTGATTGGGCCGGATGTATCAAGGACCGAAAGTCCTATACTGGTTATATTTTTAAATTCGCCAATGCAGCAATCAGTTGGGAATCAAGAAAACAACAAACAGTTGCCTTATCGTCGACAGAGGCAGAGTACATGGCGCTAACGAGTGGTACCAAGGAAGCTATACATATACAGCGCTTCATGAATGAAATCTTGGACTTGCCAATCAATACATTAACAATATATAACGACAACCAAGGATGTCAGGAGTTAGCAAAGAATCCAATCTTCCATTCACGCACCAAACACATCGACGTGAAGCATCATTTCGTCAGAAACGCCGTGGAGGACGGATTGATACAACTCAAATACTTACCCACAAAAGAGATGATAGCAGACATTTTAACGAAGGGTCTACCTGGAACGTCACATCGTGAATTTACGAAGAACCTAGGTTTGACCACACCAGCAAGTCAGTGATTGCTCATTGGTTTAAGGGGGAGTGTTGTACGAATTCATATTCGCGCGTAAACTTAATGAGCCATGCGTGGTCAGTGCGTTCGATCATCAGCTACCTCGTGGTAGCGCGATAACCCCAATCGGAATTGGCGATCGATAAACGGGCGTGAACCTGACTTTGTTCGTATCGTCCGTTGGGTGGTTATTTTTAACAGTACAACGTGATCTCCCGGTATTAGCGGGTGTGTGTCGCTCTGCGTATTATCCATTAATATTAATAAATGTTTTCTTGATATGATTAAAAACTCTTACGTTTAATTTCGTTTTTCGTTATTCTACATGTAACCTCTTTTGTTCTTTTATATAAACTATCTTATTAATGTAACGCAATGCAATTAATAAACGCTTCGATTCACCAAAACCTCTAACAAAAATGCACTGGTATAGCTGAACACTGTATCTTAAACGATCATAAGATAAATGTAAAGGATTTCCAAGTATTACATGTTGGTAATAAAGGACAAAAATTAAAGTACCTCGAAATGGTAGAAATTCTAAAAGCTAAAAATAAACAACTCAACATTACTAACGATCAGGTAGATTTTTCTGAATCATGGACAAGTGCGGACCTGGACATTTGCGGACCCAGGACACTAGCGGACCTGCACCTACCTCAGGTATATATTTAATTATAGTAGTAGCAGGTAAAGAAAAGGGTCGAGGACACTTGCGGACCTACATAATACAGGCTATTTAAATTATAGTTAAACAGATAAAACAAAAAATGTTTTAATAGTGTATATTGAAAATTAAAAATAAATATACATAGTTACCGATCAAGGTTACAATATTATTTCACTTATTCTAATTTCTGTACATAAGCCAGATTTTCTAAACACTTTCTTAAATTTTTGGTTTCACTATAGGTTTTCATTATTCTGTTAACTCTATTATCCAGTTTAATGTATTTTATCTTTCGGCACTTGTTTTCCAAGTTTAAATTGTGACGCTCAATAAGGTAATCGGTACGCATTGCCTCTTGTTTTAAATAGTCAACTAATTGGAAAATATTAGGATGCGGTTTGTTCACAATAACATTAAGGCGATGATTCCATCCTTCCACAGCGTTATTTCTTCTGTGCCTTTGTCCATAAGTATTCCATACTTCTGGCCCTGTGTGCGTATTTTCCAGCCATTCTTCCACAAAATAATCATAAAACTTGCAACTTTTGATTCCCAGGCGTTGTTTCCATGATTTGTAACCATCCTTCTAAAATGTCTTCAATTGGCAAGTAAGCAAGAGCTGCGCACATGCGAATATGAAGTCTGACATTTTCATCATTGCAGTATGCAGACGCTAAACCAATTGATTGGACTTTTCGCCAAACACACTGATTAATCGAACGAAAAAATAAATAAAACACTACTTTGTTTTTTCTATCACTTTATTTTTGCACAGATTGCGACTATAGTTTCGGCAACACAGTTACCATTGTCAAGCGATTCAAAGAATAAATTTAAATAGGGTGTAACTTATATTTATACAATATTACCTACTTCGGAAATACGTATCGTAAATCCCTAAACGTGCTGAACAATCTTGAATGGTACAAATCTAGCTGTTCGTTTAACAGATTATTTTTGGAAAAAATATTAGCTTTATAAACTTCTACGGCTTCTAAAATATTCAATTTAAAACCTTTGTTTTCAACATGTAGTATTTCTAGATTATCTATGGAGGGAAATTTATGATCTGACTGAAAAAAATGATTAGCGAAATTTGAATTGTTTTTCTGTAATTTATAGGACCGGAAATGTTCATAATGACGGACTTTAAAAGATCTTCCTGTTTGGCCAATATAAAATGCATCACATTCTGAACATTTTAACTTATATACTCCAGTTTTTTCATATTTATTAATGTAATCTTTAGAATTAAAAAATAAGTTTTTTATAGTTCTATTGGGTTTAAAACTAACTATAATATCATATTTGTGTAAAATGTTTGCTATTTTTATGGAGGTGTTGTTAACATATGTGAGAGACATACATTTCTTGTTCTTATCTTTTATGTATGGGTACATAGTACGACATACAAATTGAAATTGTTTTTTATTAACTAATTTTTGGATAATATTTTTACTGAAACCGTTGTTTTTTGCTATTTTTGTTATCGTGTTAATTTCATGTTTTAATTTTTCGGGGGAAAGTGGAATTGACAGAGCTCTATGGATCAAGGAGTTATACGCTGCAAGTTTGTGAGTTGTGTGGTGATTTGAATTGTTATGTATTGTGATATCGGTGAAAGTTGGTTTTCTATAAATGTCAAAGCTGATTTTATTATTTGTACGTTCCAATGTTAAGTCTAAAAAGTTAATTTTGCACAGAGTTTCTTTTTCGAGGGTAAATTTAATGTTTGGGTGGACTGAATTAATAAAATTAAGGAATGATTGCAACTGTCTATGTGTTCCCACAAAACAAGCTATAATGTCATCGACGTAACGATACCAGAACTTTATGTGTTTAGTTGTAATGTCTGACTCCATGATTTTATCTTCTATGTGTTCCGTAAAAATGTTTGCTAATAGGGGGCTGATAGGGGATCCCATAGCTAATCCTGTTTTTTGTACAAAATTTTTTTTATCATATTGGCAGTAGTTTTGACTGAGGACTAATTCAAATGCGTTGAAAAGTTCGGTTTTTAGGGTGTTATCGCAATTAGTATGTGTAAGAATGTTTTTAATTAACGGAAGGCATTCGTTAATAGGAATATTTGGGAACATGTTCGTAACGTCAAAAGAGACTAATAAGCTATTTTGAGGAATTATGTATTTATTTAATTTTTGTGTTAATTCAACGGAGTTTTTAATACTATATTTTGGATGAAATTCAGTTACATTCGCGAATATTTTGTTAATTTTATTTGCTAATTTATGAACTGGACTATTTACAAATGAAACAACAGGTCTTATAGGTGCGTTATTTTTGTGGTTTTTAATAAGGCCATAAAGTTTAGGTGCACAGGGGTTCATGCATATAAATCTAAATTTTTCATTTTCATTAATCATTACCTTACAATTGGAAAGAAATGATTTTGTTCTTTTTTGAAAAGAGGGTGTAGGATCTTTGTTTATGGTATCTAATTCTGTTTGAATAAAATTGTTCATTTTATTGTGGTAGTCTAATTTAGAAATGATGACTAAAGCGTTAGATTTATCTGCTTTTGTAACGATCAAATTATTATTTTTAATTTTATTTTTTATTGACTTAATATTGGACTGCAGTTGTATATCATAATTTTGATTGTTTTTTCTATGTTTGTTGCTCTTTAGAGTGTTCGTAATCTTTGATTTTGTTTCTTCAGAGTTTTCTGTGTTTTTTAGTCCGAGTTCAATTTCCGCAATAAATACTTCTAATGCGTGTTTATTTGAGATATTTGGTGCGAATTTTATACCCATATTTAAAAATTTCATTTCTGCTTCCGAAAAAGATATATCTGAATAATTTATAATTCTCTCACTAAATTTAATTGAATCAGTTTTGTTGTTATGTACTGCTGTAGTTACTAGCTGTGATTTTTGTAAATTTAAGAGTTTCTTGTTTTGTTTCAAATATTTATGATAAATGAACTTACTAATTTTATCTCTAACATAATCGTCTAATAGGTCAAATTCAATCGGATGGAGTCTATAAGTTAGTTACTGTAACCACCCGCACCCGGGTGTTACCATATTATAAATAATTCACTTATATTTATTTATTTAGCAGGTGGTTTTTTATCTGATAATAATGCTATTTAATTTAATAGCAGGTATTTTTGTTTCTTCGTCTCAATATTTCTTTTATTTCGTATTTCTAATTTCGATTATTTTTCTGATTTTATTTGGAATGAGAATAAGATTGAATAATTTCTTTTAAAATATTTTTCGTACTTAATGAGTGAGAAAAGGACGGAATACGTCTTTAAAACTGGCGTTTTGTGACAACTTTCGTACAACGGAATGCCATCTGAGGCCATGTGTTTAGCCAGAGGGTCTGTAGGGACGTAAAGGAGGAAAAGGGATGGTTTCGACCACTGCCAAGTCAGTGAAATATGAACATGTGAAAGTCAACTATCGGTGGTTTGAAGTAGAAATATCTGTGTCTCTAGTTTCGAACGATAGGTATCTTAGGGATGTAGAGAAGCGAGGGGAAGCTCGCGAGATACAGAATCGTGTGTTGGTGAGGGTAAAATTTTGGGATAAAACACCGCAAGTTTTAATAGGATAGGCAGTGGAATTTCGACAGTTGATTTTAGAGAGTTGAAATCAGACGGTTAAAATTAGAGGATATAGTCAAACAGTTAAAGCAAGAGAGTGAAAGTCAAATAGTCACAGTCCAACAGTTACAGTTAGATAGCTACAGTTAGGTTACAGTAAAATAGATACTGAGGTTTAAACAGAGTTACAGTTGAGTTACCGTCTCGGAGTTACAAAGTTAAAGTTAGAAATTCAGAGAAGTTTCAGAGAGTTATTGCGCCATGCGGAGAGTTGAGTAGTGTTCTAAACTGATCGGAAGTGAAGTCCTATAGGTATTTATCAAAGCGCATATTTTAAGTCGAATTGTTCGTGTTTGGTTCCCTGTTCGTAATTTGGTACCTGACCGCCGCCACCCCTGATCTAAGTCGTATTCAACCCCGCCACTGGCGCCTGCTTATTAACCATTGCCCGAGAGTCGTACCGTTCGACGCCACCGCCTGACCGACCGTCGAGTACCATAAACTACCCCATTAGCGGTCGCTCGTCCGTCAACCCCGAGCCAGACGCTGCCGATGCCGATGACATACAATACAAAGGTGGGTAACTTACTGACCGATATTTTATTCGTATTTTGAGGTCGTTTAACTTTCCCAGATTTATGATTTTATGTACTGTTACTTTCGTTTTGAATTGCATTGCTACCATTGTCTTATTTGACCCTTCAGGGTTAATAGATTATATTCTGTTTGATTGCGATTATCTGGTGTCATTAATTTTAAGATACAATTGTCTAATTCGAGTCCTTTTTGGACCATGTACAATTTTTCACTGATTCATGTACTGCTTCGTGGTACTAGGGAGGTGTATGACAAGCACTTTAATTTGGTTTATTAAATCAGTATAGCCTGAGAAGTTTTGATCAGTTGTTTTAGAATGGGTTCATTTTAATTTTGGGTATATTTACCTACAAAATTACGTAAACGTAGATGTTGACTAAATTGGCCTGAAGCTGTAGGCGGCAGGAGTTTAGAAGGATCTACCTACGGTTTACGCTCCTATGATTAATTCAGGTGAACGTGTAGCTACCGTAATTAGAACAATTTGGCGGTATCTATTCTTTCAGTTGAAGGTATCCGTTTTGGTTTGATTTTGAACCACTAACACTGTTTGAGCATCTCAAGGTTTTGCCTTGGAAACAGATGTGTTTAAAAAGATAGCAGATTTGCAGTTGTCTAAAAATTTAGGCGAAACTCTTAATTGAAGAACTCTTGATCAGAGAGAGGGAAGTCGAGTGAGTTGACATACTCTGTTGTTCTGAACTGCCATAAAATAGAGGCGACGTCCACTAAGAGTGGCGTGTCTCGAACCACCTTAATTAGAGGCTATGTTCACCAAGGTGACGTGTCTCGACAAACCAATATAGGGCTATGTTCACCATGTGTGACGTGTCCGACCAAATAAAAGGTTTCGTGGTTACCATGTGTGCCCGACTCCTACCAACAAACTATATACAAACTCCCGTGACATGGCATCTTCAGACAACAGGTATTCTAACATGGCCTACCAAGGTAGCCCATGGGCTTACAGCGGTTGTGGCTTTTTCGACGGTTAAAGTTCACGACTTTCCTTCTCCCAGTTCAAGACGAACATGCGAGGGTTTTTCCTACACAATTCGTTGTTGCAGTGTTTGACGATGTTCAAACTTTGTACCAACACATAACTTTGGCTATTAAATATCTTTGATGGCACATCTGTCCCAACCCTAAATTCTATGGTGAAAGAAAAAGGTGTTTGTCTTCCCGAACCGATACCAAGGGCAATTGTAAATATGTATATTTGTAAATAAATCATGTGGTTCAAATTTCTTGTGTTTTCTCTGTTAGCACATACAACTTGTACGGAACTCATAAAAGAATCTAAGTTACTACATTCAATTCACACAACGTAATTAAAAGGTCCCAACACTAGACGATTCACATTCACAGCCAAATTCTTCGATTTAATTAAATAAATAAAGATTTTTGAAAAGTTAATTTTTTTTGTTTATTTTTCTTTTCTCGATTTTAACTAAAAAGTGAGGGTAACCCCCTGCTTCGAGTTACATTACTTACTCCTAAATTCATCACCATTAGAACAAGAACGTGTTCCACGGCCGCCATGAAAGCAGTCGAAGCAGCTAGAAACATATGGTTAAAAGAAGAAGTGAGATTCCTCTACAACAAGAAGAGCATCATACAACATTATACAAAGGTAACACATTCTGAACTAACAATAATCTGGTAAATGCCAAATTACATATATAAATAACAGTATTTGTAGCATGTAACTTGTTCATTTCTTTTGTGTAAGTCTTTGTGATTGCATCAAATTTTGAAGTACGGTAGTATTAGAAATAATGTCTGACAAGTGCGAAATTATTAAAACAACAAAGGGTAAGCCTTCTTTAATATTTGAAGGATATCAGTATCGAATCCATAGGCAAAATCATACTCAAATTTCATGGGTTTGTGTGAAGGAAAAAAGCAGCAATTGCAAAGGTCGTGTAAAGACTACACGTGATCATAATATACTTGGCGAAACATCGAGTCATAGTTGTGTTCCAAATGTTGCAGAAGTGGAAGTAAAAAAGGTAGTAGAAAAGTGCAGGAAGAGAGTTAGAAAAGAAGTGTCCGTTCCCGTTAACTCAATTTACAAAGAAGAATTTTCTGATTTGTTCTGCAAGGGATACGACTTAGTTACCGCTATTCCAAAGTATGAAACCATAAAACACCAACTTTGTAAAAAAAGGCGTACAGCCTTAGGAACATTGCAAAATCCTAAGGACAGTGCATCGATTGTTTTTCCCGACGAAATTTTGTTGCTTCCGAATAATACAAGCTTCTTACGTGTCGATCATACCGATGAATCCGGTAAACGAACTCTCATTTTTGGCGGAGAAGATGCAGAAGAACTGCTTAGAGGTGGAGAGTCCTTCTTTTTTGACGGTACTTTTAAGGCTTGTCCGAATCAGTTTGCGCAATTGTACACTGTACATGTGGATATGGGGAGCACGGCTAATGAAACTAATGTGTATCCGGTTTTGTTTGCATTATTGCCTGACAAAAAAGAAAGCACATATTCAAATTTTCTAACGTGCGTCAGGAACTGGTGTCCCTCTTGGTCACCAAAAACAGTAAAATTAGATTTTGAATTAGCGATTATTAAAGCAATTAGAACCGTACTTCCAGAAACTGAAATAACAGGCTTCAACTTTCACTTTAACCAATGTCTGTGGAGGCAAATTCAAAGTCTTGGACTTGTGGTCGAATACAAGGAAAACGAAGAAATAAGGCAGATATGCAGAATGTGCGCAGCTTTACCGTTTCTTCCAATCGAAAAAGTTGAGGAAGGTTGGTTATCAATTATGTAGGACGTTCCAGAGAATGACAAATTGACATCATTTCTGGACTATTTTGTCGATCAATGGCTACAAAATAGTAATATTCCGGTCAACCTGTGGAATATCCACAAGCAACGCCATAGGACCAACAACGTTGTCGAAGGTTGGAACTCTAAATTAAATAAAATAGTGACACACCCCAATATTTTTCTTCTGGTAAAAAAATTAAAGGAAGAAAGTCAGCACGTGTCATTCCTGCTAAAAAAGATTACGCTGGGAGAGCCTAGTCTCAAGCGAAAAAAAATTTATGTCAAAGTAGACGACCGTATTAATAATATTCTACAAGACTTCGAAAAGACCGAAGATATTAAAAAATGTTTGAAAGCATTAGGCTTTATAACCAAATTCAATTAAATTGAATAAAATAAAGTAATTTAATAAGATTTTGACATCGACGTATAGTCCTCACATACAAATTGACAACGATTATCTAATGAGCAACTTTTAAACCACCATCGTTAAATAACGTTGCCAGTCCCAAGTCTGTATAAAAGTGTGAGGGAAAGTTTGCTTATTAGATAAATAATAATAAATAAGTATAACTGAGATATGTGGCCGCAAAAGCTACGGCCATACAAGCAAAAGCATATAGTGGCCGCAAAGACTACGATTTCTTCCTTTGCCGCAAAAACTACGGCCGCAACTGCGACGCTACCAATATCTCAAATAAACACGCATTAGAAGTACTTATTGCGGAAATTGAACTCGGACTAAAAAACACAGAAAACTCTGAAGAAACAAAATCAAAGATTACGAACACTCTAAAGAGCAACAAACATAGAAAAAACAATCAAAATTATGATATACAACTGCAGTCCAATATTAAGTCAATAAAAAATAAAATTAAAAATAATAATTTGATCGTTACAAAAGCAGATAAATCTAACGCTTTAGTCATCATTTCTAAATTAGACTACCACAATAAAATGAACAATTTTATTCAAACAGAATTAGATACCATAAACAAAGATCCTACACCCTCTTTTCAAAAAAGAACAAAATCATTTCTTTCCAATTGTAAGGTAATGATTAATGAAAATGAAAAATTTAGATTTATATGCATGAACCCCTGTGCACCTAAACTTTATGGCCTTATTAAAAACCACAAAAATAACGCACCTATAAGACCTGTTGTTTCATTTGTAAATAGTCCAGTTCATAAATTAGCAAATAAAATTAACAAAATATTCGCGAATGTAACTGAATTTCATCCAAAATATAGTATTAAAAACTCCGTTGAATTAACACAAAAATTAAATAAATACATAATTCCTCAAAATAGCTTATTAGTCTCTTTTGACGTTACGAACATGTTCCCAAATATTCCTATTAACGAATGCCTTCCGTTAATTAAAAACATTCTTACACATACTAATTGCGATAACACCCTAAAAACCGAACTTTTCAACGCATTTGAATTAGTCCTCAGTCAAAACTACTGCCAATATGATAAAAAAAATTTTGTACAAAAAACAGGATTAGCTATGGGATCCCCTATCAGCCCCCTATTAGCAAACATTTTTACGGAACACATAGAAGATAAAATCATGGAGTCAGACATTACAACTAAACACATAAAGTTCTGGTATCGTTACGTCGATGACATTATAGCTTGTTTTGTGGGAACACATAGACAGTTGCAATCATTCCTTAATTTTATTAATTCAGTCCACCCAAACATTAAATTTACCCTCGAAAAAGAAACTCTGTGCAAAATTAACTTTTTAGACTTAACATTGGAACGTACAAATAATAAAATCAGCTTTGACATTTATAGAAAACCAACTTTCACCGATATCACAATACATAACAATTCAAATCACCACACAACTCACAAACTTGCAGCGTATAACTCCTTGATCCATAGAGCTCTGTCAATTCCACTTTCCCCCGAAAAATTAAAACATGAAATTAACACGATAACAAAAATAGCAAAAAACAACGGTTTCAGTAAAAATATTATCCAAAAATTAGTTAATAAAAAACAATTTCAATTTGTATGTCGTACTATGTACCCATACATAAAAGATAAGAACAAGAAATGTATGTCTCTCACATATGTTAACAACACCTCCATAAAAATAGCAAACATTTTACACAAATATGATATTATAGTTAGTTTTAAACCCAATAGAACTATAAAAAACTTATTTTTTAATTCTAAAGATTACATTAATAAATATGAAAAAACTGGAGTATATAAGTTAAAATGTTCAGAATGTGATGCATTTTATATTGGCCAAACAGGAAGATCTTTTAAAGTCCGTCATTATGAACATTTCCGGTCCTATAAATTACAGAAAAACAATTCAAATTTCGCTAATCATTTTTTTCAGTCAGATCATAAATTTCCCTCCATAGATAATCTAGAAATACTACATGTTGAAAACAAAGGTTTTAAATTGAATATTTTAGAAGCCGTAGAAGTTTATATAAAGCTAATATTTTTTCCAAAAATAATCTGTTAAACGAACAGCTAGATTTGTACCATTCAAGATTGTTCAGCACGTTTAGGGATTTACGATAGGTATTTCCGAAGTAGGTAATATTGTATAAATATAAGTTACACCCTATTTAAATTTATTCTTTGAATCGCTTGACAATGGTAACTGTGTTGCCGAAACTATAGTCGCAATCTGTGCAAAAATTAAGTGATAGAAAAAACAAAGTAGTGTTTTATTTATTTTTTCGTTCGATTATGATAAACTATCACAAAGTAACTGCCAACTCCATCCAATTTTTGAAGAACACTGATTAAAGTGGTAATTACAGCCACTTATCTGGACTTCTTCAAAACAATTCCTTAAAGAAGCTATGACAGCTGCTTCGAAATCTACTTTAATAACTTCAGGTTTCCACATACGAATTTTGTTAATTATGAGACGAAATAATCGTTCATACGTTCTTCTTTTTTTGTTTGGAAGGAAAGCGAATAAAACAGGTATAATATTTGTTTCTTCGTCATTACTTCGTAAATCTACATGAAATGTATAGATTTGAGTAAATAGTTGTGAACAACTTTTGAAGGTTCCGTCCATAAAAAGAGTTGTGGAATTACTTAATAAATCTCGCCCTTTTTGAGTCGCTAATACAATAATTCTTTCGGAATCTTCTATATCATCAGCAAAAACGAAAGTTGAACCATCTTCTAGTATCACCATTGACAAATTTAAAACAATTTCAAGTGCAGATTTTGGTTCCCGTAGCACCACATTTTTGGTCCGACGTATGCGATTCAACGCGTGATTTAAGGTAGCTGTTGATGGCATTTCAGTGATAAATTCGTAACCACGATTGTATAGCGGGGTAAGTTCTTCGTAAATAGATCTAATGGGAACTGCATCTTCTTCCCGGGCTGTCTTTTTGGAAGCAGATATTTGAATTTTTACTTCAACGGCTGCTTGGTCTGGAACTTTGCAAGTATGGTCAATCGCTTTTTCCACAATATCCTTGTTTGTAGTAATGCTTCCCTTGCACTTATTTTTCTTTTCATTTGAGCAGAGCCAATATATGTTTCCATTCTTGAGTTCTTTCTTCTTTCGGTAAGTAAAACCTTTCCAAGCGGCAGATGGTTTACTTCTAATGGTTTAGAAAAATACTGCGTTTTCCATTTCAGATTTATAACAAATACACAAAAGCACAACCTTTTACAATAATCAAATTATTGCAACTAATATTTTTGTTACAAATAAGGGGATATTTGTATCAAATTTTAAGCCGAAGGGTGGTCTTATTTTAGCTAATTCTACAATCAGGGCTAATAAACGAAATTACTTAAAATTCAATTTCTTCTTGTTTGTAAAAACACAATTAGATTAATTTCCAATTTATCAAATGTCCTCATTTGAACTGTTAATGCATTATAACTATAACATAATTACCTACTTCATTTCAGTGTTTGCATATGTTATTTAATAAGTATTTAATAATTCCAAGTAGTAATTATATAATAAGGAATAATAAATTTCTCATATATGATTTTACATATTTTATATAAAATTAAAATAAAGAGACTATAACTTATTCGTATATGAAAAACTTGGTTAAAAAATGACAAAGTTTAGGTCCGCAAGTGTCCACCCATTTCTTTACCTGTTTCAACTATAATTAAATAGATACCTGAGGTAGGTGCAGGTCCGCCAGTGTCCTGGGTCCGCAAATATCCAGGTCCGCAATTGTCCGGACCCCGATTTTTCTGTCACCCTTAATAAAAACTATTACAGAATGCATTTTGTCCTTTTTGTACATTTTTAGGAAAAGCAAAAAACTGTTACAGGAAAAGTAATCATTATAGAAAAATTCTTTTTGATAAGTTGTGTGGCAATCAGGCTCTTATATTATTATAGATTGTTATACGACAAGAAAGTAAAAAAATAAAAAGGAAAAAAGTGTTGGACATAATGCATTTTGCTTGTCTTTACTGGACATAATGCAATTTGAATGGACAAAATGCTCAATAAACTCAACAATTCTTGGTATTTTAAAATATTTTATTAAAAATATATTTTTCACTAATTAACAAATCGAACAAAAAATTAAAGAAATTCGTTTTCGACAGTATCAGCACATTCACATTCATTCTCATCTTCTTTCTCTTCTTTTGGCTTCTGATCCTTATTGTTACTGTCCATTTTAGTCATCCATTTTAATTCCGGGTCTATATCATAGCATGTTTCACCAGATAACTCAGTAAGCAAATTTTTCAAACTGTTTAGCTTTTTTTGTTTTATTGCACGCCCCAACGGTAGCTCTGAGAGCAGAATTTGATCTAGACGCTTACGAAGTTTTAGCAGAGTTTGAAATTTTTTTCCAGGATCATTGAATCTATAGCACACTTCGGATTTCACCACTACCGATGTTTTTCCTCTATCGAAGTTATCACCAACAATATGCACCATTCAAAGTTTAAATTCTATTAAAGTGACTACTATCGCTTATTAATAAGGCTGGTGATTTTAAAATTTATTTAATAATATTTAATTATTAAAAAAAAAAAGAAATTAGGTTAGAGTTTTAGATTAATGTTTAATTAGTATTATATTAGATTAGAACTTTGAATATTATTATTTGAATTAAATGTTTGTGTTAATTTAATTTTTGGAACTAACTGAGAAAATTATTGTAACGACTTTTCTAGTTTAACTTATTTATTTAACAGATATTTATTTACAACTATTTATTTAATACTTAAACACTAATAGAACACTTAAACACTAATAACAATTCAACAACTTATTTATATAACAAGGAAAATGCGTATTTATATCACTGTATATCGTAGTTCGGTATTTATGTTACTCGTTCGGAAGCTAACTGTAAACTGCTCTCACTCACCACGTCAATAAGTATTTATACAGACACCGAAAGTTTCAGAAGAATCGAGAATGACGTACTAGACTTTAAGCGAGTTCCTATTGTGTTCGTTTTATTTATGGCCTTGTTTATTGTCATCAAAGCGCCGACCGACGCCGGCATTCCTTGAACTCCGCTTATCTGCTTCCCGGATCTCGTCGCCGCTCTCGCATACATACGCGCTCGTTACAATATATACATATTTACATTAAACCCCGATAATTAATTTTCGCGTAAATTTTGAATTTTGAGTTCGGATTTAGCAATCCCCTGAAAAAACACTCCGCGTTAGCACATACAACAGTTAAATTTTCCGATATTGATTTTCGTAACGAGCGAATTATTCTTTATCTATTATAATTTGCGCCAGATCCCGGGATCGGTCTAAGGCCGGGCAAATAGTGGATGGCACCCCACACTTGATTATGCACGGTTTTCGTATATCGTCCCAGATCACAGGAGGCTTCCCGGGCCCTCAAGCAACCTAGGCGCGACGCACGAATCTGTGATACGGCGCATAACCCCAAGAACGATAATGATTAATTTATATAAAATTTTCCGCGTGGTTAAACTGTGGTCTCCATCGCAATACCCCCGACCTAGGTCCTTACTCTAATCCTGATGCAAAAACGATCCAGCGAGTTTGCCGTAGCCAATTATTGCGGAGTCTCCGGAACCTGGTGCAGTTCCATTTCCGCCGCTCTTGTTTTAGACAACGGGTCGGCCGTTATGGGGGCGCAGGCTTCAGTCTTCCAGGCACATCTTCCCCTCAATTCCGGCCACAGCTGAACCGCTATGGGAAACGCGAGACCGAACCGAACCGAAGCGAAGCGAAGCGAAACGCCCGAAGTTAATAACCGCGCGAAATTTAAAGCGAAAAGATAACGAAAATACGAATACCGACCCGAACGCGCACAACACAAGGGCACTTAATTGTCTACTTTTAATTTTTCAACGCGACGCGAAAAGATTCGAAAAACATCCCATCAGATTTTATCTTTCCGCAGCTCGGTGACCACCCCGTAGTTGGTCGGAAACCGGAACCCGCGGACCGCGAGATCCCGATCGGCTGTTCCGCGATGTTGGTCTTCCCTATGGCATTCGAACAGGACGTGTTCCGCCGTATCGACGCCACCGCACGAACATATGTCGTCGGCGGTTTTGCCGATACGCTTTAGGTAAGCCTTGAAATGTCCCGCCATCAGTTAAACCATGTAGAAATCCAATTCGCCGGTGACGTTGTTGTCGAAATTTGGTTCCGGTAAGAACCTCGCCGTTGTCCTACCGGTAGTTGCAGTTCTCCATCGTTCTTTCCAAGCCTGCAGAGATACGATGCGCAGTTGCCGTTTAACGACGGCTCTGGGAACCAGGTCGTAAATGGGTGGCGTCGTTTGGTCAGTGGCGGCGGCCTTCGCAAACACATCCGCGGCGTCGTTTGTCGCATTGCCAGAATGCGACGGTGTCCAGTGGAACAGTAAGGAAATCTCGGTGGCCAGGCTGACCGCGAGTTCCAACGTTTCCAGTTGTAATGCGGTCGGCTGTTTCATGTTGCGAAGGATGGTTAAAACAGATAGGCTGTCCGTTACGTTGGAGCACTCCTTGATTATGTCCGTTTGCCCCTGTCAATGTTTTTTGTGACCGCGCTTCCGGAAATTGTGACCACGGCAGTTCTATCAGTGAAATAATTTTACAATATTTAATTAGCGCCCCTGAAATATTTCGTTTTTTAAGTTCAAAAATTACTCGTGGCCACCAGGCGTTGTCAAAGGCTCCCGAAATGTCGAGTGCCACAGCAGCGACGTAATTATCATTATCGCGTGAATTTTTTATACTATTTACAACTGCACTTACAGCGTCCGTGGTGGACCGACCGGCTGCGAATCCATATTGATTTTGATTTGAACCGCCGTTTTTATTAATTTCAAATTGTAGCCGTGTAGTGAAAATTGTATCTAAAATTTTCCCAACGATCGGAAGTAAGCTAATAGGCCGAAAGCTTTTAACATCATCGAAATTACGTTTTTTTTTTCACCTTACAATTTTTCGATAAGTGCCCGAAATCGTAACATTGAAAGAATTGCAGTAGCGAGAAATGGTCCCTAACAAAAACCCGTTGCCAATTTAAATAAATTGGTCTGTATAACTTCAATTTTCTTAAATTTTGATTAACTTCGAAAATCGCGCTGTAACTATCCCTATTATTTTGGAGACGTCGATTTGTTTCGTCAATATCTCTTGCGATGTAGACGTTAGCTGATAGCTCGTCCTCCAGGGATGGCAGTCTCAAACTCGTCAGTCTATTTCTCCTCAGACAAGGGGCCATCCATCTTAAAAAGGGGATTCCCAGTCCGCCGTCTCTAACGTCAGCGTGGATGTGGGAGTTGGGAGTGTCATGTGGTAGGTTGAGCCACTTCCGAACGGCTGCTCGGACTATACGGTCTACTTTATTTAGGCAGCCTAGTAGGATTCGTCCCAGTGACGATTAATGATAGAGGCGTAGCAGCAGGACTGTTCGGAGAGCATGCACTCGCTGCTGGGGTTTCAAAGGCGCCTTAGTGAGTCGCTGGAGGGTGGCATCTAAGATCTCATTCGCCCTATACTTTGTGCGTCACTGGTGAAGCGGACTCCGAGATACTGTCGCCTTTGCTCGGGGCGGTCGCTTGTAGAAGGTGGGGGCGGAGCCTCGTCTTCGCTCCCCCAGTGAAAGCGACGGCAGCCGAATAGGGACAAAAATAGTCACGGGAAGAAGCTCATAGATTCATACTTCACTTTAGAACATATATTATATACAAAGAAAGAAACGAACTATTATAAGTAATATATATATATATATACAAAAAAATATACAGCTCTATGCTATAGTCAACTCACTCACATTCAATCATTCATACCTTAACAATTTTATATACAAAGCAACATGTATTCGTCCTTCCAGTCTCTAAAATTATCACTAACGGAAATGTCTTACGCGTACTCGCGGTTAGGGCGTGTCAAAACACGGACCTACAGCACTTCCGCGGCGTTGGTGGTAGCGGCGAGAGAAGGGCTGGCGGCAGCGGGGGTAGCGGGGAGAAATCTAGGTCAGCTGGTCTTGCCTTTGTCGGTCATTTCACCAACCAGGCTGGAGTCGGCGGCGGCGTCGGCGTCACGACGGCGGGGGCGGCAGACACCAACAGGTTGGGCGCATACCCTGTCGCAAGCTCGAAGGACGTATGGAACGTACGTCCAAAGGGCCTCTGTGTCTGCTTCTGGCGGCGGCGTCGCGACGTTCGCAGTCTCTCTGGTGACGATCTCGATGAAGACGTGCCGAGTGTCCTGCTCATGGCATCGACGTCGGCGTGGTTTGCAGGTTACGTTGGACGTATTGGTAGCTACGGAAGCTAAAGGTAGCCACGAAGGCTAAAGGTAGCCACGGAGGCTAAAGGTAGCTACTGGAGCTAAAGAGAGCCGGGTTGGTTCTGATTTTCTCTTGCACCTCGAGCGTCTTTTATCCTAGGGCGCAACGGCGGGGATGATGTTCGAGTGCCCTGATTGGTCAATGCGTGGGGGTGAGTCTCCCACTCTGTCAGCAAGCGTTTGCGGTTCTCGCGGGTCGTTCTCCCGCCGGTCCGTGTACTTTGACTCTGGCAAGTACGACCGTCAGTTGTGGCCTTGGACCGCGGCAATAGCCTGTAACGCCCATACGGTATCAATACTCCTATTCTTCTCCACGCCTCAGGCAGGGTATCGTACTCTCCCCAATTAAAAGGAGAAGAGAGTCATAGTTACTTCCGCCGTTTATCCGCGCTTGCTTAAATTTCTTCACGTTGACATTCGGAGCACTGGGCTAGAGGATACCATGGCCCTGTTTAATGCTTTTTTGCTGTGGATGTAGGGGTCTTCCCCGGGCCGTGCGGCTTCGAGTCGTCAGGGCGTTTATTCTCAAACGGACCAAGTTGAGAAAATCACCTCTTGTCAGGTGGAGAGTCGGTTTCCGTATCCAACGGTAGGCTTCGGGGCAGCCTCACGGAGACCAGGCCCATCGACGGAGTTGTATAATTTTTTCCTCCACATAGTTTGTTACGTCGTGGAGGGTCTTTTAAATTCTTCCGTTGTGCTGAAGTCTTCGTTTCGCTGCATCGATCTCTTGCGATAAAAATATTGGCTGATACGACGTCCTTCAGAGATGGCGATTTAAGGTTTAATAACCTATCTCGCCTCAGACAGAGGGCAGTCCAACGCAGAGGGGACACCGAGTTCACCGTCCTTGACGTCAGCGTGGATGAAAGAGTTGGGAACATCACGCGGTAGTCAGAGCCATTTCCTAACGGCTGCTAGGACCAACCGGTCCACCTTGTTGAGGCAGCCTGATAGTATGCGTCTTAAGGACGCCTTGTGGTAGAGGCGCGGTAACAGCATCACGCGAAGTGCATGCATGCGTTGCTGTGGTTTTAGGGGCGCGTTCGTAAGCCGATTAAGTGCGGTGGGTAATATCTCGTTCGCATGGAATTTGGTGCGTCCATCGGTGGGTAATATCTCGTTCGCATGGAATTTGGTGCGTCCATCGGTGGTAAAATTGACCCCTAAGTATTCCCATTCTTCACCACGTCTTAGACAGGGAATCGTACTCCTACCCACTGAGAAGGATCTGAAAACGTTCCCTATTATGCCTTATGATCATATCGACGATTGTGGTGTTATCCACACAACCGTCGGTGGCGGAAGGCTCTCTGCCTCTCATAGAAGGTAAACTTGGCGAGATGCGTTTGGCTAAGATGGGATGGAGCTGTCGACACAGCACAGATGGAATGGAGATAGGCCGGAAATCGCCCGGCTCCCTTCCATCAGGTCTCTTAGCCAGGAATATCGTGCGGGAGTCTCTGTGATCCTCTGGGAGTCTGCCACATCATAGAATTAAATTAAGTATGGTGGTATGTGAGGTGGCATTGACCGTAGGAATTTCACAGGGACTCCATCCGGGCCGGGCGATGAGGTAAGATCCAGTCTATTGTTCTTCACTTCGTCCGGAGTCCAAATGACCTCGAGATCTTGGACGAGGTCATATTTAGATGGACAAGCTTGGCTACGAGACTCGAAAGTCCTGCGCCATTATTCGGCGAGGTGGTAATGCGCTGTCGGTGTGTCCGTCCAGAATAGTCTTCATGCATCTTCCCTAGTGCTTCCTCCAGCTGGTCTGAGTCCTGGCGTAGTCCAGGCGGCGGAGCATCCGACAAGAGGATGGCTTTTCTTCTTCTGCTGCGAGATGTTGTTTGGCAGGGCGGGGCTCTGGCATTATCTCAGGGAGATAGGACGCCAGTTTTATGAAGGTGGCGTCTCTCCCTGACAGAGCTCTTTCTCGGACAATAGCAAGTAGCTTGTTCGGTTGGAGGGAGTCGCCTTTTAGTTGAAGGTTCGTCGTTATGTAATCGATGAAGCTATCATCGTTTATGTGATGCATCGCCGGCTGGGCCACACTGGCGGAGGATGATGGGCTGCCGCTACTCTATCGAAGGGCGGATACTCCTGCAAAACAGCCCAATGTTTAAAAATCGCTCGTCTTGAATTGTATTTTTTCAATAAAATATCGCATTCTTTTTGATAGTTTTCCCCCGTATACTCGATTGCATTGATCATTTGTACTGGTTTACCAGATAGAAAATTTTGTAAATAGTAGAACTTATCTGTATCGGAGATTTGCGTGTTGGAATGCACTTATAAATTAACTATAAAATGATTGCCAGTTCTCGATTGCACTATCGAACTTTGTTAGCTTTATCTAAGGTAAATGGCTATTAACTGCACGAGAGGACGATGAGTTATTGTTGGCGGCAGATGGGAATTTAGAACATCTAGGAATAAGATTAGTGACAGTTTTAACAAGCTTACCCCAAAACAGACTCGGCTGTCATTGTTAAACGTAATGATCGTAATCCTAGATTCCCTGCTGTAGAAATGTATGTATCCTAGTTGGTTGATTGATTTGCTGTCTCTAAGCCCGGCGGTGACGTTCAGATGGTTGTTTTTCCCACTAACAGCTTTTTAATAACACACTAAGTTAATCGTTCGGTACACTTACGCACCTTTCACTATTCTTCTGATTGCTGCTATCCACTACGCACCGATACCCGAACCGTACTTTTGTAAACTAAGAGTTAGGAGTAACACATGCTTATCCGTTGAGTTTTCGCTTGTGCAATTTCACTGTTCCATATGGTTGCCGACATCCAAATAAGGCTACTTCGCAAAATCGCTTGTGTGAAAAACTCATCCGGCTCGAAGAACCAATAATGTTGACGCCTAGTTTGACGAACTTGTATAAAGTATCTTTTAAACTATATTAATTAAGACATTATACACTTAAATAAAAAACAACACGTATAAACCTAATGAATTACCAAACTTTAGAAAATAACGTTTAACCCTTTGATCCTTTATGATATTTTGTGATTGCTTCTCTGTTGATTATTTTCCCGTTTATCAATTTTATCTAATTCTAATGAGAGGGAGGAAAGGTGGAGTTAATACAATTTCGGGATTGATAATTGGATTACTAATTGAGGAAACATGGATGGTTGAAGAGAGTGGGATTACGAGGAGGTGTGGCTCGATAAGAAGAAAAAGTAATTTCCAAACTCTTTTGCGCTTTCAGCGACAATTGCTACGTCGTCCGCATATTTCAGTGCCCGAATCTTAATTTTTCCCAAAACAGTCCCACCCTCTTCCCTCCGCATCCACCCCTCTTCGAGATCGTCGATAAAAATGTCGAATAGAATTGCGCTTAATGCACATCCCTGCCTTACCCCTACATTTGTATCAAATACCCCCGGTACTCTTCCATTCACTTGTACTTCTGCCGTGGTTCTCCGATAAATTTCCCTGATTAATGCATGCATTCTTCCTCTAATACCTGCCTTCCAAACCTTGCCTAATAGGATATCCCTGTTCACAGAGTCGAAAGCTGCTTTGAAATCTATAAAGCCTACATATAATTTTTCTCTTTTTTTCTTTAATCTGCCATTTATCAGTGCGTTAAGAACGAAGATGTGGTCTCTAGTCCCCCTCCCCTTTCTGAACCCTGCCTGGCTCTCTCTTAACCCATTTTCTTCCTCTAGCCAATTACTTATTCTACTTGCTAGTATGCTGGTCAGAACTTTGTAACCTACATCTAAAAGTGACACACCCCGATAGTTTTCTGCTCTGTTCTCATCCCCATTTTTATATATTGGAACAATCCTAGCCTTCTCCCACCCTTTCGCGATTTTTCCTTTAATCCAAATTTGATTAAGGGCGACTCCCACCCATTCTAACGCCTCTTTGCTTAGTGCTTTTATACATTCAATTGGTATACCATCCTCACCCGTTGTTTTTCCGTTCGCCATTCTCTTAATAGCCCCTACTATTTCAGACGTTCCAATTTCTTCCCCGAGTTTTTCTTGTGTTCTTCCCCCTAACTCCTCCCTACTCCATCTTGTAAGCTCCCCTCCCGTAACCCGTATTTCTGCCTGCTTTTGACATAATAGCGTTTTGAAGTGTTCATTCCATTGCTCATCGCTTATTTCGTTAGTTACCTGAACCCTTTTTCTTGGTCTAAATCTATTAACAGCTTTCCACCACTCTGTTACCCCTTTAGCGTGGTCTATTTCCCCCCAGATCTCGTCTCTTTTCTTTTTAATTTCCTCTCGTTCGAGCTTTTGAAGTCTATTCCTGCAACTATTTAGAGCCTGTTTTCTTTCCAGGCATTTGTCGTTCAGCCATAGCTTTAGGAGCTCCCACATTTCTTTTTTAAGTTCGTAGCACGTTTCAGAAAACCTTATACTATTTTCTCTCTCACTATCCCACCTTTCCCCTACCCATTTTGCTATCCCAACCTCCCTTGCGGTTTCCCATATAACCCTTGATATTTTCTCCCAATTAACTTCGTTTCTTTCCCCTTCCCGTTTTAACCTATCTGAAACTATGTTTTGGAACCTCTCACCTTTATTTTTATCCCATATTATTTTTTCTTTCTTTCTTGGGGGCGACTTCTTTTCCTTCTCACCCCCTTCGCGTGTCATATTAGCAGTTATTTTGACAGATGATGTGACTGGTAAGTGATCAGATTCTGCTCTAGTTATCACTTCTACTCTTTCTATTACTTCTTCATCACCCCTATCGACCATAAGCACTAGGTCTAGAACAGAACCCTTAAACTCATTGTCTCCCCCTACATAGGTTACTTTCCCCCCCTCATCTCCCCTAGTTCTGCCGTTTAGCAATACTAGACCTAATTCCTCTGCTATTTTTATCAATCTTTTTCCGCTCTCGTTTATTTCATTGTCTTCCGTTTTTCTATATTTATAACTACTTTCCCCTTCCTCGATTGCGTTACATACTTGCGCATTTCCCACCCTCGCATTCGTATCGCCACACACAAAAATTATTTCGCACTCTCCTAATACCTCTTCTACTTTTTGCTTTAGACTTGCCTCTGCGATACTCATTGCAGTATTTAGATATACGGTAATTGTACAGCATTTCTGTTTGTTTCGCACTACCATTCCATATTCCCACTCACTCACCTTCCATTCTTCCTCTAATTCTCTCTTAATTCCTACTATTTGCCCTCCAGACAATCTACCTTTCTTTTTGTCAGTATTTTTTCTTATTGCACTCTTTGACCAGTATTTAAAATTTTTACCTAACTTAAGTACTTCATTTGTTACACTAATTGCACTCAGCCATGTCTCTTGTAAAATAACTATATCATAACTATCTAAAAAGTTTTTAATGTCTCTAAATCTTTTTGTCCCATGCGTGTTCCAGATGACTATGTTAAGCTCTTCGTTTCTTCTTTTTGTACTCGCTAAATCTCTGCCTTCGAAAGGGCCGCTTTTCCAGCGCCGCTGTTTTTTCGTTGAAGGTGTATGTGTCATCATCAATGCTCATTTTTAGATATCCCGTATTTGCATCTGCCCCTTTCTCTCTTTCTATTTTAGTTAACCTTCTCAACCATTTCTGCACCTCTACTTCTCTTTTTGTGTGGTCATCATCGATCCAGATATTTGTGCCTTTTAGAAGTTTTTTACTTTTCATAATCTTTAATTTTTCTTCGAGACTTTGGAATTCTAGACATGCAAAATTTTCTTTACCATATTTTATCTTGTATTTACTTTCCTCCACATTAAAAAATTCCACAGTGCGTCTCACCAGCTCTTCTTTACTACAGGCTTCATCTTTGCTATCATATCTTACTACCACGTTCTTTCTCCTTTTCCTTCTTTCCAGTGTTCTTCTGCCAACTTCGATGGTGCTATTATTTTATCGTTCGCGTTAACCGAGTCCCTCTCTGTAGTTTTCGGTTCACTTCTCTGTTTTTTCTTGCTCTGAGAGTTACTTTGCTTCTGTCTTTTCCTGTAACTTTGTGCTTCACTTCCTCCTCTCTCAGTGTCGTGTTGTTCACATGCTTTTTCCATGTTTTGCTCATTTTCTTTTTGTTTTCCTTCCAGCCATTGTACTTTCTCTCGCAGTTTTTCATTTTCTCTTAACATTAGCGTTTTTTCCTCCGCTCTCTCACTCTCTCTCTCCTCTGCTTCTTTTTTCATTTCTAATATGAGTACATACAATTTGCCAATGTCGTTTTTCGCTTCGGATAGCTCCCTTTTCATGCATTCCAATGTTTGTTCACTGCTTGTTTCTTTTGCACTTTCATTAACCGCCACTTCAGCGACATCTTTGCTTTTATCTATCACCGCCCTTGGTTCCTTCTGACTCCCTCTGCCGTCGTTGTTAAAAAACTTTAGTAGGCTTCCTTCCTTGCCGTCCGCGCACTTCTTAGGTAGCCGACCTGGCCCTCTCTTTCTAATATCACTTTGCACTTCCATAACCTTTTATGCTGTTCACTTAAAGAAGCTCTTTTTCCCTTTTCCTATTACTTTGCACTTTCGTTTTATTTATCACTATTACGTCCGTATATACCCTTACACTTCTGCACTTCTTGATTAAAATTTCACCGCCTATTTCACCACTAATTTCTGTTTACTTTCGGAGCCTAACACACCACGTCCACTTTAACCAGCTGCCGCCATCGATCGAATAAATACAGTATAACATAAAAATAAAACGCAACTAACACTTTTAGATGTTACAAAAGTTTTATTAAAAACTCTACAGCCGTTTCGACCGACTAGGTCTTTTTCAAGAGTAATTTGTTTACTAAAGTTATTGTACAAAGTTCTTACATTTATAGGTACCTACAAAATATATCAGGTAAAATTCAGGTAGAATGGAAAAAACTACCATCTGTTATACTGTACTTCTTAAATATTCATCAATTATTGGTGTATCTTTAAATTCGGATTTATCGTTCGTGATACTCTTATTATTTTTGAAAGCTTTTTTAATTTCGAATTGTTCTAAAACATTGAGTCGTCTACCTTTATTTTCAGTGTGAAGAATTGTAAAATTACTTATGTCAACCTGGTGATTATTTTCAAGACAATGTACACTTATTCCTGTTGTTGATTTTTTATTATTTACATCTTTTTTATGTTCTTTAAGTCTTATTCCAAAATTCCTGCCTGTTTGACCAATATAAAAGGAGTCACAATCTGCACAATTCAATTTATAAATCCCGCTTTTTTCTGATTTATTAAGTTTTTGTTTATTATTAACTAGATATTTTTTAACGTTACATTTATTTACTGGCATTGGTCTTATGTCTAATTTGGTTAGTTCCTTATATAAGTTGTTATTAGAGTTTATATAATTAATAAATTTATAGTTTTTTTCCTTTTCAATATGAGAATTGTAGAAATTCGTTAAAATCATTTTTTTCCTTTTATTGTTGATTAATTGATCGATTAATTTGGGTTTGTATCCATTATTCTTAGCAATGTTCTTAATTATTGCTATTTCTTTTTGAAAATTATTTTCACTTAGGGGAAATTTTAATAATCTATGAATTAGACTATGAAAGGTTGAAAGTTTAATTTGCCAAGATTGTTTTGATTTTGCCGGTATAATAACGTCTGTGCTTGTAGGTTTTCTGTAAATATCATACTCTAATTTGTTGTTAATAATTTTTATATTTACATCTAAGAAGTTCAAGCCAAGGTCTTTATCTTGTTTTTCTACTGTGAATTTAATCCTTTTGTTAATGTTGTTTAAATAAGTTAAAAATTGATCTAATTGCCTGTCAGTACCTATCCAAATTGCGAAAATGTCATCGACATATCTTGTCCAGTATAATAAACAGAAATCAGAAAAAAGCGGGATTTATAAATTGAATTGTGCAGATTGTGACTCCTTTTATATTGGTCAAACAGGCAGGAATTTTGGAATAAGACTTAAAGAACATAAAAAAGATGTAAATAATAAAAAATCAACAACAGGAATAAGTGTACATTGTCTTGAAAATAATCACCAGGTTGACATAAGTAATTTTACAATTCTTCACACTGAAAATAAAGGTAGACGACTCAATGTTTTAGAACAATTCGAAATTAAAAAAGCTTTCAAAAATAATAAGAGTATCACGAACGATAAATCCGAATTTAAAGATACACCAATAATTGATGAATATTTAAGGAGTACAGTATAACAGATGGTAGTTTTTTCCATTCTACCTGAATTTTACCTGATATATTTTGTAGGTACCTATAAATGTAAGAACTTTGTACAATAACTTTAGTAAACAAATTACTCTTGAAAAAGACCTAGTCGGTCGAAACGGCTGTAGAGTTTTTAATAAAACTTTTGTAACATCTAAAAGTGTTAGTTGCGTTTTATTTTTATTTAAAAGATGTTTCACAATTTCCCGTCAATAGATTCAGTTGAAATTATTACAGTATAACAGTTGTAAATGCCTCAAATTTTAACAAAGGGATAGATATCTATAGACATGACAATTCACATTTATAAGCTTTTAATACTATTTTTAGTGCAATTATATAAAATAAAACTACATGTGATTCTATCAAAAGCTATATATCGAATGAATCCCATTTTCCATGGTACATGCCTACAAGTGGTTAACTCAATGTGTCCCTCTTTTTTTTGTGTTTCCTCCGGGGGTCGGTGTAACTCTACACCTATCGAGATGTGTGTCAGAATTCCTGATAGACATCATAAATTGTTCGATTCATTACTATTATGAAAGTTTCGTGATCGGAGTTGAAACGAGGGGTCCACATACTTAACATTCGGCCATCCTGACAACACGGCTCGTCCCGAGCCTGACCTTGGTGTTGACGTGCCTGTAGCTGTACCTAAACAAGACAAAAACTCAGCAGTTAAAGGGTTTCTGCCTGCAATTTCATTCTTTTTGCATTCTGCCTTTATCGTGCAAGGAACTTACGATACATTTTACGACTAATTCATGACCAAACAAATATTGTACAACTCAAAGGCCCAAAACAATAATTTGTTTTACATGATGCACAGCTCAGAGGCTTTCGTTAGCGTGTCTAGCATTAAACTTTATCTCCAACAACTGTCCAGCTCAGAGGCTACTGATAGCGTGTTTGGCAATGAAATTGTATTAACAGTTGCCCAACTCAGAGGCTACCGATAGCGTGTCTGGTTGGTTATAAAACTTGTCTAACTAATAACCACCCAGCTCAGAGGCTACTAATAGCTCGTCTGGAAACGAAACTTGTCTAACTGACAACTGTTCATCTCAGAGAGGCTACTGATAGCGTGTTTGGCATTGAAAGCTGTACTAACAATTGTACAACTCAGAGGCTACAGATAGCGTGTCTCGAAATAATTTCTGTACTGAAATAGCACAGCATGGTTGACAATAGGTTGGTCACGATCAACAAAAAAGAATACAAAATGTGAATCAAAAAGTAAACGGATTATATTATCAAAATACCCATTCAAAAACATAGACAAAACATTAAGAATCATAAAAAAAAGACGTTACTATGTAACTCACCTCTAAACTTATGGTTTTGCTTTGAATAATTTCAACCTGTCACTGGCTACTACGACTCGGAATCGTCTACGGGCTTTCGAAAGACACTGCACCTGGTAACGGTCATTAGGTAGTGCTATTACTCATACTTATCCGATATACTTTTGGACGAGTTTACTACTTGTTAGCCCTTTCATAAGGAGATTTCCTCACTGGAACCACGCTACCAGCAGCGTATTTGATAGAGTTTAAACGATTTTTGTCGTAACGTTCTTTCATAGCAGTTTCGGTTTTATTAATATACCCAACGCCTTAATTCGATCTGTTTTAAGTTTTCTTAACCTAACTGTATCTATTACACATATTAATTCAATATAGTATTTTAATCGTGGTCGAAAACCATATAAAAGTTCTGATGGGAATGTTCCTGTTGTTGAATTTAGACACATATTTATTCCACATGAAGAATTTTTGATTCCCAAGAGTTATGATCATCTCAGATAGCAGTAGTTAAAGCATTAAATATGGTTCGGTTGAATCTCTCAACTTGGCCATTGCTTCTTGGACTAGCTACAGCATTCAGAATGTGGTTGATATTCTCGGCTCTACAGAATGCATTCATTTCTGCACTAGTAAAACCTTTTCCTCTATAACAAGACTGACTAGAAACAAGATAAATAACTACTCCGAGGGCTAATACCCCTACCGGCATTGAATTACACTAATGAATCTGAAGGTACATACATACAAATGTGGTATTTGTAATCCTTAAATATTTAGACGTTACAGGAATTTACCTGTTTTTTTAGATTACTTTTCCTCTATCTTTGATAATACGAATGAGGTGACCAAAGATTTTTATTAGAAGTTTCAAGCAATTTAGTACTGTTTCGTGCTTTTAGTTTTGGTCGCTTCCAACCATATAAATTTTATGAACGCGTTGACAACAAGCAGATAATTGTTTTCGTTGGGACTTTTACAAAAAGGTGCTAAATGGTCTAAATGTAGGGTATGAAAAGGTTTGTCTATTTTCGGAATGGGGTGAAGGTAGCCTCGTCTCCTTCCGGTCGGTATTTTTGTTAGTTGACAGGCGATACAGCAATTAACATACTTGGTGACAAAATCTTTGAATTTAGAAAACCAATTTTTTTGGGATATAGCTAGAAGTTCGGTTCGGACCAGGGTGTCCATGGTCATCGTGATATAAGCTGACTAATTGCCAACGCATGTCCTTTGGTACAAGAAATTTGGTCTCGCCGTTAATTATCTTGCAGATTTTGTCTTCGACTATTTTATCCCATCCAATGTGTCATCTTCAATTTGTTGCTTAATTAATATACAATTGTCATTTTGTGATTGTCCACTTTCTAACCAATCGACTTTTTGAATTAAGTTTACAGCTGTAAAGGTTCTACTTAGAGTGTACGTGACGCATTTGCGTACCAGGTCGATAAAGAACCTCAAAGCTGTGCTCTTGTAACTCTAATCACCATATGCCATCTCTTGGTGTTAAATGTTTTTTTTTGTCCAGGTATATCTGAGCGTTGCAGTCGATTCCAATTGTGAATTTTAGTCCGTATGACATGCTACGGAGTTTTCTAAATCCAACCACCACAGCCAAAGTCTCAAGTTCGTAGCGTAGCTGTGATATGATGCTTCACATGAAGAGGTTTGCTGGCTCATTAACCTACTTGTTTCCAACATCCATTCGTTTGCTTTTGTAATTATACAGCTCCTAACCCGACTTTGCACGCGTCCTTGTGCAATTGGGTTTCGAGTTTTGGGTCATAGAGAGCTAGTGACTTAACTCTTCTTTGAGTAGGGCGAATGCATCTTTTTGAGGTTTATTCCAAACCCAAGGAGTCGAAGCCTTAGTTAAAACTGTCAAAAGTTTTGCCACCAAGGCGTAATTCTTAATGTACTTACGGAAATATGATGTTAGAACCTAGGTATTCAACATTTGATTGCAAAAAAGAACATTTTTCTTTCTTCAGTGTCAGTCCAGCTTCTTGAAAGATGTTCAATACTGTTTCTAGTCTCTCCAATTCTTGGTCAGCTCCTCTGGCGACAATCAGGATATAATTAGGTATGCCATGGCATAAGAGAACCTTAAGGGCCCAAGAATTTCGTTTACAGCCATTTGGAAAACCGAGGGTGCCTTTATCACACCAAATGGTACTCGTTTATTAATTGGACTCGCATATTCCGATACAGTTGGTTCGATTATATCATTATTCAAAAGGTGGGTAATAATATTTCGTACCAACTCTCGTTCGTGGTACGACAAACGGTAAGGTCTATAGTAAACAGGTACCGTGCTATTTAATGTAATTTTCTTTTGCACCGTTGTTTTTCCAAGCTCTGAATTAGTAGAAGCAAAACAATTTTGATATTTGCGTAAAAGACTATTCAAACGTCTTGTTTCATCCCCAGTTAATCTCGAAGGTTGTACAGGTAGATCAGTACTAGACTGCCCCCTGGAGGGGATTCCCCGTGCCACACATCGATCTACCCTAAAGATGGTGGTCGTGCGTCCAGGTTGTTATTAAAATTTATAGATTCCTCTGGAATAATAACAGCGGTACCGTCATAATGTTTTTCCGAATAGAAAGAAATTAAAGGTCCATTCTTTGGTTCAGTATGCAGTGGTAATAAAGGGGTTTCTTCGTAGATATTCAGTTTATCCGCTGTTTTTTATGACATACATATTGGTTGATTCGGCAAAAGGGCGGCCTATTTATAAATCAAAAGTCTGACAGGTGTTATTCATCACGTAAAGGGGAACCTCGCGAGATACGTCATCAACTGTTATTTTTGCTGATGTATGCCCAATTGTTCTCACCGTTGCGCCTCCGTATCCCTGAATAATGATATTGTGTCCAGTCCTAGTTTTTGGGCTGTTTCCATTTTTATAATATTACATGCACTGCCGAAATCGATATATGCCGAAACAACTATGTTATTTACTTTCGCTTGAACGTGAAATTTTGCGTCATCTTCCGTAATCAGATTTATTTTTGTTGAAGTATTATTTTCACTTTTTGATTTCAATTTGAAACATTTTGGATTGGTCATCCCAATTATATAAATTACCTACTGAATTTACTTTAGTAAGCTTTTCATCAATTGCATTCCCTTCTGTATATCAAATCGAGGTATTAATTCAAATCGTCCTGTATATCGACTCGAATTTGTATCGTGCGCCATCTGGGAGTTTACCTGCAGCAAGAGTACAATTTCACGGTCGCGACGAACAGCTGCTTTATAAACGTCATCATGCGTGTCGCTTAACGGCGGCGTATATAATCTCTATGTTGACGAGATCGGATCCGAGGAATTATCCCGACACTACGATGAACCACTTCTTCCAATTTTTTAAGTCTGTTCAAGTTCAATATTTTCGCGACGAGAAGCTTTTCGTTTTCATTTTTCATTCACCTTATTTTATTTTTCGATCGCCCGAGTTATTGGCTACTATTAAACAAATACTTAGTCTAATTAAATGGTACAGACAAGTTAATCAAAATGTAACAAAACTAGAGGCTTAGGTAAACACCAACGGCAGTTTCGTACTATTAGTAGCACAAATCAGTTTTAAATTGTTTTTCTTTTCCTTGCACTATCAGTTGTTTTTAAAGTCATTTTTACATCACAAAGTGGAGTTATATGGATTGAGGTATGTATATCCCACTCCTGAATTTGTTAGTCACTAAAATGACAGTTCACCTTTATAAACTTTTAATACTATTTTAAGTGTAATTACATAAAACAAAACTACAACCAGTGATTCTATCAAAAGCTATATATCGAATGAATCCCATTTTCCATGGTACATGCCTACAAGTGGTTAACCCAATGTGTCCCTCTGTTTTTTTTTTTGTTTCCTTCGGGGCTCGGGGTAACTACACCTATCGAGATGTGTGCCAGCATTTCTGATAGACATCATAAACTGTTCGATTTATTAGTATTATGACAGTTTCGTGATCGGAGTTGAAACGAAATACTTATAACTAAGCTGTAAACCTATAATAAACAAATGGTAAATGTCGATAAACATTATTCTTTGAACCTCCGTTCTTGAAAAGATACACACTACAATAAAACCCAATTATAAAATATTATTAAGCGCTACAGATGGCTTTAGAAACAGCGAACGTTGACACTCAACAGTTACTAAAGCGTTCGAAGCTGTCAATCATAGAAAACTATTAGACAAACTTTATTGTTATGGTATCACATAAATTATTAGAGAACTACCTTCACAATAGATCACAAAGAGTTAACATAAACAGTGTATTTAGTGAAGCCGGGAATAAAAATACTGGTGTACACTTAAGGAACCATTCTGGGGCCTTTGTTGTTCCAATATTTGATCATGTTAAATATGTAGGAGTAGTATTTGATTAAAATTTAAGGTGGGACAAACACACAGATTATATAATCAATAGAACTAAATATTTAATTTTTACCTTTTATAAAATTTCACAAATAATAGATTCTAAAACTCTTTTGTCGTAATATGCTTTTTTCCATAGTTATGTAAATTACGGACTAATTGCATGGGGTTGAGCTTATAAGAGCCGCCTTAATTCAATTCAAAATATTTAGAGATTACTAAAAATTATTTTTTATGACAATTGTAGCACTACAATTCTTCCGTTAAATATTGAACACTTTCGTATTTTAATGACGTAGTAATTACTTTCTGTTTTATCTTTAAAGTATTATAACGACTTTTCTAGTTTAACTTATTTATTTAACGGATATTTATTTACAACTATTTATTTAACACTTAAACACTAATAACCATTCAACAACTTATTTATATGACAAGAAAAATGCGTATTTATTCACTCGGTATATCGTAGTTCGGTTTTTATATTACTCGTTCGGAAGCTAACTGTAGACGTACTAGACTTTACTGGAGTGTTATTGTGTTCGTTTGATTTATGGCCTTATTTATTGTCAACAAAAGCGCCGACCGACGTCGGTATTCTTTGAACTCCGCTTATCTGCTGTCGGACACATATACGCTCGCTACACTGCCCCCTCCTTTAGGGTAATCCGTCCCGGATCACATTCTGCCGTTCCTTCAAAGGATCATGCCGGTACTTGCAATTCTGTCCCCTAAGGCACCCAGTCGTCATATGGATGTAGAAATCCACCGTCCTTGGCTGTGCGTAATCTTGTTGGAGATTGTTGGTGTATACCGTTATTTTGACGCCGCTCCACCGGAACAGGACCTCCAACATGCTCCGCACCACTCTCCAGTTCAGTTCATCCAACCCACATCCTATCCTTGGCATGGCTAGTCCTGTGGTACCCGTGGATAGCAGTTGGTCTCTTAGTTCCACCAACGAATTCCATAACGAGCGGTAGGTGGGTTTTTCAGACGACGCCTCCTTAGTGACCAGGTAGTAAATGGATCGGTTCCCGTCCACCAGACTTAGCACTTTCTTTTCATCAACAAGTTGGTCTCGTAGCTCGTAGCTTGCCAAACGGTTAAAATGGGCAACCTTCGGTTTTCCATTTGGTGAGCGTCGAATCCGGTAAATAACGTCATTTATTCTCTTGACGATTGTATATGGGCCTTCCTAGTGCTGCTGTAGCTTCGGCGAAAGACCTTTACGGGGCTGTGGATTGTATAACCACACCATGTCTCCCTCCTGGAAACCTCCATCAGTGGCCCGTATCTCGTAGGTGTCCTTCATGCGGTCGCTAGCTATCTGCATCCGGGAACGTACTTCCTCATGGATATCGTCAAGTCTTCTGCGGAGATCACTGACGTAGTCTTCTCCGGCAACGTCCTCACCAGTTTTGCAGCCAAATTTCAGGTCACATGGCAATCGTAGCTCCCGATCAAACAGTACTTTTGCTGGTGTTTGTCCAGTGGTTTCGTGAATCGATGATCGATATGCTATAAGAAACAGTGGCAGATGGCGACCCCAATCTCTATGGTGTTTGGAGACCACTTTGGACAAGTACTTGTTAATGGTCCTGTTCATTCGTTCTACCATGCCGTCTGATTGAGGATGCAGAGGTGTTGTCCGGGTTTTGTGAATGCCTAATCTTGCAGATTTCCTGGAACACAGCCAACTCAAAATTCCGACCTTGATCAGAATGAAGCTCCATGGGCACGCCGAACCGGCTGATCAGGTGGTTTACGAGCTGCTCTGCTACCGTGGTGGCTGTCTGATTTGGGAGTGCGTACGCTTCAACCCATTTCGTGAAGTAGTCCATTGCCACCAGGATGTGTTTATTGCCACTATCGGTCTCTGGAAACGGTCCTGCGATGTCTATGGCAATCCGTTCGAATGGACTGCCGACATTGTACTGGCGCATAGGAGCACGCCGTCGTCTTTGCGGTCCTTTGCTGGCTGCACAAGTTGTGCACTTCTTGCACCAGTCTTCAACGTCCTTTTTGCAATTGACTCAGTAAAACCGCTCACGGACTCTTCCAAGGGTCTTGTTAACACCAAAATGTCCCCCCGAAGCAGCGTCATGGAGGCACTTCAAGACTTCCTTTACCAGGCTCTTCGGTACAAGCAATTGACGTTTGCTCTCAGTACCATTCTGGTTTTCCACTATCCGCTTCAGGAGTCCATCTTCCTCAACAATAGAGTCCCATTGGGCCCACAACGATTTCACCTCCCCGGATTTAGCGGCGATCTCTTGCCAGATCGGTCGTCTGCCTTCATTTTTCCATCTTCGGAACAATCTTAGGACCGGATCAGAACCCTGTTCCGTCTTGATGTTATCAGGATGCCATTGTTCATCCGTGACGGTTATTCTCCGGACTTCTTCATGTTCCTCCAGGCGCTCACAGTACTTGCAATTTTCGGAACATGGTCTTCTTGATAAGGCATCGGCGTTCTTATGGCTATTTCCAGCTCGATGTTCTATGTCGAAGTCGTATTCTTGGAGCTTTTCTATCCAACGCGCGACTTGACCCACTGGATTCTTGAAACTCAGTAACCACCGTAAAGCGGCATGATCTGTTCGGAGCAGGAACTTCCTTCCATACAAGTACTTATAAAAGTGCTCCACGCTCTTTACTACTGCCAGTAGTTCTCGTCGGGTTACACAGTAGTTTCGTTTGGGCATGGATAGGGTCTTGCTGAAATAGCCGATGACTTTTTCCTCTCCGTGTTGTATTTGTGAGAGTACTGCGCCTAACCCAACATTGCTAGCGTCGGTGTCCAGAACAAATTTCCCCTCTGATATAGGATAACTCAACACGGGTGTGGAAACGAGAGCTTGCTTTAACTTTTCGAAGGCAGTCCGGTTCCCAGCAGAATGGTCTGCTACTTTCGGTTAGTCGAGTCAGTGTCTTGGTAATATTGGCAAATCCAGGAACGAAGCGTCTATAGTAAGTACACAGGCCAAGGAAGCTTCTGACCTGATGTACGTCAGTGGGTACTGGCCATTCTTGTACGGCTGTGATCTTCTGCGGATCGACCGAAACGCCGGTCTTCGTTACTACGTGCCCCAGGTAATTCACTGTCTCTTAAAATAGCTGGCATTTCTTGGGGCTTAATTTAAGGTTGACATCACGCAGCCTTCGAAGTACCTCTTCCAAGTTTTTCAGATGATCGTCGAAGTCTTTTCCGATCACGATTATGTCGTCAAGGTATACCAGGCAGGTTTTCTCAATCAAGCCGCTCAAGGCCGTCTCCATGAGTCGTTCAAATGTGGCTGGCGCATTACACAACCCGAACGGCATCACGTTGAACTGCCACAGCCTGATTCCGATCGAAAATGCCGTCTTCTCTTTGGCCTCAGGATCCAGGTCTACTTGCCCGTATCCACTTTTAAGGTCTAGCGTTGAGAATATTGTCGACCCCGCAAGCGTGTCCAAAGTATCATCGATGCGTGGCAAGGGGTAGCTGTCTTTCTTGGTGAAATTATTTAGCTGGCGGTAGTCAACACAGAAGCGTGATCCGTCCTTCTTCTTGACCAAAACTAGCGGCGACGTCCATGGACTGGTCGATGGTTCTATTATTCCGTCCTTCCGCATGTCGCTTATAATCTTATCGGCCTCTTCCTTTTTGGCCAGAGGTAGTCGCCTCGGTCTCTGACGGATAGGCTGCGCTTCGCCGGTTTAGATTTTATGGACGACGATGTTGGTTCGCCCTTTCTTGCCGTTGTCCAATGCGAACACGTCCTGGTACTTTTCAAGGAGTTCCCCTATTCGACGTTGTTCAGGTTGATTACGGTTTTCACCCGCCTCCTTGTACAGTTGTTAACAACGCCTCTGGAATACCTTGAACTTTGCGCATCCCTGAACTCATTCTTTTAACTTGTGGCATGGCAGTGTCCTGGGCGTGTAGCTGGAATGGTTCGCCGTTCAGTGTCACATTCTTTCTCCGGAAATTGAAGCAGAAGTCATATTTTCGGAGGACATCTAAACCCAATATTACATTGTCCTCTATTTCTGCCACTAACACGCAGTGTTTAAAAGACGTTCTTCCTATTTTGATGTTAACGTAACTTTCCCCCCTGACTACAACTTGTTATCCAGTGGCGGTACGGAGCTTCCATTGCGTTGGCAAAATTTACTGGGCTTGGTCAACATTCCGGGCCTTATGATTGTTCTGCTAGCTCCAGTATCCAGCAGAAATGGACACTGCTTCCGGTTTATGAGTCCAGTGAGAAAAAGGCTGTCAGTTCGGTCTTTCATTGTCTAAGTCAGTGCTACTAAACCTAAACCGCCGCGTCGCCCCTGATTAGTTTTCCGGAACGCGGGGCACGCGCTCTTGAGTAACTTCTTCGTTCTTGCAAGCGCTTCTTAGGTGTCCCAATTTCCCGCAGTTCTAGCATCTTATTGGTCTCGGTTTCTTATTTAGTCTTCGCACTATCCTGCTAACTACTTCCTCTAGTCTGTCTTCGTATCGACCGTCGGGCTGCTCCCTTAGCTCGCGCACTCTACCTTGCCGTTGCGATGCCTGTTTAACGACGTCATACTCCAGTGTCCGATGAAAGAGTCGACAGCCAACTTTTCTAGAGTGTCGGCGGGAGTACCTGCATACGCGAGGCGGACCAGACGAGCGATATCGGCCTCGTATTCTTGCAAGTTTTCCCCTCCCTTCTGACGTCGGTTTCTTAGCTGCACGTGACTAACGCTCGTCATATGTGCCTGACCATACCGCATCTCTTACTTCTTCACTAGGTGTTCATAGTCGTTCAACTTCTCGGGTGGTATGGTATCCAAAAACTCCTCGGCATTACCATGCAGCGCGCAGACCAGCTCGGAGGCTTTATTTTCCAACGTCCATCCGTTCGACTTCGCGGCCGTTTCAAATTTCATAAGGAAAGTGATCCATGATGTTTTTCCGTCGAACTTAGGTGGCTTCGTATATGCTTTCGATGAAACACCGTGCCCATTCTCCTGCTTCACACTTCTAGCTTCTTCATCGATCTGTTCGGACATTGTCGTACATAGAAACCTTTCTTCTATTTCTTTAATTCGTGAATCTATTTCTTGAATTTTTCCTGCAAAATTCTGTTCTGTTTCGGCCAATTTTGCGTCGAATTTCTCTAACTTTTTCGGAATTTTGATTTATTTAACTATTTTTCTCTTACTAGAAAATTCTCTTCTTTGGGGGATCGATTGGCTGAGCACCCCACACCTGACACTAATGTAACGACTTTTCTAGTTTAACTTATTTATTTAACGTATATTTATTTACAACTATTTATTTAACACTTAAACACTAATAGAATACTTAAACACTAATAACCACTCAACAACTTATTTATATGACAAGAAAAATGCGTATTTATATCACTCGGTATATCGTAGTTCGGTATTTATATTACTCGTTCGGAAGCTAACTGTAGACTACTGTCACTGACCACGTCAACAAGTATTTATACAGACTAGGAACAATCTAGAAGGTTCCAGAATGACGTACTAGACTTTACTGGAGTGTTATTGTGTTCGTTTGATTTATGGCCTTATTTATTGTCATCAAAAGCGCCGACCGACGTCGGTATTCTTTGAACTCCGCTTATCTGCTGTCGGATCTCGTCGCCGCTCTCGCACACATACACGCTCGTTACAGTATGTAAGATTAATTTTTTAATTTAACTTAATTTATTCTTTTTAAAAATTACCAGTCCTAGGCATAGGCATGTTTTATGCCTCTTTAGGTTTAAGTTAAATTTGTCACTTTTATAATTACAATTGTAACTACTGGTTTAGTAAATAAAAAAAGTAAATAGTATGGTGGTCAGAGACGAAAACATTAATATTTTTTAGATTGGTGGATTTGTCCCTAATAACGATAATCGTCAATACCTAGATGTAATTTTATAACGTTTTTCTAACGACTCGATCAACCGATTCAACGCAATAAGTTCTAGTTCCGGTTTCATAACATATTTCTCGGGAATTCTCGATAACATCTATTTTCAAATACAGGTCTGAATATTCTCCGAGAGTTGAACATGAGAAAGTATTCCAAACCGGTTTGCTCGTTCATAATCCAATTTATCGAAGAAATCGTCTTTCTGTGGAAACATTGTTTTATCAAGCTTAGCAATATCATCCACGTTGGAATAAGAGAAAACACCTTTCCGTCGCACAAGCTAAAATTGTCGAGGATCTGGAAAGTACTTTTTCACTTGCAAACATTGAGAAGAATCTATTTCTTCCAAGAGCATGTCGAGGGAAGAAGCCATGAAACGAAATGAATCAAGAAATCTATTCTTAACACATTTTGAGTTGAGTCGTCTGTATCAATTTGAACAGCATCAACTCGTAATAATTTAGAAAAGCAAGTGTAGTTTTCTTTATTTTGAGCAATTACGGTAAATTTAACATCATTCCCAGCCATTTCCTTTAAAAATAGGTGACGATCGTATCCGGAGAGGTTATGGAAAAAACACAGGCACAAAGTTGGGTTGTATGTAATTTAAATTACATCTGGAGTGAGCGGCACCTATAAGAGCTTTACCGGTCAAATGACAATGATTGCGAACCCGAACGTCATCGTCTAGAAAGGGTTCTTCGCAGATATTGTAAGAGGTGGCCTCGGAGTTGTGACGCATTTCTTGATCTGTCAGGGGTAGCAGGGGCGCTGTGATCTTCAAATATCGTTGGTAAATATCATAAACATCTCGATCGATTGTTTGAACAAATCGATTAGCACAATCGGGTCCTCGATGTGATTTAAATTTGGAGAGGGAATCAACAAAGGAACACTTCATCAAGTAAATGAACGAATGAGGTTGATGTTTGTAGGTAGATGTGGTGGATTGCTTGTTAACATCCGGTAAGGATGTATGAATTGGTCGCAATACGGTTTAAAAGTATGTATATACAACAAAGTGTACTTTGTTGCGTTTCTCATAGTTTTCAAATTTTAAAATGTGGTTAGGGACGAACCTACCCATCTTATCAATCTTGAAATTACCGTTAGGAAGAGTGGTGTAGACGTGATTACGGTCATGATGTTGATGTTGATGCAGGTGGACTAAAGTGGAGAAGTATTGTAAGCAACATTCACATAAGATTTAACGGTGTCCTATTTTAGAAAACTGAGCAAATAAACGAGACATGTCCTTGATCCAGCAGTAATGATTATTACTTTGATCATCGTCGAGCAGCAGTAGATTGAAGTGCAGCCTCCGTTTGATAGGTGAGTACTATATGGGACTAACGATTTCTCAGATCCATTTTCCATCTTTCATAATGGATTTAGTGCCATAGACATTCACAGAGCAGTTGTTCTTGAACTCAAACGTCGAAATATCGGTTAATCTTATAGGAAATTCGATGGCGTCGTAGTCCAAAGTGCGAAAGTAATGCGGATGGGAAGCTGTTGTTTGCGTGTTTGCTTGCGCGGGGTATAAAGCTGACGTTATTGCCCACGCAAAGCAGGCTTGATCATCATTTTGCACATTTACAACGGCTTTCTTCAGTAGAATTTGTTTGGGCAAAGGAATATAAGATGAGACTCTCAACTGATTGTACCGTTGAAGTTGATTTCGAGGAAAAGAACCCTTTCTAAAATCTATACTGCGGAAAAGAGAAAAAGTAGGAACATTGTTGGTAACCGTGTTATTAATTGCAAAGTAATAGATTCAAAAATGATTAATCACCTGACTCTCGTTCTTGAAACTCGGAAGCTTTGGTGTCGAGTACCTCAAAAACGTTCTGGAGAATATTAGAAACATCGGTCGACTGAGTCACAACTTTGTTATTTGTGTTAAACGATTTAATTTCTAATATTTGTTTAGTTTCGTGCACATAACGTCCGAAAACTTCAAAATTCATTTGAACCGCATTGTGGAGATGGATCTGATTACGTATAACACGCAAACATTTCTCGGGGACATCACTAAAAGAGCCTGTATAAAACAGGAAGTACTTCGCGGTCGTAATACGAAACGAAGCAATCCTGTTAGTGAAAACAGAGGAAAGGAAACAGATTCCCTCCCCGAGAGGTGAGCAGCAAGTTTGTTTATGTTGTAAGGTGCGCAGATGACCGTTGTATGAAGTTTGCGGAACATAAATTATACAGGTGTCACACTACCGGTCGGAAGGTGCAGCACAGTGTTTTTTTTTGCTCGGTAGACAGGACGTAGCTTCGTGTTTCGCTCTTTTACGACACGAAGCTTTTTGATGTCTATTTAAATTATCGGATCGCGTAAGGGACGTATGACAGTCAGAACAACGAATCATCTCGACAAAGATTGGGGACGACCGTTGTGCGAAGGAAATTTAACAGTGTAAGAAAATGGGAGGGAGAGGGGGAATATGAAAAAGGGTGAGGATATTAATAGAGGGTGCAGAAGATATTTAAGAGAGATGTATAGAAGTTTAGAAGTTGAGGTTACGTAAAATGGCTGAAGTAGGAGAGAGTGTTGTGGTGTCCAAGTGCCTGTCATTACCCTAGAAGAAAATTAGGTGGTGGAAGGTAGAAAGCTAGTAAAAGAAGTGGAGCAGTAGTTAGTTAGCTAGTTTATGCAGACATTTGTTGGATATACATATTTAAATAAAATTGTAAAACAGAAACAAGAAACGAATGT
The DNA here is from genome assembly GCA_947389935.1 of Agrilus cyanescens. NCBI lineage: Eukaryota > Metazoa > Arthropoda > Insecta > Coleoptera > Buprestidae > Agrilus > Agrilus cyanescens. The sequence goes on from OX376704.1 coordinate 23,532,473, forward strand.
TATAATGTAATATATTGTCATTATAGAAGAATGTTGAAATACAATTTTAGAAAAATTAACAAAGTTAAATAAGTTAGAGAATATTAAATAAACTATATTTTAAAAAATATGTACTATTAATTTACGTTAAGAAGATCACTAATTTTTTAAGTTGTGACAAACAAAATTTGATTTTAATTAAAAAAAAAAATATTTTGGAAATAGAGTTTTGGTAATTGTTTTGAAAAGACTGTAGCATTTTAAAATAATAATACAATCAAGTTTGTATGAATCTATAAAAAGAAAGATATTCTTTTTTTTGAAAGATCTAAGTAGTCAAGAATTTGTTAAAATGATTAAAATAAATAAATGAGACATAGTTTCTTGAAATGAAAAGAAAATAAATAAAAATTGGAAAAATATAATTAATAAAATAGAACTTATTAAAGTTGTCAAGAAATCAAATGATATTTTAAAGAAAAATTAAAGTTTATGGAATAATTCAGGATTTTAAAGAAAAAGTCAATATCAATTCAATTATGTATACAAGAAGATGCAGTTAATAAAATGAAAAGAATAAGAAAGTTAATTTAAAAGAAAAAGAAAAAAAATGAATATTTATATGGAATGGTATTGATTGATATTTAAATTGAAGTGAGTGAATTTAAACACTAGTCGTAATTTAATAGAGAAACTATTGTAATTTAGTAGTTTAGAATTTAATTATTTAAATTTTGTTAATAGTATTTAATTAGTTTTATATTAAAGTAGAATTTTAGAATATTATTTAAAATAAAAAAAATTTTAAATTAATTTTTGGAACTTACATCGAGTATAATTAATCATGCTCTTTAAAATATTTAAATTAAATAAAATAATTTAAAATTTAAAAAATTTTACTGTATCTCGACAAATCATAACATGTTTTCATTATCCCAACATAACAACATTACACATTTTGGCGCACAACTTGGGGCGATACATATTTGAGTTGGGCGATACGTATTTTGGCATACAATTACCAAAAACAGTACAAAATATTGTATTTAAAATTTTACTCTGAGGAAACAGTCATTGTGCGAGAAAAAAAATGTTTTTCGAGTGTTAGTAGTTACTAAAAGAAGGGAAAATTGATAAATGTTGTATGAAATGGGAAGATAAAAGTATACGTTATAGTAATATGAAGTTTTGAATGATAGCATTACCATTGTGATTGATGCGGACGAGGTGTCTGTCTGACCGGTCGTCAAGCCGGGTTTTAGCTATTCTATGTGAAGCAAAACTGTGAGGTAGCAGTTAGTTTACTCATACACAAATGTAATGAATGTGTATCTAATTTATATTTTGCTAAATAAAAAAGATAGTTTGGAAAAAGTAATGTAATATCTCTGAGAGGTTGTTATTTTTTCAGGGATGGGTCGAGAGTCCTAAGTCCAAAAGAGGTAGTTGTCAGTGCGTATTCCGACACTGCAAAGTTATACAGTGGGTCTTCGAGATCTAAAGTGAGCGAGGGGTCTTTTTTAAAACCACTCCGTATACCTCAAAATAATTCTTGAAACTACGAGTTGAGATGATGGGTTTTTACGAGTCAGTGTGTGTACGTATTTAACATCTGTTTACCGATGGGGGCATGCGCGCCCCGATGTGCGTACACTTGCTAGAGGTCAACTACGTTCCGCGTAGTAACGAGCCGAAAATAGAAAGATAGTGTCCGCCCATGATTAAGGTACCTAGTAGTGTCGGCAAACTGAAATTTCCGTAATTGGAAATTTGTAAACAAAATCACAAATCAATACTGGTTGAATTTATTGAATTATCTACCAACAAATAGGACTACCGTTTACGACCCATTGCAGGAACCCTTTAAGTCACCGACGACAGCCGAAACCGCAACGAATATTTGAATATTTTTATTTACTATTTATTTTAATGTTGAACAAGGCCTTTTTTCTATAATTTGAGAATTATTCTTTTAGTTAATATTCATTATTGTATTTTTAAAAATAAACATATTTACACTGGTTGGCGATTTTATTATTCAATGAAATCAATAGAATTCCGCGATCCAGAGAGACAAAATATAAGATCATTAAAACACGTAAAAAAAAAAATAGAAACTCAGGGTAGAAACTAATTTCCTTAATATTGTTCGCATTTCACTTTCGCTGGCAACAAAACGTTCTTCATTCACAACCAATGGTTTTTTATAGATACCTTTTTATGATAACGCCTTTCCTTCATAAACCTTTTGGGGATCAAAAATGGATGTTAAATACATAAAAAAAATATTTCCTCTCATTTTTGGGTGGCATCATGAAGCTTGCTATTAAAGAAACATTTTACAAGAGGAACACTTTTTTTATTTTCATTTCTTCTAATTTAATTTCGAAGCTTGAAGGTTCCAACTTTTTGTCAACTTTATTTTTATTTTTTTCAGATTCAGGTACTACCCCTTGGGGAGCAATATATGTTATTACACGATCTCGTCTCATTATACTACAGAAAAAATTTTAAAGGTTCATTTTCATACTTTTAATTTTTTTAATTTCGTTAACATTCGTCTTGTCATTGTATGTGACAGCTCATTACCGAATTTTTCATGTGCTACTCATTCAGAAAAAAACCCTTCTTACATACTTCAATAATCACATATTGTGTTAGGGGTGAAAATTAATTTTTTTCTTTTTTGCGACTTTTAATACATATTCGTATTTAGGTTCTTTCAACATACTATTCTTAATCATGATTCACATTCCTATGTCGTCTTATTTTGTCAATTATGTCGAATTTTATTTTTTCCGTTACGTTTTCAACAATTTAATAAATTTATGTGGGAAATTACAGTGAATGTTAAAATCGCGATTTGAGAGCCTATTACACGGTTATTAAACTAATACGATTACCTCTCTTGCCGCCAACCAATCAGGGCGCACTAGCCGATGACGTATCTCAGAATGTACAGCGTAGAGGAAAGATGCGAAGTAAATGCAACACGAAATATAATGTTTCACGTAATTGAAATTTACCGGTTTTTTATTAATTCTATCGTCTTAAAATATACTTAAATAGGTGCTTTTATGTATTTTTAAGAAAATGTTCATGTTTGTTGTCAATAATATGCAATTACGTTAATGGACAATTCGCTTGAATTTCTTTAAAGTCTTCGAACTTGTCGCTGTTATTTTTCGTTTTAGAGATTTTTCCTGAAGCTGTAAATTTAAATACCTTATTCTTATAAATATTCTATCACCACATATTAGTAGAAGCGATGGTATAGCTTAAATATTGAAAAATAAATAAATCAACTTTCTAACATTTTACGTAATTTTGACCAATGTACAAAACAAATGTACCATGAAATTGGAACTTTTTTCTATAGGGAACGTTTAGAAGTTCTGCCGTCAAATTTCTTTCAAAATCTGAAGGTAAAAAGGACTGGCTACAAATGCGGGCGTTTATTACTTTAATTTTATCGACTCGATGACATCGATTTATCCATTCTTTTTGTAATTGAACATCTTTTGGGAATGAAAAAAAAAAAACAAGTCCTCTTTTTTTTTCTGTTGGCTCTTACAAGAACCGACACTACAGCGTATTCCACCTCCTACCATTTTATAAATAGTCTACAAGTTGAAGATAACTTTCAGAATTTAGTAATATATGCCTTATTTATATTAGCTTCATTCATAATTGCATTATTTTACAGAAAGAAAAATTGTTGTCCAGATAATTTTAAGTAAGTAGCTTAATTTTTACAAAAATAATGGTTGCCAGTTAGAATAGAATCAGTTATAATTTTATTTGCGTGTAGATAATAGAATCATTTTTATAAAATTATTACAATTTAGGAGTTCGAAAACTGATCATAACTCATTACTTACTTTGAATTAGTTATATTATTACTGGCCTCATTATTAATCGCAAATGGTACATACAAGCTTATGTATCTATAATGATGGTTCGTTTTTATGAATTATCTATAAATACGGCATGTATACGTTCCAAATGTAGGATTTGTAATCCTTTATTTTTAGACGTACAGGTATTTACCTATCTTTTAGATTATTTTATCTACGTCTAACATGTGTTGACCTTCAGATTCATTAGTGTAATTCAATGCCGGTAGGGGTATTAGCCCTCGGAGTAGTTGTTTCTCTTGTTTCTGGTTAGTCTTGTTATTCAAGTGAACTTTACAGTTTGTGTTTTGCCTGCTTCTGCCTGAAGAGACCCAATAGGTCGAAACCGGTCGCAGAATTGGCTCATGGTTCGTTTTGCCTATTGTATAGGACACGTTCCAAATGTAGGATTTGTAATCCTTTATTTTTAGACGTACAGGTATTTACCTATCTTTTAGATTATGTATACAATCCCTTAATTTAACCTACCCTTAAGCACTAGTTCAGTTTAACAAACACTTTTAGTATGGTACTTTAAAAGTAGTCTATTATTAAAGAAAAGTACAAGTGAGTAGCAGACAAACTATTGGCGTTGACTAAGTCGCCCGTAGCTTGTACATTCTGAGCTACGTCACAACCTAACCAGACCCTTCTTCCCCCGCGCCTACAAGCTGATCGAAGTGAGGCAACCGTATTAGTACAATAACCGTGAGCCTATTAGACATAAAACAATCAACTACATATACACAAAATATTTACAAAGAAAAATCGTTAAACGCGAGCCGATCCTCGAACAACCTTCTTCTTTAACTTTTAATATCCTTACATTATATAAACTCTGTTAGTAACAAGTACAAAAATAGGTTAACAAATCTAGGTCTAACTGTTATAGAGAATACGAAATTTAGCTTAAAAACTATATTAGTAAACAATAAAAAGAAAATAGCTCCTGTAGAAAAAAGTGGTGTTTATATGTTACCTTGTAAGTCTTGTGATGCAATTTATGTTGGTCAAACAGGCAGAGCCATTTCAACGAGAATAAAAGAACCTTTGTACAGTATAAAGAAAAATAGCTTACAAACAGGAATTGCCGAACATTGTACATTATTTAAACATAACATAGATACTGATAATCTTATACTCTAATATCACAAAAAATAAAAAATTAACTATGTTAGAAAACTTAGAAATTAAAAAATGCCTTTATAATAAAACTAATATTGTCAACAATCAATTAGAGCTAGGACACACTTCATCCCCACTGTTACTGAGTAATTTGTAATGTATATAAACCTGTAATTTTCATACATTTTATTTAGTACGTAATTACTCTTGAGAATGGGCATTGCCCGAAACAATTGTCGAGGTTTTTGAATAAATTCGTGAACATTTATTTTGGTTTTATTAAATTAAGTTGTAATAATGTTTCACAAGAAAGTTTAAATAGTACTTCTTCTTTAAAATCTGTTCAATGACTTATCCAGTTCTAAAACTACTACCCGCTACCTACTACCCCCTAAGGATATAGTACCATCGGCAATAAACCATTGTTCGAGCTTCGGCTGTATGTCGTTTCCACGTCAACTTCCTAAACCTAGCTTATTCCTACAACACTTAAGATTATCTTACGAGCTAAAATAAGCTTTTCCCTAATCTATATATACACATGCTCTTTCTGATACTACATTCGGCCATCCTGGTTGACATCTGCCCTCAGATGTCGCCGTCAATGTCTGAATCGTCGCTATCATACAGTTTTAGCCAATTACAAGTCGGTGGTAAATGATCGTCATTTTGGACCCAGGGCTTTATATGATCCGCTGATGTAGACGTCTGTCGTGGGCCTACGTGGCAACCAATCTTTTGAATGAAAAGAAGACTCACCCCTAATTACCACAAAACTAATTTAAGAGCGGACACGTGTTTCGTCCACTTCGTAGGTGGGCATTATCAACGCGAGACTGGTTCTAAAATTTAAAATTTAAACTATTTATAGAGGCGGGGGTTGAAGACCAAAAGAAGAAATAATGGGGGAATTAGATTTGGAAATGTGTGTTCAATACCGTGTAAAAACGTATGCTTCACAACAATATGTCCAATTTGGGAAGAAAGGGAAAACAGTAAAACGAGCGTGTTTTCATCAACTGAATACTGTAGGGAGAAGGAAGGTAGAAAAGCTTAACTTGTTATAATCTAAGACTAAGATTTATTTATCACTAGAGATGTACCTTACAATGTACGAAACCCTCGGGTATTATGTGAATATCAAACAAATTTATCATACTTGTATAATTCCCCCGTTCCTAGATTGACCAGAGCTTGGAATAACCTCTCAACTGAACTAAGAGCCACCGATAGTATAAGCAAATTCAAAACATTCGTGAAAAATCTCTAGTAGCATTAAGACAAAATAAATACTTTAGTGCAAGCAACGAAATCCGTGGGGTGATAACTACCCACCACTACCAACATTGTTGTAAATTGTAAAATTTAGGACAGTACTGTCCGTTTAAGTTTCTAATAAATAAATAAATAATCAATTAAACCTATTGCAATAGTTGAAACAAGACTGAATTAGGAATTGGACCAAAATATGAATTTATAAGATGATTTTTATTCTTTTGAATGTATAGACTTTCCCAAGCGTCAAATTTCGATTTGCAAGAGACTTCTTTGATTAATTTTAAACATTCAAGGCCCATAGGGTGGTTTGTATTGAATATATTGTAACGACTTTTCTAGTTTACTTATTTATTTAACGGATATTTATTTACAACTATTTATTTAACACTTAAACACTCATAACAATTCAACAACTTATTTATATGACAAGGAAAATGCGTATTTATATTACTCTGTATGTCGTAGTTCGGTATTTATATTACTCGTTCGGAAGCTAACTGTAAACTGCTGTCACTGACCACGTCAACAAGTATTTATACAGACACCGAAAGTTCCAGAAGAATCGAGAATGATGTACTAGACTTTACTCGAGTTCCTGCTGTGTTCGTTTTATTTATGGCCTTATTTATTGTCATCAAAGCGCCGACCGACGCCGGCATCCTTTGAACTCCGCTGATCTGCTCCCGGATCTCGTCGCCGCTCTCGCACATATGTACGCTCGTTACAATATGTTGGGCAACACTGGATTTCTCAATCCTATTTAATCTAAAGTGAGCGATATGTTCTTTATATCTTGTGGAAATTGCTCGTTTTGTTTGTCCAACATATTTTAGTTCACAACCTTGACAGTTAATTTCATAGATACCGGACTTATTATTATTTTTTAATTTGTCTTTTGTGTTTCCCAAAAGGTTTTTGAGACTATTGCTTGGTTAGAAGATCCTAATGAGGTTAAATTCTTTAAAAATTTTGTCGATAATGCCCACGTATGAAGTGGGCGAAACACGTGTCCGCCCTTAAATTAGTTTTGTGGTAATAAGGGGTGAGTCTTCTTTTCATTCATTTATATTTTACCACAGTCTCCTTTTTCTACTTGAACCAATCTTTTATACAATATAACGGTCGTTACGTAACACCTTCTTAATTTGGTACGGACCAAAATATTTTGGTTGTACTTTCAATCCGGCATCAAATTGTGTTCGTTTTATCGCCACCAAATCTCCTTCTTTGTATGTAATGGCCTTCTTGCGCTTTTTATTAAACGTCCGTCGATTTTCTTCTTGAATTTTTAAAATATTCATTTTTGTCTGTCTTGCTTGATCTCATTGCTTTTCAAACATCGTAACCCATTCGTCCTCTATAATCTGACGTATTTCCGGATCGTTTTTTAACTGCATCTGTGTACCAAACAATAAATTGAAGGGTGTTTTACCTGTACTTCTGCTGGGAGTCGCATTTAGGTACTGTTGTACAATTGAGAGGTACTTGTTCCATTCATCGGCCCTTGGTGGAGCCAGTTTCGTCAGTAACGGTATAAGTGTTCTATTGACCAGTTCGACTTGACCATTGCTTCTTGGAACGCCTGTTGTGATTCGGACCATTTGAACGTCTTCTTCTTTACAATATTCGGTGAATGCACTTGCGGTAAATGCCGTGCCTCGGTCAGAAATAATTCGGCGTGGATTTCCAAAAATCGTCGATTGTTTTCTTAATCGATCTAATGTTTCGGCCGTATCGGTTGAGCGTGTAGTATATAGCCAAACAAACTTTGGAAAAGAATCTATAACTACAAATATATACTTATACGATTTCTTTGTTGACGGTATTGGGCCAATATGATCAACGTGAAACGTATCTAAAGGAACGCTACCTTTATTAATTGGATTAAGAAAACCCTTTTGTTTTTCATACTTTCTTTCACTTAAAATACAATCTATACAATTACCTACTACTTTTTCTACCTTTTTACGCATATTGTTAAACCAAAATTCTCTTAACACAAGTGCTTCCGTCTTAGTAATACCAAAATGTCCACGTTCGTGGGCACGTCTAACTATTTGATATTGCATTCTACTAGGAATAACAATCAATGGCTCACCGTTTACAATCTTATACAATCAATCGTTCTTAACTTCATAATCAGAGTATTTACTATTATCTATAGAGCTAATAATTTTTCGTATTTCCTAGTCTTCACGTTGGCTTGTAACTGTGAATTAATTCTTCTATTTGCTCGCGATGATTACGATCTGTTATGTTTGACAAATATAATTCGTGTGGGTATTCTACAGCATTAATATATTTCTGGAGTATTAAAATCAATCGAGCATTTATCTTCAATTTTTGATATTGTAACCTTTCCTGCTTTAATATTCAAATCTACCCTGTTGAGGAAATCTGTACCTATCAGAACACCTAACTTTAAAATTGTACCTGGAACTACGTGAAATCTAACACTATACGTTATTCTATCTATTACTACGTCGTTAATAAATTCACCTAATGTTTCATTTCCTGTGGACCCAATACCGTCAAACTTAATACTAGACTTACTTAGAGTTGGCGATCCTATCCTAACATATTCATCAGTTCTAATCAATGTAAGGTGAGGTTTACTCCTTTGATGGTGATGTTCTTAACGTGTTTGGTAGCGTGATTTTGAGAAACGCTGTTGGTTTCCTTGGCCTTCGCTGTAGAACCGGTGCACTTTATCGCGATATGACCGTACTCATTACACTTATAACACTTAAGACCTTTTTGTTTGACCGGACACTACGATTTTAAATGACCTTTATCACCACAATTGTAATACCTTTGCACTTTCGACGCACTTTGGGACACGGGCCAGATCCTGTCGCTGGTGGTGGGCTGCTTGTTGCTTTCTTCTTTCCTGTTCTTGTCCTTTCCTTTGGTCCTTATCTCGTTCTTCATATTTTACAATTGTGAAAACCTGTATTTTAACTAGCCTTGGTAACTGAATCTTCAGGAATTCCTTCAATAATATACCTGATCACCGTTCTCGTCTCTAAATCAACTTGGCTGGCGATTTCATGCATTTTGTAAATATATTCCTGATATGTTTCGTCATTCCTCTTTTTTCTTTTAGACAGTTCCTGATGGATTTGATAACTGTCCACCACTTTTTCGAATTCTTCCCTTAAAGTGGATTTTAAACTTCTCCAAGTCTTGCCGCATCTTTCATACCTGACGAACAGCTTTGCGGAGCCTGTAAGGAGACGTTTTGCATACGCTACCTTTTGGACATCAACCCATTGGCATAATTCCGCCATCTGTTCAAAATCTTTTAACCATTGGGCAACGCTTAACTTCGTATCACCACTTAATTTCTCTAGGGATTCTTCCACGTCTCGAAAAGTTAGTGGTACTTGACTTATTTCTTTCCGTCGGCAACACATCTTAGGTACTTCAGGAACTTCTTCATCGTCTTGAGAGGGATCGTCTTCATCGACATTTCCCTCTGGTTCGTCTTCATCGACATTTCTCTCTGGTTCTCCTTCATCAACATTTCTCTCTGGTTTGTTTTCATTGAACAGTGCTGTTCGAAGTCACTCTCGTAAAATTGGCTTACTTCCTTCGGTAGAAAATCCCAATTCTTTCAACTTCTTTCGTAATTCATCAGCTTTCATCTTTGCAATAACACCTTGATTATTGCTTATAGTTTTTAACTCCGTAGGTAGCTTGTAATAATTGTTTCGTCTTAAATTGTCCAATCTCTTAAACCACTCGAGTGGTAAAGATTCGCCGGTTCTATGACACTGAGGAGGAGGAGGGAAGTCGTTTACCTCTAGCAAGTTTAAGCATGTTCAATTTCTGTATGAGTCAATGCCCTTAAGTGAACTTTATTTTTCTTACTTACACCATAAGAAGAAAAAGCGATTTAAGGTTCTGTATTAATAATTTAGTCTACAATCATTTGTACGTTAGAAGTGGCTACTTATTATACTTTATCCTTCCATGATTTTATCATCACTATCCTCATAACTGCTGCTGCAGTAATCGCTCCCGACTCCTTCGTCAGATCCAATGAGTTCACCTGTCATCTGCAAAATGTCATAATTTTCGACGTTGAAGAATTCTAAATCTTCTTCGTTTTGCAGGCCCTCGAAATACCTTCTGCTTATATTTCTTGTATAGTAATTACCATTACGGTCGTAGAACTTTGCTATTACAATATAATTCTCAACGTCGGCGATGTTGTTGTTGCTATAAACAACTACATCAACCGAAATCTACTTGTAGTTAGCTATATTGTATTCAGAAAAAAAGTCTTCAAATTCTAAAAATTCTAAATCTTCGTTTTTTTGTGGCACAATATTGTCATTGTAGAAGTTTATGAAAATTCTACAGCCGCGGTTCATATTAAGATATGTCGATGCTTACTAAGTTACTGTCAACTAGCTACTGTTTCAATTTATTCTCATGCTCGAACGTTTATAGTATTTTCTATTACAAAAAAGAAATAATGCAAAAGTGTAAAAAAAAATTATTTTATCATTTTGAAGATAGGTACATCTGCAACCAATTTTTAAAAACAAAAACATTTTATAATGCGCAATTATAGTACGAATCTTGAAAAAAGGAGTGCTAAGTGCAAATTGGAATGGTTTTATAATTTGCGAGGAGTTTTGTTAAAGATGGGCACTCCAAATCCTCCAGATTGATGATGTTTTCTAAATGTGGAAATTGTTTCGATATCCACACCCGTTTCTCCAATCTTTAACGTACACAGCAGTCGAATTACTTAAAATTTTACCTATATCAATGACAGTCTCTTGATAATCGTGATGCCCACTATTCCACCCTAACCCGTGATAGTTTCTAGTAAGCCACCCATTCTGACTCTTATATCGGGCTGTAAGTTGCGACCAAGGAAATGGTGGAGATAGTAAATACCATGATGTTTTCTCGTCGCAATTTATTCTACTGAAAGCTAATTCTTTAAAAAGGAAGACATTCCCCTCTGTCTTGAAACCTTGCACATCCACTATGAACTCCATGGAATTATAATACTTGGACAATGTTGGTGGAAGGGTTGTAACGAACCATTCGATCGTGCAAAATTAAACAGTAAGCAGCTGTATTTGGTGGAATCGCCTCATTAGTTTCAAAACCCAAGCGTACATCTATCGCCCCGGATTTTACAATCTCGTTCTGGTGTGAACAGTCGATTACAAATAATGAAGCAACTTTCTTAAATTCTGACGGTTTTAACACCGGTTCGCTAACGGTTCTGTAATAAGAGTGTTGAAATTGAGCATACATCTCGTATAATATAGAGAATTTGTTGTTTTTGAAATCAAGATGGAGATTGTCATAAGGATACATAGAAGAACCTAAATGCAATTTAATATTATTAAGTTCGCAATGATCAAAGTGGGCTTTATTTTTTTCTGGTTTATTATTTCTATCCGTTTGAAATGCAACTATCACAAAGCGAGGTTTTTCAAGTTGTGATGTTGTTTTAACAGCCCATGTATGAATATTTCTTTGAGGTAGTAGTGGATATTCATGCAACTCCCAACTGCGGAAATTAATTTCCATCTGTTGGTTTTTTTTGCAAGTTTCAGGCGTTCTATATCTGCAACAGATATATGTGGGATTTTCCAAGAAATTTTATTAATCACAACTTTTACTGTCTCGCCAGCAGTTGTATTCACTACAGCGTTTGTATCGACGCTACCTCTTATTAGTATAAGTTCTTGTTTTATGTTGAGAAGGATTTTTCGAAAATCTTCAGCAAAACCTAAAAGCATTAGCAATGGGATGCATACGTTAAAATTCCCACTTTGATCAATTGCTGAAAATGAGTCATCATTAGGAGCCCAACCAGCATTCTGAAGCCGTAGGCTTTCATTTACGTTATAGGACGCGTAACCTTTTATGGTGCTGGTTATTCCTGGATTTCGAACACGATCAACAGTTTTTCCACCTACTTCGTAACGAATTTCATCGAAAAGATGGGCAATCCCATTGTTTACAAATTTGGCAGTTGCTGATGCTGTACCATCGGTTTTTACCAATTTTCCTTCAACGTATAGAATACTATCCCACGGTAAAGTGTACACGTCTTCATTTTCAATTGGAATGCGAATTTCGTCAATGTTTTTAAAGGTTGTATTCGTATACGGTTGATGTGTGTGACATTCCGCATTGGTTATAGATGAATCAAACAGCGCGCGCTCCGTAAGATTCAAAATTTCAGAATGCATGGTTTCAACTTAGCTTTCGTTTAACCCGGTATCCTAAACTTTCCAGAAAGCGAGCGTTTGAAGGTGTTAACCGTTTCAATTCTGCCTTAGTACTGACGGACCGAGATAATGCAGGCTTCCTATAAATCACCCTTCGCTTGCTAAAGTTTTTATAACGGCAGACCATTATACTTTACTGGAGACGTTTCAGATGAAGTCTTACTGTTACGGCCTCTCCACGAAAATTAATCAGTTCACCATCCTGATCAACTATTTTAATGACGAGAGAGTCGATTATTTTCGTATTTATAGGCAAGTAAATAACATTGGTGGGATTTTCTACGAGTTTGTAGCCCGGCGGAACGTTTGGAAAAAGCTGATGAATAATATGAGCTTCTTCGTTGTTGCTATACGAACCAGAGACAAGATTGCAGTGAATACATTTTGCATTTACTTTAAAAATATTCGCAGGATAATCAGACACTTCATGACTATTAGCTTTAATAATTCTCGGTTTGAATCCTAGCAGTTGTCCTATAGAATCCGGTTTTGTGAAATCAACTTGCTCTGTACAGTTAATTTCAGAAAGTAAAGTATTGTTGTTGCCAGTTATATTTAGAAATGTCACATCTTTAGTACCTCTTACTCTCGGGACGCGTAATTATATGCGTAGATAACGATTTATATCGTCAAGCTCATACGATCCTACCGGTATAGATTTTATTTTATCATCAACGTAAAATTTATTATTGCTTTGATCTATATTTGGAATAGAATTGTACGTTTCAAAATTGACTAGACCTAATGAATACTCAAAATTGTCATCCAAAACAATCGGAGGACTAATATTAGCTTGCAAAATTGATGTAACACCAGTTAAAGTAAACGTATACATGTTGATGGTCTGTTAACGTTATGTCAAATGGGGTTACTAACTTAAACTCGCCTTTAAAAGTGGAGGGACGGTGTAGTATTGAATAAAAATTCTAGTACTAGATGATCGCAGTTGAATGAGTTATACTTTTGTTTGGGATCGTAATTATAATGAATTTTACATGGTTGAGAGGAATTTAAATATTTCACCACCTCCGGAGGCGGTCGCAAATTTCCGAAACTGTCAAAATAAGCTGCTCTACCATTTTCTATTTTGTATGCCGTCCAATGAATACCTTTCCCTGTTTTCTTATCGTGATTAACAACTCCGCATTCTATAGCGCGAACTTTCTTGGGTAAACTATCCCGCATGAATATTCCACGAAAGTGAGGAATTCCAAGTTTTTGAATGTATCTGTATAAATCGGTATCAGTAAGCAGCCGGCGAGGTAAGTTTAAAGGATTTTTTTTTTTTGGTCTGGTAAATAGAGTCCTAGACCTTTTTTGTATGGTTTCAAGAAGAGACCTTTCCCAACTGCGATTGCTTCCATAGCTTTATTGTGACGTTCAGACTCGTTGAGTCTTTTCTGGGCAGCCTTGGCGTCGTTAAAGGCTTTCGCGATTCCTGCCGCTCCTCCCGATAACGCACCTAAGGCTGACAATCCAACGAATAGTGGTATTAATGGTAAAAATCCTCCAGTTTTTGGAACGGGTATTATCCTGGGAGAGTTAATTAATTGTTTTTTATTTCCTTTTAATTGCGACATCGCTAAACGCGCTGCTCAAATAACATTTGCAGTTCGTCTTATAAATTTTCGAAATGGTATTCTTCCACTACTCCTTCTTTTTCTAAAATACTTTTTACTTATTCGTTTTCTTCTTTGAACTCCCTTACCTAACTTTGTTTTGACATTCTTAGCGGAAGCAACTGCTCGCGCTGCTAAACGTTCTCCAAAGCTCGCGTCTGATGAATGAGCTCGTTTAAGTGTTGCTTTTGCTAAAATACTATCAGCCACATGTCGCTGCTCTAGATTTTTTGAATTAGAGTACGCAATATCATGAGCTTTGCATGATTCATCTAACGGATTTATTCCTTTATCCCCTCTTGCCAACCTCTCCTTTAGTCGAGTGCCTGGCCCGCAAAAACGATAACCTGGTAAATGTAGTTCATACGGTAGGGAATTAATAAGTCTATTTAGTAGACCACCGCCTTGCCGCACTTTCCTCATTTCTTTCTCAAGCAGCACGTCGATTCTTCTTCAAGTCTTCTTACCAAATGAAGCAAATGATGCTGAGTTAGCGGCTTATAAAATAGAACACATCATCTGAAATGTTTCATTGGGCAATTAACATGCGGATAGTTCAACAAAAAGCGGTGCTACCCATTACCAACCGCGATTTCAACGACGCGCCGAAGGCGAAGCGGCATGGACCTCTACTACCGCCAACAATAAGATCAATTGTAGCAGGTCCTTCTAATTGCGGAAAGACGAACGTTATTATTTTACTTTTAGAACACCCTAATGGCCTGCGTTTTGAAAATGTATATGTATATACCAAATCTTTAAATCAGCCTAAGTACGAATACTTAGAGAAGCTTTTTAAACCAATCAAGGGCATTGGCTACTATCCGTATAAGGATTCTGAGAATATTATCTCTCCATCACATGCGAAATCTAATTCAGTATTTATATTTGTTGATGTTGCTTGCGAAAATCAGAATGTAATTAGAGATTATTTTAGTATGGGGCGTCATAACAACATCGATTGTTTTTACCTTTGTCAAACAGACACACATATTCCAAAACGTCTAATAGAGATTCGAGATTCGAGATAATGCAAACCTAATTATATTATTCAAGCAGGATGAGCTAAATCTCAAGCATGTTTATTCAGATCATGTTAATACTGACATGTCATTTGAAAAGTTTAAAATCATTTGCAAACTTTATTGGGATGAGAAATATGGTTTTTTAAGCATTCTTAAGGACAGCGATCCTAAAAGCGGACGCTATCGTAAAGGATTCGATCGATATATATATATATCTATAGTTTATCAAATCATACGAGTTATATAAGAGCAGTAAACGAGAGCTTGTAAATGTGAGAAATGCTGTCAAACGTAAACTGCAAGCTTTAAAGGAAGGAGCGATGGAAGAAGAAGATTTACTGCGGAAATCATATAAACCTTTGGTTGAGCCTTCAATGCAACTAAAAAAAAAATTCAGTTTTCCAAACCGTCAATTAAAAAAGAGGAGGAAGAAGAAGAAGAAGAATATTTAGAGCATTCTTTCTTACCACCACAATCTGGCTCATTCATCGCACCATCTTCATTAACCTCATCAACCACATCTGCTGCCGACCTTAGTACTATGCTTCCAATGACTGAAGAGGAGAATAGATTATTTGATTACACTAAACAGGAAATACAGAAGATCGTGAATGATCCCGTTTTTAAAGATAAATTAGATGATTATGACCCATTGCCGAGGTATTATATTGAAGGGATATTGAGTGATACTCAAGGAGAATATGACAACAGAAATGATGTTCGATACGACTGGCTTCAGAACAAATTATACATTGGCAATGAAGAAATGAAGGTGGATGGTAAAGATTTAGAAATAATGGGGCGTAAATTTGCCGGAACACCTGGACTTTATGAATTATTATTCAAAGCGAAACCCGCCGGAGAAAAGATTTGGATACCTATAGGGATATAACGGAGCTCGTTCGATTAGATAACCCTCAAACTTACTTAACAGCTCTGAATCATGATACTAAAGGAATTTTTGATAACCAATACGGTATAGGATTTAATCCGGATAAAAATAAGTATTTCATCGGAGATTCTGAAATAAAGTTTGCGGCTGATAAATTAATCGTCAAAACTATGCGTTATACAATAACTCACGGATTGTTAGAGCTTTTGTTTATAAAAGAGCCTATAGATTACAAAGAATCCGATTTGGCAAAGTATAAAGATATAGTTTACAGGACTAATGCTCATAAAATTGGCTACAGGAGCACCGCCCCAAATAGCTGGAAACAAAGGAAAAAAATATCGTTTAATCAAGAAACTCATGACTGGACCTCTATTTCCATCCACAGCCCTAACCTCCGCTACCGTTACCTCGACTCCGATTAGAAACCCATCGGGTCGAGGTGTATGGATGGATTTAAATAAGAAACCCATAGAATATGTTTATTTTAATGATGTCAACGAATTATGTGATCGTTTAAAATTACTCATTTCATCACAAACTGCTGGTAATAGTAATCATGCTAATGAAATCGCATCCATTGTTGAAGAACTTCGAGAGTGTGGTATAATAGAGTAAATAATCCATATCCACACTTAGTTGTAATATGGTTGTCGATAAATTCGGTCGAGCATTGCCAGCGGCAGTTAAACGAAGGTTCGAAGTCGATTATGACGTTGAACGAAAGGCATTAGCTCGAGTTAATGAGGGGGATGAAGATGAGGTTGTTACAAAAAAATACCTAGATGCATTATTGGATACATTGGCGACAACTGAGGACAACTATTTTTTGATTTTGATAACAAACGTGTAACTCGTTTAGCACTACCTACAGCTTCTTGGCATGCTGCAACAAAAGCATACGTGGACAATAAAGACGTAGTAACTAAGGAGCAGATGAGAATGGAATATAAAAAAGTTAAAAGGGATGCAATGGCTGCAGGGGATAAAAAACGTGACAGTCTTCGAAACGAAGTATTAGTGTTACTAAACTCTCTCAAGTCTAACGTTGATTTACTTAACGCAAATATTCGTATAAATAATTTGTACATTGATGCAATCTTCAAGCATATTGGTTTAGAGAAGAATTCTGTAATAATCAAACGGTCTTCTTCGAGCGAATCACCTACCTCAGCCATCTCCACAACAACCACCCCTACTACGACTGGCAATTTATAATGGTGAAAATGAGAAAAACAGAAAACTGCGAGCACTATTAAGGAAGAAGTGGTAGCTGAATTACACAAACCTGCTCGAAAAAATTTTACTAGACGAAGAACAATTATTAAAGGCTTGAATGATCTGTTTCTAGTTGAAATGTTACCCTATGCAAAAGAAAATAAAGAGTATCGATATATTCTTGTAGTAATGTACGCATTTTCTAAATTTGTATGGGCGTTGCCGGTATTACGGAAAAATGGAGAGAATGTTTCGGAAGCGTTTGAAGAAACACTTCGAAAAAGTAATCGCATACCGGCAAATCTGCAAACCGATATGGGGAAACAGTTTTATAATAAATGGTTTCAAAATTTAATGAAAAAGGATAGTATTAATCATTATTCGACCTATAGCAGTAAGAAGGCTTCTATAGTAGAACGAGCCAATAGAACATTAAAAGGTATGATGTGGAAAAAGTTTAGTTTGCAAGGAAGGTACAAGTGGTTAGACTTACTACCTCAATTGGTTCATGTTTATAATAATACGATGCATAAAACTATCGGCATGAAACCATGTGCGGTGAAAAGAGCTAGTGAGAAGCATTTATTAAATACAGCTTATTCTCATATTAAAACGGTTGATTTAAAAAAAAAGAAGTTTTCTGTTGGAGATTTTGTCAGAATTAGCAAACATCGTGACGTTTTCGCAAAAGGCTACACCCCAAATTGGTCTACTGAAGTTATTAAGGTTTCCAAAATTAAATTTTCCAATCCATTAATGGATTATCTGCAGGACTTAGCAGGTAACGAGATAAAGGGAGGATTTTACGATATGGAGCTACAGACAGTGAAACATCCAAATGTTTATTTAATCGAATAGGTATTGCGCAGAAAAGGTAACAAGGTTTATGTTAAATGGCTTGGATTTGATAAAAGTCATAATAGTTGGATTTCTAAAACAAATGTTGTTTTTTAAATATTAATGATTTTTTAATAAAAATACACATTTACATTAAAGGGTTTTATTTATTTCTGTGGTAACATTTCATTTTAACGTAGTTTAAAGAGGGGAACATTCCTCTCAAAATCTTAATTCTACTAAAAATACGTTTAAGAGAATTTAAATTACTATCATTTATCTCAACACGATCAGTTAAATCAGTATTTGATAAAGTCTGCCGAATATATAAGAGCTCTGCATCTTCATCCAGTTTATGCAACTTTTGATGAGACATTTGCAGCGAGTTCAGGTACTGCGGATAGCTCATCCTTGATAAATTCTATGTCTGCAGCCTTTCCAACAAACCCCTTTCCTTTTCCTCAAAACCGATACCGATTTGGTTGAGTGTTTTTACAAGACTATCCATACCAATATTAACGATAGTACTATTATTCAGGATAGGTGATACTACTACCACTACCACCAAAGGATGCTTGCTCCGTGCTTTTATGATAAGGCTTCTCCCCTCTCGTAAAGTGTAGAGGGGAGAAGCTCTTCGATAATATCACAGCGCATGCTCTTACATTGCAGTTATAAATGAAACATTTTACTACTTGAATTTATAGTAACAAACATTCTTGCACCTTGTAAACATGGTAAGCTCTTATTGCATGGTGGTGAAAATTTACAAAAATGATACTCTTGTAAAATACAAAACAATCGAAGCTAAAGAGTTCAAACAAATCTGTGAAAAGTTTAACGTGTTTGAGTGCGACCATATTGAAATCTGCGGCTATTATTTCAACCCCGATATTGACTGCTCTGATAACAGTGATGAAAGCGATTCTGAAGCCGAAGCATTCATTTAACTAAATGGATCCTATCTCATACGAGTGTTACAAAAGAAAAACAGTTATCTTGAAAAGGCATCTGAGAAATTCGCTCCGCAACAGCAACGAAGCTGATGCAAAAGATGTTTTTATACGTTTGGGATTTCAAGTGCCGTTCGAAGCATTTACTTGGATAACTGAAGGAGTAGACACACCTCTGCTTTTGCTCAGTGTGCTTTTTCACAGACAGCTATTATGTGATGACTTTATATCAAAATTTGTGGAACAAGCAGCTAAAGAACAATATTTAATTGTTTTTGATGTTATGAGTGTCATTATTGATACAAAAGATGTTGTCTGCCGGAATGATATATTCTTTGTTCAAGAGCTTCTCACAAACAACAACGTAACAAGTTGTGATCAATTTCTTTTCAGAAATGTTGCAAAAAACTACAAAAATATGAAATGCTGCTTAGAAGATATCATATTGGAAACATCTTACTACGCTCAACCCCATATTTTATCAGATGTTGTACATCTAATGAAAGTATACAACTTGGTCTATAACTACAACCCGCTTCAGGCTGGAAAACAAAAAGCAGTTTATCAGTGGATTCTTGGAAATTTATTCAAAGCACGAAGGGGAGAGCGAGCAGGATGGCAAACAGGGCCTGATTCAGCAAAGTGGCCTTCCACCAAAATTGAAGAATAAACGCACACTTTGAAATTACTGCACTCTTTAATGTAATGTATTTATTATAAAGAAATAAAACAGCTCGGTAAAAAATAATAAACTGCTTTATTTAAATTTTATTAGCAACACCAGCGTCTACTTATATACACCAAATAAGCCATAATTGATATAAATATGCATAGAAATACAACCAAACTTATGCACGATATAACTTGAAGGAATAGCATTGAATCCCATACGTATCCTGGAGTATTCTTTTCCAATATTTCAGTTGCCGACAGCCATTGGCTGTCAATATATTCCAAATTTATATCCTTTGTTATAGAGTTATAGAATATCTTACTTTCACCGAACTCATTTGGCGTGTTATGTTTAAAACAAATACGTTGCTGTTGCTGGTATTAAAATTAAACGAACCCACTCTTTCGGCCACTCACATAAACTCTTAAACTCATTTTCAAATTTAACACATTACTATTTTCCGGTCGTGAAATATATAACGTGTTATTGATAAAATACGATAAAACTATTATAGCTGTTTTGATTCGCATGATGATATCCTCAAGTACACTGATTGTTAAACATATGAGCTGCTTTTTATATTCTACATCACCCCTCTCTGTTCAGAAATAAAAGACGCTTTTAGTTTAGTATCCATTTAATAATCATATTCCTTCTGTTAAGCAGCTTTTAAATTTTTTAATTTTCATTTTATTTTATAATCTGTTTACAATGGTAACAAGTAAATATCAACATAATAATGGTAATTAAATATTATTATTAACAATAATGAAAGAAGTAAAATAAAAAATGTAAGAAATAAATACCACTTAAACCAGTTTATAATTCGGCATCAGT
This sequence comes from Agrilus cyanescens, assembly GCA_947389935.1. Lineage (NCBI taxonomy): Eukaryota > Metazoa > Arthropoda > Insecta > Coleoptera > Buprestidae > Agrilus > Agrilus cyanescens. The sequence goes on from OX376704.1 coordinate 23,553,074, forward strand.
TAATAGAAAATAAACTTCATTTAAATATTCTTCAGAAACATTATTACTTTCAAAAAGATTATTTAATTGCGAAACCAATAAATCTTCCTCTTCTTCTTTGTTAATTAGTTTATTGCCATATTCAATAGGTTTATGTAATGAAATTATTTTAGGGATGTCGTCATGACCCCAAGCTAAAGTTTTAGTAGTGCCTGGAATTATGAAACGCTTATCGTTGTTAAGGCTTAAAGCTACCTTATATTTTAATTGGCTATACATTTGATGCAATCGAGAAGTAAAAACTGACATTTGCTCCATTATCTGCTTTTGTTCACTTACAACGGAAGCATAGTGTTTTTTATCTAGGCGGTTTTGAATCACGGAACAACTTTAACTTTTTCCATTTGAATTGCAACACAATTTTCTGAGAAAATGCTATAGTTTTTGAAGTTCGGTCGCGCGATTAACGTTTCAGCTCCCAAACTTTTACCAGCATTTTCCCACCGCGTAGAAATTCGTATATCGCTTCTTTTGTCAACATTTTCCAGGGTTTTTCCAAAAATTGCATTTACCATTTTTTTTAAGAAATCCTTATCCGAATTTACTGATGATTTATTTCTCATTTCGGTATTTAGCTGAATATAAGGCTTCATGAACGCTTCTTGTTTAAATTTTAGCACCCTGTGGATTTTGGCGATTTTTAAACCATGTCTCATACCCTGTTTCAAATTAAGATAGTGGCTTACATACTTTTCTTTATGATTTAAGGTTGTAATTAGTTTTATTTGTTTGGTTTTGCTGCTAGGAGATATAATATTTTCCGAAAAAAATGGAAAATCTGAATGAAATGTAATGAATTCGGATAAAGAATATCAACTTCTAAAATATAGTCAAAAGGTGAATCCGTTCCAATATTATCTAAATGAAATACGCTTATTTCGGATTCTGTAAGCCACTCGAATTCAGAAATTGGAAGTTTCTTACTCATAGCATACCCGTATAAATTTGTGGCGTCAAAATGCAGTATAAAAGACGATCTTTCATTGGGATTGTAATCAGATAAGTATTTATTATTAGCAATATGCTTTCTTTCTATACACTGACATATACCACCTCTTATCCCTTTTTTTAAATAATGAAGCATTGAAATTGAAGTTGCGCATTTGTGTAACGTAAAAAACTGTCCCATGATAAAGATGGCGCTGTTATATATTGACAGGGATCTAGCTTGTAGGTTTTATGACAGATTTTGCGAAAATTCTCAAAAATGTCTGCTAGTAATAATACATCTGTTTTCAAATATAGAACCGAATATTCTCCCAATGTTTGACATTTATATTTCTCCCATACCTTTTGCGCATGCTTATTTTGTATTGAATTAATATTAGTTTTTGTTAAATCATCAAAAAACATTTCTTTATTTGGCAGTTTTGTTTCTAATAATTTTTCAAACGAATCCAAGTAAGAATAAGGAAATACCCCTTTTCTTCTCATCAATTGAAATTCATCTTGTTTGGGAAAAAATCGTCTTACAGATATGTACTAGATCACTGTCGCTCATTTTCGAAGTTAATGATTCTAAAGAGCACTCCAAAAATCTAAAAGAATCAATAAATCGCAATTTTAAGAATTTTTTTTATTTTACCGTTTTCAGTTTTGTTTTCAACATGTATGCTTTTAGAAAAAGTGATGTACTTTTCTTTATTTAAGGCTATCACATCTATTTTACTTCCTAATGTGCAAAGCTTCTTAAAAAAAACATGCGCATCATATCCACTTAGATTATGAAAAATTACTGGTATAAAATTCGGGAGCCGATAATTTAAATTACAAATAGAATGGGCAGCACCCCTAAAATGACCTGTTAAATGACAATGATCTCTCACATTCTCTTCACTTTCCGAAATTTCCTTACAACAAATATGGCATTGCCTGCAATTTTGGAACTGAATTTCTTGTTCTTTACTTAGTCGTTCGATGGGTAGAGTTATCTTTAAATAATGATGATATATATCTATGCTTAACACTTCTAAATCGTTCACAAATTTCTGTACACAATTTTCACCTCTGTAAATATTTAATTTCGATAAGGAATCATCAAAGTTGCATTTCAAGTAATAACCGAAGGAATAGGGTATATGATAACGCGTATCCACAGTGAAAGGTTTGTCTCGGCTCTCGGGAAGACATGTTAAAATTGGTTTCAAAATGCACTCAAAGTCTGCATAAATAACAAAGGGTAAATCGATTTGTTTTGAAAATTTTTCGAATTTTAAAATATTTTCAGGAACTAAACTACCATTAACATCAGTTTTTAAATTTGCTGAAGGGGTGGCTGTTACAATGTGATTACAATCTCTAGCTTGATGTTCTAAAAGACTTCGACTGTTCGAAAAATTTTGAAGACATCCGTCACAAAAATATTTTTTATGATTGGTTTTATTAATCTGGGTTGAAATCAAACGAGAGAATTTTTTTATCCAGGCGTAATGCTGATTACCAGCAAGATCACTTATGATTAATAAATTAATATGCACCTGTTTCCTATTTTTTGTATAATACAATGGCCCAACAATTTCTGTTGAGCATTTACCGTTAGAAAAGGAGTTTTCCAACCCGTATACGTTCACAGAAACGTTATTGAGTTCCTCAAATAAAGAAATTTGTTTAAGTTTAACTGGAAAATCGATACCTTGCAGTTTAAGCACAGTTGAATAATGGGGATAAGATGATGTTGTAGCAGAGTTAACTGAAGGCGGGTAGACAGCTGATACTACGGACCACGCAAAGCAGTGGTTAGTGCTGATCTTCATATTGACGACAGCTTTTTTCAATGCGATAAATATAGGTAAGGAATGAAGGAGTTTGCCCGCATAGAATTGAACTTCCCGAAGTTTATTTCGAGAAACTTAATACTGACAAGGGCCCATCCTGCTAGATAAATTATTACTACCATTAATTTAATAAAATTAAGAAAAATAATTTTTTGCTATTTTAGCTTAAAATATGTGCGCATATGATTCGAGGTATTTAATATAATATTATATATAATCTTACCGGAATCTCTCGCTTGGAATTCCACTGTTTTAGTTTTCAAAATATCGATGAAATTCTCGATTTTGACACTTCAGTTTTTGAATTTGGCTATTCAGAAGGTCGAAAACTTTTTCTTCAATCTCCATAAAAAAATCATCATAGTCGATATAATATTGTTTGGGTCATATTCTAAACGTCAAAACTTTTTGTCGAAATGCTGATCTTATAGTTTGAACTCCATCGCATACGTTGACAGCGCATTTACTTTTATGCTGCAGAGACCGGGAATGCCCCTGCTGGGCATGCTTTGGTACAAAAACATTACACTCCTTGCAGAACATAGCGTCGACGTACTTGCTTGCGCATCACTTTTAAAGGCTGCACCGTCTTCTTTACGTATTTTTCTATTAGGCTCACCAACCGCGTTCGGGGTATTGGAAATTCTGCAGGAATGCTTTTGATGCCTTCGAAGATTATCTATCCTAGTGAAACTCTTCTGACACTGATTACATTGGTAGACCATGATAACAAACACTTCAGTTACTGCTAAGTAAATGGGTAAAAGTTGTACTGCATGCACTTTAAAATAGCGAACTACATAACACAAAATTCTCAATTTAATGTAGAATTTATTACAAATTAGACGAATTGATTCCAAAGTAATGAAGCAGAGTTACCGTTTTAATTGCAAAGTTAAAAAAAATTAAATCGTCTAGCGCATTACCTATGATGCTCGGCGCGAAGGTTGGTTATTAGTCGAGCAAAATAAATTTAGAATAAAAATTTGTAGTTTATATTCGGAAATTATTAACTATTTCTACTCGTATAGCGTCAGCTTCAAACATACCAATCATGATGAACTGACACTTAACATAATGTAAACATTTTTGTTAAAAATCATTCGAATACCGGTCATAAAATCGAGAAGTCACTGATTCGATTTCAAAATTTAATATTGAATTGTCTAACATATTATATATTATCCGCGCCGCGATGGGTGTAAATAGCCCGGTAATATATATTGATGGGTACTGGTTACTACTCATGGTGCAAACGTGTTGAAGTTGGTTAATTTATGTGAAACGTAGTAACGAACGTGTTGCGTTAACTTATATACTTCTTCTTCTTCTTCTCCATTCTCCTTATGCCTTTTCAGGCGTCGGAGTTTGGGTTGCTTTCAACCCATTTTTTCCATATTTTCCTGTCTTGTGCTATTCTTCTCATTTCTTCTTGTGTTTTTCCTCTATGTTTTCCCAGTTCTACTATTTGTTCTATCCATGTTCGTCTTGGTCTTCCTTTCTTCCTCTTCCTACTGGTTTTTGTTTCTAATATTTTTCTAGTTATTCTTTCTGTGTCCATTCTCTCGATATGTCCATACCATTTCAATTGTTTCTTTTCTATTTTCTTAATTATTGATTCTTGTTCTACCATTTCTCTTATTTCGTCATTTCGTACTCTATCCCATTTTGTTTTGCCTGCTATTTTACGTAGGTGTTTCATTTTAATTGATTCTATTTTCTTTTGGTGTTCTTTTTGTATCGTCCAGTTTTCGCTTGCATATGTTATGGTTGGTACCGTTATTATGTTGTGAATTCGTATTTTTGTTTCTTTCTCTATGTCTTTATTACTTAGTATGGTTTTATTTATTGTATAGTATATTCTTGTTCCCTTTCTTGCTCTGTTTGTTATTTCCGTGTCTATCTTTCCATCTTGTGTTATTATAGTTCCTAGATATTCATATACTTTTACTCTCTCTAGTTTATTTCCCTTACATTTTATCTCTCTTTCTGTTTTGATATTTTTGTTCTCGTTTATTATCATCATTTTACTTTTATCTATGTTTATTTCCATTTCCATCTTCTCTATTTCTTCTATCCATATGTTTACTAGTTTTTGCATTTTAATTTCTTTATCTGCTATTATAACTATATCATCTGCGTATAGTAGACAATTGATTTTAACTGGTGTTAGGTTTTTGTATCCTATTGTTGTTTCTAGGCCCTTTATTCTTTCTTTGATGTTTTTCAGTATTTTGTCCATTACTATTATAAATAGTAAAGGACTCAGACTGTCTCCTTGTTTCAGTCCCTTTTTCATTTCAAAAACTTCCGATCTCCTGCCTGCTATTTGTATTTTTCCTTTTACTTTTCTATATATGCTTGCTATTGATTTTATGATCTGTTTTGGTACTCCTATTTGCTCTAGGCTCTCCCAAATGCTTTGTCTATTTATTGTGTCAAAAGCTGCTCTTAAATCTATGAATGTTAGAAATAGTTCTTCTCCTTCATTTATTTTTCTTTCTATAATATTTCTTAGTACGAATATGTTGTCACTTGTTTGTCTTTCTGTTCTAAAAGCTGCTTGTTCTTGTTCTAGGTTCTCTTCTATTATTTTTCGGAGTTTTCCTTCCACCACTCTTGTATATACTTTAAAGCAAACACTTGATAGACATATCGCTCTGTAGTTTTCGCATTTGGTGGAGTCTCCTTTTTTATATATTGGTATTATTAGGTTATTCTCCCATTCTTCCGGTATCTTCTGTTTTTCCCATGATTCTCTACATATTTTCCATAACCACTCTACCCCTTTATGGCCCATCCATTTAATCATTTCTGGTTCTATATTATCTTCTCCACTTGCTTTTCCTATTTTTATTTTGCTTATTGCTTCTTCTACTTCTTCTCTCTCAATTTTGTATTCTTGCGTATCTTCTGTGTTTTTTAGTATTTCCTTTTTCTCGTTTGTTCCAAACTTCTTGTTATAGTACTCCCACCATACCTTCATTATTTCATTGGGTTCTGTTTTAATCTGGTTGTTCTCGTTTTTCATTTCTTTTATTTCTTTTTTCTGAGTTGTTTTCATATTTCTTATTTTATTCCAGAATAGTCTATTGTTTGTTTTGAAATTTGTTTCCAGTTCTTTGCTAAATTTCTCCCAGCTCTTTTTCTTTTCTAGCTTTATTCGATTTTTTACATAATTTCTTTTGTTTATGTATTCTTGTCTATTTAATTCTGTTCTGTCTCTATTATATCTTATCCAAGCTTCTTTCTTTTTCTTCACTTCCTCTTTTATTTCTTCATTCCACCACGCTGTCATTTTCCTTTCTTTATTTGTTTTAATAGTTCCACAAATTAGCGTTGCTTTATTTATTATGCTTTCTTTAAATTTTTTCCATCTTTCTTCTATTGTCATCATTTTTCCTTCTAACTCTATGTTTGTTAAAGATTTATTTATCTCTGCCTGATATTCTCTCCTTTTATTTTCATCTCTTAGTTTATTAATTGCTATCTTTCGGTATTCCTTTCTTTCCTCTGTTCTGTTTTCATTTTTGTTCATTTTCCAGTTAGCTTTTACTAGTCTATGGTGTGTTGATAGTTCTGCATCATTTTCTGTCAGAACTTTTTGGATTTCTTTTCTTATTTCTTGTGTATATGTAATATAGTCGATTATACTTTTCGCATTTCTTTCTTCTGCTCTAAAAGTATATCTTTCTTCTAGCTCTTGTTCCCAGTAGGTGTTTCCTATTAATATATCATTCGTTTGACAGAATTCTAACATCTTTCGGCCATTTCTATTTATTATTTCTTCTCCATAACTCCCCATACATCCCATTCCTGCGTTTTCATCTCTTCCTATTCTTGCATTCCAATCTCCCATTATTATTATATTTTCGCAGTTTTCTCTTTCTTTGTCTACTGTTTCTTGTAGCTCGTTGTAGAATTCTATCATTTTTATTTCTTCTGTTCCCTCTATTGGTGCATAAATCTGTATTATGACTATTTTTTCTTTTGCTTGTATTCTTAAAATAATTATTCTAGAGCTTATTGATTCGTAGTTTGTTACCATTTGGTTTATTTCTTCTTCTACTATTATCCCTACTCCCTCTTTTATTCTCTTTTCTGCCTCTGCCATCCCTGAGTAGTAAAGGTAATAGTTGTTTGTTAGTTTTGTGTATCCTTTTCCCAGTTTCTTTGTTTCGCTTATTCCTAGTATTTTGATTTTGTGATTTTTCATTTCTTCTGTAATTTCTATTTCTTTTCCTGTTAGTGACGTTATGTTCCACGTTCCTATTCCTATCTCTTCTCTTTTTTCTTGGAGGTTCAGTTTTTCTATCTTTCTTTTTTTAACTTATATACAAAAGCAGTGTATCCTCTCTCAATAACCCCCAGCCTCACTCCTCCTACTCCCCCTCCCTTTCCTAGCATTTACGCTTGAATTCAATTGGAGGGTTAATAGGTTCATAACCTTAACTTGACCTTTCACCACATCCTCCAGCCAATAATCGCAGCCTGCTGCTTTCGTTACTTATCCCCCCCCCCTTCCGCCAATCCCAATTTGCAGATCATCACGTTAGGTTAGGTTAGGTTAGGTTGGGTCAGGTAGGTCAGGCAGGCTCTTATTCTCATACCCCCCTTTTTAAATTGATTTACTTCATTTTAACAGACCGATTCACCTGGGCCGAACCCAAAACTTCACTAAACCCATCTTGCAAAAACCAATTAAAACCCTTTGTTTTCTTGGTTCTACTGTCTCAGTCGATAAGCGAAAACAGTAGTTTGGCATTTACTTTCGACTAAAACGAAAGTTACTCCAATGTGTCCGATGCCTCCACCAGAATTGATAAAATTTACGATTTCCACCAATTTCACATCCGGGTGAGGGGTGGGGGAGGCCAATTTTGGGGTCACAGAGGGAGTTTTGACCCCATTTTATCGCATCTGGCGGTCTAATTTAGTGCTTGGGAATCGGGGGGAAAGAAGGTGTTCTTTATAGCTTTTAGATGTCCATACGGCCATGAACGGTCAAACACCTTGTCAGTGACCTTAAAAATGCATTCAAGTCTGGAGGAAAACAGGTTACTTGGTAGGTGCATAGCTTGTAATATGTTTAGTTTCAAGATGCCTCTCCTCGAGTGCGTTACGTTGTTGCAATGCGCTGCTGTTTTAGCTGTAGTAGAGTTGTTAAAACGCAGGGGTGTTCAAAACAACCCTGAAAGGTTGGTGGCGCGTGTGCCGCCTACAAATACAACAGGCGTGCCGTGGTTTCAGTAAGTTTTTAAAAATAAATTGCATATTTATCAGAGTTTAAAAGTGAAGTTTTTTGTGTAGGGCTGAGGAACCACAACAAGAACCACCACAGCAACAACAACAGCAACGAGAACAGCACACAGCAACACGAGGAAGAGCCTCTTGTTGTAATTGATCTTGCAGGGTGAGTAGTTTGGCTAATTTAGAAAAGTTTAACTGTCTATTTTCTCACTTGTTTACAGGCTAACACAAGCGTCACCCCCGCCCCCACCCTCTCCTACACCGGGCCCGTCAGGACTAAACCGTTACCGGCAAAGATCTTCATCTGGAGATGAAGATTTTGTACCAAATAAGCGTCGGCGACGTTCGTCGAGGGTGCGTAATGAACCGAGGGAGCCTCGTCACCCTCGACGGCCGCGTGTAGTGCAACGAAATAGAGCGCCGGCAGTGCAACAGTAAGTTTATAGAATTTTGATAAGCCCCAGCTAAAATTTGGATAAAATTCTAGAGATCAGCAACAGCGGCGTCAACGGTGGGATCATCTTCCTCAAAGAAATTTGCAGACAGGGAATAGAGTTGTGTGTTATCTTTATATTATATTATATTCCACAAGTCTTACATATTTTACTTTTTTGTAGCCACACACCTAGTGAAGCGGTGGGCAACCCTATTGTACCACCACTGCCTGCACGGCCGACCTCCCCTGACCTGTTCGATGACAGCGAAGGCGGAACGTCGGCCGCTTTGGGGAACGCGGAAATGCCTCCACGGTCGACCTCTCCTGACAGCGAAGGTGGAGCGTCGACGCCCTTCGATATAAATTCGCAGGAGATTATGGAGGCATTCAGCGAGTAAGTTATCCTTTTGAAAAAATTTTTAAGAATTTTTAATATGTTTCTATTTCAGGGACTTTTAATTTAATTTAGGATTGTTAGGTTAAGTATAGTATGTAAGTTTAAATTTATTTGTACATTTGTATAGTTGTAGTATTTAATAAAAAAACTTAATTCAATGAAACTCGTTTTAGTTTATCAACAAGAAATCTAAATATTTTTATTTAATTTGACAAGTTTCAGAGTCTGTATAAACCTGTTTGATTCTAAAATGGAACTGCTGCACTTTATATAAACGAGAGTTTAAATATTTAAATATATATTTACAAATTACCGTTGATCGATAAATATCTTTAATTTTTTCACAGGGTTTTGTTTACACAATTGTTCAGTAAGATTAAATTTTAAAATAATTGGATTGTATTTTGGTAAATCGCTTAAACTACTTAAACAACAGTATTCTGCATCACATTATGCTTATATTACAAGGTCTTCAACTAAAGATTGTTTAAAACTATGCTATTAAAAACGTCATCATCGCCATCGAGCATAATTACTTCATTTAGCTGCTGCTGACTTGCTTTCTGCCCTTCCATTGCTTGAAACATCTCTTCCCATTCCTTATCTCCTTGAGCGTTTTGCGTGAAGGCTTTTAAGAGCGGATTCTGTACTGGTTTAAGAAATTCCTCTAATATATCTTGAGTTGTTTCCGTTACGCATTCTCCTCTTACTTATTTCATTAGCATTTTTTTTTGGGGTTTGGTAAGGAAGTAGACGGATTTTCTTCTATAACGCTTTGTGTAGCACATTTTTTCGATGATTTTTTTGTAAGCCTTCGTTTTACGTTATCCTTACTTTGAGCAAAATCCAATTCCGCCCCACTTTCGGCAGGAGCTGCTCGCTTTTTGCAAATTATTATTAAATTATTATTAATAAATAAATACATTTAACCATATAACACATAAGTTGTAAGTACAGGTTACAAATTGATACAAGTTTTACTTATAGAAGTAATGCAGAAGCGTGGCTTTTACGCATCCTTCTAGTATAGTTTTTTTTTTTTTTTATGTATCTCAATTAAGTAGACGGGACTGATGGATTGATGAGTTGAAGTTTCTTAATTTGTGTCTTGAAGCGTTTGCCCAGAACTTTTTTCGGAAGTATATTTTATCCATTTGATAATTTTTTTTTTATAGTTTTTGTTTGATACCAGTTTTCTCAATTTTTCTGGTAATTGATTGTAGGTTTTCGTGCCTATATTTATGAATGATTTACCCTTCTTATCGTTTAATGCCAACGTTAAATGCTTATTAACTTCTTCCTTCTGCACCTTTATTGACAAACGACATTCTTCGTAGTTTTGTTTTATAGACCATTCCCTCTTTTGAAGTATTTTCTCTTGTTTCATCCTTTCTTCTTGAATTTTTTTGGCTTACTGATGACATTTCTGTTCTTCTAAGCGATGTGTCAAAAATTCCGTCATAGATGCAGCAACCAAACTAATAAGATCCATATCAAACACATCAGTTGCTCGCATCCAATACGACTCCAAAGTATGTAGCGATTATTCCAAATTCTGTGTTTGCTTAAGTACATCCCCCAACTGAATTATTTCGTAAACACATAATACTTAAGGTTCTCGCCTCTAAATACTCTATCCCCCACTCACATTACTGCATAGAGCCGACCCGTGATACTTTACCCTCCCCACAACCATTCGACGAAATAATAGTTTAATGATCGAAAAAAACCTCCTAATCGGTCAACAACGTTCTCATCCGCTTTTCTAAATAGCCTTGTTGTTAATATAAGTACGTGCTGTATGACCTAATAACCGGCCAATGCCTCACACGAAACTAAAACGATTATCGAGGCAGTCTCACGCTCGTTCAATGAAAAAGTTCAGTACTCCAATTAAGGTCATTGGCACAAACTCAACAAGTTTGAACTCGTCCGAAGTCAACGACTTCCCTCCTTCTCCTCAGTGTCATAGAACCGGCGAATCTATACTACTAGTGCTATTTGCAGATGAAAATTTTAGAGCGACGATATCTTACATAGAATTGCACAGATTTTTAAAGTTTTAATTTATAAAGATTTTATCCACAGAGTTACCGACATACCGACCGCACTGTTCGATTTAGGAGCATTAGCTACAATAGCATAGTCTCTGTGGGTTGCGTAATGGTGCAATTTCCATATAAAAATTGAGGTGGGACTATTTCTTACAAGAAATTGCCGTAATTTTCAAAGTTTTAATTGATACAATATTTATCTAGAGTTACCTCCATGCCGATTTTATTCAGCTGCATCCCGTTAATTAGCCACATCCGAAGTGGGTGCGAAATAATTCTATTTGCACATGAAAATTCTAGGGCGACAATTTCTTACACAAAATTGCACATATTCTTAATGTTCTCATATATAAAGATTTTATCCACAGAGTTTACCGACATACCGACTGCAGTGTTCGATTTAGGAGGATAAGCTACAATGGCACCATCCCTGTAGGTTGCGAAATGGTGCTATTTGCACATGAAAATTCAAGAGAACAATTTTTTACAGAACATTGGACTTGTTCTTATAGCTTTATTATATGAAGATCTTATCCACATAGCAGCGTCAAAAATATTTATCCCTAAAGTTTGTGTCAGAAACCCCTAAAATATAGAAATAATATGCTGTAATATGTTTCAAAAGTCTTTTTATTATAAGTTATTTAATACATAAAGTATTTCGTCTTCACCTGAAGATTCAGATTTTTTGAAATCATATATTTTGACATTTAATAAAATTAACGTTTTATTGGATGGATTAATTGTTGTACAAGATCCACCATTTCGATTTAATGTAAATCGGACCATCATGATGCTTTGCAACATTTTAATAGATAGTCTATTCCGCAACTTATTTTTAACGACATTATAGATAGGGAATGCACGTTCGACACTCGCGTCTGAAATTGGAACAGTGGCAAATGCTAATCCGAATTTTAAAATATTTTCAAAACGTTTACAGCCAGCTGCGTCACAATCATTATAAACTTCAAAATAAAAATCAGCTGAAGAAGAGAGTAGTGTGAGATGACCGGTTCTAATTCAGAGGAGGAGGCTATGGTGCTGACGTCACGTCTAGAAACCACATTCCATCGGTCATTCGAGGACATTGGCTTGGATGCAAGTTGTTCGAAGAGCGTATTGTAACAAAACGTAGATGTTTGCGATGGTGCTGACGTCACATGCTTCACAATGAATTGAAACATATGTACATGTGTCGGTAATGTAAAATTAAATACGTCTGCAGCCGTCTGAAGTTTACGATTCTTAATAACAAAACGCAGATGTTTGCCATGGTGCTGACGTCACGTCTGGAAACCACATTCCATCGGTCATTCGAGGACATTAGCTTGAATGCAAGTTGTGCGAAGAGCGTATTGTAACAAAACGCAGATGTTTGCAATGGTGCTGACAAACACAAATACATACACAGAGAAACTCGGCTTACCGAGAAACATAAACATCTGGAATGCTACATATACATACATGTGTGTGTGTGTGTGTGTGTGTGTGTGTGTGTGTGTGTGTGTGTGTGTGTGTGTGTGTGTGTGGGTGTGTGTGTGTGGAACACTTCACTTGAAAAATGACGTCTGGAAACTACATTTTATCGGTCTTTCGAGGACATTGGCTTAGATGTAAGTTGTGCGAAGAGCGTTTTACGATTCTTAATAACAAAAACGCAGATGTTTGCGATGGTGCTGACGTCACTGTTTTCATTATCCTTAAGCTGAATCCATCGGCTTTCAGTATATCTTCGAAACTGTCCATGTTTATCAACAAATGCTAGTTTTACAGAGTGAAGGTTCTGCACGTTCTCAACTGTAAAGACATTTGTTCCATTAACATTTCTTAAAATAATAGTATCCCAATTTTTCTTCCATGTACAAGGCACAGCAACATCATTATTAAAATGTTTACAAACATAGGCTTCATCTCCAATAGTATTATCAGGTCGGGAAATGTAGAGGGTATTGTTATATAAATATGTTAAAATCAGCAACGACGACACACTGATCATGATTGCTTTTTTCCATAACAACTGTGACATTTAAAACGAGCAATATGGTTTGTATAATAAGTTCCCCTCCACTGAAGCCTATGTAATGGAAGGGGGATTTTACATAAGTTACGGGAACGAGTGAAGGAGCGGTAGATGCATAACAGAGTTGAGTGTGTTTAAGTCAGTATAACATGGAAACCATTATCGAAAAGTTTAATAATGTGCGGGTGGGTTATGAAGAGAAAGAAATACGTGCTCTGAAATCACTGGAAGTGAATCAAACGTATCCCGTGCAATGCTTCAAAAAGGTGAATACAAAATGGGGACCTCGTCTATTAGCTGATTTATACAGCTTTATCATATTTCTTCCGTGCAGACACGCAGAAGCTTTTACGGATGCAGAAATCGAGGACATAAACGAAAAAATTGTTAATAAAGTGGGTCATCCATCAATTCGCCTTAAAGGATTTGTTGGAAAAGCGGCTGATTTAGAAATACATATGTAAAATGTATAACATTGTATAAGAATATAAAAAATAAAAATCTAATTTATATTATGAACGTGTTTTATTTGTTTAAAGGAAAAAAATACAGTCAATTTATGAGTGTAAAGTCAACCAATATTTTACTAAAAGAACATTTTTATAAGCACAATTCTGTTCAACAGCGGTTGTAAATAAATGATAAAAACACACTTTAACTTTAAAATGAGTTGGGAGTTTGGAGAGAGCTGGACATCCGATATCTTCAATGTTAACAAAGTTAACAGTAGGAAAGGATTCCTGCAGCCACATCATCTTTTGTAATCCTTTAACATATACAACTGTTGACTCCATCAATATGGAGTGAATTCTATCATAAAGTGTAGAGTACGGAAGATCGCCCTTATCCCAACATAACCCATGAAAATTTCTTGTTAACCAGCGATTTTGACTTCTGTAACGAACGGGGAGAGCGTCCCATGGAAATGGTGGTTCAAATGTGAAATGATAAACTGGTTCTTCTTTTAGAGCAACAACAGCTACTTCTTTAAAAACAAATCGATTCTCACTACACTGAAAACCTTGTACGTCCAATAAGAAAGTCATCGTGCTCACTGTTCAGTACCGGTAAGAAAACTAAATTGTGGAAGTGATAGTTGTGTTTTATACTTCTTGAACTAAGTTTGTGGACGGATTGTAACGTATCACACGATCATGTATTATTAAACAGAAAGCTGCTGTTTTGTCTGGTATATTTTCTTTAGTTTGAAACTCTAGACGGATATCTATACTACCAGATTTAACAATTTCATTCTGATAAGAACAGTCTACTATTACAAGAGGAGCAATGACTAGAAATTGTTTAGGATCGAATAAGGGTTCACTTACACTACCATAATACGATTGTTGAAAGTTGGCATCCATTTCATATAAAACGGCAAATCTGGAAGTATCAAAATCTAAATTCAAATTATCATACGGGTACATAGTAGATCCTAAGTGAACTTTAAAATTGGTTAGTTTGCAGTGATCGAAGGCACTCATATTTGTTGCAAGATTATTACTTTTATCTGTTTGAAATCCGAAAATAATGAAGCGAGGCTTTTCCAATTGTGACGTTGTTTTCACATTCCAGTTGTGAGAATACGATTTGGAAAGTAGCGGATATTCATGTAGTTCCCAACTCCGAAATGAAAGTTCCATATTTAAATTTCGATCAACATAACGCAACAATTTCAAACGTTCAGCATCTGCACTGATACATGAGGAATTTTCCAAGAAATCTGATCCAAATGTACAAGTACATCTTCAAGTGGCGTTGCTGAGCAATATAAAGCATTATTGTCAGTGCTGCTGCGAACTAGAACTAATTCTTGTCGAACGTTTAATATTATTTTTCGGAAGTCTTCTGCAAATCCAAAAATCATACGTAGTGGAATACAAACGTTGAAGTAACCGTTGGAATCTACTAGTTTTACAGAACTAAGCTTAATTCCTTGTAGATCGCTTAATGCAGGAGGCAACCATCCACTGTTACTGAGACGTTTACTTTCATTCTCGTTGTAAGATGCGTAACCTTTCATTGTTGTAACCATGCCAGGATTACGGACTCGATCAATAACTTTTCCACCTAATTCATAACGAATTTCATCAAACAGGTGTAAAATTCCATTGTGGATAAAAGAAGTGTTCGCAGTTGCCTTTCCATCATTTTTAAGAAGCAAACGACCCTCTATGTATAGGAAACTACTAGAAGGCAAAGTGTAAACATCTTCATTTTCTATTGGAATACGTATCGTATCATTATTTTGAAAGTTGAATTCGCATAAGGTTGATGAGTATGTTTATCAGCGTTAACTATAGCGTTATCGAAGACTGCTTTTTCGGTAACATTCAGTATTTCTGCTACCATTTTACCGTTTCCTCTTTTTCAATCGCAACCCCAAAGATTTAAGGAACTGTTTATTGAGCGGTGTTAATCGCTTAATGGTTGTAGGCGAAATAAGCATCCGGGATTGTGGTAGTAGTTTTATAGTACTATTCTTCTTTGAATATCGTTGGGGACAGCTATATTGCACTACCATGTTACGCTTTTCGTAAGTGCAGTCTTATTGTGACACGCTCTCCACGGAAATTAACTAGATTACCGTCTTGATCAACTATTTTAAGGGAAATGTAGTCGATGACACGAGTGTTGATTGATAAATAAATAAGATTTGTAGGATTCTCAACAATTTTAAATCCGGGGGGCACATTAGGAAAAAATTGATGTAGTATATGTCCATCTAGTCCTTTAGCACCATCACTGGTATGTATGTAGGAGTTAGTTACGAGGTTACACATCACTGAAATCGCGTTTACTTTGAAAATGTCAGCTACATTATCAGACACCTCTTTAAGTGATGGTAGAAGCTTATTTTCAAAACCCAATATCTTTGCGGGAGAATCTGTAGGAGCGAAGTTGACTTTTTTGGTACTTTTTATATGGCTTTTTTAAGGTAGTATTGTCTCCAAACAATTCAATAGCATCATCAGTATCTCGCAATTTCTCGCGAAGATAATGATTAATATCATCGATTTCATAGGATCCTTCCGGAAGAACAACGACTGGTGGTGTAGAACCTTCAAAATAGAATTTGTTGTTAGTTTCATCGATATTCGGAATACTGTTATATGCTTCACAATTTAACAAAGCAATTTGATATTCATCATCATCGCTTAAAAAAATTGGTGGACTTATTATCATTTGCAGCTCCGACTTTGTATTAGTCAAGGTAAATGTGTAAGACATGTTTTCGGTTTGACGTTCTGTCTACTACAACGAAGTTAGTTTGATGGTTTGTTTTTAAGAAAAGGTTTGCGTAGTCTCCTTAAGGAATTGAACAACTAAATGGCCGCAGTTAATATCTGAGGGGTTCTGAACACGATTGTAGTTATAAGTGATAGCACAAGGTCCGGAAGATTGTAAATATTGAACCATTTCTTTAGGTGGACGGAGATCTCCAAAACTGTCAAAGTACATAGCTTTGTTATTTCGCTTTACATACGCTGTCCAATGTGTACCAGTTCCTGTGTCTAAATCTAAATTAACAATTCCACTTTCACACCTTTTAACTTTTCTGGGTAATTCGTTACGCATAAAGATTCCCCGAAAATGTGGAATTTGTAAATAGTTAATGTAATTGACTAAATCCAAATCTGTCAAAGGACGATTAGGTAACTTTACGAAAAATTTTACGTTTTTTTTTTTTTGTTGATAAGGTCTAAGGTATAAACCGAAACCTTTACGGAAAGGTTGTACTGAAATATTTTTTCCAAGAGCAATAGCTTCCATTGAAGCGTTATGACGTTTATCTTCTTCTAGCTGTTGTTGTGCTGTTTTCGCATCGCGTACAGCTTCAGCTATCCCAGCAGCACCGCCAGAGAGAGCTCCAAGTGCTGATAGTCCAGCGAAAATCGGAATTAACGGTAGAAAACCACCCGTCTTTGGAATAGGAATGATTCTGGGAGATTTAGATCGCTTTTCAAATTTACGAATTGCATTTAGTGCTATTTTAGCAGCATGTATCAGCTGGAGAGGTTTCGTTTTCTTAAGAGCAATTTTCGCAGTTGTCACTAGCCTACGAAACGGTAGAGCTCCTCCTTTTCTTGTTCGTCTTCTCTTCTTTATTTTTCGCAACGGAATTGAGCCACCAACTTTACGACGTCGCTTTTTGTGCCCCATTCCAAGTTTCTCTTTACCCTTCATAGCTGAAGCAATTGTGAGAGCTGCCAAGCGTTCACCAAAAGACGCGTCCGACGACTTTAGTCTTTGTAATGATTGTTGCGCCAAAACTTTATCAGCAATTCGACGATGGGAAATGTCTGGAAAAGTTTTGTAAGCAATATCGTGTAATTTACAAGATTCGTCAAGGGGATTTATACCCATATCACCTCGAGCTAATCGTTTGTTTAGTCGAGTCCCTGGACCGCAAAAGTTATACCCTGGAAGGTGTAATTCAATAGGTAATTTATCTATAAACCTATTCAGAAAACCTCGTGTCATGGAACATGTGTAGTGTTACCTCTTTCACTATACTGAACGAACTGATTACATAAACACTGTTAACTCTAAATTTATATATCCGAGAGCACACGCGCAAACCGTTTAATAATAAATAAACATGCGGATAGTACAACATCCATCTGCTCTACCGATAACCAATCGTGACTTCAACATCCCTTCGAAAATAAATCGTCATGGTCCTTTATTACCATCAACAATTAGATGTATCGTTGCAGGACCTTCAAATTGCGGAAAAACAAATGTGATTATGGGACTTTTGGAGCAACCAAACGGTTTACGGTTTGAAAATGTATATGTTTATTCAAAGTCATTGTATCAACCAAAATATAATTATTTAGCTGAATTATTGAAACCAATTGTTGGAATTGGTTATTTTCCCTATAGAGACTCTGACGATGTAATTGCCCCATCACAGGCAAGACCTAATTCTGTATTCATCTTTGAAGATGTTTCGAATGAAAATCAAAATAAGATAAGGGAATACTTTAGTATGGGAAGACATAACTCAATCGACACTTTTTATTTAAATCAAACATATGCACAAATTCCCAAACATTTAATTGGAGATAATGCAAATTTAATAGTACTGTTTAAACAGGATGAATTAAATCTCAAACACGTCTTCGCAGACCATGTCACTACAGACATGACTTTTGACCAATTTAAAAATATTTGCGCAGAGTGTTGGAAAGAGAAGTTTGGATTTCTAGTGATAAACAAGGATTGTGGTTTAAATGAGGGAAGATATCGCTTAGGATTCGATAAATATATATTAATGTAAGTGATATAAAGTCAATCAGTTGTTAAAAGACAACCTTGACAAGAGCATGGATGTAAAAGCAAAGAAAGAACTAATCAAAGTTAGGAAAGCGGTAAAGAGGAAATTACAAATGTTAAAGGAATCGACAGCAGGACAGAATCTCCTGTTGCAACAAGCATATCAACCACTTACAAAATCGCTTCTTAACTTGAAATCAGAGCTGGGTGAAGAGATCAAAAAAGAATTAAAGCCAGAAGTGAGTAATTGGTCGAAAGGCGACGTTCCAGCTTCGTCAACACCAATAAAAATTAGAAAGCTTGACCCTTCGAATGCTCCAGGTACCTTACTACCAGGTGCTCCTTCATTCTTAAGGGAAGAAAGTGTTTATGAAAGTGACCCAACAACGGGTCATGAAAACACAGAACAGGATAATGATGAGTTTGAACAATTGAAGAAAGCGTACATAGACTATATCAAGATGATGTAACCGATATCAGACAAGCATTCGATAAAGTGTTGTATTTCGTTGATGTGGCTAATAAGCGTATTACACATTTGAACGAGCCTACCGCTGGGTTTCGTGCAGCTACTAAAATGTATGTAGATGAGAAAGATCGGTTAACAAAAGAGCATATCAGAATCGAGTGTGAAAAAGTAAAGGATCGTGCTGTCAGTGAAGGTGTCAGAAGGATGAAGGATTTACGAGAAGAGTTGAAAACGGCTGTCTCCAAAAGTGGTGAAATGATGATGAAAACTTTTAGTGATAATATAGAGTTAGCGATTAAAAATTTGGAAAGAGAACTTGAAACATATAATACTGACAGGGATAAAGAAATAACAAACAAGGTGAACGATATAATAGAAAAGAATGCTGTCAGAATCATGGACGTCTTTTCAACAAAAGTAAAACTAGAGCGTAAAGATGTAGAAGCGTTTGTTAGGAAAGGGGATGAAGAAGTATCGAAGAAATTGAAGACGGAAATTGTGCAAGATATGAAAAATGATATAGACACGAGTTTTGAATTAATTAAAATCATGATTCAGGATGAGTGTAAAAAAGTTAAGGAATTTGCAGAGAAAGAAATTCAACGAACCAATAAAAAGAAAGATGATCTGAAAAACGAATTAGTGGTAATGGTGGAATCACTAAAAAAGGAAGCAAAGGAGCTGAAAGTAAGGCTAGATACTCTGCAACAACAAAGAGGAATAGGTGGTGCCAAATCGAGCAGTTCTAAACCAACAACAGCAGCTCCGTCCGTGTAGTTCATCATTATAAGGGAAATGTTAAATGTGAAAGAAGAACTAGTGAAAGAACTGCATAAACCTGCGAGAATTAATTTTACACGTCGTAAAGTGATAGTGAAAGGATTAGATGATCTTCATTAAGCCGATTTAGTGGAAATGATTCCGTATGCGAAAGAAAATAAAGGTGTCAGATACATTTTGGTTGTAATAGACGTTTTTTCAAAATTTGTGTGGGCTCAAGCAGTAAAACGCAAAACAGGTGAATATGTTGGAAGGGCTCTACAGTTAATTTTCAAAAGAAGTAAACGTATTCCTAAGAATATGCAAACTGACTTGGGAAAAGAATTTTACAACGAACAAGTGAAACAAGTTATGCAAAAATATAAAATTAACCATTACTCAACGTATAGCACCAAGAAAGCGTCAGTTGTGGAGCGGGTAAATCGAACACTAAAATCAAAAATGTGGCAACGCTTTAGTTTACAAGGATCCTACAAATGGTTGAAGTTATTACCAGATATAGTACAGGAATATAACAATTCGGTTCACAGAACTATCGGAATGAGACCAAGCAAAGTTAGTAAACGAAAAGAAGAAACACTTTTGGAAAGTATTTACAACAATCCACAGAAGGTGGATTTACGAGAAATTAAGTTTAAAGTTGGAGACTGGGTACGAATAAGTAAACATCGTGAATTGTTTAGCAAAGGTTATACCCCGAATTGGTCTAACGAATTATTTACGATTAGCTACATAAAATTGTCACATCCAATTATGTATTACTTAAAGGATGATAAAGGGGAAGACATAAAAGGAGGATTTTATGGTATGGAACTACAGAAAGCGAAATATCCAGATGTTTATTTGATGGAACGTGTACTAAGACGAAAAGGTGACATGGTTTACGTCAAATGGTTGGGGCTTAACCAATCTCATTACAGCTGGATTCATAAAAGGAACGTTTTGTAATGTATCCCCAGTTTTTTTTTTTCTGATAATAAAGTCTGCAATGTTAATAATGATTTTCTTTACCCCTTCGCCAATGTATGATTATAAATAAGATATAACGTGACGAGTTTAATCAGTTGTAATCGTTAGTTGCTGCATTGAACGTTTAAGACGTAGTAATCGTTGAAAGTTACGTAATTGAAGTTAAATTTTACAAAGAGGGTTTATTATCTTTGAAAAGATATTTGGTAGCGTCAGAGTTGGATAGCGTGACAGAAGAATTCGAATTAAAAGGTGAATACGATAAAATCGTAATAGGAGGCTACTTAGTGGTCGATGAGAGCGATCCTGACGATTTTGAAGTATAATTTTTATAAAAATGGATTCATTATCGTACGAGTTGTATCAAGCAGAAAAGCAAGTCCTCATTCTCAACCTTCGAAGAGCAATACTATCAAACGATTTAGATAGAGTTAAAGTTGTGTTGTCGAAGTTGGGAGTTGCAGTACCAAAGGAAGCATTCAAATGGTTAACTGTAACGCAAGAGACATCGTTCGATATTTTATACTTCATATTCGAAAGAAAGCAAAGGTGTGACGAATTGGTAGATGAATTTCTAAAAGGTTGCTGTGAAACAGTGGAAATAACCGTTGATGATGTCGAAATGATTTTAAATAAAACAAAGTATAATTTCATGCGACACGACGTATATTTTTTAAAGGAAATGTTAACAAACGGATCAGTTCTAATGCGGGATAAGAAGTTCTCCGTAATGAATGTCAAGAAAAAGTATGTTACATTGTTAAAGTGTGTGGATGACTTAATACTGGATGTAGCATACTACGCACAACCGAAAAATTTGGAAAAGTGTATTAAACTGATCAACTTGTTTCGGCTTCCGTATACATTAAGTCCAAATATCAACGGTCGTCACCAAACAGTGCTGCAATGGATAGAAGAAAATATTTTAAGAGAAGGAACGGACAAAGCTGCAGGCTGGCAGAGCGGTCCTGACTCAGACAAATGGCCATCAAGTAATATCGAAGATTATAAGAAAATTTATTCATTGTTAATGTTATTGAAACAATAAATTGTAACAGTAGAAATCGTACACATGTTATTTGTGAAGTTGAGGAATATATTTCGCAGAATAAAAATAGTAAACAAACAAGTTGTGTAGTAACGTTTTATTATTATTTATACAATACAGCCAATATTAAGGATAAAATATTTACATTGAGTGACATTTCAGCGTAAGCTATACTTAAACAGAACTCCAGGTAGGTATTACAGTAGGTGTTCATAAATATTATCAATGGCTTCCTGTGGAAGTGACCAAGCTTCGAAAAGTCTTTTAATAAAGTATTCTCCAACCGTTAAGTCGTCGGTATACGGTAGATGAAAATTTTGTATAAATCGATCAACGGCACCGTCGAACTTTGAAAGGGAACTGTTTGAGTTTTTTAGATTGTAATGTCCCCGAGGAAGAGTATTCGTTGTTTTCGGAATTAAGAAACGTTTAACATCTTTAGGAGGGAGGGCTACTTTCGTTTTCATATGGGTAAACATAGTATGCAGATCGGAAACGAAAAAATTCATGCATTTAAGAATGGTGGCGTCATCTCTAATGACGCGTAGGTAATCATCGATTTGAAGATGTAATTTAATGACATTTTTCTTGACACCTTTTGCTATTTTAACAATTTGATCAACAGCTTCAACGCAGTAAGCTTTTGCTCCGGTTCCATAGAATGCTTTTATGGGATTATTAGGGAATTCGTCTTTAAATTTGCCAATATCAGAAGAGGTAATAGGGATATTGAAACCATTATCATGAGGATAATTGGAAGTGTCGAAGTGATGAATATTTTCAATCATATCTCTGTAGAAATTTTCGGTGAAAACTTTAAGAATGAAGGAATCAGTATTCATATACATCAAAGAAATATTTTCTTGATATTTTTGCTTAAGAAAGCCGTAGTAGAAGTCATACATAACAACTTTTGATAAATCCAAAATAGCGAAACCTACATAGAGCGGTTTATCGTAAACAATATGTAATTTATTCATCTGAATAGCTACGAAATGGGGGGTGAAAATTTTTGAATTTCTAAAATTGGGTTTAGCTATTAAACTTTCAGCACCAAGGTACCGTCCAACGTTTTGCCAATGAGTAACCAACTTGACGTCAACTCGTTTATCAACGTTCTCCATCGTTTTTCCGAAAGTACTGTTGTTCATCAATTTAAAGAAAGATTTCCCAAACTTATTATTACAAATATTACGTTTTCTAGTATTCAAATCTATGAAAGGTTTCAACCATTGTGACTGTTTAAACTGAATAGCTCTATGCACTTTAAGTAATTTTAATCCGCTCTGGAGAGCTTGTTTAAGCGGTAGGTAATGAACAATATACTTTGTCTTAGTCATAAGGTTCGGAATCAATTTTTTGACTCTACCATTAGCATTACCAGGAGAAATAATATTTTCAACTAAAAAGGGAAGATCAGCATGTAAATCGTGTAGGTTTTGGGGATATTGAACGTCAACTTCAAGTACATAACCTTATTCAGAAGAAGCATTTAAATCGAGAACATTTAATTCATCAATTTCAGCATCGGTGAGCCAACGAAAATGGGATATGGGAAGGTATTGACTCATGCTGTGTCCATACAAATTGGTAGCATCCAAATACATAATGTAGGAAGTGGGAGCAGATGCGTCATAATCAGGAAGGTGTGGGTTATTAGCGAAATGCATTCTTTGAACACACTGACTTATTCCTCCACGTACCCCTTTTTGGAAAAACTTTAACATATCGATGTCAGTTAGAAGTTCTAAATTAACGCGAGTGAATTTTAACATGCTATCCCACGCTAGCCCAGAAGCGGTGTAATACTGAGCGGGGTCCAAGGCGTAAGTGGAAATACATATTTCACGAAAATTCTCGAACACGTCAGCTAACAGTAGGGCATCGGTTTTCAAGTAGAGGTCAGAATATTCTCCGAGAGTGGAGCAGTTAAAGGTTTTCCAAACGGTGGCAGCTCTTTCATAATCTTCATCGGAAATGGGTAGAGATGTTAATTTATCGAAAAAATCGTCTTTGAGAGGGAACGTTGATTGGTCAAGTTTAGTAATATCGTCTACGTAGGAGTAAGGGAAAACCCCTTTCCGTCGCACAAGTTGAAATTGTGTAGGATCAGAAAAATACTTCTTCACTTGGAAGCATTGAGAAGGGTCGAGTTCTTCAGACAGTTTATCGAGGGAGGAAGCCATAAAACGAAAGGAATCGAGAAATCGAATCTTAACAAATACGTTTTGAGTAGAGTTATCTGACACACCGGGAACAGTATCAACTCGCAATAATTTGGTAAAGGAAACGTATTTTTCTTTATTTTGAGCAATTACGCTAAATTTAACATCGTTGACAGCCATTTCTTTTAAAAATAAATGACAATCGTAACCGGAGAGGTTGTGGAAGAAAACAGGCACAAAGTTGGGTAGTTTGTAGTTTAAGTTACATCTGGAATGAGCGGCCCCTAATCGAACTTTACCAGTCAAATGACAATGATCGCGAACCTTTACATCATCGATTAGGAGGGGCTCTTCGCAAATATTACAAGACGACGTTTCACAGAAAAGTCGCATTTCTTCATCAGTCAAAGGTATCATAGGAGCTGGGGTCTTTAAAAATCGGTGATAAATATCAGAAACGTCTTGATCAAGAGTTTTAACAAATTGATTAGCACAATCAGGTCCTCTATAAGTTCTGAATATTGAAAGGGAATCGTCAAAAGAGCACTTAATCAAGTATGCAAACGAGTGCGGTTGATGTTCGTGGGTAGGTGTGGTGGAGGTCTTGTTAGGATCGGAAAAGCATGTATGAATGGGTCGCAATATGGTTTCGAAGTCTGCATAAACAACAAAAGGTACTTTGATACGTTTCTGGTAGTTTTGAAATTTTAAAGCGTTATTAGGGATGAGCCTACCCATCTTATCCAATTTGAGATCAGCAGTTGGCAGCGTCGTGTAAACGTGGTTGCAATCATTCCGCTGATGACGGTGCAGGTGAGCCACAGAGCTAAAGTATTGCAAGCAGCCGTCACATAGGAATTTGCGATGTTCTGTTTTGGAGAGTTGTTGAGAGAGCAAACGGGACATATCCTTAATCCAACAGTAATGATTATTTCCTCGATCATCGTGTAGCAGGAGTAAATTGATGTGCAGCCTTCGTTTGACGGACGAGTAGTAGAGGGGACCAACAATTTCCCAGATCCATTTTCCATCCTTCAAAACGTATTCAGTCCCGTAAACATTCACAGAGCAATGGTTCTTCGTTTTAAACTTGGGAATGTCGTTTAATTTAATAGGAAAATCGATACCGTCATAGTCCATCGTGCGGGAGTAATGCGGATAGGAAGTCGTTCTGTGCGGGTTGGCTTAGGCGGGATACAAAGCTGAGGTTATTGCCCACGCAAAGCAGGCTTGGTCATCGTTTCGTACGTTCACAACAGCTCTCTTAAGTACAATTTGTTTAGGTAAAGGAATGTAAGATGAAGCTCTAAGGGGATTGTACTTGTTGCAATTGAGTTCTAGGAAAAGGACTCTTTCCAAAGCCCATCCTGTAAGAATGAAATAATAGTAAACACAAGTGAAATATATATAGAGAGAATGATAAATTACCTGACTCTCGTTCTTGAAACTCAGAAGCTTTACCCTCAAGAACGTCGAAGAAGCTTTGGAGAATATTGGAAAGATCCGTCGACTGAGTGACAACTTTGTAATTGGTGTTGAAGGATTTCACGTCAACCAATTGTTTAGTATCATGCACATACCGTCCGAAAAGTTCCAGATTTAGTTTAAGCGTGTCATGCAGTTGTATCTGATTACGAATAACACGCAAGCATTTGTCGAAAACTTCGGCGAAAAAGTCAGTATATGACAGGAAGAACTTGGCGGATGAAATACGAAAGGACACAGTTCTGTTAGCGAACGCAGACGAAAGGAAAGTAATTCCTTCCTCAAGAGGAGAGCAGCAAGTTTGTTTATGCTTGAGGCTACGAAGGTGGCCGTTGTAGGAATGTTGTGGAACGTAAATCTTACAAGTATCACACCAGCGGTCAGAAGAACCAGCAGGCGTAGCAATTTTAAGTTTTTTCTTCGGCAGAGGCGATGTATGTTGGAGCTGTGCTCGTTTCCGACAAGAAGTTAATCGATGTCTTTTTAAAATATCAGATCGTGTAAAGGAAGCATCACAGTCCGGACAAGGGATCATAGCGGCTAGCGGTAAGAGGTATATCTCGACAACGACTGAGGAATACTGAACGCGAGGGACAATAAAGAGCGATAGGAAAAGGGGAGGGATGTGTAAGGTGGAGAGGGTCATAAGGAGAGGGGCGAAAGGAATATATACTGAAACTGTAATGGGTACGGTGTGGTAAGATGAGTGCTCAACAACAGGGTAACGGTGTTGATTTAGCTGCTGAGCTAAATATGAACGAAACCGAGCTGGCTGATATATTGGAAAACTTCTTTCCAAACGATTCCTTCACATCATCCGCTAAAGGTGAGGGGTGTGTTGGAGGTACTACCACGGCAACGATGGCAGAGCCTGTGGCTAACACCTCTACGATGGCGGTGGCGGGAACGAAGTCGATATCGATGAAGTCGAAGAAGCGATCGTATACACGAAGGTTGTCGGCTGCTCCATTCGATTATTCCAAGATAGTGGACCAAGTAGGAGAAGCCATAAATAGTGTTAAGGAGGAAAAGCGGCGACGAGAAGTGGTACCGAATGAAAGAGAGACAAAGGCCGCTTCATTGACTGAGTACATGAAGCGGAAAGAGAAGGAGCTGGAGGAGTTGAACAGATCGGTAGTTGAAACGAGAAAGGAGGTACAAGAAATCGAACATAAGCTAGCTAACCTTAAGTCTGCTTTACTGAGTAAATTTAATGACTAAAATTCAATGATGTTTTATATTATATTGTATTATATTCAATAAAATTCTTTTATAT
The DNA here is from genome assembly GCA_947389935.1 of Agrilus cyanescens. Classification (NCBI taxonomy): domain Eukaryota; kingdom Metazoa; phylum Arthropoda; class Insecta; order Coleoptera; family Buprestidae; genus Agrilus; species Agrilus cyanescens. Next base: position 23,579,522 of record OX376704.1, read on the forward strand.
TGTATCGTTTTATATTTTGTAATTAAAGAAATAAAAGAGAATATAAATTATAAATAAAAACATTTTATTTATTTTAATATATAAAACAATACAGCTAGGTACATAAATTTTATTATACAAAAAACAATACAGCTAGGTACATAATAAAAAAACAAATTTAACAAAATGTTTTAATATAGACCGCCGCCCCGTGGGCCATGGCACAGATGACCAGTGTCCCCTGAAAAGAGGTCCACGCGAGCTGGGCTTCCAGGTGTTCGTTGAAGGCTCCGACCGGCCTTCTGTCGGACACCTTCCACATCGTCAACCCTCCAGGAGTGGTACTCTCAAAAATGATGGTGTCCACCCTTATATTGGTTCCAGTTGGCATGGAACCAAGAAACAATTTGGAGGAGGAGGAGGATATGAGTGGGTGAAGCATGTGACGTCAGCATCATCGCAAACATCTGCGTTTTGTTACAATACGCTCTTCGCACAACTTGCATCCAAGCCAATTTCCTCGAATGACCGATAGAATGTGGTTTCCAGACGTGACGTCAGCACCATGGCAAACATCTGCGTTTTGTTATTAAGAATCGTAAAACGCTCTTCGCACAACTTGCATCTAAGCCAATGTCCTCGAAAGACCGATGGAATGTAGTTTCCAGACGTCATTTTTCAAGTGTGAAGTGTTCCACACACACACACACACACACACACACACACACACACACACATACACACATACACACACATGTATGTATATGTAGCATTCCAGATGTTTATGTTTCTCGGTAAGCCGAGTTTCTCTGTGTATGTATTTGTGTTTGTTAGCACCATTGCAAACATCTGCGTTTTGTTACAACACGCTCTTCGTACAACTTGCATCCATGGTCGATGGAATGTAGTTTCCAGACGTGACGTCAGCACCATCGCAAACATCAGCGTTTTGTTATTAAGAATCGTAAACTTCAGACGGCTGCAGACGTATTTAATTGTCGTGGCGTCCCAGTCGAAAAGTGTATCATTGCGGGGATTCTGGGGGGGGGGGCTAGTAGTGTGTTAAGCGTGTTTATGTGCGGATGCATTAGTACAACCAAAGGTAAAAGACACTTTAAGTTTTGTATTGCAAATTTACCTGTATGATCAATTTAAAGTCAAGTGAAATGGATATTATTCAAAATAATTGTAAATTGTCAACCCTCAATTGTATAATTATTTCTTCATCAAAATTAATTATTGATTTGAAGATTGAGTTTGCAATTATAAAACATTTTGTTCATATTCAAGATTTCTTGCTAGATTTGTAAAAGTTTTACTGATTTAAAAGAATGAACAATATTATTTTCGTCATTTTTCAAGTGTGAAGTGTTCCACACACACACACACACACACACACACATGTATGTATATGTAGCATTCCAGATGTTTATTTTTCTCGGTAAGCCGAGTTTCTCTGTGTATGTATTTGTGTTTGTCAGCACCATTGCAAACATCTGCGTTTTGTTACAATACGCTCTTCGCACAACTTGCATTCAAGCTAATGTCCTCGAATGACCGATGGAATGTGGTTTCCAGACGTGACGTCAGCACCATGGCAAACATCTGCGTTTTGTTATTAAGAATCGTAAACTTCAGACGGCTGCAGACGTATTTAATTTTACATTACCGACACATGTACATATGTTTCAATTCATTGTGAAGCATGTGACGTCAGCACCATCGCAAACATCTACGTTTTGTTACAATACGCTCTTCAAACAACTTGCATCCAAGCCAATGTCCTCGAATGACCGATGGAATGTGGTTTCTAGACGTGACGTCAGCACCATAGCCTCCTCCTCTGAATTAGAACCGGTCATCTCACACTACTGAAGAGGTATTCGTCGATATTTTATTACTTAATTGGTGCCACTCAGACTCGATGTCATTTTTCTTGCCATATATATTAGTTCGCTGAATGTGATTCAATATTGGTTTTATATCGAGTTTAATTTGAGATGTAACAACCCTTGGGTGCAAATCAGCAACCGTTTTCAACAGTGATAAATCACTGGGAAGCCTTTTCTGAATCTGTTCGGCCAGAGAACATAAAAAGTTCTTGCATCGTTCTCTGACATCCAACAGATCCTTTTCTTCAAGTTGTTGTGATATGGTATGAAAGTCAAAACCAAAATACATTGATGTTGTATGCATCAGATGTTCACGGAAATTAAATTCTATCAGTTCAGAGTCCACCAATTTTTCCAACTGTGAAGGTACAACAAGTCGTCTTAGCAAATTTTTGTATAACAAAAACAAATCCTCAAACAATTTGATAGGTTCAACATTGTTACTTAGAAAAAGTAAGTTTAATTGCGTCACATGTTTTAATTCATTTTGTAGAAAAATCAATAAAGCTTTAAAAGGAAGCCTAACAATCATAAAGCTGTTCCGCTATGTAACATTTGTCATCAGATTTTGCAATAGAAAAAAGCAGCTTCAATTCCTCCCACTGCTCCAATATTGTGTTAATAGCTTGATAACGAGCGAGCCAGCGAGTTCCGCTAAGTCCTTGGATTTTTTTCGGATCAGTGTTATTATTCATGGTTTCATATAATGTTCTGTAATAGTCCGAACGTTTAGGGCTGTACGAAAACCAGCTATGGGTTTCTCTTACAAGAAATTCTTATTGGCGTGGTAATGATTGATCCGCCTTTTCCGCGCATAAATGCAAAGAGTGGCAAACACATTTGACAACAATTAAATCAGGCAGTTCTCTTTTTAAAATAGCAATCACCGAATTATGTTTACCAACCATAACGTTTCCTCCATCAACGCCGATTCCGATCATATTTTCAATTTTTATGCCATCCTCTTTAAGTTGATTGACAATTGCTTCATGCACACTTTTTGCATCACATTCTATTATCTGTATTATTCGATAAAAAGTTGTAACAACTTGCTTTACCTTGTGTGAAAGAAAGCGAATCATAATGCATAACACTTTTTGTGTCGAAATATCAGTACTTTCATCTATTATAATGGAGTACGGAAAATCTCCTATATCTTCAACCAAAGCTTCGAGCATCGATGGACCAAGTACATTTTTTATTAGCATTGAATACTTAGTTCGATGAATTTTTAGGTTTTTTAGAGCATATGATGAAGGATCTAATTGAGGGAGTATACTAATCAAATGATCTTCAGTTAACAAGAAACAGTGCTCGGCGATAAAGGCAGCGATTTTCAACTCGGTAATTTTCGTGCTTTCTGACAAGACTGGTTTATATACTTCAGAAATAGATTTATATGCTTTCGCTGATTTTTCCCAGACTGTGGCTTTTTTATGTTTTTCAATTTTAGCGTGACTAACCAAGTCTTTTTTGTGGGCTTTTAACACACAACAGGTCGCCAATGTTTCACTCGTAACATCTGGTGCAAGCCAACCTGCAATAAAAACATAAATTGTACTAAAATAACTTGATTGAATTATGAATTGAATGACACATGATGATGTATGTATAGTTAGGAAGTATAATCACAACATGCTTTGATTTTGGTGAAAAAATAGGAAAAAATTCAATCATGGCAACACCAACACCACTCAATCAATTTCTGAAAAGGCCAAAGTAGCCAGAACAAATAGTTTAAAAAAAAAACAATCATATTTTTATAAATATTGTTTAAGTATGCATTATGTCCAAACCCGAAATAACCATAACATATCAAACATCACCAACACCACTGACCGACTCATCCACTTCAACAACTACCTATATACCTAAATAAAGATACCTTTTATAAATTTTATTGAAGAACGAGTACTGCCGTAGTTAGATGACGCCGATGATACTATTGTAAAAAATCATAAATATTGAATTGTTTGTCTTGATCATTTAAAAATTACAAAAATGCAATGAAATCTATTTACCTTTTAGACCTGGATCTGTTTTCCAAATCTTCGTGTACTTCTGACTGTACGTTTTTTTTTAATTTATTTTCCTTAGGCGGAATTATTAACACATTTCTTGTCGACACACAGTACAAACCAAAATCGAAATAACAATCGTCCTAATAATATTCTTAATCTATTTTTTGCCGGTATCCTATCTGACATAAGCTAATGTCAAACATACGTTCAAGTTTAAAAAAATATAGACTTAATACTTATACACAACAATAACCGCCATATGCACAGACAATAAAATGACCGACAGTGGCATCATTATTGCCGCCAGTCACCACAGAGTGGTTGTAGAATTACGTATTAGATGTCGTTATAAGTCGCTAGGTCAAGAAATAACTATTAATATTATGAATTTAAAAATATCAGTCAAAAAATCCCTGAAAATACCCCTAAAAAATTCAAACCTCTAAAATCCCATTTCACTTATTTACCCCCTAAATCTGGGGGGAAAACCCCTAAGTTGGTAGCCGTGCCACATAGTTACCGACATACCGATTGCACTGTTCGATTTAGGAACATTAGCTACAATAGCACAGTCCCTCTGAAGTTGCGTAATGGTGCTATTTGCACTTGAAAAATCCAGTAAACAATTTTTTTCAGAACATTGGACTTGTTCTTATAGCTTAAGTATATGAAGGGTTTATCCTCAGAATGCTATTCCGATTGCTCTGCTCGATCTGGAAGAATCAGCTACATTGGCATCATCTCTCAGGGGTGCGTAATGGTGCTATTTCCATATGAAGATTCACGCGCGACCCTCTCTTACAAGAAATTGGAATAATTTTTAAAGTTTTAATTGATAAAAGGTTTATCTAGAGAGTTACCGCCTTATCGATCTTACTACTTGATTCAGCAGCATCGTCTTAATTAGCCACATCCCCAATGGGTGCGAAATAGTTCTATTTACACATGAAAATTCTAGAGCTACAATTTCTTACACAAAATTGCACATATTCTTAATGTTCTTATATATAAAGATTTTATCAACAGAGTTACCGACATACCGACTGCACTGTTCGATTTAGGAGCATCAGCTACAATGGCACCATCCCTGTGGGTTGCGAAATGGTGGTATTTGCACATGAAAATTCAAGAGAACAATTTTTTACAGAACATTGGACTTTTAATTTAAATAAAATTAGATGTTATCGGTTTATTATAACGTTGTTGTTTGTAGTTATAATTAAAAGTTCATGTATTTAATTTTTGATGTAGGTAAAACAATTAAACAATAATTTAAAAATCTTAATTAGGTTAGGTCAACGAATCAGCTTCGACAAACTTCAACCCAACTTCAACTGATTGCGGCCAAAAACACCCCAATTCGTTCAGAAAAGTTTTTACACTCCAGTGTCACTCCGTCACGTGGCTTTTTTCCCTGCGTAAAAAAACACTACCTACAATCTTCTTTTCTAAACGCGGCCCAGTGGTAAATGCAACCGTCCAAACTACGACCGTGTTCCGATATACACTGTTAGCACTGTGACACATTATGTAACACAGTATACTGTAAACACCGTTCCGGTTCAGATTTCTGTACTGAATCTGCTACTGGCTGGTATATATTGTAACGTATTTAACTACTGTTCCAGTACCATAGACAATTCAATGTTTTTCTCAAAAATAATTGCGACACTGTCTTATAGAGGCGCTAGATGCATTAGTGCAAAATTTTAACATTTAATTTAGAATTAATATTGCAATTTTTGACAAATAAATTTTTTAAACTATTTGAAAATAAGAAAATGTTTATAACGGTAACCTAATAAATTCTCATGATTTTAACTAATAAAATTTACACACGAGCAAACGTTCCGAAGTGACCAGTATTGTTGTGCTTAGGTATATGTTTATTTATGTCAAAATAAGATTATGCATATTTTTTTGCAGAGAAGCGTTTTCAGAAATTATTTTCGTTTTTCAAATTTTTTTAATTCATCCGGACCTAGTGGATTGAACACAATATAAAGGAATTATTAAAAGTTCCTTCTCTTACAAAATTAAACAGGTCTGCTATTAGAATAAATTTTAGTAAAAACGATGTTTAGTGGTTTAAGTAACAAATACATTACAAAAACCGTAAAACGGAGCAATAAGAATGTCTCAATTTCTTTCATTTTAAACCTTTTAATGAATTGTAGTGATCTTTTAGCTTTTTATATGTTTGAATAAAGATATTGGTCCATGTCGTGGCGGTCTGTGTTCATGCCTGGTCTACCATTTTTATCTAGTGGCAGCTAGTGGTACAAATGTGGTGGCAAATATGACGTCATTAGTTTCTCGCTGGCACTGTCATAGTGCACTGGAAGCCCATATCGGAACGCATTTCTATATACCGGCATTGGGGACACGTAACTTGTAAGCCGAATCTACGTCGAACATTGTCACATTTTAGTCACTGACTTTCTTTCAATACGACGCAGTATGATAAAACACAATGAATGAGGTAATAAAACACTGGGCTTTCAAACAACAACCGCAAAAACGTTTATTAACAATGATTTTGAATACCAAACACACAGTATTAACGCAATACAAATATGATATTTTAAGGAGATACTAAACAATATTAGTAAACGGCTGTTAACCCAGATATGCCTAAAACTTACTGGAAGGGAATTTATTATTAAATGATACAAATCAAGGCAGTGAATAGCAATGAAAGATCATGTGTATCAAATTCAATCATTTATTTTTAGACAAAAACAGAAAAAAAAGCTGTACTATATATAGTACGCCAGGCATATAAGCAACTATTGGAGCTTTGTATGATAACTAACAAAACACTTAACATGCAGCCCTACATTACATTTTATACATCTTGTTTTTGCCCTTTCATGGCATAAACCACATCTGATTTGTTTATTTTGAGTTGTAACAACATGGTCTAAACGATCATAGCGGATATCAATGTTTTCATTCGCCGATGGACGTCCCCGAGAATATGATGGCGGTTTCTTATTTTGTTGCAATAAAGTTGTTGCAATACGTCGCCTGAAAGCTAGTTGATCAATCTCTCCTCCATTTAACCGATAGAGTTGCCAAGCATTGTGGACTGCCATATCAATGCAGTGACTAATCAAACAAAAATACCACTTTTTCCAGCGAAGTTATACACGATACAGTGCGAATTTTGGTCACTGCGGTCTACACCACCCACATTTTTGTTGTACAAATTCACAATACGTGGTTGATCTACCTAGATAGTCCTTTTTTCTTGTCGAGAGTAACGCTTTACAGGACGAACCGGCTGAACTCCTGCGGTGTTTGAACTGAGCGTCACTAAACTGTTGTCATTTCATTTTACAGCAATTATGTTTTGGTCAACAATTTTTTTTGAAATCGTATGTGCCAATAGTCATCATATCCTCTTCACCGGAATCTTCGTCTGTCACATCACCGCAAGTATTTACAGGAGGCATCAAAGTAATATCAACTGTATTTTCTACCAAATCCTCATCATCTTCATGCATAGCAAGAGCTTCCTCGAGAGAAATTCCCCTGACAGCAAATTGTATGGTATTTTCCTGGCGTACTTTATGTAGTACACTTATATATATTCGACTACTACAAACACAATAACAATAATTTAGATGAATTTCAAAATCTCCATCAAAGATACATCCCTTTTCAAGCAGTATATGCATGTGAAACAGTTATTTTTAAAATATAACTAAGAAAATTCTACTTACTTCCCTAGCCGTATCCCATATTCAGTCATTTTCTTAAAACTGAAGAATTTAACTCACAACTATAAGAAACTATTGATAAACAGACAACCAACTACCACCCTGCACTGCGAACTGACACTAACTAAACACATTCAGGGTTTTTACAACTCGATATGGGTTCTCCTGTTTACAGGTTCGAACATATTAGAGGTGTACTATCAATAGTACACCAGGCATATCTGGGTTAACGCCATTTTTCTTATTGTCCTCTTTTTTGGCTCACCCCGCCGAGACGAGAGGAGGCGAACCTTATCGAACGGATACGATTAAATAGGGTCACTACAACATTTATTTTGTACTGCCTCCATTAAACGATCCCAAACAGTGCGTTGATATCGTTGTATAAAAGTGTCAATATAATTAAATAGTGCAGTAAAGTTGAAATAGATTTTTGTGCAAAACAATGGTGGTTTGTTCCGCTTACGGCTGTAAAAGCCACAGTCATAGAATTGAAGAAGGAATCACATATCACAGGCAAAAATAATTTTACTTAGTAAGGTTAAGCAAAGTAAATCGCGTTTCATTTCTTTATTGTTTACATACTACTTAAAATATGTTACGATTTACGTACAAAAACAATTAATGCGTAATATTTTTGTTGTTGGAATGGTTTACTGATAGTGAAAGAAACAAAAATACTTTCAAAGTTGTAAGAAGCATGTGTTTACTACAATATTACCATAGGCGGCGTCACTTTTAGTTATAAAAATCTAAAAAAGTAAAATTAATTAATAAATAAAATTCCTCCTAAAGTTTATTAGTTCCGCCACATCATGTTAATTAACGTGAATAAAATAATTCTTTGCATTTGATTTCATTGAACATGTATTCTCCTTGACATAAAATAAATAATGTTTTTTTTAGTAACCTATGACGCAAAACAACAGTTCTTAATAATTGTTTACTTTATCAAATAAACAATTGACACTGTATGGAATTATAATTGTACGAATAATGGTAACAAAACAAACTCCCTCTTAACATTTTATGTTGCGCTACTCAGCGCTGTCTCACGATCCCAAGCGTCACAATTTGCAGTCGATGATTTTGCGTCCCCTCTCTTTCCTAGTCTAAGGCCTGTGCGATACATAGGGAGATTGAAATTTTAGATAAGTAAAAAGATACTTACACTGTGATATAAAAATTTCAATAATTATAAATATAAAATCATTATCATCTACTTCTCTTTTATGGTAATTATTTTGTATTAATTTTGGTGTGTATTTACTTGCTATAGAATTCAATAGTTTGCAGTAGTACTTATGTTCATCGTTCTGTTGTGTCGTGCATATTATCCCTGCCTTGTGTAATGATTTCTATTATATTGTATGATTGATTGTTGATTTGTGATTTTCAATAGCGGTTTTCTTCAACAGTATGTTTTATTTTTAATAACTCCTATCATTAGTATGAAGTCAAATATTAGCTCTACAAGCAAAAGGTACTATTCTGTTAGCATTCAACTATTATATTAAAGTCTTTTACTCCTATTTCACGAAAGTTCACTAAACATCATATTTTCACTAAAGATGTTTAGTGAACTTTTTAAAATAGGTGTAAGAGACTTTAAATTATTGGAATACCCAAAAAATAATATACCCATTTAAATTTACGCCCAAACAAATACAACCTCGCCGGAGGGCAGGTCGGTCACACTTTACTACAGGAGTGCGTTCAGAAATGAACACCCCAGGGTAAAAGATATACCTTTAAACGCCCAAATGCGTTCAGAAATGCAATTGACGGTTGGTGTGACACTGGAGTGTCCGTTCAGAAATGAAATAAAATTTACCCAGAGTGTAAAATTTTACCTACCTCGATGAGGTAGGTAAAAAAACGCCCGGCTTGCAGACTAGCGTGGTTGTTTGAAATTTGAAATTTGTTTGATGACATTTTAAGACCGGCTGCACACGTGCCGTGTAGATGTGACCGGTGCCGGACTGGCGCCGGGTTGTGGGGATTGTGTTGTATAGGCTTCTATGCAGCACTTCAGACGTGCCGGATGAACGTACTCGGCACCAGCCCGACTGCTAGCAACCGGACTGCAGCCGGCTATGCTCACTGGATAACCCGGCGCCGGGTACCGGCTGGTAAGTAGTAGGATATGGAATTGTATTGTAGCGTACACACGTGCCGTACCGGATAGTATTGGATAGTTGATAGTATACTGTGGTCCGCCAGTAGTAGTGTCGTTATTATTCTATTTTTCACAATGTCGAAAGAAATTGACACAGAAATTTTGATTACCCTGGTGGAGTCTCGGCCTGTCCTATGGGACAAAACTCTTGATACGTACAAAAATAAAATTTTGACCAAAAATACGTGGAAAGACTTGTGCGAAGCACTTGATCCAACATTTAAAGATATGAATGATGGAGACAAAAATAAATTTGGTGAGTACTTATGATTTATTAACTTACTTATTACATTGTTTGTTAAATTTTTGACATTTGCCAACTGATTAATCCGGCTTCCGTTAAGAAATAATCCGCGAATGTATTTCTAATATCGTTAGCTGTTGTTCCTCCACGTACTACTGTCGCGCTAGCTAATTCTTCAAATCCAGTCACTGTGAACGTGTCTTCAATTTTGTAACCATCTCTTTCCCTGACAAAATTGTGAAGGACAACACAAGCTTTCACTATTTCCACCGCAAAATCTGGGTTTAAATTTATCGCTCGGTGGAATATTCTCCACTTGTTCGATAGAATACCGAAAGTACATTCTACATACCGCCTAGCTCTGCTTAATCGGTAATTGAAGACCCTTTTGTTTATAGTCAGATTATGTCCTCCGAAAGGTCGAAGAAGATTATTATGTAGGGCAAATGCTTCGTCACCGACAAAACAATACGGGACTTTTGTATTCGTCATACCTGGGAGAAATCTTGCTTCAGGCAGTTCTTGTTTGCCATTGATAATTGATTTCCATAGCGAGGAGTTCTTGAATATGGAAGAGTCACAATCTTTTCCATAACTTCCTACGTTCACATAAATAAATAGGTAATTAGAATCCGCAACAGCCATTAATACTACAGAAGAGTACTCTTTGTAATTATAGTACATTTATCCAACTGGGTTTACTATCCTAATATGCTTTCCATCAACTGCTCCTAAGCAATTAGGAAAATTTGCTCTTCTTTCGAAAGCTGAAGCGATATCTTCCCACTTTTGCTTTGTCGGTATAGGAAGACAATCGAATCTTACCACATTCCAAATAGCTTTACACACATCTCTGACAATACTACTTATTGTTGTTAGGCCTAATCTGTAAATGTAGTGTAGATCAGTGAAAGTGCAGCCACTAGCAAGGTATCTGAAAGATACAAACAATTGTTACAGGTAAAGAAGTGATGAAGAGATGGTCTAATATTCGCGACTCGTACATGAAATCGAAAAAAAAAAAGTGAAAGGTGCATTAAAATCTGGCGCTGGCGCATCACACCTGAAAAAGTATGTTTATAACGATCAGCTACAATTTTTTGACAAGGTTACTGAAGAGCGTTGGACTGAAGACAGTCTTCCACACGAGAAGGATCCATCTGGTGATCAAGATGAAGAAAACGGACCTTCTTTCAAACAACCACGCCTTGGTAATCGCTGTAAAGTTGCAAGAAATAAAATTGACCCTATTGAAGAGAAACTGCTACAGGCATTGAGCAATCCCGAAGTAGAAAATCGACATATATCATTCTTCAAAGGCATTATTCCCTCTCTGACTTCTTTCGATGAAGATGACATTATTCAATTACAAATTGGTGTCCTTCAACTCATTTTCAATATTAAAAAACAAAACTTCAAGAGCCATTGCTGAATCTATGGCACCAGGTGTAAGAAACTATCCATTGCAGCATGTAACATCACAGTCACCAACTGACCACCAATATTATGCATCGCAGGGGCAGCCAGGGACGAGTCAACAGTTAACTCAGCCCCCATCCCAACTGGAAACAGTAGCTGGTAGCCAATTTCATACATTACAGGTAGCCAGGGACTGGTCGGCAGTTTCCTCAGTCGGAATTGCAAGCGACTTCTGCAAGCCAGTACTATTCATCTTACGGACACCAATGTTTCTCTACTGAGGGAATGTTATCTGAGACGTCGTCAGTATCATCGATTGATTTCGGCAGCGATTCATAATTCATAGATCAAGTATATTCGTTCTGCTTAAGTTTGTAAGTAGAGTATGATGACCGGTTCTAATTCAGAGGAGGGGAGGTTACTTAAGGTCAAATTGACGAAAGGTCATTGACTTTAAACTTGTGTGTATGTAGTGGTCGTATGCTTCACAATGAATTGAAACATATGTACATATATCGGTATTGTGAAGTATTTTGATATAAATGAAGACCGTATTTGAAGAAGGATATGTAATTGAAATAAATAATAATCTTGGTTATGTAGAAGGAGCGTGACTGAAGTTTACTATTCTTAAATACGTTTACATGATAATGAAGAGGAAGTGGAGAAAAGTGTAAGGTATAGGCATATGAAATGAAAGTGAAGTCGTTATAGTGAACGATTCTTTATTTTGATATAAATGAAGACCGTATTTGAAGAAGGATATGTAATAGAAATCAGTAATAATCTTGGTTATGTAGAAGGAGCGTAGTACGTGTACATGTATATATTTGTGTTAAGAAATAGATAAAGAAGCAAAAGGTAGTAGACGTTTGAGATATAAGATTAAGGTAGAGTTTGGGGATAATAAGAAAGTAGTATGGAAAGTGCGTCAAGGTCACAAGTCTTTAAAAAGCAAAAGGAAGGTGTAGGAGAGGGGACAGGTAATGGCATAGTAATTGAAAGGTAGGTTTATGAAAACATAATGGATCGGATGAATTGGAAGTGTGTTTCAGGATCCAATTATAAGCGAGTCCAGTCTAATCCTGACTGACTTTATTACAATAAATTACAGCTATTTATACAAAGTTTATTTACATATGTCTTATGGTAGAATGCGCCGTCAGCCATTTACGCTAGTGTACGTATTTTCTTTTTATACAAAGTTTATTTGCATATGTCTTGTGGTAGAATGCGTCGTCAGCCATTTACGCTAGTGTGCGTATTTTCTTTTTATACAAAGTTTATTTGCATATGTCTTGTGGTAGAATGCGTCGTCAGCCATTTACGCTAGTGTACGTATTTGCTTTTTATACAAAGTTTATTTGCATATGTCTTGTGGTAGAATGCGCCGTCAGCCATTTACGTTAGTGTGCGTATTTGCTTTTTATACAAAGTTTATTTGCATTTGTCTTATGGTAGAATGCGTCGTCAGCCATTTACGCTAGTGTGCGTATTTGCTTTTTATACAAAGTTTATTTGCATATGTCTTATGGTAGAATGCGTCGTCAGCCATTTACGCTAGTGTACGTATTTGTGTTCTGACTTGGTTTAGCGGCTAGAACTGTTACAATTCTCTGTCAACAGAATTTAGGTTCTGCTGTATAATGGGTAGATGATAGGGAGAAAATGTCTGAATAAAAAATTTTTAGTCTTCCATGAAGAACAATTTGCTTCCAACGAAACTTAGAGGACGTCTGTAATGGGAGAAGTTGTGGGAACACCCTGTATTATGTACAATTCGGAAAGTATCACACTCTGTACAGCAGAATCTAAATTCTGCTGACAGAGAATTGTAACAGTTCTAGCCGCTAAACTAAGTCAGAACACAAATACGCATACTAGCGTAAATGGTGACGATGCATTCTACCATAAGACATATGTAAATAAACTTTGTATAAATAGTTGTAATTTATTAAACTAGGTCAGAACACAAATACGCATACTAGCGTAAATGGCTGATGATGCATTCTACCATAAGACATATGTAAATAAACTTTGTAATTTATTAAACTAGGTCAGAACACAAATACGCATACTAGCGTAAATGGCTGATGATGCATTCTACCATAAGACATATGTAAATAAACTTTGTATAAACAGCAAATACACACTCTAGCGTAAATGTCTGAAGGCGCATTCTACCATAAGACATATGTTGATAAACTTTGTATAAATAGCTGTAATTTATTGCGGTTCTAATTCAGAGGAGGAGAGGTTACTTAAGGTCAAATTGATGGAAGGTCATTGACTTTAAACTTGTGTGTATGTAGTGGTCGAATGCTTCACAATGAATTGAAACATATGTACATGTATCGGTAATGTAAAATTAAATACGTCTGCAACCGTCTGAAGTTTACGATTCTTAAATACGTTTACATGATAATGTAGAGGAAGTGGAGAAAAGTGTAAGGTATAGGCATATGAAATGAAAGTGAAGTCGTTATCGTTAACGATTCTTTATTTTGATATAAATGAAGTATGTAAGTGATACAATCAAAATATTGAACAATAAGATTATATTAATAGTACTAACAACTTGTAGAAATAAGAAAGAGTCGGTGATATAGCCCTTAGTTGTAACGTCTCTGTTTTCATTATCTTTAAGCTGAATCCATCGGCTTTCAGTATATCTTCGAAACTGTCCATGTTTATCAATAAATGCTAGTTTTACAGATTGAAGGTTCTGCACGTTTTCAACTCTAAGACATTTGTTCCATTAACATTTCTTAAAATAATAGTATCCCAATTTTTCTTCCATGTACAAGACACATCAATATCCTTATTAAAATTTTTACAAACATAGGCTTCATCTCCAATAGTATTATCAGGTCGGGAAATGTAGAGGGTATTGTTATACAAATATGTTAAAATCAGTAACGATGACACACTGATCATGATTGCTTTTTTCCATAACAACTGAGACATTTAAAACGAGCAAGGTGGTTTGTATAATAAGTTCCCTTCCACTGAAGCTTATGTAGTGGAAGGGGATTTTACATAAGTTACGGGAATGAGTGAAGGAGCAGTAGATGTATAACAGAGTTGAGTGTGTTTAAGTCAGAATAACATGGAAACCTTTATCGAAAAGTTTAATAATGTGCGGGTGGGTTATGAAGAGAAGGAAATACGTGCTCTGAAATCACTGGAAGTAAATCAAACGTATCCCGTGCAACGCTTCAAAAAGGTGAATACAAAATGGGGACCTCGTCTATTAGCTCATTTATACAGCTTTATCATATTTCTTCCGTGCAGACACGCAGAAGCTTTTACGGATGCAGAAATCGAGGACATAAACGAAAAAATTGCGAATGAAGTGGGTCATCCGTCAATTCGCCTTAAAGGATTTGTTGGAAAAGCGGCTGATTTAGAAATACATATGTGAAATGTATAACATTGTATAAGAATATAAAAAAAATAAAAATCTAATTTATATTATGAACGTGTTTTATTTGTTTAAAGGAAAAAAATACAGTCAATTTATGAATGTAGAGACAACCAATATTTTAATAAAAGAACATTTTTATAAGCACAATTCTGTTCAACAGCGGTTGTAAATAAATGATAAGAACACACTTTAACTTTAAAATGAGTTGGGAGTTTGGAGAGAGCTGGACATCCGATATCTTCAATGTTAACAAAGTTAACAGTAGGAAAGGATTCCTGCAACCACATCATCTTTTGTAATCCTTTAACATATACAACTGTTGACTCCATCAATATGGAGTGAATTCTATCATAAAGTGTAGAGTACGGAAGATCGCCCTTATCCCAACATAACCCATGAAAATTTCTTGTTAACCAGCGATTTTGACTTCTGTAACGAACGGGGAGAGCGTCCCATGGAAATGGTGGTTCAAATGTGAAACGATATACTGGTTCTTCTTTTAGAGCAACAACAGCTACTTCTTTAAAAACAAATCGATTCTCACTACACTGAAAACCTTGTACGTCCAATAAGAAAGTCATCGTGCTCACTGTTCAGTACCGGTAAGAAAACTAAATTGTGGAAGTAATCGTTGTGTTTTATACTTCTTGAACTAAGTTTGTGGACGGATTGTAACGTATCACACGATCATGTATTATTAAACAGAAAGCTGCTGTTTTGTCTGGTATATTTTCTTTAGTTTGAAACTCTAGACGGATATCTATACTACCAGATTTAACAGTTTCATTCTGATAAGAACAGTCTACTATTACAAGAGGAGCAATGACTAGAAATTGTTTAGGATCGAATAAGGGTTCACTTACACTACCATAATACGATTGTTGAAAGTTGGCATCCATTTCATATAAAACGGCAAATCTGGAAGTATCAAAATCTAAATTCAAATTATCATACGGGTACATAGTAGATCCTAAGTGAACTTTAAAATTGGTTAGTTTGCAGTGATCGAAGGCACTCATATTTGTTGCAAGATTATTACTTTTATCTGTTTGAAATCCGAAAATAATGAAGCGAGGCTTTTCCAATTGTGACGTTGTTTTCACATTCCAGTTGTGAGAATACGATTTGGGAAGTAGCGGATATTCATGTAGTTCCCAACTTCGAAAAGAAAGTTCCATATTTAAATTTCGATCAGATAACGCAACAATTTCAAACGTTCAGCATCTGCTACAGATACATGAGGAATTTTCCAAGAAATCTGATCCAAATGTACAAGTACATCTTCAAGTGGCGTTGCTGAGCAATATAAAGCATTATTGTCAGTGCTGCTGCGAACTAGAACTAATTCTTGTCAAACGTTTAATATAATTTTTCGGAAGTCTTCTGCAAATCCAAAAATCATACGTAGTGGAATACAAACGTTGAAGTAACCGTTGGAATCTACTAGTTTTACAGAATTAAGCTTAATTCCTTGTAGATCGCTTAAAGTAGGAGGCAACCATCCACTGTTGCTGAGACGTTTACTTTCATTCTCGTTGTAAGATGCGTAACCTTTCATTGTTGTAACCATGCCAGGATTACGGACTCGATCAATAACTTTTCCACCTAATTCATAACGAATTTCATCAAACAGGTGTAAAATTCCATTGTGGATAAAAGAAGTGTTCGCAGTTGCCTTTCCATCCTTTTTAAGAAGCAAACGACCTTCTATGTATAGGAAACTATTAGAAGGCAAAGTGTAAACATTTTCATTTTCTATTGGAATACGTATCGTATCATTATTTTTGAAAGTTGAATTCGCATAAGGTTGATGAGTATGTTTATCAGCGTTAACTATAGCGTTATCGAAGACTGCTTTTTCGGTAACATTCAGTATTTCTGCTACCATTTTACCGTTTCCTTTTTTTCAATCGCAACCCCAAAGATTTAAGGAACTGTTTATTGAGCGGTGTTAATCGCTTAATGGTTGTAGGCGAAATAAGCATCCGGGATTGTGGTAGTTGTTTTATAGTACTATTCTTCTTTGAATATCGTTGGGGACAGCTATGTTGCACTACCATGTTACGCTTTTCGTAAGTGCAGTCTTATTGTGACACGCTCTCCACGGAAATTAACTAGATTACCGTCTTGATCAACTATTTTAAGGGAAATGTAGTCGATGACACGAGTGTTGATTGATAAATAAATTAGATTCGAAGGATTCTCAACAATTTTAAATCCGGGGGGTACATTGGGAAAGAATTGATGTAGTATATGTCCATCTAGTCCTTTAGCACCATCACTGGTATGTATGTAGGAGTTAGTTACGAGGTTACACATCACTGAAATCGTGTTTACTTTGAAAATGTCAGCTACATGATCAGACACCTCTTTAAGTGATGGTAGAAGCTTATTTTCAAAACCCAATATCTTTGCGGGAGAATCTGTAGGAGCGAAGTTGACTTTTTTGGTGCTTTTTATATGGCTTTTTAAGGTAGTATTGTCTCCAAACAATTCAATAGCATCATCAGTATCTCGCAATTTCTCGCGAAGATAATGATTAATATCATCGATTTCATAGGATCCTTCCGGAAGAACAACGACTGGTGGTGTTGAACCTTCAAAGTAGAATTTGTTGTTAGTTTCATCGATATTTGGAATACTGTTATATGCTTCAAAATTTAACAAAGCAATTTGATATTCATCATCATCGCTTAAAAAAATTGGTGGACTTATTATCATTTGCAGCTCCGACTTTGTATTAGTCAAGGTA
Organism: Agrilus cyanescens; assembly: GCA_947389935.1. NCBI lineage: Eukaryota > Metazoa > Arthropoda > Insecta > Coleoptera > Buprestidae > Agrilus > Agrilus cyanescens. Next base: position 23,597,160 of record OX376704.1, read on the forward strand.
AATGTGTAAGACATGTTTTCGGTTTGACGTTCTGTCTACTACAACGAAGTTAGTTTGGTGGTTTGTTTTTAAGAAAAAGTTTGCCTAGTCTCATTAAGGAATTGAACAACTAAATGGCCGCAGTTAAAATCTGAGGGGTTCTGAACACGATTGTAGTTATAAGTAATAGCACAAGGTCCGGAAGATTGTAAATATTGAACCAATTCTTTAGGTGGACGGAGATCTCCAAAACTGTCAAAGTACATAGCTTTTTTATTTCGTTTTACATACGCTGTCCAATGTGTACCAGTTTCTGTGTTTAAATCTAAATTAACAATTCCACTTTCACACCTTTTAACTTTTCTGGGTAATTCGTTACGCATAAAGATTCCCCGAAAATGTGGAATTTGTAAATAGTTAATGTAATTGACTAAATCCAAATCTGTCAAAGGACGATTAGGTAACTTTACGAAAAATTTTACGTTTTTTTTTTTTTGTTGATAAGGTCTAAGGTATAAACCGAAACCTTTACGGAAAGGTTGTACTGAAATATTTTTTCCAAGAGCAATAGCTTCCATTGAAGCGTTATGACGTTTATCTTCTTCTAGCTGTTGTTGTGCTGTTTTCGCATCGCGTACAGCTTCAGCTATCCCAGCAGCACCGCCAGAGAGAGCTCCAAGTGCTGATAGTCCAGCGAAAATCGGAATTAACGGTAGAAAACCACCCGTCTTTGGAATAGGAATGATTCTGGGAGATTTAGATCGCTTTCCAAATTTACGAATTGCATTTAGTGCTATTTTAGCAGCATGTATCAGCTGGAGAGGTTTCGTTTTCTTAAGAGCAATTTTCGCAGTTGTCACTAGCCTACGAAACGGTAGAGCTCCTCCTTTTCTTGTTCGTCTTCTCTTCTTTATTTTTTGCAACGGAATTGAGCCACCAACTTTACGACGTCGCTTTTTGTGCCCCATTCCAAGTTTCTCTTTACCCTTCATAGCTGAAGCAATTGTGAGAGCTGCCAAGCGTTCACCAAAAGACGCGTCCGACGACTTTAGTCTTTGTAATGATTGTTGCGCCAAAACTTTATCAGCAATTCGACGATGGGAAATGTCTGGAAAAGTTTTGTAAGCAATATCGTGTAATTTACAAGATTCGTCAAGGGGATTTATACCGATATCACCTCGAGCTAATCGTTTGTCCAGTTGAGTCCCTGGACCGCAAAAGTTATACCCTGGGAGGTGTAATTCAATAGGTAATTTATCTATAAACCTATTCAGAAAACCTCGTGTCATGGAACATGTGTAGTGTTAATTCTTTCACTATACTGAACGAACTGACTACATAAACACTGTTAACTCTAAATTTATATATCCGACAGCACATTCGTAAACCGTTTAATAGTCAATAAACATGCGGATAGTACAACATCCATCTGCTCTACCCATAACCAATCGTGACTTCGATTGCCAGGAATATAAATCGACAGGGTCCATTACTACCATCCACAATAAGAGTCATTGTCGCCGGACCTTCAAATTGTGGAAAAACAAATGTGATTATAAGACTCTTGGAGCAACCGAACGGTTTACGGTTCGCAAACGTATACGTTTATTCCAAGTCATTGTATCAACCAAAATATAAGTATTTAGCTGAATTATTGAAACCAATTGCTGGAATTGGTTATTTTCCCTATAGAGACTCAGACGATGTAATTGCTCCATCACAGGCAAGATCTAATTCTGTATTCATCTTTGACGATGTTGCGAATGAAAATCAAAATAAGATAAGGGAATACTTTAGTATGGGAAGACATAACTCAATCGACACTTTTTATTTAAATCAAACATATGCACAGATTCACAAACATTTAATTAGAGATAACGCAAATTTAATAATACTGTTTAAACAGGATGAATTAAATCTCAAACACGTCTTCGCAGACCATGTCACTACAGACATGACTTTTGACCAATTTAAAAATATTTGCGCAGAGTGTTGGAAAGAGAAGTTTGGATTTCTAGTGATAAACAAGGATTGTGGTATAAATGAGGGAAGATATCGCTTAGGATTCGATAAATATATATTAATGTAAGTGATATAAAGTCAATCAGTTGTTAAAAGACAACCTTGACAAGAGCATGGATGTAAAAGCAAAGAAAGAACTAATCAAAGTTAGGAAAGCGGTAAAGAGGAAATTGCAAATGTTAAAGGAATCGACAGCAGGACAGAATCTCCTGTTGCAGCATGCATATCAACCACTTACAAAATCGCTTCTTAACTTGAAATCAGAACTGGGTGAAGAGATCAAAAAAGAATTAAAGCCAGAAGTGAGTAATTGGTCGAAAGGCGACGTTCCAGCTTCGTCAACACCAATAAAAATTAGAAAGCTTGACCCTTCGAATGCTCCAGGTACCTTACTACCAGGTGCTCCTTCATTCTTAAGGGAAGAAAGTGTTTATGAAAGTGACCCAACAACGGGTCATGAAAACACAGACCAGGATAATGATGACTGAACAATTGAAGAAAGCGTACATAGACTATATTAATAGCTCTCGATTTGCTCAATATTTGGAAGAATTCGATCCTCTACCTCGAGACTATATAGAAGGAATTATTAAAGACTATGACGGTGACACATTTAACGCAGACGTTCTGAATCCTCGTCTTGATAAAGTTCGATACGAATGGAACACAAATAAATTTTTTATTGGTGATTCTGAAGTGGATTTTGATGGACCAAACGTTGTAATTGGTGGAAAATTTGAATACATAGGTACTGTGGGATTATACGGGCAACTCTTCAAATTACGTTCTGAATATCGGACATCGATTAAAGAAAGAAAAGACTACGCTGATATATTAAAACGTACGGGAGCAGTTTACAAGTTAAGACAGCTACCATCGAAATTTTCTAAAGGTGGAGGATTGTCGTTGTTGACATACAACGAAAAACCGATCGAATACAAATATTTTGATGACGTTAATGAGTTGTGTGATCGTTTAAGGTTATTGGTTGCTTCTCAACAAGCAGGCAACACAAATCATGAAAACGAAATTCTATCAATTTTAGAAGAGTTGCGTGAGTGCAATATAATCGTATAAACAAATTATTAAACTTATTAGTTAGACAATGACGGTTGATAAGTTCGGACGTACGTTAGAAAAAAAACGATTGTTTTCGCAAGCATTCAGCAATGTTCATGATTTCAATCATAACCGCTTAACAAGAATCGGTGATCCTCAGCAGGAGCATGATGCTGTGAATGTGAGATATTTGGAGAAGAAGGTGCAACGTCTGTTATCGCAAGATGATGTAACCGATATTAGACAAGCATTCGATAAAGTGTTGTATTTCGTTGATGTGGCTAATAAGCGTATTACACATTTGAACGAGCCTACCGCTGGGTTTTATGCAGCTACTAAGATGTATGTAGATGAGAAAGATCGGTTAACAAAAGAGCATATCAGAATCGAGTGTGAAAAGGTAAAAAGGATCGTGCTGTCAGTGAAGGTGTCAGAAGGATGAAAGATTTACGAGAAGAATTGAAAACAGCTGTCTCCAAAAGTGGTGAAATGATGATGAAAACTTTTAGTGATAATGTAGAGTTAGCGATTAAAAATTTGGAAAGAGAACTTGAAAAATATAATACTGACAGGGATAAAGAAATAACAAACAAGGTGAACGATTTAATAGAAAAGAATGCTGTCGGAATAATGGACGTCCTTGCAACAAAAGTAAAACTAGATCGTAAAGATGTAGAAGCGTTTGTTAGGAAAGGGGATGAAGAAGTATCGAAGAAATTGAAGACTGAAATTGTGCAAGATATGAAAAATGATATAGACACCAGTTTTGAATTAATTAAAATCGCGATTCAGGATGAGTGTAAAAAAGTTAAGGAATTTTCAGAGAAAGAAATTCAACGAACCAATAAAAAGAAAGATGATATGAAAAACGAATTAGTGGTAATGGTGGAATCACTAAAAAAGGAAGCAAAGGAGCTGAAAGTAAGGCTAGATACTCTACAACAACAAAGAGGAACAGGTAGTGCAAAATCGAGCAGTTCTAAACCAACAACAGCAGCTCCGTCCGTGTAGTTCTTCATTATTATAGGGAAAATGTTAAATGTGAAAGAAGAACTAGTGAAAGAACTGCATAAACCTGCGAGAATTAATTTTACACGTCGTAAAGTGATAGTGAAAGGATTAGATGATCTTCATCAAGCCGATTTAGTGGAAATGATTCCGTATTCGAGAGAAAATAAAGGTGTCAGATACATTTTGGTTGTAATAGACGTTTTTTCAAAATTTGTGTGGGCTCAAGCAGTAAAACGCAAAACAGGTGAATATGTTGGAAGGGCTTTACAGTTAATTTTCAAAAGAAGTAAACGTATACCTAAGAATATGCAAACAGACTTGGGAAAAGAATTTTACAACGAACAAGTGAAACGAGTTATGCAAAAATATAAAATTAACCATTACTCAACGTATAGCACCAAGAAAGCGTCAGTTGTGGAGCGGGTAAATCGAACACTAAAATCAAAAATGTGGCAACGCTTTAGTTTACAAGGATCCTACAAATGGTTGAAGTTATTACCAGATATAGTACAGGAATATAACAATTCGGTTCACAGAACTATCGGAATGAGACCAAGCAAAGTTAGTAAACGAAAAGAAGAAACACTTTTGGAAAGTATTTACAACAATCCAAAGAAGGTGGATTTACGAGAAATTAAGTTTAAAGTTGGAGACCGGGTACGAATAAGCAAACATCGTGAATTGTTTAGCAAAGGTTATACCCCGAATTGGTCTAACGAATTATTTACGATTAGCTACATAAAATTGTCACATCCAATTATGTATTACTTAAAGGATGATAAAGGGGAAGACATAAAAGGAGGATTTTATGGTATGGAACTACAGAAAGCGAAATATCCAGATGTTTATTTGGTGGAACGTGTACTAAGACGAAAAGGTGACATGGTTTACGTCAAATGGTTGGGGCTTAACCAATCTCATAACAGCTGGATTCATAAGACGAACGTTTTGTAATGTATCCCCAGTTTATTTTTTCTGATAATAAAGTCTGCAATGTTAATAATGATTTTCTTTACCCCTTCCCCAAAGTATGATTACAAATAAGATAAAACGTGATGAGGTTTAATCAGTTGTAATCGTTAGTTGCTGCATTGAACGTTTAAGACGTAGTAATGGTTGAAAGTTACGTAATTGAAGTTAAATTTTTCAAAGAGGGTTTATTATCTTTGAAAAGATATTTGGTAGCGTCAGAGTTGGATAGCGTGACAGAAGAATTCGAATTAAAAGGTGAATACGATAAAATCGTAATAGGAGGCTACTTAGTGGTCGATGAGAGCGATCCTGACGATTTTGAAGTATAATTTTTATAAAAATGGATTCATTATCGTACGAGCTGTATCAAGCAGAAAAGCAAGTCCTCATTCTCAACCTTCGAAGAGCAATACTATCAAACGATTTAGATAGAGTTAAAGTTGTGTTGTCGAAGTTGGGAGTTGCAGTACCAAAGGAAGCATTCAAATGGTTAACTGTAACACAAGAGACATCGTTCGATATTTTATACTTCATATTCGAAAGAAAGCAAAGGTGTGACGAATTGGTGGATGAATTTCTAAAAAGTTGCTGTGAAACAGTGGAAATAACCGTTGATGATGTCGAAATGATTTTAAATAAAACAAAGTATAATTTCATGCGACACGACGTATATTTTTTAAAGGAAATGTTAACAAACGGATCAGTTCTAATGCGGGATAAGAAGTTCTCCGTAATGAATGTGAAGAAAATGTATGTTACATTGTTAAAGTGTGTGGATGACTTAATACTGGATGTAGCATACAATGCACAACCGAAAAATTTGGAAAAGTGTATTAAACTGATCAACTTGTTTCGGCTTCCGTATACATTAAGTCCAAATATCAATGGTCGTCATCAAACAGTGCTGCAATGGATAGAAGAAAACATTTTAAGAGAAGGAACGGAGAAAGCTGCAGGCTGGCAGAGCGGTCCTGACTCAGGCAAATGGCCATCAAGTAATATCGAAGATTATAAGAAAATTTATTCATTGTTAATGTTATTGAAACAATAAATTGTAATAGTAGAAATGGTACACATGTTATTTGTGAAGTTGAGGAATATATTTCTCAGAATAAAAATAGTAAACAAACAAGTTGTGTAGTAACGTTTTATTATTATTTATACAATACAACCAATATTAAGGCACCGGAGGTGGGAGGAGGGAGGGGTCGGGAGGCCTAAGTCCGAGAGGGGTAGTTGTCTGAATTTAATTCTTCTGACATTGCCAAGTGGTACCTTCAGTCTTCGCGTAGAGACAAGGTGGTCCTGATAAGGACCAATGAATTGAAAGCGTTATTCAGGATCCAATTATAAGCGAGTCAGGTCTAATCCTGACTGACTTTATTACAATAAATTACAGCTATTTATACAAAGTTTATTAACATATGTCTTATGGTAGAATGCGCCTTCAGACATTTACGCTAGTGTGTGTATTTGCTATTTATACAAAGTTTATTTACATATGTCTTATGGTAGAATGCATCATCAGCCATTTACGCTAGTATGCGTATTTGTGTTCTGACCTAGTTTAATAAATTACAACTATTTATACAAAGTTTATTTACATATGTCTTATGGTAGAATGCATCGTCACCATTTACGCTAGTATGCGTATTTGTGTTCTGACTTAGTTTAGCGGCTAGAACTGTTACAATTCTCTGTCAGCAGAATTTAGATTCTGCTGTACAGAGTGTGATACTTTCCGAATTGTACATAATACAGGGTGTTCCCACAACTTCTCCCATTACAGACGTCCTCTAAGTTTCGTTGGAAGCAAATTGTTCTTCATGGAAGACTAAAAATTTTTTATTCAGACATTTTCTCCCTATCATCTACCCTTTATACACTTTTCGAGGGTTAAAGTGTGAGGGTGAAACACGTTAAAAAAATATTTCTCGACTTTTCAGGGTAGGATCATTTAGCCCACTGTTCAAATTACATTTTCGAAGAGGAACACTTTTTTTTAACTGCTTCTATTTTTTTTTATGCGTAATGGAGACAACTTTTTTTCAACTCTATTTTTTCAATAATTTTTTCAGATTCGGGGGCCTTCTTCCCACACCGGATCGGTAGTTGAAACGAGAAAGGAGGTACAAGAAATCGAAAATAAGCTAGCTAACCTTAAGTCTGCTTTACTGAGTAAATTTAATGATTAAAATTCAATGATGTTTTATGTTATATTATATTATATTAAATAAAATTCTGTTATATTGTATTGTTTTATATTTTGTAATTAAAAAAATAAAACAGAGTATAAATTATATATATAGATATATTTATTTATTTTTTTATTTATTGATTACGTATTCGTTTACAAAAATTCGGAAAGTATCACTCTGTACAGCAGAACCTAAATTCTGTTGACAGAGAATTGTAACAGTTCTAGCCGCTAAACTAAGTCAGAACACAAATACGTACACTAGCGTAAATGGCTGACGACGCATTCTACCATAAGACATATGCAAATAACCTTTGTATAAAAAGCAAATACGCACACTAGCGTAAATGGCTGACGACGCATTCTACCATAAGACATATGCAAATAACCTTTGTATAAAAAGCAAATACGCACACTAGCGTAAATGGCTGTAGAGTGAGGTGTGGATACTTTCTGATTAACACCTGTATACCAGCAGCACTTTGCTGACCAAACTGTGCATATTTCAATAACAATCATAATAGGTATTGATTTTGCTGATATTTTATAAATTAAAAATAATTAGTATTATAAGAAATTATGGCAAGAAAATTCCGAGTTCTCAGGAAATTGATGGTATTCGAGGTCATCCTATACCTAAGACGGAGACGTCTTCAATCTATGGGGGAAGGAGTAATGTCGTGAACCTAAGGATAGACATTGTGTTTGGTATCATCTCATATATGCATAAAAGTTCTGATACATGGCTCATGTAAGGTGTGAACCATTGCTTATTCAGCAAATAGAAATAGGTTACATGTTTAAGAAAACCTGCCGTACCGAAATGTCGGTACGGAAAATAAAGGTCAAGTATGGCTGACGACGCATTCTACCACAAGACATATGTAAATAAACTTTTTATAAAAATGCAAATACGCACACTAGCGTAAATGGCTGTAGAGTGAGGTGTGGATACTTTCTGATTAACACCTGTATACCAGCAGCACTTTGCTAACCAAACTGTGCATATTTCAATAACAATCATAATAGGTAATAAACTTTGTATAAAAAGCAAATACGTACACTAGCGTAAATGGCTGACGACGCATTCTACCACAAGACATATGCAAATAAACTTTGTATAAAAAGCAAATACGCACACTAGCGTAAATGGCTGACGGCGCATTCTACCACAAGACATATGTAAATAAACTTTGTATAAAAAGCAAATACGTACACTAGCGTAAATGGCTGACGACGCATTCTACCACAAGACATATGCAAATAAACTTTGTATAAAAAGCAAATACGCACACTAGCGTAAATGGCTGACGACGCATTCTACCACAAGACATATGCAAATAAACTTTGTATAAAAAGAAAATACGTACACTAGCGTAAATGGCTGACGGCGCATTCTACCATAAGACATATGTAAATAAACTTTGTATAAATAGCTCTAATTTATTGTAATAAAGTCAGTCAGGATTAGACCTGACTCGCTTATAATTGGATCCAGAAGCACGCTTCCAATTCATCGGTCCTTATCAGGACCACCCTGGCTCTACGCGCACCTTTTTGGTAGCAATCACGTCATGTATGTTACAATGTAGCGGACCTCTGCTTTTCTGCCAGAGCTGCAGATTTTATCATTGCGATGTCGTAAACTTGTGCTGCCGACCTTGTCGACAGGGGATTCAATCGTACCTCTCCGAAAAGTCGGGCTTTGTTTACGAGATCGATGATACGCACACGCTGTACTGTATTCTTTGCAAAACTTACGAGCAAAGGCGTCAACTCTTCCGATCCATTATGTTTTCATAAACCTACCTTTCAATTACTATGCCATTACCTGTCCCCTCTCCTACACCTTCCTTTTGCTTTTTAAAGACTTGTGACCTTGACACACTTTCCATACTACTTTCTTATTATCCCCAAACTCTACCTTAATCTTATATCTCAAACGTCTACTACCTTTTGCTTCTTTATCTATTTCTTAACACAAATATATACATGTACACGTACTACGCTCCTTCTACATAACCAAGATTATTACTGATTTCTATTACATATCCTTCTTCAAATACGGTCTTCATTTATATCAAAATAAAGAATCGTTCACTATAACGACTTCACTTTCATTTCATATGCCTATACCTTACACTTTTCTCCACTTCCTCTTCATTATCATGTAAACGTATTTAAGAATAGTAAACTTCAGTCACGCTCCTTCTACATAACCAAGATTATTACTTATTTCAATTACATATCCTTCTTCAAATACGGTCTTCATTTATATCAAAATACTTCACATTACCGATATATGTTCATATGTTTCAATTCATTGTGAAGCATTCGACCACTACATACACACAAGTTTAAAGTCAATGACCTTTCGTCAATTTGACCTTAAGTAACCTCCCCTCCTCTGAATTAGAACCGGTCATCATACTCTACTTTTGTATTAAAAGTTATAAAGTAATAAAATGTTCACATATCTTACTGTTACTGCTAACTTCTGCATAGGTTCAATGCAATCCCTCATAACAGTGTTCTGGCGTTGTAAAACGTCCTTCAATTTGTTGTTCAACTCGTGGAAAGAAGCGATGGACATACGAAAATAGTTGAAGAATTTTTGCTCATGCTCTGATAGATCTTGGAATAAAGTGTAAAATGCCCCCACAAGGAGTCTTTTTTGAATTATAGGGTGCACCCAATATACTCTTCCCTTTTGCTTTTCTCTTTGAAGTCGACAACGCCTCCGATACAGAAGCCACATCGTAATAACGCGTTTCTGTTTGCGATTCATTATCACTCTTTTCGCTACAGAGACTACTGTGTACTGGTGGCGAAACTTGACCAGATCGAGAAAGAACCGGCTACGTGTGTAGGGTTGCAAACCGGCGCCGGCCCGGCACTGGTCACATCCACACGGCACGTGTGCGTCGTACTAAGTCATTTCACAGTTAAACTAGCGTAGACTAGGAAAAAACCTGGTGAAAAGTCTCGTTTATCAATTTCATATAAATAGAACATTAAATTGATCAGTAATTTTAATTATATACTGTGAAGAAAACGAAAGTGGTCAGAATTATAAATTAATAGTTACCGTTTTTTATTATGTTATGAAATTTGTACTTATAATTAATAAACAGTTATAATAATAATTTAACTCTTGATTTAGATAAAGTAATAAAGAAACAATTTTTTGGTTTTCATACTATCATTAGAATATAAAATTGACTAGTAATTTAAATTATGAACTGTGAAAAAACAAAAATTAACAAAATTTTGAATGAAAAGTTACAATTTGTTTATTATTGTGGCCGGGTATACTCGCCACAAAAAATTAATTCTTGTTTTGTATATTTCTTTGTATATATTTTATTGTACATAATTTTGCCTTTCTTCTTTCTATTAACAATATCTTTCATTTCGTATATTTACATATTCCAAATATTTCAGTCTATTGTGTATAATTGCTTTCTTGTAACTACTTTACCTATCATAAACTCATGATTCCTTTTAAATCTCCAAATTCTATTATTCCTTGTGCACGTCTGTTTCTATACAAATATCTTTCCTATTGTGACTAAGTAAACATCTTTTCAACAAATTCTACTTAATTTCTTATCTTCTGAACCTTTCTTATTCTTCAACTTGATAAATTTTATTACTTGTACCTTCCTCTATTGTGCTACTCAGAGTTCCTAGATACCTGCCTTATCACCAGTTCCAATAAGTTACCCTCTTCCACTATCCACCTAATGACGGGCTTTTACCATTATTAGGTGACAACGTCCTACGTCTAAATTTCCTAGTATTCCTTATCTTTAGTAGCTCCTCCCTACATTCCGTTCCGTTGGTTTCCTACCATTTCATAACTCCACCCTTAAAATATTTTTTCCGTTTGTGCCTTTACCATTTCCACTTTTCCATCTCTCTAAAATTATTCTTTCAGAATCCTTAAAAACTCTTTTCTACTTTTCTAGAAGGAACTCTCTTTTACTCCGTTACTTTCTTTAAACTAATTGTGTAAGTCTTATGTGTGTATATATATGTAAATAAATAGTATAGTTAAACATCGACTAAATTTATCAACAACAACTAGACATCCAAATAATGTTCTGTTATTCGTACTTATAATTAATAAATACTTTAAAAAATCATATATATAGTTGTGACATCAGTTTAAATTAAATTAAAAGTTATCGTTTTTTTTATTACATTATGTTATTATTTGTAGTTATAATTAATACACAATTAAAACAATCATGTATTTAATTTTTGATTTAGGTAAAACAAATTTAAAAAACAAATTAGGTTAGGTTAACGAATCAGCTTCGACAAACTTCGACCCAACTTCGACTGATTTCGATCAAAAACACCCCAAACCGTTCAGAAATGTTTTTACACCCAATATACGCTCCAGATACACTCTGTCACGTGACTTTATCCCCTGGGTAAAAAAACACTCTACCCACACTCTGCCTTTCTGAACGCGGCCCTGTGTCCGTTCTTCGTTAGTGTATTTTTTGCTGGCATTACTGTATAGTGCTCATCTTAGATTAACTAGTTCTCATATACAGGGTGTTAGGTCTATAAGTACAAAAAAAAGAATCATGGATTCCTTGCACAATAAATAACAAAAGTTTAAAAGCATTTTTCAATCGAGTGACAATTAAGTACGCAATTCGTGTTCGAAAATTTGACCCTGAAATTCGGTTTAATACGGGCCTGGCGAAATACGAATTCTCGTAACTGATAGTTTGCAACGAGCAGCGCCACTTACGAAACAGCGTTATCTATCACCGGCGACTATTCTCTAGGGAATAAGCGCGCTAAACCAGGGCCGGCCTCAGAAATCAAAATAATTTTTAATTTTTTTTTTTTTCAAAAGTCAAAAAGTGTATAAATTCATGTTTGAAATGCAACAGGGAACATGTGGTTCTTTTTTTTGTACTTATAGACCAAACACCCTGTACAAGAGACTAATATAGATGGAAAGCTCGAACCTGGCGCCTCTATGGAACCTAGTGAGAACTAATGGAGAAGGCAGGGAATTTAAACGTACTAGTTACTTATTTTGTAAATTTCCTTGGTTTCATTACGCAAAAGTGAAAATTTGCAAGAAACAAACCATCTTCTAAATAAAAGAAGATGAGTTGTTTCATATCGTAACCAATCAGGGTCATTAAAGTCTGGCATTGTTAACATAATTTCTTGTTTATTATCTATCGTTCTAAAAATTGATCTTTGTCTTCCCAATTTTATTCGTATTCGTAAAATAAAGCTTTGTAATACTGTATCCTCTGATAATTTAAGGTTAGGTACTGGATTTTCTATATTACTATGTACGGTCATTTGATCTAAAGGAGTTTCCCTTATGATTTCGTCACGTTGTTCGTTAATCAAGTGTTCTACATCGGAGAGTGGTTCGGGAAATAAGGAGCATGTCTATGTCGTCTAAAATGTCATCTTCCAAAGTGTTTAATTCGACTCGTGACAAAGCGTCAGGCATGACGTTTTCCTTTACCTTAATATGTTTAACTTCGAAATCGTATTCTCCCAATTTGATTTTCCATCATATTAATCGATTTGCTAGTTCTTTAAGAGAATGTAGCCAATCTAGAGCTTGATGATCGGTTTGTATTGTGAATTTTCTTCCAAAAAGATAAGGTCTAAAATTTTTGCATGAGTCTACGATTGCTAATAACTCTTTATCGGTAATGCTATAATTTTGTTCAGCACTATTTAGTGATTGGATGTTTATTTTGACTAAGTACGGCCCCTATGGCTTTGTTGCTAGCGTCCGTTGTCAGAGTAAAGGGTCTGTCAAAGTCAGGGTAGGATAGAATAGGTGGATTTCTGATTAATTCTTTTATTTTATTAATTGCGTCAATATATTCTTTATTCTTAATGTCGATCTTTGAATTTTTCTTTAAATATTTTGTGATAGTTTTAGCATAGTTATGTATAAATTTTCGGTAGTAACCCGAAAGTACTAGAAATCCGCGAATTTCTTTAACATTTTTAGGTACCTATAGGAAAGTTGTTTATAGCTTGAATTTTGTCAGGGTTTGGTTTTATTCCTGAGGTGGTAATTATATGACCGAGGCACTTCCTTTCTTAAAAATTCAGTTTTATCAAGCGAGACTTTGAGATTAGCAAATTGTAATTTAGAAAATATTCTATCTAAATGTAAAATGTAGTCATACAAACTTTTGCAAAATACAACGATGTCGTCCATGTAAACAAAGCAAAACTGATAAAGGTATTCGCGTAAAATTTCGCCCATAATAGTTGAAAAGTACTTGGTGCATTTTTGAGGCCAAACGGCATTTACGTATATTTAGTGTCCATTTTTAATAGAGAAAGCTGTTTTTTCAATAGAATTTTTGTGTATAGGTATTTGGTGGAAGCCCGCCGTTAAATCGAGTGTAGTATAATATGAACATTTACCAAGTGAGTCTAGTACATCATCGATTCTGGGCAAAGGATATTTATCCTCGATGATCTTTTTGTTCGATTCCCGAAAATATATCTCCATTCTCCACTTCTTAGTGCCCGTTGCATCTAATTTCTTCAGGACAATCCAAACCGGTCAGGAGTAAGGGGAAATTGAAGGTTGCATAATACCATTAGTCAACAATTTATTTACCTGTTTATGTATTTCATCTTTTATTTGTCGAGGGTATCTAAATGATTTTTTGTAAACTGGTTTGTCGTCTACAGTTCTAATATTATGAGTGACATTGGTGGTAACTGCTAATTTATTCTGATCTTTGTGAAATATATTATTATATTTTTGACAAAGTTTAATAATTTTTAATTTCTCTTCTGAGTTCATGTATTCAGTTCTAAGGTCATCAAGAGGTTCGAATTTAGTCTCGTCGTTAGTGTCAGGTAGCTTCTCATGGGAGTCTTCGCTGGGGTCAATGTCTATAAATTCCGTGTCGGTGATATTGTTAAGAAATGTACGTGACATTTACCTTGTTTAACGATGTATATTCCCGGTAAAATTCTATCGTGTGTGATGATATAATCTCCATCTAATAGATCAAGATTGTTTAAAGTAATCTGATAAAATTGCGATGTTTTGTTTTCTGTATGAGAAAAAGGAATTATTTTTTCTCCAATTAAGTATGTTTTTCGCGTAATTAATTGTTGCTTGTAGTTTCTGTAAATCGGGGTTAGATATTAAACTTTGAAATTTATCATGTTAAAATACATTTGTTTCCAGGGCGTTGATAATGATAATACATAAGAAATCGATAAATAAAAATGAACAGGTGCAACGTCTCACCTAATTTCACAGATTCTTTTTCCCCAACAGATCCTGACTGCACTTAGGATGGATAAACATATACTCCGGTAGACCCAAAAATAGATAACAGTTACTGACAACCAATAATAAGCATGAATGTACTCACCCGGGGGGCTTGCCTCCCCCCTAGCTCAATTGAACCATCAATATTGTACAGGCACCCAATATTTTACCAGTTTTGTATGTACATGTTCTATTCTTCGACAACTAGCTAGAGTCTCCCTAAAATAAGTAAGGCTTCCCCAGACGCCCAGCCCCCATAGGAACTAGCATCTCAATGATCTGATGTGGGGCACTTACATGAAGCTACCCCGCCACCAGAATCATGTCATTCGAGTAGCCCGCAACACCCCCAATTGCGAGTAACCCCACTCGAAGGAACCACGGCCGTAATGACCGGGCAACAGTGCACCAGGGGTGAAAACATGCTACATCTTTAATTATTATTTCTGTATCATTTTTGATACGCACACAATTCGTCCACACGCGAGGCGAACCAACACAGACTGACTCATGTGTTTCTTATTTTCCGGTTGTCTGTTTATAGTCTTATTATGTATTACCTATGGGTCCACCCAATCATTTAAACAAATGACTTCATTCATTCGAAACCAGCAGCCTTTTCAAATGATAAATAAAATATTTAGATATAGACTTTATTGTTCAACAATATAAAATAAAATATTTATAAAAAAAAGAATGTTATGTCTTTAAATTTATTTTACAATCATGAAATTGAAAAACAAAAAATTCTATTTCCGAATATTCATTAAATTCTTCCAATAATGGAAATTTCAGTAGATACAATCCGTTAGTCTTACCGTGTGCAGTTTTTATTTCAAAAGGTTGTTCTTAATTGTATTCGAGAAAGTTGGAAAAGGCCAAATTTGGATTCATAATTGAAACAGAGGCACCTGTGTCAATGAAAATGTCATGTTGGTATTTTTGGGATGTGATAAAGGGACTTAGGACTTTTCTTTAGCAAATTCTTGATTTCGTCAAAGTCTAAGTTGTGTTCTCGTTCGAGGCTAGTGTCGTAAAATTTTCATCATACTATTCGTCTGGACTATTTTCAATTTCGTTTTCAAAATTCTCGTTATCTAAATTTTCAGCTGGTTTAATTAAAGCAAAACCATTTCCATATTCGTCATAATTAATAGTAATTATCGTTATCTTCAGTATTTGTTAATTCCTGCACGTGAAATCGCGGTGGGCCTGTGGACTTGAAATGATTCACAAATTGTCCGGGTCTCTTATTTAAACTTCCGACTGTTCTCATAGATACGTCTCCAGTATTCAGTTTGGGATAATTATTTGGTTTTTGAAAAGCGGGATGCGGCTGAGGTGCGACAAAAGGTTTGAAATTTTGTTGGTGTTGTTTGTTCATAAAAATTGGTGATGGTTTAGGGGAATTTGGTAAAAAGTATTGTGGACTTTGCGTCTGAGGTGTATAATTCGCTATGGGTCTTTGATTATAATTAGCGAAATGCGGTAAATTTTGTCAAGGAGGTGTAAGTATCTTTGGCTGTGTAGATTATTTTTTGTATTGTGCGTCCTGGAATATTGGACTTTGTTCATTTGTTGTTACATAGCAGTGGTCGTTTCGTGGTTGCTATAATCCTTACATGCTTTCAATGATTCTGATAAGCAATATGGATTTTTATATAATAAGTACGTGTTATATGGAGGACAAATGGTAGAACAAAAAACTCTGTTTGCTTCACTTCTATAGTGCACTTGCATAAATTCTTTGTTTGGATTTTCGTCTATTGATCCTATTAATTTAGAAAGTAATGTATGAATTCTCAAATAAAAATTTTCGTAATGTTCATTAGGATGCATTGCACAACCTAGTAATTGGTTATATAACATAGATGTATTTTCAACGGGACCAAACCTATTATTTAGTAACGCATTAAGAGCAGGCCAATTATCTGGTAATGCAACTAGATAAACCGTTTGAGCATCTTTTTCGAGTTTATTAGTAATAGCACTGAAAATAGCGTTTCTATATTCAGGAGTTATGGCTGTTACACTATTAACAAAAGCAACAACTTGCCGGGTAAAACATTTTAATTTATTTTCTTGCCCATCGAAAGGGGGTATGAGAGAATAGAATAGAATAAATTTTGATTTGAACTCACTAATTGACATTGTAGTAGGGGTACTGGGTTGTGTAGGAGTTGCCATGTTTTATAAATAAACAAAAAAATAGTGGACAGAATTGCAATGGTAACTTCAAAGTACTTACAGTTTTATCCTTCCTTGTCCTTCCAGTCTGGGAATTAGTCCCAAGTCGAACGTCTTCCAATAGACGGGGTTGTCTCGTCGGTTTTGGTCCTTCAGGTAGCAACGGAGTGAAGATGATCCAGAAAGATTCTTGAATTTTCAGTGAATTTTCTTAAGGATATCCTCTCGCTATCCTATTCGCAGCGCCAGTTTTGTCGAATGCTAAGCAAAACGAATTAAAAAAAAAAAAGGATGACACAGTTTAAACTTTAGAGACAATATGCACAAATACACAACAACGGTAGTTACCGGCTATTATAATGCGTTTCTTTTCTTTTTTATAAAATAGATGATAAGCCCCTCTAATATGTAGATTAACGCTTATATAACCTCGATTGTCTTAGTAGGTGGAATGGGACAGCTTATGAGTGGGGTTGATAGGTCGATATAATGGTGTCGTGCCAGATGCGACCGTGCCGGATGCGACCCGTGCCACAAGCGACCCATCAATTTGCCGCCGTGCCACTAGCGACCCAAGAACTTTATTTATAACTAAAAAACTTTTTGATTTGTTTGAAAAGCTTTAACAAAAATGTGGCTATGTATAAAAGAGAAGAAAAGCAAGTGTCACGGAAGGGTCAAGACAACACTGCAACATGAAATAATACCGGGCACTACTACGGAGCATTCATGTGTACCAAATAAAGCGGAGTTGGATGTCAACAGAGCAAGGCATAACTGTAGAAAAAGATCAAGGGAAGGTTAGGTTAGGTTAGGTTAGGTTAGGTTGATGAAATGTTTGAGTGCATTAAGTTATGTAAATAAGTTAGAATAAAAAACCAATACTCGACAAGACTACAAACCAGTCGTATATGTAATTAGCTATTCTAATCTCTAGGCTAATATGGAGCTCTTGCAGACTGTACATGTATTTTAAATGGTAAAAACACTAACTCAATATACGAAATGTAAAGTAAGTAATATCGCGCACCGTAACAATTCATCTCTCAAAACAATGGGTCGCATGCGGCACGGTAAGCTACAAGCAGGGTCGCTACAGCCACGATTTTTGATGGGTCGCATGCGGAACGGTCGCATCCGACACGTAACCGATATAATAAATATAATAATTACTACGAACTAAAATGTAAAATCCCAATTCAAATAGTAATAGTAAATGTGAAATATCTTAGTGACATTCATAAGGGTAAAAAGGGATTACCTATGTACCTGCCAGGACAAATAGTATTTGTCCAAATTTATCTACTATGAAGAATTTTTAATACAAATAGCATCAGGTCCAGAAGAATTAGTCATCGCATCAGACTGCAATTAATTCGAACCCTCTTGCGTGAAAACTAAAAGAAAAAACTCATTATTAGTGGCATGTCTAAATGAAAAAAATAATAATAATAATAAATTCGGACACCATGCCAAAATTTTTACAGGAGCAGGTGGTGGTGGTTACGGTTATTTCGCTTATCGAATCCTTCTGACACACACAACACATATCACATTCTAAACACAAAATTAATCCCAAATGCGATGTGAGAAATTTACGAAGTCCATAAAGTGTTCCAGGTAAAAATTTTGGTTAGTGGCCGAACATATTAATTCTGTGTAACCGTGGAAGATAAGCGTATATATTGTCGGAAAATAAACATTTACCGCGACAAGACGTGTGGAGGCTCGCAAGATGGACGCCGACGCCGGGACCGCTGCACCATCGACCGTGTTCCGATATACACTGTGAGCACTGTGACACGTTACGTCACACAGTATACTGTAATCACCGTTCCAGTTTAGATTTTTCTACTGAATCTGCTACTGGCTGTTATATATTGGAACGTATTTCAGTACTGTTTCAGTACTTTTGTCAAAAATAATTAAGACACTATCCGATAGAGGCGCTAGATGTATTAATGCATGATTTTAACATTTAATGTGGCATAAATATTGCAATTTTTGGCAAATAAATTTTTAAACTATGTATTTGAGAATAAAAAAATGTTTATAACGGTATACTTAATAAAATTTTATGATCTTAACTAATGAAAATTATAACAAGAAAACGTTCCGAGTTACCAATATGTTGTGCTTAGAAGAAAATAAAATAAATAAACCACTTTTAAATGTTTCAAAACGAGTATTTATTTAACTCTACAATTGTTTCGGTATTATAATACCTTTCTCAAGAGTAACAGGATTTTACTAAATTTGATGCGGTGCTTATCATCTATTTATACCTTATCAGCTATTTATACAGAACCAACCAAAACTACTGTTAATAGTACATGTTGTGCTTAGGTATAGGTATGCTAATTAATGTCAAAATAAGAATATGCATATTTTTTTGCAGAGAAACGTTAACAGTAAAAATCACTTCAAAATTACTATTTCCGTTTTTCACAATTTTCTAATTCATCCAGACCTAGTGGATTGAACACAATGTAAAAGAATGATGAAAAGTTCCTTCTCTTACATGATTGAACAGGTCTGCTTTTAGAATAAGTTTAAGTAAAAACGGTGTTTAGTGGTTTAAGTAACAAAGAAATTACAAAAACCGTAAAACAGAGCAATAAGAATGTTTCAATTTCTTTCATTTTAAACCTTTTAATGAATTGTAGCTTTTTATAAGTTTGAAGAAAAATATTGGTCCATGTTGTGGTGTGGTCTGTGTTCTTGCTATGTCTGCCATTTTTATCTAGTGGAAACTACTGGAAGCGCCTTACCTCCCAGAGGTAATACGCTCCCAGTACAAAGATGGTGGCAAATATGACGTCATTAGTTTCTCTCTGTCACTGTCACAGTGCACTGGAAACCTATATCGGAACGCATTTCTGTATACTGGCATTACTGTCCAGTGCTCACATTCTATATCGGAACATGCCCATGGTATTGCAGCTAGGTGTCCATTGTTTCTTCAATAACATGGATGTGGGATGTTCATTGTTTCGAAGAGGATTTAATTGGCGTCCATAATATGTGTTCTCGATTTGTTCGAGTTGGTTTATAAAGAGTATTGGAATATAAAGTCCTCTATCGTAATCAAGTGCCATGTATTGTATATCGGGAATTAAAATATTGTATTGATTATCAATTTTTGATTTTATAGGTACAGGATGAATTTTAAATAGATTATATATTTCATTGTTGATTAATGGGATTTTTATTTTATATATAATAGTGTCAGTATTTGCAAACATTTTGACTGAGCATAGATCAATAAACTTATAGAAGTTTGTAACTGATACTATGAAATTAAAATTTAGATTATTTCTATTATTTTGTTGTTAAGTGGTTAGTGATTGCAGTACATTTGTGTTTTCAAGTAAACTAGTGGGTAATTTTTTCAATTTCGAAAATAATAATTGTATTTTGATTTTTTCAATCTCTTGTTCTGTTGTAGACAATAATCCTTGAATTGTAACGGCTAAATTTAGAAGATCGGTAGAAATTTTAATAGAGTTAATTGCTTTTGATTGCGAATTTAACTGATCTCGAATTTTGTACATGTTCTCCGATATTAATTGCTCATTTGACTTTATAGATTCTAAACTTTCATTATACGATTTAATAGTGTCTTTTACAATGCAGACGGTATCATCTATTAATTGAGTATTTTTTATGCACCTTCTTGTAATTGTTGTAGTGCTAAATTGATATGTGTTTCGTCTTCACTGTCCATCACATTAAAGACGGTGTGTAAAGCAAAAAATCTTCTAATAGTAATGAGTTAACCGTAATTAAATCCATTCAACAGAAATGTAAAACTAACAATTTAGTTATTTGTAAAGCCGATAAAGGCAACAACAAAATGGTTAAGGCTTTCGCGGCCAGTTGATGAATTGGCGTAGTCCTGATTCGGGTCTATAGGCCGTCGTTGGTTGGAATTACTTCCTAACGTTTCGCTGGCGCGAGTGGCGAGCTTCTTCAGAGGTCTTTCCATCTTCGATGTTGGATGTAGTCTTTTGTAGCAATTTGAATTTTCAAGCATGGTTAATTTTTTACTTTTAACAATATTTGTAGGTAGAATTTTGACATTTTCAATATTGATATTGTGTTTAAACAATGTACAGTGCTCAGAAATGCCTGATTTTAAACTATTACATTTGATATTATATACATGTTCTTTAACTCGGGTAGAAATTGATCTACCCGATTGACCTATATAAATCGCGTTACAAGACTCACAGGACAGTTGATAAATTCCACTTTTTTCTAGTGGTTTCATTTTCTTTTTGTTATTTTCTAACAGGTGTTTTAAAGTAATATTGTTGTTTTCAATCGCTGTTAAACCCAATTTTTGTAATTTGTGTTTGTATTTATAACTAATGGAATTTATAAAATGTAATGAAACAAATTTTTTATTGAAGGAATTAACACTGAGGTTGTTATTGTGTAAGAGTTTTTTAACTATTTTTTGTTGTTTATTGTGTATTAATTTGTCTATTAATGAAGTATTATAACCGTTATTTTTAGCTATTAATTTGATAATATTTACTTCTTTGTCATAGCTACTATCCGATAAAGGTTTAAGAGATTAATCTATTGATCAGTGAATGAAAGACTGCTAATTTTACTTGCCAAGGGTGGTTTGAATCAGCTGGTATGATTGTATCCGTGTATGTGGGTTTTCTAAAAATTTCAAAAAGTAGGTTTTTTTGCGATGACGTTATTTTTATATCTAAGAAATTTAAGCTTTTGTTGGATTCTTTTTCAATAGTAAAATTTATGTTCTTGTCTAATGAGTTTAAGAATGTGAGGAATAAATCTAATTGTCTATTTGTTCCTTTCCAAATAACAAATACGTCGTCTACATAGCGATACCACTTGAAAATATGTCTAATGAGGGAATTTTTCGAATTAAATAATTTATGTAAATGTAAATCAGCCATATAGATTTCAGCTAGGACCGGAGATAACGGAGACCCCATAGGGAGTCCATGTTTCTGCTTATAAAACTTATTTTGAAATTCAAAGTAATTTTGGTTTAAACATAGTTCTAATAAAAGAAGTAAATCTTTGCCTTCCTTATTACTAAGGTGACTTGATTCTATAAGGTTTTTTATTATAGAATTTAGCTTAGAAACGGAAATGGATGTAAAAAGGCTGGAAACATCGAAAGAAACTAAAACAGAATTTAAGGGGGTTTCCAAGGTTGACATTTTTTGTATTTTGTGCGGAACAGAAAGACTTTTAGACAAATTCCTAAATTTTCTAAATAACATTGACCAAAAATACAGTTTACCATAGAAAAAGAAATTAATCTATCAATTAACTTCCTTGATTTAACAGTAACTCGTAATAATAATAAACTTTGTTTTAAAATATATCGGAAACCTACAACTACCGACACTATCATTCCCTTTAGTACAAATCAGTATAACAATATTAAAAAAGCATTTTTCCACAGTGTTATACACAGGTTAATCAATACCCCCCTCCTCAGTCATAATGATTTTAGAAGTTAATACTATTGAACAGATAGCACAAAATAATGGATATCACACTAAAATAGTAGATCACTTGATTAAGCACAAATTAAAACAAAAAACCCAACAAACTTTATACACTGCAAAAAGAGAAAAACCAGAACACATTTTTCATTCATTACAATAGGTAGGTACCCTTAACAGGTCAGAAAATTAAAACAAAATTGAAACACGGTATTCAAGCAATTATTTCGAACAAAAAATCTCTAGATAAGCTTCTCGTAAATAATAAACAAAAATCAGATATTCTTGATAATAGTGGCATATATAAAAAATTTTGTGAACAATGCGATACCTTTTATATTGGACAATGTTGTAGGGCTGTTAAAACACGTTTAAATGAGCACTTATATAACATTGCGTCTAAAAAAAATTGTACATGGATGTCAGAACATGCCTTAAATTATAACCATAACATTGATGCAGATAATACAGCCATATTACATGTTCAACATAAAAGTAAGAAACTAAGCCTTCTAGAAAACCTAGAAATAAGAAAAGCGATTTTAAATAAACAGAACATAGTAAATTTACAAACAGAACTGTACAATAACAATACACCCCTTCTGTTGTGTAATTTGGGTAAAACCCCAAAACCAGGTATAAATTAGGATAGAATCTATTATAGTTTTAGTATATTTTTGTTGTACTCTTGATAATGACGAAGTTCGTCGAAACAATATTGTCGAGTTGATAATAAAATTAGTGAAAATTAACCAAGTGTTTCTTTTATACCATTTATTTAATATGCATTTTCACAATGAATGCACCGTACAAAACTTAAACTGTGTAAAGCAGTACCTAGTAGGTCGAACCATCCTCGTTTGTATTGGGATCGTGGAAGAGCGTTTATGATCAGGTTTAATTCGGTATTTATGCGCTTGAAAGATCTTTTTAATGTTAAACTGCGGACATATGGGTGATGAGATCAAGCTAGTTTTTCTTCCAACATTTCCAATTTGGTTACTAATCGAAAGGTTTTGAAGTTTGCTTCGTACAGTGGGCGAAGATCGGTTACAATTATTTATAATTGAATAGTCGTCTTGAATAA
The DNA here is from genome assembly GCA_947389935.1 of Agrilus cyanescens. Classification (NCBI taxonomy): domain Eukaryota; kingdom Metazoa; phylum Arthropoda; class Insecta; order Coleoptera; family Buprestidae; genus Agrilus; species Agrilus cyanescens. The sequence continues at coordinate 23,620,481 of OX376704.1, forward strand.
GTTTTAAGTTTCCCATCATTCTCAAATATACTCCCAAGTTTGTTTTTAGCGGTGTAATTTTTACATCATCGGTCTGGGCCTTGGAGATTGTTAATATCACGGTCATGAGTAGTAGTAGCATCTGAAAAGAAAGGATTTAATTAGCCTTTCTTAGATTTTCGATGTTGACTGTGGATTGACTTTTAGGAGTTTTTCTTTCGCTTATAATTTTTATTATTTCGAAAGGGCCTGTCCACCTTTCTTTGTTCCTACTGGTTTCTTTAGGAATACTTTTTCTCCTACTTCGAAAGCTGGTATCTTGCGCGAAGCATTCTTATCATGTCGTTTCCTTGGCTTTTCCCTTTGCCTTGTCTTGATTTTGTTTAGCCTGTTGGCGTAAGTTTTGTACCTCCTGTGTTTTATTTCCTTCCGGTATTTGTTCGATTGGTTCTTCTATTAGATTTGGTGGTTTCATTCCATAAACCATTTCATATGGAGAGAATTTTGTCGAGGTGTTTATTGCAGTATTGTGTGCGTGTACTTCGAGATACATTAATTCGAAGTTGTTGTATTTTCGTTTGTATTGTTCATATAACAACTGTAGATGGCGCTCTCCCTGGTCATTTGACCGGCACATCGCTCGTAATTAATATTGCTTTTATTAATTGCAGTATAAACTCAGCAGCATTATTTATAAATAAACATAAAGTGTTGTTGTGCCTTTTTCTAATATTTCTCGATCAATAAATCCGAGAATAAATTCCTTGCTTTTAACCTCATAATTTGTGCTTGGCTTGCTAGAATTCGAGCCAAATTAAATAGTCAGCTGGGCGATTCATGTTTGTGTGCGTCGTTTAACGTAGTGCTCTCAGCTGGTCGGTAGTGTTTACGTTCGTTTGCCTGCGTCGTTCCAACTCACTTGTTATGTCAACAAAACGAAGCAGAAGCTCCAAATACATCAAGGAGCCGACGCTTGATAATTGCCTGTGGTGTCATAAATCAGTTTCTAAAAAGCTGCATGCGCTAATCAGTGTGGTTTCTTAGAAAATGGAGTTACCAAAAAGTGCTGCGACCCAGCTTTGCGCGCAAATTCATCCTTTTCTGTTGCAACATTGGATATCAAGTCCGCTAATTGCTCCGAAGATAGCAGTTGCTCTGATACCGATTATACATCAGGGCCTAGACAATCTAATGGCGATAGTTGGTTTTTCATTGCCCTAGTTCGGCCTAGATTGTTAGGTGGCGCTACAGTAAAATTACAACCGTTTCTAAGCAACAAGGATTATTAAATAAATTATCGATACAAACAAACATCAATCTAACCATCAAAAATGTAATCTGTCAAACCGGCAAAAGTATTATAACAAAAATATAAGGTAATGTAAACCTTTTTATATGTGTGATTACTGATTACGTATGTAGAAGTAAAGAAGAAACACGAGAAGTTGGAAAAGGAACGTACAGTATGTAAAAATATAGAGACTTTGCTTGATTTTTACTTCATTGGACTGGTGTAATTGTGAGTGCTTTCATTTTCTTTTCGTAAAATGTGATAATGTGAATAACAGTATCTTCTGCTTCTATTTTATTGTGACCGTGTTTTATTGTTTTTAATATTGATGTATTTAATCATAATAAGTTAGTAGGTAAGGGTTTATTATTTTGACTTATGCAATGCTGTATGGTATAGCTGTTTATCAGTAATTCGTCAATAAATCCTTTTTTCTGTAATTTTATTTTTTATTTTTTTATTTACCATTATTGTAAAAAACCAAAGCTATATTTACAAAAAATTAAGACTTAAGTAACTGAATTCCGTTATTATTCAGAACTTTTTTACTCCTATTCCAAAAAAGTTCACCAAACATCATTATTTTCACTACGAATGTTTGGTGAACTTTTGTGGAATAGGGGTAAGAAACTTCAAAATATTACAATAACAAAGAAAAAAGAAATAGAAACATTCAAATTTGCCGCCATTTAACGTTTAGTTCGGCCTAGGTTCATAGAGGCGCTGCTCGGTTTTCAGTTACTATGGAAGTGCCGATTCTTATATACGTTAGTATATATAATATATTCTTTGGATTATACTGTTACTGTCAAAGTTACAGTCGCGTCCGAATTGGTCTCTCAGGAATATCTTAGTGATGCTCCTGCTGATATGACGATGAAGATAACCAATAGTGTATCTTAAAGTATTAATTCATCTCATGCCAAACTTGAAGAACGTCTTATCTGCATGCAATCTTCTATTAATGATCTTTCGGTTATTGCCAATTAGAATAAGGTTGATATTGAGCTCCTTAAATCTTCCACCGACACCACTACAACTGAACTGAATGAGCAGAAGCAATCACTTGGGTAAATTAAGCGGATTGCTACCAAATGTCAGGATAATATTATCAAGCTTCAAAAAGACTTGGAGGAAGTAAGAGCCCCCAAAGATGCCACCAATTCGGAAGCCATTAATAAGGCCGTTACTGAGGCGGCCAAATTCTCTATGGAAATAACATTTGGCGAATTTTGTGACAGATTGTGTCGTTCCAAAAACCTGGTTTTCTTTAAAATCCCAGAGAGTAACGACATTTCGCAGGATAAAAAACTCATTTTGGAACTTTTGAGGAAAACCAAGAATATCAATGATAATGAGACATCTGTCATACGCATCGGTGCATCTAAACCTCATCCGATTTTGGTAACACTCAATAGTCATGATGATGTACTCGGTATCTTAAGCAAAAAAAACTGCGTTTACAAGGATGTAGCAGTTGCCTCAGATAAAACTAAGGCTCAATGCGAACACCTTAGCATGCTTAGGAAGCAAGTTGAAGAGTATAATAAAACTAGTACCTCTGATCAAAAAATGGTCAAATATATTAACAACACACCGACCATCGTCTTCAAAGCCAAAAGTACAAAAAATATGTAGCGAATTTAACGGGATTTACGGACTAAACTTGACTCCCTTAGAATGAATTTGCTGCTCTTAACTCCCTCTCCAGATGTCATTGTACTCATTGAAACTTGGTTGACCTCTCATTTTGATGCTGAACTTGGCCTGTCTAATTATTCTATCTACAGAATGAATAGATATTATAACGACATAATCACGAGAGGTGGAGGCATTTTAATCGCGGTAAAAAATGACTTTTATTGGGCTCTTTGCAATACACCGGTTGACCCTGATTATGTTTGTGTGCTTTGATCACGTTGCTGTTGCCGTACATTTTGGGAGTACCAAAATCATATTTGGTGCACTTTATATGCCACCTGGGGAGGACTCCACTATCTTGGATTATAAAGCCTATGCCGATGCCATTGATGATCTAGCCTCACTTTATTCTGATCATGAATTAATTCTCTTGGGAGATTTTAATCTTCCTAGAGTTAATTGGGTATTCAACCATGATCTTGATGTTGAATATTGGCCATCTATAAGTTCTCAGACCAAAGCTACAACTTCACCTGTACGTGATATATTTGCACGGTATGAACCAATTCTTTCCAACCAAAATCAGCAAAGGGTACACCCTGGATCTGGCCTTATCTACCCTCAATTGGGAACTTATTCCATCACTTGATTTTTTTGCAACCATCTTGCGCTCATCATGATATTAATAAAAACACTAAAAAAATAAACTTAAAAATTGATTTAAATAAAATTGAATTTTTTTTAGCAGTTTTGAAAAACAAAAACTCTCGAAGATGAATCCAGAATGTCCAAAAATACATGGCCTAGTTAAATTGCATAAGATTCACCAGCCAATAAGACCAGTTTGCTCAAATGTTAATGCTCCAAATAAAAATCTTATCAATAAACTGTGTACAATGCTTAAAAGAAAATATACAAATTTTGATTCATCTTTCAGTACAAAAAGTTCTTTATTATTTGCAAATGAAATGTCAAAATTTACAGTAAACAATAATAATAATCTAGTATCTTTTGATGTCGTAAACCTGTTTGGGTCGGTACCTACAGCGGAACTTCCATTATTAGTTCAAGAAATCCTTAACAATAACCGGGTTTTACCATACATAACAAATGATATTTTAGAATTACGTTCTACTTGCTTAAACCAAAACTATTTTAAATTTAACAACAAAATTTACAAACAGAAAGATGGTTTACCGATGGGTATGCCACTATCATCCTTATTAGCAGACTTATTTATAGACAGTTTGGAGAAAATTATTCATAAAAGTAAATACAAGGAAAATATTAACATATGGAAAAGATATGTTGATGACGTTTTCGTTGTATGGAGTGGTACCATCAGACAATTAAACAAATTTCTAGAATGTTTGAACAACCTACATAATAGAATTAAAACCATAGAGCTCGAAGAAAATAAAAAATTAAATTTTCTAGATTTAACACTTGAAAAACAAAATAACAAAATTGAAATCTCTATATATAGAAAACCCACTCATATTGACACAACGTATACTCGCCACAAAAATTAATTCTTATTTGATATGTTTTTTTTGTATATATTTTATTGTACATAATTTTGCCTTTCTTCTTTCTATTAACAATATCTTTCATTTCGTATATTTACATATTCCAAATATTTCAGTCTATTGTGTATAATTGCTTTCTTGTAACTACCTTACCTATCATAAACTCATTATTCCTTTCAAATCTCCAAATTCTATTATTCCTTGTGCACGTCTGTTTCTATACAAATATCTTTCCTATTGTGACTAAGTAAACATCTTTTCAACAAATTCTACTTAATCTCTTATCTTCTAAACCTTTCTTATTCTTCAACTTAATAAATTTTATTACTTGTACCTTCCTCTATTGTGCTACTCAGAGTTTCCTAGATACCTGCCTTATCACCAGTTCCAATAAGTTACCCTCTTCCGCTATCCACCTAATGACGGGTTTCTACCATCATTAGGTGACAACGTCCTACGTCTAAATTTCCTAGTATTCCTTATCTTGAGTAGCTCCTCCCTACATTCCTTTTCGTTGGTTTCCTACCATTTCATAAATCCACCCTTAAAATATTTTTCCGTTTGTGCCTTTACCATTTCCACTTTTCCATCTCTCTAAAATTATTCTTTCAGAATCCTTAAAAACTCTTTTCTACTTTTCTAGAGGAACTTCTTCAACCAAAGTCTTCAGTATAACTTCGTTCGTTCTTTACTCTTCTCTTAACTCTCTTTTACTCCGTTACTTTCTTTAAACTAATTGTGTAAGTCTTATGTGTATATATGTGTAAATAAATAGTATAGTTAAACATCGACTAAATTTATCAACAACAACAAGACATCCAAATTATGAAAATCGTGACTATAGTTTCGACAAATTACATTGTCATTATCAAACGATTCAAATTTTAGAAGGTTTCTCGATTTTTCTGGAACTGTTCGGTGTCTGTATAAATACTTGTTGACGTGGTCAGTAACAGTAGTTTACAGTTAGCTTCCGAACGAGTAACATAAATACCGAACTACGATATACAGTGATAAAAATACGCATTTTCCTTGTCATATAAATAAGTTGTTGAATTGTTATAAGTGTTTAAGTGTTCTATTAGTGTTTCAGTATTAAATAAATAGTTGTAAATAAATATCAGTTAAATAAATAAGTTAAACTAGAAAAGTTGCTACATTGGTGTCAACTGTGGGGTTATCAGCCAGCCAATCGATCCCCCAAAGAAGAGAATTTTCTAGTAGAAGAAAAATAGTTAAATAAATTAAAATGCCGAAAAAGTTCTTGGAGTTGAAAGTTGCCGAACTGAAAACTGAACTCGAGGAGCGAGACGAAGATACGTCTGGCAACAAGCTCACCTTACAAGGGCGACTCGAGGAAGCTCTGATACGAGAGGGTTTCGACCCGAATACCTACGAATTTGAGGATGAATTAGAAAAGAAATTAAAGGGAAATTCAAAGGAACAAAAAGGAAATCTGGAAGAACTGAAAGAAAATCTGGAAAAGAAATTAACCGAAAATTCAAAAGAACTAAATCTGGAAGAACTGAAAGAAAATTTAGAGAAATTCGACGAAAAATTGGCCGAAACAGAACAGAATTTTACAAGAAAATTTCAAGAAATAGATTCACGAATTAAAGAAATAGAAGAAAGGTTTCTATGTACGACAATGTCAGAACAAATAGATAATGAGAGAGAATAAGGAGAATGGGCACGGTGTTTTATCGAAAGCATATACGAAGCCACCTAAGTTCGACGGAAAAACGTCATGGACCACTTTCCCTAAGAAATTTGAACCGGTCGCGAAGTCGAACGCATGGTAATGCCGAGGAGATTTTGGATACCATACCACCCGAGAAGTTGAACGACTATGAACACCTAGTGAAGAAGTTAGAGATGCGGTATGGTCAGCTACATATGACGAGCGTCAGTCACGTGCAGCTAAAAAACCGACGTCAGAAGGCAGGGGAAAACTTGCAAGAATACGAGACCGATATCGCTCGTCTGGTCCGCCTCGCGTATCCAGGTACTCCCGACGACACTCTAGAAAAGTTGGCTGTCGACTCTTTCATCGATGGGTTGAACGATGACGACATACAACAGCGACTTCGATTTGACAGGCCAAAAACACTCGTTGACACGTTGGCTCGGGCACTGGAGTATGACGTCGTTAAACAGACATCGCAACGTCAAGGTAGAGTGCGCGAGCTAAGGGAGGAGCCCGACGGTCGATACGAAGACAGACTAGAGGAAGTTGTTAGCAGGATAGTGGGAAGACTAAATAAGAAACCGAGACCAATCAGATGCTAGAACTGCGGGAAATTGGGACACGCAAGAAGCGCTTGCAAGAACGAAGAGGTTACTCAAGAGCGCGTGCCCCGTGTTCCGGAAAACCAATCAGGGACGACGCGGCGGGGCAAACGTCGGTCCTGGGACACGAGGCCCTAGGTTTAGTAGCACTGACTAAGACAATGAAAGACCGAACTGACAGCCTTTTTCTCACTGGACTCATAAACAGGAAGCAGTGTCCATTTCTGCTGGATACTGGAGCTAGCAGAACAATCATAAGGCCCGGAGTATTGACCAAGCCCAGTAAATTTTTGCCAACGCAATGGAAGCTCCGTACCGCCACTGGAGAACAAGTAGTAGTCAGGGGCGAAAGTTACGTCAACATTAAAATGGGAAGAACGTCTTTTAAACACTGTGTGTTAGTGGCAGAAATAGAGGACAATGTAATACTGGGTTTGGACGTCCTCCAAAAATATGACTTCTGCTTGAATTTCCGGAGAAAGAATGTGACACTGAACGGCGAAACATTCCAGCTACACGCCCAGGACACTGCCATGCCACGAGTTCAGGGATGCGCAAAGTTCAAGGTATTCCGGAGGCGTTGTTAAAACTGTACAAGGAGGCGGGTGAAAACCGTAATCAACCTGAACAACGTCAAATAGGGGAACTCCTCGAAAAGTACCAGGACGTGTTCGCATTGGACAATGGCAAGAAAGGACGAACCAACATCGCCGTCCATAAAATCAACACTGGCGAAGCGCAGCCCCTTCCGTCAGAGACCGAGGAGACTACCACTGGCCAAAAAGGAAGAGGCCGAAAAGGTTATAAGCGACATGCGGAAGGACGGAATAATAGAACCATCGACAAGCCCATGGACGTCGCCAATAGTTTTGGTCAAGAAGAAGGACGGATCTACCGCTTCTGTGTTGACTACCGCCAGCTAAATAATGTTACCAAGAAAGACAGCTACCCCTTTCCACGCATCGATGATACCTTGGACACGCTTGCGGGGTCGACAATATTCTTAACGCTAGATCTTAAAAGGGGATACTGGCAAGTAGACCTGTATCCTGAGGCCAAAGAGAAGACGGCATTTTCGATCGGAACCGGGCTGTGGCAGTTCAATGTGATGCCGTTTGGGTTGTATAATGTGCCAGCCACATTTAAACGACTCATTGAGACGGTCTTGAACGGCTTAATTGGGAAAACTTGCCTGGTATACCTTTACGACATAATCGTGATCGGAAAAGACTTCGACGATCACCTGAAAAGCTTGGAAGAGGTACTTCGAAGGCTGCGTGATGTCAAGCTTAAATTAAGCCTCAAGAAATACCGGCTCTTTCAAGAGGCAGTGAATTACCTGGGGTACGTATTCACGAAGACCGGCGTTTCAGTCGATCCGCAGAAGATCACAGCCGTACAAGAATGGCCAGTACCTACTGACGTACATCAGGTCAGAAGCTTCCTTGGCCTGTGTACTTACTATCGACGCTTCGTTCCTGGATTTGCCAACACTGCCAAGCCATTGACTCGACTAACCGAAAGTGGCAGACCATTCTGTTGGGAACAGGACTGCCAAGCCACCTTCGAAAAGTTAAAGCAACCACTCGTTTCCACACCCGTGTTGAGTTATCCGACACCAAAAGGGAAATTTGTTCTGGACACCGACGCTAGCAATGTTGGGTTAGGCGCAGTACTCTCACAAATACAACATGGAGAGGAAAAAGTCATCGACTATTTCAGCAAGACCCTATCCAAGCCCGAACGAAACTACTGTGTAACCCGACGAGAACTACTGGCAGTAGTAAAGAAGTGCAGTTTTTTTTTTCTGGTTATAAGCTAAGGAAACAAAGTAAATAATAGTATAAAAAGAACTTGCAAAAAGCATACTTATAAAACGGAAAATATAAAAAAATTAAGCGTGGAAGTTTTCAAAGCATTCTCCTACGCAAAGTCCTGGTTGTTCGGGGCATTTTTCTTGGTTTCACATTTTTTATTAACATTTGCTATTTTTGTTAGCATATGAGCTGCTGTGTCTACTTTCTTGGACGCTTTCATTACTACTTGTACATCCAACAGTTTTTCCAATACGGAAATTCTGTAATCATAAAGTGGCATAGTCTTCCCTGAGTAGTTTTTGTATAGAAAGTACGAATTTAAAAGCATCAGCTGAATGAAATTTTGCGTTTTTTTGCATCAGATGGACCCGCCTTATTGGTATCCATTATAAACCACTTGATTTAAAAAAAATACCAAACGAAGAAAATTTTACGACGCCTTAGTACCTTGCTTACACGCTACTCCCTGTACGTAGCCCCACACGCAGTGCTCACTATTGTATTTGCAATAGAACGGAAAACGAGCTGTCACATATCCGTGACGAGCGCACATGGCTCAAAACATTTCCGTCACGGATCCGTGCCAGGCGCAGTGAAAGTGTTAATAGTACTAACAACTTGTAGAAATACGAAAGAGTCGGCGATATAGCCCTTAGTTATAACGTCTGTTTTCATCATCTTTAAGCTGAATCCATCGGCTTTCAATATATCTTCGAAACTGTCCATCTTTATCAATAAATGCTAGTTTTACAGAGTGAAGGTTCTGCACGTTCTCAACTGTAAAGACATTTGTTCCATTAACATTTCTTAAAATAATAGTATCCCAATTTTTCTTCCATGTACAAGACACATCAATATCCTTATTAAAATTTTTACAAACATAGGCTTCATCTCCAATAGTATTACCAGGTCGGGAAATGTAGAGGGTATTTGTATTGAATTAGCGGATACTTGATGGAAGTCTAACATATTTAATCGAACAAAATAAAAACACTAAGTTTTAACTTCCACAATTTATTGATCACTTGACATATGTTTCTGAAGAAGCCACAGTGTTGGCGAAACATATGTCAAGTGATCAATAAATTGTGGAAGTTAAAACTTAGTGTTTTTATTTTGTTCGATTAAAAATGTAGAGGGTATTGTTATACAAATATGTTAAAATCAGTAACGACGACACACTGATCATGATTGCTTTTTTCCATTACAACTGAGACATTTAAAACGAGCAACGTGGTTTGTATAATAAGTTCCCCTCCACTGAAGCTTATGTAGTGGAAGGGGATTTTACATAAGTTACGGGAACGAGTGAAGGAGCGGTAGATGCATAACAGAATTGAGTGTATTTAAGTCAGTATAACATGGAAACCTTTATCGAAAAGTTTAATAATGTGCGGGTGGGTTATGAAGAGAAAGAAATACGTGCTCTGAAATCACTGGAAGTGAATCAAACGTATCCCGTGCAACGCTTCAAAAAGGTGAATACAAAATGGGGACCTCGTCTATTAGCTGATTTATACAACTTTATCATATTTCTTCCGTGCAGACACGCAGAAGCTTTTACGGATGCAGAAATCGAGGACATAAACGAAAAAATTGTGAATAAAGTGGGTCATCCATCAATTCGTCTTAAAGGATTTGTTGGAAAAGCGGCTGATTTAGAAATACATATGTGAAATGTATAACATTGTATAAGAATATAAAAAAATAAAAATCTAATTTATATTATGAACGTGTTTTATTTGTTTAAAGGAAAAAAATACAGTCAATTTATGAGTATATAGACAACCAATATTTTAATAAAAGAACATTTTTATAAGCACAATTCTGTTCAACAGCGGTTGTAAATAAATGATAAGAACACACTTTAACTTTAAAATGAGTTGGGAGTTTGGAGAGAGCTGGACATCCGATATCTTCAATGTTAACAAAGTTAACAGTAGGAAAGGATTCCTGCAGCCACATCATCTTTTGTAATCCTTTAAAATATAGTTGACTCCATCAATATGGAGTGAATACTATCATAAAGTGTAGAGTACGGAAGATCGCCGTTATCCCAATATAACCCATGAAAATTTCATGTTAACCAACGATTTTGACTTCTGTAACGAAAGGAGAGAGCGTCCCATGGAAATGGTGGTTCAAATGTGAAATGATAAACTGGTTTTTCTTTTAGAGCAACAACAGCTACTTCTTTAAAAACAAATCGATTCTCACTACACTGAAAACCTTGTACGTCCAATAAGAAAGTCATCGTGCTCACTGTTCAGTACCGGTAAGAAAACTAAATTGTGGAAGTAATCGTTGTGTTTTATACTTCTTGAACTAAGTTTGTGGACGGATTGTAACGTATCACACGATCATGTATTATTAAACAGAAAGCTGCTGTTTTGTCTGGTATATTTTCCTTAGTTTGAAACTCTAGGCGGATATCTATACTACCAGATTTAACAGTTTCATTCTGATAAGAACAGTCTACTATTACAAGAGGAGCAATGACTAGAAATTGTTTAGGATCGAATAAGGGTTCACTTACACTACCATAATACGATTGTTGAAAGTTGGCATACATTTCATATAAAACGGCAAATCTGGAAGTATCAAAATCTAAATTCAAATTATCATACGGGTACATAGTAGATCCTAAGTGAACTTTAAAATTGGTTAGTTTGCAGTGATCGAAGGCACTCATATTTTTTGCAAGATTATTATTTTTATCTGTTTAAAATCCGAAAATAATGAAGCGAGGCTTTTCCAATTGTGACGTTGTTTTCACATTCCAGTTGTGAGAATACGATTTGGGAAGTAGCGGATATTCATGTAGTTCCCAATTCCGAAATGAAAGTTCCATATTTAAATTTCGATCAACATAACGCAACAATTTCAAACGTTCAGCATCTGCTACAGATACATGAGGAATATTCCAAGAAATCTGATCCAAATGTACAAGTACATCTTCAAGTGGCGTTGCTGAGCAATATAAAGCATTATTGTCAGTGCTGCTGCGAACTAGAACTAATTCTTGTCAAACGTTTAATATAATTTTTCGGAAGTCTTCTGCAAATCCAAAAATCATACGTAGTGGAATACAAACGTTGAAGTAACCGTTGGAATCTACTAGTTTTACAGAATTAAGCTTAATTCCTTGTAGATCGCTTAAAGCAGGAGACAACCATCCACTGTTGCTGAGACGTTTACTTTCATTCTCGTTGTAAGATGCGTGACCTTTCATTGTTGTAACCATGCCAGGATTACGGACTCGATCAATAACTTTTCCGCCTAATTCATAACGAATTTCGTCAAACACGTGTAAAATTCCATTGTGGATAAAAGAAGTGTTCGCAGTTGCCTTTCCATCTTGTTTAAGAAGCAAACAACCTTCTATGTATAGGAAACTACTAGAAGGCAAAGTGTAAACATCTTCATTTTCTATTAGAATACGTATCGTATCATTATTTTTGAAAGTTGAATTCGCATAAGGTTGATGAGTATGTTTATCAGCGTTAACTACAGCGTTATCGAAGACTGCTTTTTCGGTAACATTTAGCATTTCTGCTACGATTTTACCGTTTCCTCTTTTTCAATCGCAACCCCAAAGATTTAAGGAACTGTTTATTGAGCGGTGTTAATCGCTTAATGGTTGTAGGCGAAATAAGCATCCGGGATTGTGGTAGTAGTTTTATAGTACTATTCTTCTTTGAATATCGTTGGGGACAGCTATATTGCACTACCATGTTATGCTTTTCGTAAGTGCAGTCTTATTGTGACACGCTCTCCACAGAAATTAACTAGATTACCGTCTTGATCAACTATTTTAAGGGAAATGTAGTCGATGACACGAGTGTTGATTGATAAATAAATAAGATTCGTAGGATTCTCAACAATTTTAAATCTGGGGGGTACATTGGGAAAGAATTGATGTAGTATATGTCCATCTAGTCCTTTAGCACCATCACTGGTATGTATGTAGGAGTTAGTTACGAGGTTACACATCACTGAAATCGTGTTTACTTTGAAAATGTCAGCTAAATGTCAGACACCTCTTATGTGATGATAGAAGCTTATTTTCAAAACCCAATATCTTTGCGGGAGAATCTGTAGGAGCGAAGTTGACTTTTTTGGTGCTTTTTATATGGCTTTTTAAGGTAGTATTGTCTCCAAACAATTCAATAGCATCATCAGTATCTCGCAATTTCTCGCGAAGATAATGATTAATATCATCGATTTAATAGGATCCTTCCGGAAGAACAACGACTGGTGGTGTAGAACCTTCAAAATAGAATTTGTTGTTAGTTTCATCGATATTCGGAATACTGTTATATGTTTCAAAATTTAACAAAGCAATTTGATATTCATCATCATCGCTTAAAAAAATTGGTGGACTTATTATCATTTGCAGCTCCGACTTTGTATAAAGATTTATCTGTATTTGATTCCGTATGCGAGAGAAAATAAAGGTGTCAGATACATTTTGGTTGTAATAGACGTTTTTTCAAAATTTGTGTCGGCTCAAGCAGTAAAACGCAAAACAGGTGAATATGTTGGAAGGGCTTTACAGTTAATTTTCAAAAGAAGTAAATGTATTCCTAAAAATATGCAAACTGACTTGGGAAAAGAATTTTACAACGAACAAGTGAAACGAGTTATGCAAAAATATAAAATTAACCATTACTCAACGTATAGCACCAAGAAAGCATCAGTTGTGGAGCGGGTAAATCGAACACTAAAATAAAAAATGTGGCAACGCTTTAGTTCGCAAGGATCCTACAAATGGTTGAAGTTATTAACAGATATAGTACAGGAATATAACAATTCAGTTCACAGAACTATCGGAATGAGACCAAGCAAAGTTAATAAACGAAACGAAGAAACACTTTTGAAAAGTATTTACAACAATCCAAAGAAGGTGGATTTACGAGAAATTAAGTTTAAAGTTGGAGACCGGGTACGAATAAGCAAACATCGTGAATTGTTTAGCAAAGGTTATACCCCGAATTGGTCTAACGAATTATTTACGATTAGCTACATAAAATTGTCACATCCAATTATGTATTACTTAAAGGATGATAAAGGGGAAGACATAAAAGGAGGATTTTATGGTATGGAACTACAGAAAGCGAAATATCCAGATGTTTATTTGGTGGAACGTGTACTAAGATGAAAAGGTGACATGGTTTACGTCAAATGGTTGGGGCTTAACCAATCTCATAACAGCTGGATTCATAAAACGAACGTTTTGTAATGTATCCCCAGTTTTTTTTTGTGATAATAAAGTCTGCAATGTTACTAACGATTTTCTAACCCCTTCCCCAAAGTATGATTATAAATAAGATAAAACGTGACGAGTTTAATCAGTTGTAATCGTTAGTTGCTGCATTGAACGTTTAACACGTAGTAATGGTTGAAAGTTACGTAATTGAAGTTAAATTTTTCAAAGAGGGTTTATTATCTTTGAAAAGATATTTGGTAGCGTCAGAGTTGGATAGCGTGACAGAAGAATTCGAATTAAAAGGTGAATACGATAAAATCGTAATAGGAGGCTACTTAGTGGTCGATGAGAGCGACCCTGACGATTTTGAAGTATAATTTTTATAAAAATGGATTCATTATCGTACGAGTTGTATCAAGCAGAAAAGCAAGTCCTCATCTCAACCTTCGAAGAGCAATACTATCAAACGATTTAGATAGAGTTAAAGTTGTGTTGTCGAAGTTGGAAGTTGCAGTACCAAAGGAAGCATTAAATGGTTAACTGTAACACAAGAGACATCGTTCGATATTTTATACTTCATATTCGAAAGAAAGCAAAGGCGTGACGAATTGGTGGATGAATTTTTAAAAGGTTTCTGTGAAACAGTGGAAATAACCGTTGATCATGTCGAAATGATTTTAAATAAAACAAAGTATAATTTAATGCGACACGATGTACCTATATTTTTTAAAGGAAATGTTAACAAACGGATCAGTTCTAATGCGGGATAAGAAGTTCTCCATAATGAATGTTAAGAAAAAGTATGTTACATTGTTAAAGTGTGTGGATGACTTAATACTGGATGTAGCATACTACGCACAACCGAAAAATTTGGAGAAGTGTATTGAACTGATAAACTTGTTTCGGCTTCCGTTTACATTAAGTCCAAATATCAACGGTCGTCATCAAACAGTGCTGCAATGGATAGAAGAAAATATTTTAAGAGAAGGAACGGAAAAAGCTGCAGGCTAGCAGAGCGGTCCTGACTCAGGAAAATGGCCATCAAGTAATATCGAAGATTATAAGAAAATTTATTCATTGTTAATGTTATTGAAACAATAAATTGTAACAGTAGAAATCGTTCACATGTTATTTGTGAAGTTGAGGAATATATTTCGCAGAATAAAAATAGTAAACAAACAAGTTGTGTAGTAACGTTTTATTATTATTATTTATACAATACAGCCAATATTAAGGATAAAATATTTACATTGAGTGACATTTCAGCGTAAGCTATACTTAAACAGAACTCCAGGTAGGTATTACAGTAGGTGTTCATAAATATTATCAATGGCTTCCTGTGGAAGTGACGAAGCTTCGAAAAGTCTTTTAATAAAGTATTCTCCAACCGTTAAGTCGTCGGTATACGGTTGATGAAAATTTTGTATAAATCGATCAACGGCACCGTCGAACTTTGAAAGGGAACTGTTTGAGTTTTTCATATTGTAATGTCCCCAAGGAAGAGTATTCGTTGTTTTCGGAATTAAGAAACGTTTATCATCTTTGGGAGAGAGGGCTACTTTCGTTTTCATATGGGTAAACATAGTATGCAGATCGGAAACGAAAACATTCATACACTTAAGAATGGTGGCGTCATCTCTAATGACGCGTAGTTAATCATCGATTTGAAGATGTAATTTAATGACATTTTTCTTGACACCTTTCGCTTTTTTAACAATTTGATCAACGGCTTCAACGCAGTAAGCTTTTGCTCCGGTTCCATAGAATGCTTTTATGGGATTATTAGGGAATTCGTCTTTAAATTTGCCAATAGCAGAAGAGGTAATAGGGATATTGAAACCATTATCATGAGGATAATTGGAAGTGTCGAAGTGATGAATATTTTCAATCATATCTCTGTAGAAATTTTCCGTGAAAACTTTATGAATGAAGGAATCAGTATCCATATACATCAAAGAAATATTTTCTTGATATTTTTGCTTAAGAAAGCCGTAGTAGAAGTTATACATAACAACTTTTGATAAATCCAAAATAGTGAAACCCACATAGAGCGGTTTATCGTAAACAATGTATAATTTATTCATCTGAATAGCTACGAAATGGGGGGTGAAAAATTTTGAATTTCCAACGTTTTGCCAATGAGTAACTAACTTAACGTCAACTCGTTTATCAACGTTATCCATCGTTTTTCCGAAAGTATTGTTGTTCATCAATTTAAAGAAAGATTTCCCAAACCTATTATTACACATATTGCGTTTTCTAGTATTCAAATCTATGAAAGGTTTCAACCATTGTGACTGTATAAACTGAATAGCTCTATGCACTTTAAGTAATTTTAATCCGCTCTGGAGAGCTTGTTTAAGCGGTAGGTAATGAACAATATACTTTGTCTTAGTCATAAGGTTCGGAATCAATTTTTTGACTCTACCATTAGCATTACCAGGAGAAATAATATTTTCAACTAAAAAGGGAAGATCAGCATGTAAATCGTGTAGGTTTTGGGGATATTGAACGTCAACTTCAAGTACATAACCATATTCAGAAGAAGCATGTAAATCGAGAACATTTAATTCATCAATTTCAGCATCGATGAGCCAACGAAAATGGGATATGGGAAGGTATTGACTCATGCTGTGTCCATACAAATTGGTAGCATTGGCGAAATACATTCTTTGAACACACTGACTTATTCCTCCACGTACCCCTTTTTGGAAAAACTTTAACATATCGATGTCAGTTAGAAGTTCTAAATTAACGCGAGTGAATTTTAACATGCTATCCCACGCTAGCCCGGGCGCGGTGTAATACTGAGCGGGGTCCAAGGCGTAAGTGGAAATACATATTTCACGAAAATTCTCGAACACGTCAGCTAACAGTAGGACATCGGTTTTCAAGTAAAGGTCAGAATATTCTCCGAGAGTGGAGCAGTTAAAGGTTTTCCAAACGGTGGCAGCTCTTTCATAATGTTCATCGGAAATGGGTAGAGATGTTAATTTATCGAAAAAATCGTCTTTGAGAGGGAACGTTGATTGGTCAAGTTTAGTAATATCGTCGACGTAGGAGTAAGGGAAAACCCCTTTCCGTCGCACAAGTTGAAATTGTGTAGGATCAGAAAAATACTTCTTCACTTGAAAGCATTGAGAAGGGTCGAGTTCCTCAGACAGTTTATCGAGGGAGGAAGCCATAAAACGAAAGGAATCGAGAAATCGAATCTTAACAAATAAGTTTTGAGTGGAGTTATCTGAAACACCGGGAACAGTACCAACTCGCAATAATTTGGTAAAGGAAACGTATTTTTCTTTATTTTAAGCAATTACGCTAAATTTAACATCGTTGACAGCCATTTCTTTTAAAAATAAATGACAATCGTAACCGGAGAGGTTGTGGAAGAATACAGGCACAAAGTTGGGTAATTTGTAGTTTAAGTCACATCTGGAATGAGCGGCCCCTAATCGAACTTTACCAGTCAAATGACAATGATCGCGAACCTTTACATCATCGATTAGGAAGGGTTCTTCGCAAATATTACAAGACGATGTTTCAGAGAAAAGTCGCTTTTCTTCATCAGTCAGAGGTATCATAGGAGCCGGGATCTTTAAAAATCGATGATAAATATCAGAAACGTCTTGATCAAGAGTTTTAACAAATTGATTAGCACAATCAGGTCCTCTATAAGTTCTGAATATTGAAAGGGAATCGTCAAAAGAGCACTTAATCAAGTAAGCAAACGAGTGCGGTTGATGTTCGTGGGTAGGTGTGGTAGAGGTCTTGTTAGGATCGGAAAAGCATGTATGAATGGGTCGCAATATGGTTTCGAAGTCTGCATAAACAACAAAAGGTACTTTGATACGTTTGTGGTAGTTTTGAAATTTTAAAACGTTATTAGGGATGAGCCTACCCATCTTATCCAATTTGAGATCAGCAGTTGGCAGCGTCGTGTAAACGTGGTTGCAGTCATTCCGCTGATGACGGTGCAGGTGAGCCACAGAGCTGAAGTATTGCAAGCAGCCGTCACATAGGAATTTGCGATGTTCTGTTTTGGAGAGTTGTTGAGAGAGCAAACGGGACATATCCTTAATCCAACAGTAATGATTATTTCCTCGATCATCGTGTAGCAAGAGTAAATTGATGTGCAGCCTTCGTTTGACGGACGAGTAGTAGAGGGGACCAACAATTTCCCAGATCCATTTTCCATCTTTCAAAACGTATTCAGTCCCGTAAACATTCACAGAGCAATGGTTCTTCGTTTCAAACTTCGGAATGTCGTTTAATTTAATAGGAAAATCGATACCGTCGTAGTCCATCGTGCGGGAGTAATGCGGAAAGGAAGTCGTTCTGTGCGGGTTGGCTTGGGCGGGATACAAAGCTGAGGTTATTGCCCACGCAAAGCAGGCTTGGTCATCGTTTCGTACGTTCACAACATCTCTCTTAAGTACAATTTGTTTAGGTAGAGGAATGTAAGATGAAGCTCTAAGGGGATTGTACTTGTTGCAATTGAGTTCTAGGAAAAGGACTCTTTCCAAAGCCCATCCTGTAAGAATGAAATAATAGTAAGCACAAGTGAAATATATATAAAGAGAATGATAAATTACCTGACTCTCGTTCTTGAAACTCTGAAGCTTTACCCTCAAGAACGTCGAAGAAGCTTTGGTGAATATTGGAAAGCTCCGTTGACTGAGTAACAACTTTGTTATTGGTCTTGAAGGATTTCACGTCAACCAATTGTTTAGCATCGTGCACATACCGTCTGAAAAGTTCAAGATTTAGTTTAAGGGTGTCATGCAGTTGTATCTGATTACTAATAACACGCAAGCATTTGTCGAAAACTTCGGCGAAAAAGTCGGTATACGACAGGAAGAACTTGGCGGATGAAATACGAAAGGATACAATTCTGTTAGCGAACGCGGACGAAAGGAAAGTAATTCCTTCCTCAAGAGGAGAGCAGCAAGTTTGTTTATGCTTGAGGCTACGTAAGTGACCGTTGTAGGAATGTTGTGGAACGTAAATGTTACAAGTATCACACCAGCGGTCAGAAGAACCAGCAGGCGTAGCAATTTTAAGTTTTTTCTTCGGCAGAGGCGATGTACGTTGAAGTTGTGCTCGTTTCCGACAAGAAGTTAATCGATGTCTTTTTAAATTATCAGATCGCGTAAAGGAAGCATC
The DNA here is from genome assembly GCA_947389935.1 of Agrilus cyanescens. Lineage (NCBI taxonomy): Eukaryota > Metazoa > Arthropoda > Insecta > Coleoptera > Buprestidae > Agrilus > Agrilus cyanescens. The sequence continues at coordinate 23,639,399 of OX376704.1, forward strand.
ACAGTCCAGACAAGAGATCATAGCGGCTAGCGGTATGAGTTATATCTCGACAACGACTGAGGAATACTGAATGCGAGGGACAGTAAATAGCGATAGGAAAAGGGGAGGGGTGTGTAAGAGTAGTAATAGGAGAGGGCTACGGAGATCGTGTCCCGTTTGATTGTTGTTGTTTCTGTCTAACGTTAGTTTGCCGTATAAGTCCATCCTTCTCGCACCCATGGGAAAAAGGTGTATGTGTTCTGAGATCATGAACCGTTACTTTAATGGTGTGACGTAGCAAGGAAGGAGCGTTTTTTTCCCGTCGGTCGCGACAGACCGACGCACCTATCAAGAAATATGTGTTAATTGTTTTTCCGGTTCGGCTGGACATGCATGCATGCATGCCGCTGTCGCAGTGCAAGAAATAATTATTATTTTTCTTACGCGTTCGACTCTAATGAATGAATTTATTAAAGTACCTAATTGCGTGCATTGAATTGCTTGGTTATGAATAGGTAGATAGGTGGGTAGGTAGGTAACAATGGTAAATAAAATGTATTGTTATTCAGAAATAGTTTTATTCTTTAAAAAAAAAGTTAAATTACAACATTATTAGATGGAATCCAACTGTTTTGAGATTTATCGAATCCAAGCCATTTTACGTAGACTTGATCACCTTTTCTTCGCAAAAATTTTTCCACCAGGTACACGTCGGGATGTTTCGCCTTTTGCAGTTCCTTATCGTAAAATCCTCCCTTTATATCGTTACCTGTTAAATCTTGCAAATAATAGACGATTGGATTAGAAAATTTAATGTTAACCACTTTAAAAATTTCATTGGACCAGTTTGGAGTGTAACCTTTTGCAAAAACTTCGCGATGTTTGCTAATGCGTACGTTCTCCAATGGAAAATTTGTTTCTCTTCAGATCTACTGTTTTAATGCGAGAATATACGGTATTCAATAGTAGCTTTTCGTTTTCCTTCTTTACAGCATTTATCGGTTTCATTCTGATAGTTCTATGTTTTTTTATTATTATAAACTTGAACTAGTTTAGGTAAAAAATCTAACCATTTGTAATTTCCTTGCAATGTAAATTTTTTCCACATTATACCTTTTAAGGTTCTGTTGGTTCGTTCGACTATGGAAGCCTTTTTACTGCTGAAAGTTGAATAGTGATTGATTCTGTATTTTTTCATTAGATTCTGAAACCATTTATTGTAAAACTCTTTTCCCATATCAGTTTGCAGGTTTGTCGGTATACGTTTATTTTTGCATAATATATCTTCAAACGCTTTCGAAACATCTTCTCCGTTTTTTCGTAAAACCGGTGTCGCCCATAGAAATTTAGAAAAAGTGTCAATTACTACAAGAATGTATCGATACCCTTTATTTTCTTTTGCGTACGGAATGATTTCAACTAGATCGGCTTGAAACAGATCGTATAATCCTTTAATAATTGTTCTTCGTCTAGTAAAATTTTTTCGAGCTTGTTTATGTAATTCAGCTACCACTTGCTCTTTAATAGTGGTTGTTGTTTTACCGTTTTTGCTAGAATCGTTTTTTATCTTTCCTTTTAGTATTTTGACCATTATTATTAAACAGAAGATGCGGTGGTGGTGGTGGTGGTGGTGGTATCGATATTGCTAGGCAATACACTTGACGGCGTGGCTGTAATTAAAGAGCTCTTCTGTATGTCAAGGTGCTTAAAGATAGCATCTATATACAAAGTATTTAAACGAAAATTAATGTTTAGTGAGTCAATGTTAGCCTTGAGAGAGTGTATTAGTACTAATAATTCGTTTCGGAGAATTTCACGTTTTTTATCTCCTTCGGACATTGCATCCTTTTTGACTTTTTCACATTCTAGTTTAATTTGGGTCTTAGTAACTTTGTCTTTATTATCAACATATGCTTTTGTAGCTGCATGCCAAGATGCTGTTGGCATCTCTAAACGAGTTACATGTTTGTTATCGAAATCAATAAAATAAGAAATCTTTCTAAAATCTTCAGCTGTCGCTAACGTATCTATTATTGTATCCAAGTATTTTTTTGTGACAATCTCATCTTCAATCTGTTCCACATCATCGTCGTCGTCGCTCGTTTTAACTCGAGCGAATAACTTATTATTTCCAACCAAGAATTTATCTGTCGTTTCAAACTTTCGTTTAGAACCCCCCGACAATGCTCGACCGAATTTATCAACAACCATATTGAAACTAAGTGAGAATATAAATTATTTATTCTATTATACCACACTCTCGAAGTTCTTCGACTATAGATGTGATTTCATTGGTATGGTTGGTATTTCCTGCAGATTGAGATGAAATGAGTAATTTTAAACGATCACATAATTCGTTAACATCATTAAAATATACATATTCTAGAGGTTTATCGTTTAAATTTATCCATAGACCTTTACCCAAAGGATTTTTAACTGGAGTCGAAGTAGCTGCTATGACATTGGCAGCAGCGGAAGGAAATAGAGGTCCGATCATGAGTTTCTTGATTAGCTGATACTTTTTTCCTTTGTTTCCAGCTATTGGAGCGGTACTCTTGTAGCCAATTTTATGAGCATTTGTTCTATACACTATATCTTTATATTTCGCCAAATCAGATTCCTTATAACCATTGGGCTCCTTTTAAAAAAAAAGTTCAAATAATCCTCGGGATAGTGTATACCTTACATTTTTTATGGTTATTTTGTTAGTTCCAAACTTTATTTCGGAATCTCCGATAAAATATTTCTGTTTCTCTGGATTAAATCTTACACCATCTTGCGTGTCAAAAACTCCTTTAGTATCATGATTTAGAGATGTTATATAAGTTTGAGGGTTATCTAATCGAACGAGCTGCATTATTTCCCTATAGACATCTCTATCTTTTTGCTTATCTCCGACAGGATTCTTTTTGAAAAGTAACTCATATAGTCCAGGCGTTCCGACAAATTTACGTCCCATTATTTCTAGATTTTCACCGACCACCTTCATTTCTTCATCGCCAATATATAATTTGTTCCGAAGCCAATCGTATCGAACATCATTTCTATTGTCATATTCTCCTTCAGTATCGCTTAATACTCCTTCAATATAATATCTCGGTAATTCTTCATAATCATCTAATATATCTTTAAAAGCAGGATCGTTTACGATTTTCTGTATTTCTTGTTTAGTGTAATCAAATATTCTATCTTCTTCCTCGTCATTCAGTGGAAGCATTGTAGAAAGATCGGAATCTTTTACCGAGGTATTTAATGAGGTTGGTAATGACGATGATGATGATGGTGAGAATAAATCTGGTGCTATGAACGATTTCTCAACATCTTCTTCATCTTCCTTTTTAATTTCTTGCTTAATTTTCGGTTTAGAAAATTGTATTTCTTCTTTTAATTGCATTAAAGGTTCCACCAAAGGTTTATAGGATTTCCGCAATATATCTTCTTCCTCTATCGCACCCTCTTTTAAAGCTTGCAATTTTCGTTTTACATCTTTCCTCACCTTTACAAGCTCCTGTTTAATTTTCGAGTCCATTATAGTGATAATATATGATCCTCACTCGTTTACTGCTTTTATATTACTCAGAGGTAAATCGCAATGGTTATAAATATATATATTGATCAAAACCTTTACGGTATCGACCGTTTTTAACATCACTATCTTTATAAATACTTATAAACCCATATTTGTCATCCCAACAAACTTTGCAAATGGTTTTAAACATTTCAAATGGCATGTCAGTATTGACATGATCTGAATAGACATGCTTAAGATTTAGCTCATCCTGTTTGAATAATATAATTAGATTTGCATTGTCGCGTATTAGATGTTTTGGAATATGAGTATATGTTTGACAAAGATAAAAACAATCGACGTTGTAATGACGTCCCATACTAAAATAATCTCTGATTACATTCTGATTTTCGCAAGCAACATCGTCAAATATAAATATTGAATTAGATTTCGCATTTGATGGAGAAATAATATTCTCAGAATCTTTGTAAGGGTAATAGCCAATGCCCTTTATCGTCTTAAAAAGCTTGTCTAAGTATTCATATTTTGGTTGAGTTAGCGATTTAGAGTATACGTAAACATTCTCGAATCGGAGACCATTGGGATGTTCTAAAAGTGAAATTATAACATTCGTCTTTCCACAATTGGAAGGACCTGTAACGATTGATCGTATTGTTGACGGTAGTAGGGGTCCATGTCGATTTGCCTTTGGTACATAGTTAAAATCATGGTTAGTAATAGGCAGCACAGCTTTTTGTTGAACTATTCGCATGTCAATAATCTAATGAAAAATATGGTTGCTGTTTTTCTATTTTATAAGCTGATAGCTCGGCATGAATTGGTTTATTTCGAAAAAAACTTTGAATAAGAGAGAGCAATGCGGAAAGAAGTGCAACGAGGCAATGGTTTACTTAATAAACTAATTAATTCTTTACCATTCGAATTTCATATACCGGGCTATCGCTTTTGTGGACCAGGTACAAAGTTAAACGAGAGGTTGGAAAGACCTTATAAAAAAGGTTTGGGACTTTATTTACCTTATCAAAAAAAAAAACTCTCTAAGTCTGCCACAACGAGCACTAACCGATGAAGATTTACATAAATATGTTAAAATGCTTCAAATTCCTCACTTTCGCGGAATATTTATGCGTGACAGTTTACCTAAAAAAGTGCGCACCATCGAATGTTGAATTGTAAATCATGATAAGAAAACGGGCATGGGTACGCATTGGACAGCATACAAAATTAAAAACGGCAATGCAGTTTATTTTGACAGCTTCGGAAATTTGCGACCACCTCCGGAAGTTGTTAAATATTTAAATTCTTCTCAACCATGCAAAATCTTTTATAATTATGATCGCAAACAGATGTACAACTCATTCAACTGTGGTCATCTAGTATTTCAATTTCTATATAATATCACACCACCCTTTCACTTTTAAAACGTTAGCGCAGACGATAATAGTTCCATTTAATCTAACGTTAACAGACTATCAACATGTACACGTTTAATTTAACCGGAGACAAATCAATATTGCAAGCTAATATTAGCCCACCAATTGTTTTGGATGACAATTTTGAGTATTCTTTAGGACTCGTTAATTTTGAAACGTACAATTCTATTCCAAATATAGATCAAAGCAATAATAAATTTTATGTTGGGAATAGAGTAATAACCATACCGGAAGGATCGTATGAGCTTGACGACATAAATCGTTATCTACGCCTTCAATTAGGCGATCCGAGAGCAAAAGGTAAAGATATTATATTTCTTAATATAACTGGCAACAACAACACTTTACTTTCGGAAATTAAGTGTACAGAGCAAGTTGATTTCACAAAAACGAATTCAATCGGACGACTGCTAGGATTTAAACCGAGAATTATTAAAGCTAATAGTCATGAAGTGTCTGATTATCCTGTAAATATTTTTAAAGTAAACGCTATATGCATCAATTGCAACCTTGTTTCCGGTTCATATAGAAATAACGAAGAAGCTCATTTTATTCATCAACTTTTCCCAAACGTTCCGCCAGGCTACAAAATAGTGGAAAATCCAACCAACGTTATTTATTTGCCTATAAATTCGAGAATTATTGATTCAATAGTCATTAAAATAGTTGATCAAGACGGTGAGTTGGTTAATTTTCGTGGAGAGACCGTTACAGTAAGACTTCATTTGAAACGTCTCTCTCTGTCCAACATTATCACAATCGTTCAGTGCAAAAGAAGAAGTGAAGCGATTAACACCTTCAAACGCACGTTTTTTAAAAAGTTTAGGATATCAAGTTAAGAAGCTAAAACCATCATGCATTCTGAAATCTTGAATGTTACCGAACGTGCATTATTTGATTTATCTATTGTAACCCGAGTAAGGGGGGTACCCTCACTTTCTAGTTAAAATCGAGAAAAGAAAAATAAACAAAAAAATAACTTTTCAAAAATCTTTATTTAATTAATTAAATCGAAGAATTTGGCTGTGAATGTGAATCGTCTAGTATTAGGACCTTTTAATTACGTTGTGTTAATTGAATGTAGTAACTTAGATTCTTTTATGAGTTCCGTACAAGTTGTATGTGCTAACAGAGAAAACACAAGAAATTTGAACCACAAGATTTATTTACAAATATACATATTTACAATTGCCCTTGGTATCGGTTCGGGAAGACAAGCACCTATTCATTCTACCATAAAATTTAGGGTTGGGACGGATGTGTTATCAAAGACATTTAATAGCCAAAGTTATGTGTTGGTACAAAGTTCGAACCTCGTCAAACAGTGCAACAACGAATTGTGTAGGAAAAACTCATATTCCACTGACTTGGCTGTGGTCGAAAACATCCCTTTTCCTCCTTTACGTCCCTACACTCCCTCTGGCTAAACACATGGCCTCAGATGGCATTCCGTTGTACGAAAGTTGACACAAAACGCCAGTTTTAAAGACGTATTCCGTCCTTTTCTCACTCAATAAGTACGAAAAATATTTTAAAGAAATTATTCACTCCTATTCTCATTTCAAATAATCAGAAAAATAATAAAAATTAGAAATACGAACTTAAAAGAAATATTGAGACGAAGAGACAAAAATACCTGGGATTCAATAAAATAGAATTATTATCAGATAAAAACCACCTGTTAAATAAATAAATATAAGTGAATTATTTATAATATTGTAACACCCAGATGCGGGTGGTTACACTATAACCAATGCGGAAAAACATACTCATCAACCGTATACAAATACAACGTTTAAAAATAATGATGAAATCCGCATTCCAATTGAAAACGAAGATGTCTACACTTTACCATGGGATAGTGTATTATATGTTGAAGGAAAATTGCTAAAAACTGATGGTACACCTTCGCAACTGCCAAATTTATAAATAATGGAATTGCACACCTTTTCGACGAAATTCGTTACGAAATCGGTGGTAAAACTGTTGATCGTGTTCGAAATCCTGGAATAACTAGCACCATAAAAGGTTATGTTTCTTACAACGTAAACGAGAGCTTGCGTCTTCAGAATGCTGGTTTGGCTCCCAATGATGATACATTTTCGGCAATAGATCAAAATGGAAATTTTAACGTATGCATCCCACTACGTATGCTTTTAGGTTTTGCGGAAGATTTTCGAAAAATTCTTCTCAACATAAAACAAGAACTTATTTTAATATGAAGTAGTATCGATACAAACGCTATAATAAATACAACTGCAGGTGAAACTTTAAAAGTAGACATAAATAGAATTTCTTGGAAAATTCCACACATATCTGTAGCAGATGTAGAACGTCTTAAACTTTTAAAATATTTGCAAAGAAATCAACAAATGGAAATTAAATTTCCGTAGTTGGGAGTTGCATGAGTATCCTTTATTGCCTCAAACAAATAATCACACATGGGCTGTGAAAACTACGTCACAATTCGAAAAACCTCGTTTCGTGATAGTTGCATTTCAAACAGATAGAAATAATAAACCTGAAAAAAATAAAGCCCACTTTGATCATTGCGAACTTAATAATATTAAATTACTTAATCAAATTGAAAAAACACACAAAATGTTTCAAGACGTATAATATAAACACTACAATTGTTTCGCTTAACATAAGCTTCTTCAGGTGAAGATATAACGAAAACAGAACAATGAGCAAATTTATATACCTGCTTACAAATTATTATTATTATTACAAAAGTGGGGGCACATAACATTAAGTAAAGGAGAGTTCCTTACATCTAACTGGTCGTTTAAAATTATGTTTTTTCTATAATATCGGTTAATTTCTAATCCTTCAAGTAAATCTAATTTTCTACCTTTATTTTCAATATGTAAAATTTTGAACTTTGAATTAAAATTGTGATTATTATGAAGTAAATGTTCTGCATAAGCCGAGTCGGATTTTTTATTTAAAAAACTATGTAAATGTTCCTTAATTCGAATATCAAAAGTACGACCCGTTTGCCCTATATAAACTTTATTACAATCGGAACAACTTAATAAATAAACACCTGATTTAGAATTATGCGGTGTTTTACATTTGTTATTTAAAATTAATTTACCTAAGGAATTATCTGTTTTATAAGACATGAAACTATTATTGATTTTTTGTAAACTTTTTCCTATTTGAATGAAAATATTACCTAAATATGTAAGACAATTAAAGTTAACAGGTTTTGTTTTAACATGAGGAAAGATAAGTTTAAATGAACTATCTCTTAGTTTTTTATTTAATATATTGTCAACTAGGCTCATTGAATAACCATTATTTAAAGCAATTTGATATATTCTATCTAACTCTAACTTGTATTGGTCGGGTATTAACGGAACGGAAACGAGTCTATGGATAAAAGCATTAAAAGCAGCTAATTTGTGGGAAACTGGGTGAAACGATCTAGCATGAATAATTGAATCCGTATGAGATGGTTTGTGAAAAATGGAAAATTCTATAAATACTAATTTATTTGCTAGTATTCCTCCAAAAGATATATTAGAAATCGTCAAAAACAAGTTAATGGAGGGTAAATCCAATGTATTTATCGCTTATGACATTTTAATTTTACTAGAAATGTGTTTAAGTCAAAATTATTTACTTTTCGAACAACAACATTACAGGCAATTAGAAGGTTTAGCTATGGGAAATCCTCTTAGCCCTTTATTAGCTGAGATCTTTATGAATCATTTAGAAAATAAAATAAGCAAACACATTTTATTTAAAAATTGTTTATATTGGTTCAGGTATGTAGACGACATAATTGTTTGTTTTACTGGTTCGGATAGGTTACTCTACAAATTTCACAATTATATCAATAGTCTACATGATAAAATAAAATTCACGTTAGAAATTGAAAATAACCATTCTATCAATTTTCTGGATCTAAATATAAAAAGAATTAATTCAAAACATGAATTTTCCATTTTTCACAAACCATCTCATACGGATTCAATTATTCATGCTAGATCGTTTCACCCAGTTTCCCACAAATTAGCTGCTTTTAATGCTTTTATCCATAGACTCGTTTCCGTTCCGTTAATACCCGACCAATACAAGTTAGAGTTAGATAGAATATATCAAATTGCTTTAAATAATGGTTATTCAATGAGCCTAGTTGACAATATATTAAATAAAAAACTAAGAGATAGTTCATTTAAACTTATCTTTCCTCATGTTAAAACAAAACCTGTTAACTTTAATTGTCTTACATATTTAGGTAATATTTTCATTCAAATAGGAAAAAGTTTACAAAAAATCAATAATAGTTTCATGTCTTATAAAACAGATAATTCCTTAGGTAAATTAATTTTAAATAACAAATGTAAAACACCGCATAATTCTAAATCAGGTGTTTATTTATTAAGTTGTTCCGATTGTAATAAAGTTTATATAGGGCAAACGGGTCGTACTTTTGATATTCGAATTAAGGAACATTTACATAGTTTTTTAAATAAAAAATCCGACTCGGCTTATGCAGAACATTTACTTCATAATAATCACAATTTTAATTCAAAGTTCAAAATTTTACATATTGAAAATAAAGGTAGAAAATTAGATTTACTTGAAGGATTAGAAATTAACCGATATTATAGAAAAAACATAATTTTAAACGACCAGTTAGATGTAAGGAACTCTCCTTTACTTAATGTTATGTGCCCCCACTTTTGTAATAATAATAATAATTTGTAAGCAGGTATATAAATTTGCTCATTGTTCTGTTTTCGTTATATCTTCACCTGAAGAAGCTTATGTTAAGCGAAACAATTGTAGTGTTTATATTATACGTCTTGAAACTTTTTGTGTGTTTTTTCAATTTGATTAAGTATGAATCAGTTTCAACAAGTGAAGGCTTCCACGATCAACAATATTAAATTACATTTGGGCTCTTCTATGTATCCTTACGACAACCTTCATCTTGATTTTAAGAATAATAAATTTTCTATATTATATGAAATGTATGCTCAATTTCAACAGTCTTATTACGGAACGGTTAGCGAACCGGTAATGAAACCATCAGATTTTAAGAAAATTGCTCCCTTATTTGTAATCGATTGTACACATCAAAGCGAAATTGTGAAGGCGGGCGCTATAGATGTACGTCTAGATTTTGAAACTAATGAAGCAATTCCAGCAAATACAGCTGCATATTGCTTAATTCTACATGATCGTATGGTTCGCTACAATCCATCCAACAACATTGTTCAAGTATTGTAACTTGTACATATATATATTATAAAGATGAAATTCATAGTGGATGTGCAAGGATTTAAGGCAGCGGGTAATACCTTCATATTTAAGGAAGTTGCTTTCAGTAAAATAAGCAATGAAGAAAAAATTGCATGGTATTTATTATCGCCACCATTTCCTTGGTCGCAACTTGCAGCCCGTTACAGAAGTCAGAATGGATGGCTTACTAGAAATTACCATGGAATCGAATGGAATTTTGGTTGCACAGTTATTACGAGACAATAGGTGAAATAGGGAAAATTTTAAATGATTGTACGACTATTTATGTCAAAGGCTTGGAGAAACGAAGATGGTTATCAAGAGAATTTCCCTATTTGCAAAACATTATAAACTTGGAGGATTTAAAACTTATTGCAGATTATAAAGTCGCTACAACTACTACATCACTATGCACCTACCACCACTACCACCATCAAAATTCAAACTTTAATTGTGCATTAGAAAACGTTTTTGTTCTAAGAAGTTGGTTACTAAAAGACTATATGTATATGTGTATAGATAATGAATAAAAATATTATTTTTCCACTTTATTAATATTTATTAATAGGTAATGGGAAATAATATAAACAATTAAACACTGAGTCGAATCATCTCCCCTCCACCTACCTAGTCCTCTTCAATTCGTCATAGAACTATTAGAGAATTTTAGTATTGTTTTAGTATATTTTTACCATGGTACGAGAAAGCATGTCTGATTGCTCATACTACTACATTACTATAAAGTTTTACGAAAATGGTGTGCTGATTGAAAGCAAAACGCTCGAAGCTAAAGGTTTAGTAAACATTTTTGAAAAATTTAATGTTTCTGCATATGATCAAATAGAAATATTGGGTAATTATTTCAATCATCCGGTCACAACTGATTCATCTGATAATAATAATAATTACAACAGCAGCAGCAGTAGCGATAGTGACGAGTTTATTTATTTTCACAATTAAAAAATATCTACTAACAAGAATGGATCCAACCTCTTATGGAATTTACAATAGCGATGTGAATAATTTAAAAAGAGAACTTTCCTATGCATTTGTTCGAAATAATGAACAGACAGCCAAAAATATTTTTATGCGATTAGGATTTCAAGTGCCCTTCGAAGCCTTCACATGGATTACAAAGACTTTTCCATCTCTATCGTTGCTGGATTTATTATTTCACCGTCAAATTATATGCGATGATTTTGTACAATCCTTTTTGAATACAGTTCCAGATGATTTAGACTTTTTAAGTGTATTTGATGTAATGAGTGTATTAACTGAAATGAAGGAA